>CM075173.1:51815250-52455250 GCA_037576465.1 Parascaris univalens | reverse complement strand
GCCTAGTGAAGGCAACGATAAATTTGCTCCCCGGTGTCGGGAGACACTTCTATGTGACTATTGAAGTTACAGCTAATGCCCCATTATATGGCCTTACCGAGCGATTGAAAGGTCGTGCGGTTGCCAAAGCCGGACTACACGGTACAATGTCGGGGCGCAAAATCACTTGCAGACGACTTGATTACTGGTCAAGGTGTTGTATCCAGTAGAGCAGCCTCCATACTGCGATCTGTTGAGACTCATCCTTTGATTGGATGATTTGTTGCATAGAATAATTGAAATATGCATCTCCAATGAGATATTATTATTATTATTATTATTATTATTATTATTATTATTATTATTCTGCTGCCCAAGATATGCCCGAGTTTATTGACTAATCCGCGATTGCTTTGCTCTCTGTTGAAATGATCACGATTTATCGGAAGGCGTCATTCAGTGCCATTTGCCTGTCTTGAACCGCTCCTCATGACATAGATAGTAACCAGCTTGTTAATTCTGTCCACTTTAAAGATCGAGGGGTTCTCATCGTTAAAAAAAGCAGCGCCACTTTAAAGACCACAATTAGACGATGGCCACTGGGAAAAAATTTACTCAGCAGAATCAGCAGCCGAAATATTAGACGTCTGACTCATTGGGACGAACTTTCTTTCGTTGTTCACATCACCACGTTGACTGCGCCAAAGCCGTTTTCTCTGAAGTTGTTACAGTACAAATTTTGCCAATGAATAGATGGTGTTCTGCGCCGAAATCTGCGAGCATTTTCTCGCCGCAAGTCACAAGTGACGCACTTCCCACTGTTGGTTCATTCGGAGTTGAGTGTTCCAGTCTCCAACCTGTATTGTTTACTGGGCCAGTCTGGCGCCGCAATATTGCCAATAAGTGGACAGGAAATCGTCTTGTGTTTTGAGCATATGATTGCATACTGTGTATGCTTCGATTATTTTGACGCAAATCTTCCGCCCATTTTAAACATCGTCTCAAAGAAATGGAGCAGAAAATTATCGTTCCGCGAATCTTTCCACGCTTCGTTACGCATCTTCACATCGTATTTTAAGGCGGATGATATTGTTAAGTGTGTATGGTTCCACTGCGAGAATAGAAGAAATTTAAAAATTACAGGAGAAGGTATATTATGCAGTAGCGCGAGGCCACAGACCGGGCGTTTATAAGACGTGGGCCGAGTGTCAAGAGCAGACGAAGGACTTCAAGGGCGCAAAGTTTAAGAAATTCACAGAAGAGGATGAAGCGAAGTTTTTCGCCGAAGGGAACACGTTGAAGCAAATTGGTGCGCAGGTGCTTTCATCTCTTACGCGTTTTCAGCAAAATCCATGCGATAATGCTTTAGCCTCACTCCCCCAAAAAATTACGTGAAAATGAGAATTACGCTGGAACAGCGCTCATTGCTGATGCTTCTATAGCTGGTCATTCAGTGGTAACAAGCCAAGCAATCGTGTTCCAGTGGCAGAAGAAATACCTATCATACCTATCTTTCATAGCTTCTGATGGTCCAAATAAGATTATCTTAACAAAGGATGCTCTTTATTCGAACAAATTTACTCAAGTGCGAAGTTCCTTACCGGTCTCATCCTTGTTAACTAATGACCTTCATCATCCAACGTCTGTAGCACAGGTGCAAAATGAAGGTGGAATTCTGGCATCAAGCAATCCAGTCAGTCAGCAAACAGCGTTTCAAAAGAGAACACAGCATCAAATGGTACTTTGATTCTCTCAAGATAACATTTCCATATCCTAATTGATCAGCTCGATCGCTTTTGCAACCGTTGAGTGCAAAGCGCATCCAATTTTTTTTGCATCAGAATGACCACTAATGATTTAAAAATTTATGCGTTAACATCAGCTTCAGTGTAAACGGACATTATAGCGGCGAAATTTGCATACCTATTTTCCATGTTTCTCGGAATGAAACAATCGCAGAGAGATAAACGCAACAACGCGGTATCTTCCTCCTCACGAATGTGAAATGAACATCACCCAACCTTATGGTAACCTTCCCTCTCCAAGCTCGTCAACACACTTACCATCAGTTTCTACCTGAGCTGTCGTGCATTCTACACAAAACTAACTTATCCTCAACCGTCCATAGGCGGAGACGATCACTTTCATCAAATAAATTCCATACGGATGCAGAAACTGTGCAAATTACTCCACCATTTCCAGCAGACTATGCACTAACCCAGCACCTCTACCATGTTCCACCCATTTGATATAATCACCACTCGCTAGGTCAGAGCTATGACGAGTATGCAGCGCATTTGGTAGCTAATTGGTTTCAGCATTTCAGTCTATGCCAGCAGAGATGTAAAGAAATTTCACTGAGCACAACGGCTGTCTCCAATTAACCATATCGAGTGGGCGCCGACTGTCGCTTGACTAGGCATCAAGGCTCTATTCCATAAAATGCATTCAAAGGAAATTTGCATGCCTCACGCATTTTAGATGGCAGCGCAAAGTTGGTGAAGCCCCTGTACAGGACGAATGATTCCGTTGAGCAACGACCCATCTCCCCTTCTTTAGCGTATCGATGCTGCGATGCAATGACGCTTGTGGATTTACCGTTCCACTGTTGAAATGCAAATACGTTTTGCCGTAGAGCGTTAACTTTGCAAGCATCTAAATGGGTCTAGAAGTGCTAGAAAATTTGCACTCACTTTTTACTAATCCAGCTTGCATCCCGAAGTTTCTCAGTTTACCAGTCAACAGTTTCACTTTTAATTAACTGAGGAAGGTTGTCAAAGGAGCAGGTATGACATCTGCCTTCGCATTCCTCTCATTTGTTTTAGAAGTTCCATCAACTGACAGCAAACAACAGATATTTTTGGATATTAGAATCTTTCCTGCGGTTATCATAAACAGGAGAAAGTCTCAAGATTTTAAAACATAGTGCGACACCTCATCCCATCCCCTTTTATCATAACAGGTATACGCGGACACACAAACATAAACGCAGACATAGACACAAGTGAGCATACACAAACACACGCAGCTTCCCCTCATGCATATTTGCGACGCACACTGCCAAACGTAAGTGTTCGCAGCTTTGGTACGGAAAGAAGTTGAATGTCAGCGCGAACGTCAACCAAGGCCATCTCATAAACCGCTTCCTCGAATGTGCCACTGATGCATCTTTGCAAAACACTGTACGAATTCGACAATGCATATCATAAGCCAGATTTCGTCACGTATTTCTATCTGACTATTGACCTCAAACAGCGATTGCCTTGAGGCGAGGTTTCCGCAGAAGCTTATGCAACCCTTATGCTGTATCCTATCTTCGTTAAAGCCGAACATTGCGCTCACCTTAATCTTTTGCTCATCGCATGTTTGAATTAAGCACAACTTAAAAAAACTTGAACAAAGCTTGGCAAAAGAGTCGATTGAGATAATGCTTGCAGCGAGTCATTTCCTAAATTGCTGTTCATCATGAAATATTCAATTTCTCAGAAAAAACACTCCGAAATGTTTATTCTTAAGAGTTTCACTCTTCGATCAAACATCTTTTACAATTCTCTCAACTGAGTGTGTGGAGAGTTCTGCTCCTGTCAGCTGACATTCCTCGCATCCATTCATTTAGCGGTTTCAGCACCTTCAAAGTGATTGTTCCAGTTTCTTTATCGTCGCACTTAAAAGAACTACTACCGAATGTGCTGATAAAGAAAAACCTCCTACCAGAAAACGGCTACTGAGAATGAAAAATAGCTATCGATAATAGCACTTAAAGGGAATTAAGTGAAAATTTTGGTTCACCGACATTCATTTGCAGCAGTTCTCTTTGTTAAAGTTACTCGGTGGATTTGCATATTCAGATGATGCAAAAAATGAGTTTGTTTCTTCGTTGCTTGAGTTCAACAATTCAACAAAGTTCAACAGTTCAACAATATCCAGCTTTATTGTAGTGATATTGAAGATCAGATGAGTTCCGTCTCCCTCCTTTAAGATAGAAACCGAATTTAATGCAACTAAAACACCACATTGCTTGTCGTCGGTTAATGAGAGCTCTGCTCACGTGAGTTGTTCGTGTGCTAAATGATCCGAAATCTCAATCGGACCACGCTTTTTTGCACTTCAACGTTTCTGTTATGAAAGACAGATCCTCCTCTTAATGCTGAAATATTATTAATTTATCGTGCAAAATTAGCAGTGCTTTATTATTCTTTCTCTTGGTTTTCTCTATGAGGTTAGAATTAAAGTCGAAGTGGACTTCTTTATGTTTCTAGTAATTGGCATCGCTTATTTTAGTTTAAAAAGGTGAAAAAACGAAAACTGCTAACCGGACGACTAGGAGGTTTAAGCCAACTGATAATGCAGCTGGCTATTTTTCGTTGAGTCTCCTTATGCTATCCACGCCATGCGATCGCGTGGCGCCCAATCCATAGTACAAAGCGCAACTGTGCACGTGTTTTGTGCTGGCGGAGCAAGTGCGCACGTGATGGCCACGTGATGTGGACAAATATAATCGGGGCTACGAAGAAAGCGTGGCGACATGGGGCGTGCCTTCTTGAAAACAGCTCTGCAAGCACCTCCCTCCTCGGTCGGGTTTCACAGATACACGGTGAGACGAAGTATGGCCACTTTACGTCCAATTGTGCTTCGTTTTCATGAACTGAGCAGTACATGCAGCATGGCAAACTTGCTGCACTCGACCCTTTGAGTTGTAACGATTGATGTACTTTATCAACCCACTCATATAGGACGTATTAACGGCGTTCTAGACGATGCGTTGTTTCGATATCAACACTGCGTCGTGTGTTTACGCTCAGTGCACATCTACGTGATGTTATCAGCGCTAAGTGTACGATTTTCAAAGTTTTTGTGCTCTCATTTGGTGTTTGCTTGCTGTTCGTTACTCAAGGTATTACTTGTATCGGAGGTAGCGATATGACAGGTACTCGCATTTCACTTCTTCAATAGTACACTGAAATATTCCTGTTTACTGGATACCGTATAAACTCGAATAAAACCCTTATTATGTTTAGGGCATTGCAGGCGTTTAAGATAACCGCTAAACAGTGAATAGAGATGTCCATCTGGCAAATAACACTTTACAGATTCTCTTTTTTTGCCATTAATTTCCCAAACTTTCTCACGACTGCGACTTTTTATGCACTTACGCAAATTTATGTTTTCAAGGCGCATTATATTACTATTGTTTCTATGCGAATATATATATATATATATATATATATATATATATATATATTTAGTGTATCGCTTCTTTTTATTTGTTGAATTTCGATGAACTGCATAAAATATTCTTTCTGGGCTTGTAAATTACTGATGAATGCAATTTCAGCTCTAAACTATCATGCTTTCAACGCTACTTTCAACAATGGAATGTTGTATACTGCTCGGCGCAGTGGTACAAGCGCTCTTTTCATTCGTCAATCCGAAGTTTTGTTCCTTGATTGCAGTTCTTTTCGTACTTCTAACACTTTCGGCGCTTATACCGATGATGCTTGTTAAGTCGCCGATGGGCGCTTCTGCTCCTGATGAACCCTTAAGTGCTTGAAGTAAGTGACATCTGTACCGTATTTACTGTAGTACCTAATAACAGCATATTTTTTATCTTGAAGGCAGTGACTGCAACATCGTGGAGCTATGAAGCCATAAATACTCTTATGTATGTTAAAAAAAAAAAAAAAAACAGGGCTATAAAGGAAACGATGACACAGTAGAAAACACGCTAGCTCATTATTCAAATTAAACCTTTTCGTTTGTTAGCGTGGAGGGAATGCTTTATTTGTTCACGAAGTAATATAATAAATCGACTAAAACCGTTTTAGTTCTGCATTAAATGCAGCTGAATGTCATTGTCACCAGTATTTTTTAGTGAAAAGCAAAAAAACCCCGCCGCGGCTTATTTCACTGTTATTCATAATTTATATTTCATAAGTTCACCGTTTTGAATGCTTGAGATATAGTCGTTCTATAAGTTTGCTGAACTAATTTACGAATGCTCTATAGTTTAAAAAGCAGCGGATGTTACTTATATACATATATGTAGTATTAATATTTAACTGTCATTTATAAAAATGCTTATTGCGCAGCGAGACAAATATTTTCTGTATTGAAACCCAATAGGTCATGGACAGAAATTTCGCTACCAACGATTCACTTTTGCTTATTTTCAGTTGATGTTTCTTTTACTTTTAATCACTCTTCATATGTTGTTGCCTTCTCATTTCAGGAAATCATTGGTTTCAATTATTTGGCAAACTGGATATTCACATGACAAGCCTGACATTCGTGCGTTTCGTTTTCACGCGAACTTTCTTCCACGTTTCCCTTGACTTTTTTGTTGATTATCTTTCTGTCTTTTTCCTTTATGGTAATGAATCAGAGATATCATGTGGGTTATTTTTGCTCTCGAGTGTGCATTCTACGCTGTTTTCATTCACCTCATCTCGTTGTGAAATTCCTCATCCACTTTCCACTATTCGACTAGCAACTGTTAAGATTAACCATTTTCATATGAGATAAGCAATATATTTTTACGCATATTCTTCTCATCGGATATCAAATTTCCGATTGATTAACGGGGTAGATTGATTTCATTCTGTGAAAACTGCATCCAATTAAATGGGCGCTATTTCATTCATACGTTGTGTCATATCATGAAAATTTCATATTTGCAATTCTCAGTGTTACTATGTGTACGTTACGTTATTTAAGTGTTACCTGTATGAGGTGTGCGGAGTTTCCCATAATAAATATGCACTTCTTAAGTGCCATATAACGCTCGTTAACTCGAGTATTGGTAAAACATTTCAGATTACTCGATGATATAAGTGCGTTTCATATTTTTGTGTTTAATTTACGTATAATTTGCTCAAAAATTTCGATGGCATTTTGATGGAATCTAAAAATAATTCAACTGAACTTTATAATTTATTCAATAAATGCACACGATTATGATGATAGTCCCAAAAATTTAACGGTATCCTTTGAATCGAATATAATTTTCGAAATTAAACATGAGAGAAACGTCGATATTTGTGATTTTTTTTTTTTGTAGTATGCGCTTAACGGCACTAATTATTTTTGTACCCCGACTATCGATTAAGCAATTTATTCGTTCAGGTTTTCTCGGATTTACCTCTGATGTTTGCACAAATTTATTCCTTCCCATCTTATTGTCATATAAAAGTATGAAATTAATGCCTTATGTCGGAGTAATTTCTCTCTCTGTTTTACATCCAACTTAGATGGAAACCATCTCATTCGTCGTCGAATGATGTTATTGTTGTTGACGTTGTTTGTTTCATTTTATATTTGCAACTATTCACTATGTGAAAAGAAATTTTGTTTTCGCTCTTTTATTCACGAAATAAATAAAATTTAAACGAGAAATTTGAGCAACGAAACAACGAAAAAACGTAAAGTATATGCTGTTAAATTGACGATCCATGGGTGAAAAAAAATTTCAGATGCGATAAGCGTATGAGAAAGAATTGAAAAATAAAGTTATTACAAATGGCAAAATTCTCTTAGTGAAACAATCTTCTTCAACATTCCGAATCGCACAGTGAAATGAATGAAGCCACCTTAAATGTAAATTAGAGTAAAGCGGAGCAAAATTAAACGTTGCATTCACTGAATATCTATGATAACCAGTGTATAGCAGTAATAGTAGTTCAAGTATAGGACAAATTAAGCAAGTAATGTTTTTACTGGAAACGTTCGTTATATGGGGGACTAGACGCACCTCGTTTGTATTATTGCCACGGGACAGTCAATTCTGATAGAATTCTTTTGACAGCATTCAATGAAACTATTAATGCAGCATTCATTGCAACGTTTTTATTTGTCGTTAAGGTTGCAGATTGGAAAATATGCCATTGAAATCCTCATTGTTGCATCTTAGACAGCGAGAAATATAAAGTTGAAATTCCCTCTCGAATTTTTTCATGAAAAACGATGTATTTGCTTTCGCTTATTCTCATATATTCAAGGTTTATTTTCTCCAAAGACTGCTACTGATGAGTTGCGTTATTCCATAAATTTCCGTTCAACTGCCAAATATAGCTCGCATGTCCTTTCATGTCGAGTACATAAGTGCATGTCAAGTACATAAAATCGTTATCTAAAGCATCATTAGGTGCTGTTCAGCTATTCATTCGCACTTGCATATTGCCGTCATTATGAGCAATACGTGATCGATGATCTCTTGAGGCGGAAACAAGTTATTCCCACTTTTAGTTGCGTGGTTGAACGACCAGTTCTATTTTTTCAATAAAATGTTCAACAATGCACTGCGCACCAACCACTGCCGAACTAGAAATGCCAGAATAGCGCCACCTCTTGGCAAGATGCCACCGTGTTGAAATTCCGGTCTCCAACCTGACTCTGGATTCGATGCGACGCTTGAACAAGACTTTCCGAACTATGCGTCGATTTTAAGCGTGCGTGAAACCGCTAGATTCTGCAGTTGATAATCACAGCCGAATGCAGCATATAAAAAAGGCCAAATGCACAAATGTTTAGTACGCCATACTTTACTCCATTACATCTTAACGCACTATACTTTTCATCCGTTTTCTAAATGGCCCCGTTTACTCGGCTATCTACTTCGGTTTCTTCTTTTACTCCGGACACTTCGACCAGTCCAACATATACAACGATAAGTTGAAGTTGAAGGAGAGTAGAATTAGCGGACTAATCATAGAGCTCACATCTCAATCGGTTATTTTCAATGCCTACTGGAATCTATTGGTGCAAGAACATATGTAACACCTCACCTGAAAGATCAAAACATGCGAGGCAGTACCTGTGAGGAATGATGTTCTACTGTTCTGGAATCAAGTTCGAACGATGTATTTCTCGACAATAACGCTATTGTTCTTCTTTCCGGTCCTGAAACGCTTGTTTGCGGTCATTGAATGATAGAGGTTGCGAACTTTCCTCACATATCTGCAAGCATCCTTGCTATCTTGTGTGGATAAGTTCAGAAGACGGTGAATTTTGGCGTGTTTTCGACTAATGGGAAGTAGGGGGGGGGGGGGGGGGATATTCAGTTAGGCTCAGTAGCGAGGTGGCTTCGGTCGTTCAATTCTGTTCATATTTAGCCCGCCTCGCTGGGTGGATGTTGGTGCGCTGCCAGGGTATAAAATTGAACGGTTTTTTTGTGAAGCAGGCGGGATGTCGTCATATAACTCCAGTCTCGTTGCAATTTTCCAGATGCCACTTATGCTGCAATTGTCCCCTTTGACGTTTTTCGTTGGGGAGCATTCGAAACAACGAAACTACCAGCTGCCTGCTGTCTGGAGGCGGCTCGTTTTTGAAATTTATGGTGTCGGAGTTGATTTCAGTGACCACGCCTGTTCCTTTCGTCTGGATTTAAATCCTGAGAGCAGGTTACAAATCTGCTCTCAACGTACGTTGGATATGCGAAGCCATCAAAGTCCGTTGATTAGTGATTTGCAGCGTTATTGAATTGCAGACAGTGCTTTATTATAGGATCCACCGCAGATAATGGTGTGCGTACCGTGCCTAATCCTGCCATTCCTCTTGGCAATTTATTTGAAATTCATCCAGCCTTATGTGCTGCGTCTAATTCCTGAGGCGTGGAGAACCACGTTCGATGCATTACTCTATCCAACATGCCCCGCCAGACCACCTCCTGTGTTAGAAAAAGCGACGAAGAGCGAGGAGGCGACGCTGGTGGGCAGCAGTTCGGAGCAGGCATGTTGCGACCAGAAGGCTCGTGAAAAGGCTGATTAGAAGAAGGTAATTCACCGCAGCAGACTTCACTTTTATCCGAGATGAATGATATTTGTTTTTCAGATCGGTATTTGCCAGCCCAGGTGGAACATTTCTTTTCTTTTTAAGAAAGGTGGTTTTTAGAGAAGGCATACTTACCTTTCCCTATACTCGGCCTCTTAGGCCGATGCATTTGACATTTATTAGTGGGTTTTTGAGTATTTGATTTCAGTGCAGAAAGCAAACCAGATGCCTTTTCCGCTGTGTAGTTTTAAGAATAGTCCTGAAAATCAGAGTGCGGCAAAGTATGGGGAACAGTCTGATTCTTCCAACGGAGGTTTTGCGAATTTCGTCAGGAATGCAAACTCAGCTTTCCTAATCGGTCGCCTTAGGGTTTTTTTCATCGCAGCCAGCATTATCTAACAGTCATGACGAACGTGGAACGCAACAATTCGACACTTACATAGTAACTGCATTATTGTAATTCTTTATAAGTACTACTAGCTGATAGGCATAAATGCGGCTTCTCCTGAGGTGAGCTAATGCTCTATGGATTATAGGCTCACCTAAGATGGAGGCTTGAAAGCAGGGAGTGGCATTTTTTCGCAAAAATTGTTTTTCGCGGAGGAGGCGTGTAGACTGTTGACCACTTTCTTGAGAGTGCAGAATGTCGACCGCTTCCATATTTATTTTCACCCTTTCCTTCCTGCCCAGCCCTCACTCATGTTTTTCCATATGTTTTATATGAGTAGATCTGAAGGTAAATAGGACTGTTAATAGGAGAAGGAAGTAATCTCTTCTTATCCCATTTTCGACAGAGGATGATGCCTCTCCTCCCTTACGGTTTCCTCTGTCAGCGTCCCGAAAACTCTTGCCTCTTGCACCTAATTTTGCACACTTTTTTGCATGAGCTGAGAACTGAAATGTGCAAAATGTGTTTTCAGCTTGCAAAATGCTCGGCTTTTTTTTGCAGAAATTCGCAAGATTTTGATGTTGTTTCTGTTTTCCTATGGAAGTGATGGAGGAGTATTCCATAAGTGGATGGTGGGGGATTGAGAGGAAGCTGTCATTCTGCCAATAAGAATTGATATTCAAGTTCTTGAAGGTTTCTGACCACTCGATTTTTTTTTTGGTCGAAACATCAGTCACTTCCTGAAGGGATTCTGATTGAAGGCCTTTCAAGGTCAAGGAATAGAATCTGCGGTTCTCGTATAGTACTGAAGGATCATATACGTTGATTTGAGATGAGTTGTGCTTCGTGTTCGACATTTGCTTCAGTGCTAATTTTGCCGTTTGACTATGTCAGTTGTTGTTGTACTGTGTTCATCTCTTTTATATGATTATTTATATTTTTCGACGTAATTCAGTTAAATGTAATGGTGCTCGAAATAGTAGTAAATCCGTGCACTGTATTCATATTGTTTGCTTTTTCTTCTCTTTTATGGTTTTTGTTGAAATGTTCATTGAATTCTGTCATTTCTGTTGATTCCAAGTATTTTTTGAAGGTAAGCTCCACCAGGTAAGCATTTCTGTTTATGCGATTTTTCGATCGGAAGTTTGATGACTGAACATTGCAAATTTAGTGTTTTGCAGAGCTTTATGTGAGCTTTTTTCCCCTAAATTTTCCACTTTTATATGCCTTTACTATGGTCGTGTATTGTTTTCTGCTGTTATTTTGCATTGCGTTTGCTCAAAAACGTGAAGTCCAACAAATTTGCTAACTACTAATGAGGACGGGGCGATAAGGGGAGGGAAGAGGAGCTGGGTTACCGAGACAATGTTCATTATTTCTATTGTTGCTCTGTATTGGACGTGCGGAATGAAATTGCTGAAGTTGTTCACGTTTATTGCTGCATTAAAAAAAAAGCTCATTTGCAGATTCTGATGGAAGAAGTGGGCATATTTTATTCAATTCGCCCAACTCTGGTGTCGGAGATGCTAGATTTCAGTGGTTCTTCGTTAAATACCGTTGGAAACATGCTGCTAGTCCTCATTCATTGCTCATTATGTAAGAGGTTATCGCAGGTTCTTTCATGCTTCAAGAGCGATGGCATTGGTGGAAACTCCAAAAGCGTCATATTGATTTTGCGCTATCTCGTAAATGGTGGCAGTATAACAGAGGTTTGTCTCGTCACATTTCTAAAGTTATGATCAGGATATGACCTGATCACTATGAAATACATGGTTGCGGAAACGAGGGATTTCGTTTAATGCGAGCGTTCGAAATGGTTGCTCCAGAATGCACAGGCGAAATCAGAGTAGCTGCGCCGGTAGTTTCTTTTTTAGCCCATAATTATGAGTTCGTACTTCAGATGAGTTGAGGATCCCAATAAATGCAAACTTATACAGCTGTTCGAACTATATTTGAATACTAGTGCAGTATTGAGTAGCTTGTTGAGAAGTATCAGCTGCTGTTATTAAGGGTCAGCAATCTGCCTTCATTTCTTTCAGTCATATTTGATTGTAGATGAATGTCCATTAACATTTTTCTCTTGGAGACATTGACTCATACTAAAAACAGCGAACCCTCGCTAACAGTTGGTGAAGTGGAACTGTTATGGGTACTCCCTTCCTCCCCTCCCATTTCCTTCCTTAGCGCTTTAACAGCGAAAGTGGTCAGTAACTCGACGATCCGGAAACGGGCACTTTACAGCGTCTTCGACAATCCCATTCTGTCGCAACCGATGCTGTCCGGCATCTTCCCGCTCCTCCCTCCATTCACTTCTGTTCTTCAAAAGCATCTTAAACATTTTGCAAACAAATCCCTTTTGCTCTTTGTATTTTCTATTTCTCCTGTTAAACTTCATCTATTGCCGTGTAGTTTATATAGCTTCATATGCGCGCTCTCATAGATCGTCATATTTTCGATTGTCGACAGTCTGTCACCTCGTCGCTGTGCCTTTTCTTCATTCTCATCTTTGCTTCGGCTTCTTCGTTGTATCTTGAATTCCTTAGTGCACTTTACCAGCTGTCTCTTGTTTTTTCATCTTTAGTTGATAGCCGACGTCGTTCGGTTAGTCGCCTTATTAGCCAACGTTATGTCTTATGGTAATTGGCGTGAAGTGAACGCATTACAGATATGGGATGCTCCTTCTTTTCTTTTTTCTTAAAGCATAAAAAGTTTGCTTGATAATTCACCATTCATGCCGTTCCTTAACTTCATGCTTAGACGCTTTCTTGCTATGGTGTGCTCAGCTTTGTTTCTAAAAAATCTTGTGCGGTCGCTTCATATTTAGTAATATATAGCGCTGGCAGTTGTCTCTCCTCCACGTATATAGAGGCAGAAAACTCTTTTTGCAATCGCTTATTGTTTATAAATTCGTTTTAATATTGCCGTAGAACCTTCATCGTAAATGGTTCAGTTTGAAGTTTTCCCAGTTTTCGCGGATTACTGATTGATAGGATATAAGCTTATTAGCACCATCATTGTTAATAAAGTGTTAAAATTGAAGGCACTTTCGAGTTTGGCAGTCTTGTATTTTCCCCTCATTTGCATAGCACAAACGCAAGCAGAAACAATCTTCGGCCCTTTTCACACATGAGTTTTGGATTTCTTTCCCCACTTAACATTATACCTTCCTTGCTGTTGAGTTTCCTCTGAACTAAAAAGAGGCTTAGGGGGTTGAATTCAGCTAAATGGATTCATAAGAAGGGGGTAGGGAGTTGGGGAGAATAAGCTTATAATCGATGGTAGCTTAATGATATCGCTTGAAGGGCCTTTGATCAGTTGTCGCGGTTGTTTCGTTTTTCATCCTTACATCTTTCCGTAGCGGTTTATTTTGTTTGCCTAATCTTGATTTCTTTATTGGTTTCTTTTCATTTTTCCATTTCCTTGTCTGCAGTCAAAGAATCGCTGTTGTCATTGGGTCTTTCGTTTCTGCTTCTTTCATCGACCTTTACGCTCCCACTTAGCCATCAGTGATTCCTTCGCCATTTTGCTTCACTTACATCTCTGTCCATCACTATTTCTCATCGAGTGATCATCGATTCATTATTTCTTTGTCCTCTGAAGGTATTCTCTATAATGGTACATTTTGCCAAAAGAATGAGTAAACAGCACACTAGGAGTTTCCGTACACTTGTATCTATAGATGCGTTGTTGCTGTAGTATTTTTTACATAATGAGGGGAATTATTTTTCTGGTTTCATGAAGAGTTTACACGATAATCGTTAGAAAGGATTTAAATTTTGAAGGAAGCAGTCGATAGGTATTGCAATGCCTTTGCTATTGACGTTTGAATAGAACTAAGTGCAACAGATTTTAGCAGCAAATATGAATTCTCCATGAATTCCAGCGCTCATTCTTATTAGCATTATCATATGCAAATTCACATATGTGTAATAATTGCACAATTGAGCTGTTTCGTATGGAATGTATGCATAAAGGCTCTTTATGTTCTGTGCAAATTTCCCATTATACCGATGATGTGGTGTAGCTCTTTTGCGGTGAGCTATATGTCTATATTTGCCTCTCTCATCACCAACTTCAACTTGATGGTGTGTAAGCTGAAATTACGAAATCGAACGCGTATAGCATATTTCACAGGGTAGCACCTTTCCCCCTTCCCGCCTCCCTCTACCTTATTAATTCATCTAAAGAGTTTCCTACATGCGATTGATCTGATTGAAATATGAATGTGCTGTTGTAGTCGCTTCTATTGTTTGGCAATAGTTTTGGAAGCCGATGTGCAATAGCGCATATCATACAAGATTCTTTAGGACTTTTCTAAGATTGGAAGTCCATTTGTACAAATTTCAAAGGCCATTAGCAAAAGCTTATATTCTTTTGTTATAACGGCAAAGATCGTAGCTATATTCTCTTCGATTCGTACTGTTTGCAACACTCCGAAATATGCAATTCGTTGTTGGCAGATACAAGAAAGTGTCACTAGGGAGCCGATACGCAATGAGTACTGCCCAAAGTAGGTCGATTTGTATTAGGTAAGCAGAAATGTTCGAAAATGAACACTCTAATTTTTGAAGTTGATTCCCAAAATAGTGTTTTTCTTTATGATCGTAATCTGAGACCAAATGATCAGAACACGAGGTTCAGCCTCGACAAATTTTCTGCAAACAAGCTGGCAAGAAATTGAAGCACAAGATTGAGACTGCAGCAAGAAACGGACACAGCAGTGATATAATGCCCATGATCAAGATGGTGGTCAGTGAGGCATCAACGATACCATTCGGTTGCATAGGCGGTCTTTGAAAGGTCTACGATTCGAGAGCACGTTGCTCGACTACAGCCACCAGTGTTGCTGATCTCTTATTCACGTTTCATCGCTGACGGAAACTGACCAGTACATTCCTTCGAAGTCATTTTTCCGGGAATAGAAAGTGCAGAAGCTTGGAACGAGGGGTTCTGAGAGAATTAAAGGAGAGGGGGGGGGGGGGAAGAAGGCATTAGGAATTTATAGGAGCTCAGCACTGAGAACTCTTGGGCAATAAGCATGAAATTGCTTGGGAGACAGATTCAACAAATTCCTCAAGCAGAAAACTCCTTAATCGGCTCAGCTTTCGAGTTGCCCGCTTCTGTGATAGTAGCAATTCGATATTCCACGGCTACTGATTTAAACCATGCTTTTTCATTACCGTAACAAAAGTAGTAAAAGCCAGTATAAGGTACTGTCCACTTCCAATGATCGATCGTTATTAGTGCTGGTCGTTCGCATCCTGCATAAACCTCTTGCAATTCTTCTTCGTTCCACTATAATACTTAATTTTAGTATTTGAATTTACTTTCATTATCGATTCGTTTATTTCGTTTTCAAGGTTCACTACGACGTTAAAAATGCAAACGTAATGCGTAATCCACTACAGGAAATACTCAAGGATATTTTCATTAAACAGTTAGTGGTCACCTGCAACTAAATATTCGAGGACTTCATTAGGTACCTGGCATGGCTTCATTAGGTACCTGGCTTGAAGAGGCTCTTAACACGTGATGCTTGGGTACTGTTGAGGTTATTCGATATAACACTCACATCATTTTCTTTGTTACCTTCATCGGAATATAGAACAACCATTGTGAACTCTTGATCGTGATGCATAAAGATTTCAAGTCGCGAATCTTTCTCGAAGTGATACACTTGCACAGTTTTGCCACCTGCAATCAAATACAATAAGTGCTGGGCCGTCCACTGGCATCTAGACTATCTAACAATGTTCATCGTCTATTTACTGAGTGCCTATTTTTGGGACATAAGTATTCCATGAAATGTGTTTAAGAAATCAGACCGTCGTTTACTAGCCTGCTTAGAGGCTGCTCAGAAATAAAGAACGCACAAAGCACTGTCGAAATATTTCGTCATTATTGATAAGTTGCCAGCGTCGTACATATTTCGATAGTTCTTTTCTTTTAGCTTAAAATATTCGTTCATCAGCAAGCCGAGTGAGTTTTTTGCACGAAAATGAAGTGGATGTTCGACGAATAAAATCCTTCTTCTGAATACTTCGCACTGATAGTTTCTTAATCAATGATATTCACTTTCTCACTATGCATGAGAACTTGAATCGTACCGGCCGGTATAAAGACAGCATCGAGCTCGACGCTGGGAATTGTCTTGAACCGTGGAAATGGTGGAGGTGGCGGGATGACGATTAATGAACGGCATCTCTCATCGCCATATTCATCGGTCATCGTACCACCATAATAAACCGGCAAGCATTCTGAATCAATATGTTCCAAAATCTCCTGACGCCATTTCTCGGATGTGATAATAATTTTCTTCTGCAATAAATTACTACTTTCATCAAATATTTAAGAACATAAGAATTGAGTGCTACGAAAAGAAGCCGGCAAATTTCTCACCACAATTTGCAAAATTTTGCTTATGAGGTTAGTGTAGAACTGGAAAACAATAAACAACCGTTTTTTTATCCAGAAAGAAATTGCTTGGAACGTTTTTCCAGGTTTTGGAAATGCTTATATTTGTTCACTCATAGCAAGGCATCTGCGAAATGGTTAATGATTCAGAACTGAATTCAACTGTTAGCGTCAATTTCGGGTTAATGAAACTCTCTTCTAGCTTTCCGACAGAGTAATTAGAATGGTTTTTGAAATCTTTGACATGAAAGGACGTTAGAAGCCAAATCGTTTGCCGCAAATCCAACGATCCGTCGACTCAGGATTGAAGGCAGTAAGATGAATCCTTACCGCAATGTTTAGTCACTCTGAAACGTTGAAAACACATAGTGCAGATCGACAACAAAGTGTCGCTTTCATCTTTCAGTCCAACTGAATAATCGGATGCAGGATATATTTGGAAAATTCCAAACATGACCATGACATAAAGGCCCTTACGATATATGTGCTTGCAATTCCGCTTATTAAACGAATTCGAAAATATGCGCTGTATACGATTTAGTCAAACAGAGCGTTCATGTAAAAATTTCACAGACTGGGCGCTCTTATTCATATTTTCAAATGCATCTGAAGTGAAATCTATGAATTGCGAGACGCTGATAAACTTTTGAGCATAGAGGTATTCAACTTTTATTGAAGTTGACGGTTAATAATACGCCACAGTTGCAGTTATACTCGGCGAATGTTACGTATCAGACGAATTCAAAGGATTCGGCTTCTTGAAATGCAACTCAAAGACGTTGTAAGAGTCGCTTGCCTGTGTTGCATTTAGCAATCTCGCATGATCACATCTCAACGCGAAAATGAAAATCCTCACCTAAAAAAAACGCTATATGTATGGAATTTTCAAATATATATAGGAGAGAGAAACAAAAATCGACAACAACTAACTCGATATTCTTCGGTTATGAAAGGCATGCATACTGTCCAAAGTATGTTCATAAATTTGGGCACGTTGACGACCAAGATTTTGGAAAAGATCTCCGGATATTGCTCAAGAAGTGTGCCCCACATTATGCGATATGGGCCTGAAGATAAGCAATTTAAGCAACAACAAAAAAGCGAACAATATTTTCATTTCTACTGGTTCTTTAGATATATAGGTGATCAAAAACATTGCTAGCGCCATTGCTAGCGGTCGAGGTATAAATCAGGGCGGTTATATAATACGGTTCAAGAGTAAAGGCGCAAAGATGGGACCAAAAAAATGCATTAAGAGTTTGATATTGATGCAGTGAGAAGTTTGAACGTCCTACCCTTGAGTATGTTAATGAGGCTGGTTTGTAGTTGTAGTCCCTCCAAGTCGACCACGAAAACACCTCCCGATATTCGCTTAGTCTCCTCCTCCATGCGATTGATATGTCGTAGAATCCTTTCCATAATGCGAAATCTATTTTTCATAAATGGTGTTGTCTGAACCGAATTAACCATTCCGTAGATGTCGATTCGACCTACCATTTCGAATAGTAAAACTTTATTGTCGCTAAGTTTATTGCGACCCAAAATACTGATCGGTGAGTAGACGGAGACCACTTCATCAAATCCTAAAGTGAACTTAATCATTTTGACTTACACTCACTTTATAGTGATCGCAAGTGCAACGATATCTTTAAATACGCATTTTCTAAAGCATTTTTGTCAGTCTGGAAGAAGGGCTAGTCTCATTAACGAAACTGTAGGCCTGAATGCTTGTTATTAAGATGCCTTCAATAAGGTTACTGTTTGGCAAAGGTGACTTTTGAATATTCTAGTAATAACTTCGGATAATCGATCACCTACATTAAGTGGACGCTGAAATGTAATCAATTACGCTCGGATGACTTTTTATGCGGCTTTAAGCTAATTTTGTATTAGCGCTTTTCATCTTGTTTGTTCTGTCGGCTCAGTGTATGCATAGGCCCGTGTATGAGTACATGTCCGGTATTCTAAGCTGGAGAATATGTGCAGCTAGAGTGATGAAGACTGGTGGATAGTACGATATCCACTGAGGTGCGTTTTTCATCAACATCCAGTCTCATCCTTCCACCTCGAATATGGTTATTATCATTTGAACGTGCTTCCAAATACGCCTGCATTTTGTCAAAAATTAATTTCCATTTCGTTGTGATTACACCACGAGAAAGTTAAACACTTCTGTAGATTTGTATCTACGTTGGATAGATAAGATAGATGGGTGATACGAGGAACATACTAGAATGCAAATAACGTAGCTGTAAGCCGACCCACGATATTCTGATGTTCACGTAAAGACCTTATCCAATTCGCTAATCTCACTAATTTTATCACCTTTGATTACCTCAGTGCAAATGGGCGTTATGCGCAGCTGCCCCTAGTGCATAATTCTGTATGCTACACCATGTCCGGACATTAATGATATGCAGATAGAAGTCGCAGGAATTGTGAAAAACCATGAGGATTGGAACACCAGTCCATCATTATGCAAATTCAATGACCTGGACAGCGAAAGTTCCGAGCTCAAGACCTCCGTTTTTGCTTGCACTTCTCCCCTTCTCCTCTACCCTTTGTATTGGGCAATGCCTTAAAGTGGATTGCATTACTCTGTGCATTTTATAATTTGTCTACGATTTGTGAAAGTGGTCAGTCTTATAAGCCCAAACTGCAAAAAATCATATTTACCGCCATTTCTAGCACGACTCCTCGCTCACTCTTCATCCTACCTCTATGTGCACCTCATTTTGCTATTCTTTCCATTTCTCTCTTCAACTATACGTTTATTGAGTATGGTTCCTCGCTGCTTCTGTCGGCGTTAATAAGTCTGCGATTTCATCATCACAATTCAGCTCAACCTTCCCTCGTGATCGAAAATTCCCTTTAAAAAGATCGACCTTATTGGCAGTCTGTCACCAGCGTCTCTCGAGAACTGTCTTCGCGGAATCAGTTTCGTGACGAACGCACTTGACTCATTAGTACATTTTTTCGAATTTTGATTTGATTATTTGCAATGTGATATCTGCTGACTTCACTCTGTGAACATTATGCTGTATGGGTTTAAGGGAGTATCCTGCAAAGTGATTAAATACTTGAAAAGTCGTGATATGCGGGCAGATACTTTATGTAAAATATGCAATCTTTGCTAAGCTATCTACAAATGTCGAAGAATTAACTGAATTAGAACCAACCATCTGTCTGTCCTTCGAGCGAATCCAATTCCTTGATCTTTCTTACATTCAGATGTCGCTTCAGTTTTTTGGCACCCTCTTCAGCGCTTCCATAAGCGTTAATCCAACGAAGAATGTTGAATGGTGTGCAGTATTTTTGTGAAGCAGCTTCAGCACCGATGAGTTGCCGAGCCATATCTATATTTGCGCGCTGTTTGGGCGTCAGTTCATAATCGTCGCCAGGACGCATAACTGGAAAAATATCATATTTGAAACTCACAGCTGGTGAAGAGGATAGTGCAGCAAAATATCAAAGAAGTCTTCAGCGCCTCAGAGCACCAGTAGCAGCTCCTAAGATTGGATTCGATTTTTAATATCTCTTTTCGATCTCCGAAACAACGTCAGCAACGCCTTTTCATTGTCACTCTTCTCTCTTTGATCTTATCTCTATAATCTTAAATTCAATCCCAGCGAGAAGTTGAAATTCAGACGCTGAATGAAACTCGAGAGAAACCTCCCTTCTCATATGATAAGTAAACATAGATGAATATTCATGCCTGCGTGCTAGGATCCAGTGGACGAAATCTTATTGAACGACACTTTTCCTCATATATGTTTGCTGATTTAGTCACTACGAAAACAAATGTGAACCGAGCAGATGCGCATACAATGATAGCGAAATTGGGTTGCTGAGATTAGAAAAGGATGTGAAGCATTATGTCGCTATTCATAGAAATCCTCCATTCATTTTAACGTTTTTTCCCACTAAATAACTGCCTGAAGATTATCTTCAATGTAACAGCCAACTGCTCTTCTCTTTGAATATGAATTTGTGTTATATGCGAACTCATAAATGAATTCATTTTCCCTAAAGAGACGTCATTTGGACTATACTGAAAACGAGAAATCCTGGAGCCTTTACAGTTTGCCTCATGTTACAGTACTGTTTATGATATAATGATCGAAATTCTGAAAATAAGAGTGTGCTGTAGAAGTATTGCAAAACTGCCTATTTTCTGAAGTTTTTCATATGAGTGTTGGTGATGACTAAGCTTTCTAAGCAGTCATTACCATATTAGAGAACTCGAAAGTCCAATGTGTTCATTTAACGTAATAAGGAACCATGCTTCGAGATTTTGTCAAAAACGTGTTTAAAAGAAAGTGTGGTGTTTGCTTACTCAAGACTGATGCTTAATTAACCCAACAATGAAAAAGTCAAAAGAAATAGCTTTGAAAGGCAAACGTGTGTTCTGTGCGCAATATGCATCAAAGTGGGGATACGATGAGGGCGGGGGATGTGGGAAGGGAGAGAGGGAATTAAGAAATTTTAGAAACAGATGAATAGCGCGTCAACTAAGAAGCAACGTTTCGCTAATGCGATTACTGCTGTATAATGTGGCCACAATGTAAGCAAAGCGTTCAGCATGCCAATTCTTTCATTTTCTCAATTCTATGTTTATACTATCTTATATAGATAGCTTCATTATCGTCCAAGCAGAACCCAGTAATTGCTTCATCATCACTGCCATCTTTTATAACAGTTAGTTTTGAAGGATCTTTCGATTTTTCGTTACTTTTCCTCCATTAGCTATATTTTATTGTGGTTATTTCAGTTGGTTCTATATAAGTCCATCTTCTCTGTTTCCACTCTCCAAAGCCAGGATGGTGATTCACCTCCCTCTGAAGCGAAATAATTCGTCACTTGAGAGGAAGCGGTTAAAATGGTTGCAGTAGCTTGCTGTAAGTACTAAGTAATTGGGAATCCCTAATTTGGTCGCAGAGTGTTAGGTAGGTATATATTTGAGATGTTTTATTATTGAAGCTTTATTTTCCTTCTTACGACTGTACCAGTTCAAGTTGTGGCGAAGAACTCGAATTTGAGGGGCGAGTCGAGTATTTCGCATTTCCTTTCCGAGAGGTACTTATTTTGTGTGAGAGTTGACGAATTGAAAATATTAGTATGGAAACAAGTCTATGGCGGTCTAGTTTAGGAGACTTTCAGAATTGTTCAACTAACAGTCGTTGTCAGAATGCTCAAATTTGCATAATTAAGGCATCATAAAAACTCGAAGAATCAGCGTCCTAACAGTGATTGGTATGAGTTGATGAATGCATTAGAGTGGCATCACTTGACGCATATTTCTTCATCATCTGCAAATCACTAATCATATCATTGCATGCTGCTTATCCGTTATGACATAGCGATCCATAATTACAGTTTATTGCTCTCAGTGCACCTTCATATTTGTTATATTTTGAAGTTTTTTTCGTCAAATTTAATGCAAACGTGAAAAGTCGATAAAAATACGATAATATCAGATATTTGACATATTGATATCGACTGCCACGAGGCGAGAAAAGGCACTCGTCGCATCTCGCAAAGGAATGGCGATCGTCTCACGTTTCGTTTGTTTGTCGCATCTTTCATCGTCCTTCGTTATTCTACGTACCGACGTTAGAGGGCAATTTTCACATGTGCTCTCACTGTCTGTCGGTTGGAAAATTTTTCCTAAACAGTAACGCACAAATATATTGCAGCAGCACCATGAAACGTTCGATGAATTGAAGACGATCGCACATATAAACGTTGATGAAATACCATCGAAATGACCTCAATTCGTTGTTTTCATCTCCTACCCACACGTATCGTTCCCGCATACCTGTTGGCCGTTTTACTGCTGATGAAGTACCTTTTTCTGGAAAACTTCTACAGTTGCACCGCTCTACGTCACATTTTTATTACTTCTTTGCATCTGAGCTTTTCCTTTTTTTTTTTCGATTTCTGCACTTCGAGAGTTATATTCACTGGGACGGTCATACTGATACCGTTCTGGTGTGCGTATCTGCTTATAAACATAACATATGCATGTTTGAAGACATTTGTCATTTCTTCCGTTCATTGTGCATTCTAGTAATTCTAGTGGTGAACGTCATACTCTTTCATTTCAGCAATACTAAGTATAATTTCCAGGAAATAAGTTCAGTTAGCTTTAATTAAATGTTCACATGACTGCTAAAATTACGCCTTTAAAATCTTTTCAAATTTCGTATGTAAAATCTTGTGGGCAGATTTTCGAGCGTTTATTGAAATGTTGCAGATTTTCGCAACCTAATTCAATTCCGATGAAGATTCTTTCCACCACCTAAAGTTTTACTTGGCCGCAAATTTTCGCGAGAATAGGCAAGCTACAAAATTTTGGGAGAATTCGACAGGTAGAGGTAATTAGTGTGAAATTTTGCAAGTGTTTTAACTGCAGGCATATGTCCGGTTGACATACTATATCATTATTATCATCTGGTAACCTCACTCGAAGATGAAATATTTCTTCTAATTTTTGAGTCTCTGCGATGTGAAGCTACGTGATCATAAACCAGTATGCCGTACCAGGTTTCTTCTTTGTCTATAACATAATTTAAAAGATTCACTCAGTGATGTTTATTGTCCTCCAAACTCAGCAATAAAGGCGTTAAAATAGCCAAAGCTGATATAAGAAACGTGGGTGTTCGAAAGGCATTTGTGGGGCTGTTTTTAAATTATCAGGCGCTACATAACAATTGTGCTCGGGCGATAGGACTGCTGCAATTCGGATATGCTGTAAATAACAACTGTCTCATCTAGTGAAGCATAGTATTGTGCGGCGATCTCACTAATCATGCATGACATCAGGCCAGATGCTCAACTTCGATTTTCAAATGTTCATGTTTTCTTTACTTTCAAGTAATTTTACGCCTCAAAATTCGGAATCATTTGAGTAATTTATCCTAAAAATATGTATCTGATAAATCGTTTGAGGATATTTTTATTCCCGAAAGCAAATGCCTCATTTGTTTCATTAGATTTAAATAAAGCCATTAGATTTAAATAAACTATTATGCAGATAATATGCAAGGGCAATATAAAATTTCGTCGATGTGCTATGACATTATCGGCCATAATCATACTTCTTGCTGTCTGAATGGGCGGAAAGTGCTGTGAAAGGTAGCAGAAGAAGCTTAAATGCAAAATGCACTTTTTTGAGCGTCTTACTGTATTTTATAGGAACGTTTTCTCTGCCTTGCTTAAAATTTTGCGCAAAACGTTTTCTTACAGGTTTTTGCAAATTTCCACCAAAAAACGCCGTGATTTTAATATGCAGAATATTTAATATATGTATATATTTATATATTCATATATTTATATGCCCATCTGTCTTTTTCATAGTTCCAGCGTCGAAGCGACTGAAGTAGATGTTACGAGATTTGATAAGTATAATTTGCATCATAGATGAACTGCGCATACTGCATTTGACGTTAGAAGCTCATTTTTAAAAAGGGTGATGAGTATAAACGAAGACTTGAGGATTTCCATTTAGAAGCGAACTTAGTGGAGGCTTTCGATTTAGTCGAGTAGGCAGAATTATGTAATTGCCACTGCTAATATTTTGCTTGTTGGTGGCAGTGATGGGCACGATCAGTTCTGACTAAAGGCGGCAGTGCTTTCCGATCTCGAGCTTCGATTATTCGACATAGTTATGACGATGTGTATGTAATTTAGGTTATTTACACAACACAGATAAGAGGCTCCGTCTGAAAACGTTGAAACCCAGCAAGAGTGCGAAGCTCTGGTGATCTTTTAGGGAGAAGGTGGTCAAAAATTATGCTAAGAGCCATCCATGATAAGAACCCCACTGACTTGTCTGAATAGGGAAACTGTCGCTGTGGCACTTGCGCTCCCTTTGTGCATCGAAAAACGACGCGGTTTAGGCAATAAACCATGAGTGTCACGAGTGTCAACCACGTTTTGTTGCCACTCCCTTCTAGCAGCCTCCAACAACGTGATCCTCAGTGAATTCCGTCAGCGACGTGGTTGTCCTCACTGCTCTTATTCCCAAGTCGCGCATCGACTAACTATTGAGATTGCTTCTTCGATGCAAAAGAAATTATGCGGTGCCATCAGTGACTTCATTTTTATGCGTTATTTGAAGTGAACTAGCGCAGCAAATATTGTGAGGGAATGTGCTGCAGCAGGCTCATTTGTACAGAGGTTTCGTAAGATCGACCATATGATGTTACGTCAAGCAGCGAAAGTGCCATGTTAAGTCCTATGGATCTCTGCCCTCAGTTCGCAGTTGAGGACTGCTTCAGTTAAATAAAGTATACGGATTACTCGGAAAGAAAAGACATCTCATTTGGGTTCCGAGAGTACCCTAAAGTTATAAAGTTCCGCACATTTCAAGCAAGCTTATTTCCACAGCCGATCATGCATGTCCTATTAGCCGATCAACATAGCAGCCGCTAGCGTGTACATTAACATCGACAAAAAGCTTTTCTGCTACATTTTTGTGCGCTTTTGCAAATCTTCGTTAATGCGGTGTGATGTCCAAGTGTGTGCATGTGCGATGCATACCTCTATCGCAACCTTAGCATTACACTCCGAAGTCGCACGGATCTTTCACGTTCATCGATCAGTGAGAAAGGGTGTAGATATTTAAGAGTGACCAAAATTTGCATCTATTTTACGCCGTTCGAATCAGGAAAAGACGGTCCATTCCTAGGAAGCTTCTAAGGGAAGTAGGATCTCTTGGAATATTAGAGCATTGTTCAACTTGCTTTTTCTTGTGTGTAACATCTGAAACTGGTTGGCACGTGACTGGCGTGCATATGTGCATTTCGCACCAGCTCCCTTGGCGCGCTATCCGTTTGTCTACATATGTTTTTTGCTGTTAACTTTGAGAGGTCAGTCGATGAGTTCACTGATTTTTAAAATTTTTTTATGGAGAGTGAGCGGTTTTGCCGTATCGCATCAGTAACCATCGTGAGAGCCTAACATTTCTGCCAACATACCATCATCGTGGGATGCAGGCGTGCAAGCGAAGCCGTTTGCAGATTTGTGTTGCTCCTTGGATGAGGAGCCCAAAAAAATCCCTTCTCACGTCCCGTCTTTCACTGTTCTTCCGGTTCCTTTGACAGACCAGTGGAAAGTGCTGTCACCATAAAGTTTAGCCCACGTCACGCACCGAATAGCGGTCAGGTTGGCTTCTGCCATACAAAAGAAACAAAGAAATTATGTGATTTTGTGTAGAGTGTTGTTAACGCAGAAACACGTAAATCTGCCCATATCCACATTAAATCTGCAGTTCTTTATAATTTCAGTATAATGAAATTCGAAAGTGATTTTGCTTGTATAAAGATGCATATGTTCCGACGCTTTCATTGATTCTTTGATAAGTTTTCTGTGGGAACTGTGTGACGTTATTTTTTGAAGTTATGTTATAAGCGCTTCTGGAATGTTGATGGGATAGCGTATTTTTCAAAGCATCATTTCTGGTTAAATAATCCATTTTCATATTTCGCTTTCTGCCATCAGAGGTATTCTTCTCCAGAAATTTATTCTCCATAATAACAAGTTATGCTCATTTCTCATCTTTTTTTCTTCACTCACTTTTATCAACAATTAAACCATCGAATTTGTCATCTTGGGAAGATAGACGAGTCAGTGAGATGCAGAATGCGTGTTTCTGTGCTCATCACATCTTAACCTTTCAATTCGCCTGCCACCTTCAAGCAGTCTGTTCAAACAGCAGTGACTCGACACACGCTCTCAACATTACTTCAGTAAAGTAGTGGCCTCGTCCATAGAGGTGATACGTTCGCAAATTTGCTTTAACGGCATGTTGCCATTAGTATTTTCATTCTTGCCACAAAAAGTTGATGCGAAAATTGAGCAGCTGTTCACATCATTCCAGAACAAGGTAGTGGTGAATAGCTTCTTTGATGCTAAGGTCCTATCGACGGTGACCTTGGTCTTGCTGACCTGCAGTTTCACTTCGTTCGCCAACTGTCATTTCCTCATAGCTGACTTATTTTCCTTCCTCTCTTTCAGTTATAGGTTTCAGGTGATTATCAGTTCTATCCGCGCTAACATTTGGTGACTTGAAACGTTCAATAGCATAAGATATTCGTTAACTTCTTCTCGAAGTTTTTTTCAAGGATTTACTTCAAACTGAAACTAACTCCATTGCGATATTGTCGTGCCAGACTGTTTTTTTCTTGCACTCAGTAGCAAATTCTTTAGGCGAGTTGTCTTTGTGTGAGTGGGCACATACTGTTTTCTTTGACAGCCGATACGAGCCCGTGGGATTCGTCTTCATCCAAACAGTCAGCCTCGTCTAAAGGAGTTAATGACGACACGAAAGGTGAAGCCACTTCGGGATTTTGTTCTCATGTTGTGGATCTCAACAGTGCTTTGAAAAATTTCCTTTACCTCAGTGAGAATACTTTCCGTGCAGCCAATTTTATGAGTTTGTTTGCGAACTGCTTTGCAAAAGTGCATCTTGGGAACTCTAATATTTATCCATGTGTACGTATATGCCCACCAACCCTGTGGTATTAGCTCGAAAACTGCTGAAATGAGAATTGCGAAGTTTGTCAGTTGTAATCCACACATTAAAATTAACTCCAGTACTATATGCTTCATCTTGAATAATTAATTTTGTAAAATATTTGCGACTTTTAAATGTGCCGAAAATTTGTATTCATTTTGCACCGGTATGGTTCTTTTTCTTTCTAGCGGTGGATGAGAATTCCTTTTCAGCTTTTTTGCAGACGGTTCCATCAATTGAAACTTGAAAGCATCATTCCGATTGTTCTGTTGTTATTGGTAACTTGCAGAGCTGATTGGTTATATGAGCCGGAAAAAAGCGAATATACTATGAGCTCATCTGGTATATAGTAGTAGTAGATGTATTGGTAAAATCATCATATGTAGGAATTACTCATCGGTGTATTTGATGTCATAGAGCAGGTGAAGAATGCTCTGCTAAGCAACGCATATCGCCGTGAACTCTTTGTTGAATTTCTGCATTTGCTCTTTATATGTTTTCTGAGGTTTTTGGCATAAATTATAGAACTGTTTCGTATAGCTGGTGCACAACATAAACTCGCAGCAAATGTCCAAATAATGGATCAGCGGAAAAGTGCGCCACAAGAGTTGACAAAGTGTTGCTTGGCATTCTGCGTGCTGGAAGAACATCCGATACATTGCTTTTACGCGTTAACCAATTTGATTTTTTACATAAAACTTTGTTTGAAAAAACAACAACTTTCTCACTTATTTGGTTTAAGGCGTAACTCGGATTCAGTGTAATCTCCATGCAAATCTTCTAGCGCCTTCAAATGGCTAAAACGTTTTTGGATGTAATGTGTGTTACAAGAGGTTGCTTATTGGTTTCCATTTTACCCAACCTACTCCATGGCTTCTACTTCACTGCTTCGCAAGTTGGAATTTTGAGACGAGCAGAGAGATGTACGAATACGCGTGGGAGCGTATTTACAGATATGATTTTGCTTAGCTCTGGTTCGCAAATAGAAATTTCCAAATGTGCAAAAGAAGGCGCCTTTCTTTTATCAACTTCTGAACAGGTCCCGCAACAATGAAACCTTCACATCACGAAAATGGAGCAGTCTATGATAAAACTGATCTGATAATACTGCTGGACGAACTTGTGAACCGTTATATGAACAAATATGACCGGGGCAAACATAAACAACAGCTGACAACTGTTATTACCTTTAATCGGGCATTTTAAATTCTAATTAATGATGCATTTCGCATACAATAGGCATACGATAAGATCAAATATGACCATCATTTCAGTAGAGTATTTCAGCTTCAATATTAATTTTTTTGGCGACAAGTTTTTGAAACCTGTTTATCGCTCACATCTTCGGCAATTTCTTATGCGTCCTTTGTTTTCAATTTTGCGCAATAGTAAAAAAAAAAGGAAAAAAAAAAAAACAGGAACTTACAAGTTCTCTTAGGAAGATTCAGATCCTATTTCCATTAATTTGCATCAATAGTTTTTCGCCGCATTCGCCTTCATCAAATTTTTATGCCAGCCGAAGAGCCCAGGCAAGAATAACAATTGACTGATAAATAAGAATGATGCGTCAATTTATGCTCGCCAACTTACGTCTTTCTTTTAGTTTACAAGTGATTTTTAATTAAATGCTTTGGGATGTATTTCAGCGATCGATTTTATTTTCAACAGGCATAATTTCTTCGTTAGAATAAGTTTTGTTTATTTCATGAAATGGTTATTCATGACATTCGTAGCGATTGTGTTTCCACTTTGTACTTCTCCATGACCCACAGCTTCATGATCAACAGTTTCTATGCTCAGTTCCTCGTATCGCTTTCACGCTCGTTGAATCTATGCTTGAGGTATTTTATTCTCATATTCATTCAGCATAAAAGTATTTCAGTGCGCTATTCTAAGTATTTGCATTTTTTGAAGTTATAATTGTCTCTTTCGGTAAAAATTTAAGCGTTAAGTTAAATATTTCTCTCTGCATTAGCAAGTTGCAATTTTAAATTTTTTCCCAATCTGCGAAATTTTCACTAAGAGATATTTTCTCTGTATGCTTAAAATATGATTGATTATAAATGATAATTTCGGCTTATATAGAAATATAATTTCTGAAATTAATTTTAGCTTTTTTTGTCTAAGGTAGACGAATAGACCAAAATAGGTCTATGAATAGACAGGAAATATATTGCGTATGAATTGATTAATAAAGGACACTAAGAGAATAACGGCTGAATCAGAAAGTATGCATTTAGTTGACTGTTTGCAAGTAGTGTAATTTCGTTTCTATTTGCTAAGTGATTCGGGTGTGAAGTGATTGCTTAAGACGCCAGACAAATTTCTTGACTTTGCATTCTCTCTGGAAGTGAGTGAAAAATGCCGATGGCCGGAGATAATTTTTCCTCTTAGCTTTTCTGTTTACAAGAATATGCATCAATAATTGTAAATCTATTCTTAGTATTGTACGAAATTAAAAAAATGATTTCAATAATTGTCTCGTGAGGCGCATTGCTCTGCTCAATTCTGCAAGCTTGGCAAACTCTGTACAGTCGTCAATCGTCATTGTGGTGGTAATCAAGCAATAAACCTTCAAACATTGAGAAATACAACCCTCCTGAAATTAAATGATAGCTTATCACAGTCATATTAATGCTCACAATTGCTCACCATTTCTCATCAAAACGCCATCAACAATGTAATGAAAAAGAAAACTGCTTCGACAGTGTTCTATAGTAACCGCTATTCGCCTCATAATAAGTTTATTTATTTGAACTCCTAGGCAAAAAAGAGAATTTTTTTTATTCGATATATATTCGTGCTGTTAAACATTCAGTTATAGATTTACAGTGGCAGCACGCGAATAGCTGTCTCATTTTTGTTTTTTTTTTGTGAAATATCAGCTCAACGTTCCATCTTTTCTTACGTAGGTGCTGGAGGATTTACCTGCGGTTGTTAGTCACCTTGCGTTATTTTTTCTAGGCTCATGAAGACAGCTTTATTCTTGAGAAGCTCTAACAGCGTCAATTAATTTTTGCGCATTCGCAGCCCTAATCAGTGGCCGGAAATAAAATTGCTACAGATCGGCAGATTTATTTATATTTCACTAATTGAAGAGACCTCTCCTACGATGTGAGTTTATCGAAAGGTGTGCTTCCATAGTGACTGAAAATGTTGATTCATTTACCAAAAAAGTACATATGCGAAACCTCGGTTGTGTGTTTCTAATATCCAAAAGATGCACCGTCCGATAGTGTAGATATTTTAGATTAAATAGTAAGGTAATTAAATTGCTGAAGGTTGTTGATGATAAAAATAATTGACAGCAGGGACCAGTTGTGCCCCTAAGAGTTTCCTTGAGGGAATTTGGCGTGAAGTATGTGAGGCAAGAAGTTCCACTGAAAGTTACAAAATTATGCTGCATTGACTAGGTCTTTTTTGACGTCAGGTCACTGCCGTAGACCCACAACTTCATTGACGCGCTTGCACTTTTATATGAAACGCTCACGACAGCCTTATCAAGTAATGAGATGAGGAGGGGCTGGAAGCTAGAGCAGTGAATTATGGAACCCGTTCACAGCTACGCCGTTTTAATAATTTAGTACAAACAATGCGTCTTATTTGCTGTACATCCCGCTTCATGAAGTTGGTAATGATTGGAAATTTTCCTTTGCCGTCTGGCCCAATTTAGTGTAAACTGGACCAGAAAGCACACTCAGGAAAATTTTCATCTATAATTTGACTTTAAAAGAGCTTTTTTGATTCGTTTATGTTCGATTCTCCTTCCGCCTCTTCACGAAACTTTGATAAAAACCCAAAATGTGTCGGAAACAGCAGCTTCTTTATGTATGGTCGAAAAAACTATTTCCGCTCTGCAACTTAAAGAAGTCAGTATAAAGGCAGGAAAGCAGTGAGGTGAAAAAACAAAAGTAAACATTTCGGATAGCGATCGTCTCTAGAACTTCAAGTTCCTCACTCGAACTTGCACGTGGTCCCATTCATGTCATTTACTCGCTTCTTCCAGAATGTGATAATTCACCTTGAGTGGTTGACAGTCCGGATTGAATGGCTAATTTGCAACTTCTAATGAATTTTCTAACTGAATGGGAAAATTTGGGTCATAATATAATGAGGCAATTAACTAATAGGAAAGTTTTTCGCAGAGAATAAAAGAAATGCCATCAATGGAGGCGCTACCTGGAAACGTTTTTTTCACTTCCGGGCTCATATAACAAGCGAATTGCTCGCTTCTCATTTATTAAGTTAATAGTGGCGTTTCTATCCTTTGTTAGTCCTCTCGTTTAATCCACTGGCATAGATAATTTCCAGCGTAATTTATATCCACGTCATGCGTCTAATTTCTAAATTTTTTATTCTCCAATTTCTTGGATTAAAAATCGTAGTCATTTTTTGAGTCAGTCGAATTCCCAACGGTCCATGATCATGACTGCCAATACAAATGTTAACTGCTTCACTTGCCAGTCGGTCCTTTTTTATATATCTTCTCAAATTTGCATTTTCGAATCGCTTCGCGAAAAACTAAACCTAAACTCTTCACTACTCACTCGAGTTCACATATAAATTCCCTTGTTTTTAAGCATTCGAATGCATCGAAATTTTCGCTCATTAAATTTGCGAAAGCGATTTTATTTTTATTTAAGTAACGTCCTTCCTCACTAATTCTCATTATCCGGTTTAAATGGTTCAGCATTATTGTGCAGAACGGAATTCGTTCTTTTCGCGTTCTTTTCGCAATTCATAGAAGTGAGCGCAGTTCTCCATCTTGCAGCTTGTGGTCGTTTTCCTAATGCAGAAAACCACGAACAATTGTGTTAAAGCCTATGTTCCGCCATCTATTAGCGATTATTCGTAAAGCGTGTGCTGGAAGCGAACTTCTCGGTAGTTTCCTCTTCAGAATCGTAAAAACCCCTCATCGTCTCCTCGTTCCGGAACTTGCGATTTTATCACCTCTCTTCCTCCCATCCGACGAGTTTTTTGTTCAATCTTTGTCCTCACCTTTTCTCTCTCTCTTCTTCTCACTGCTTACTGTCTGATAGTGATGTGAATGATAAGTAAAGTCACTCAGTTTTTCTTATCTCTGTCACTTATAAGTGAAAATATTTACGAGTTATTAGTAGAAATAGTATTACATGCACTAGTATATTAATGGCAGTGATATATTATGCTATATGCAGTGCTTCGGGCAATAACATGGTAGCAAAATTTCTCTACTTAATAAACCAGCAACTACTGCTACGTGCGATAGAAATTATCGCCGCAGCATTAGTACGTAAATTACCCTAACAGAACTGATGACCTATTAACGGTATATCAGTAATGGTAGTCAGTTCACATTTAATGGTTTTGGGTCGCCGTTTTGGCTGTCTGCCTTTAATTTGCCCGTCAAAGATTCGCAAATTCATTCTCTTTCGAGGCTCGACCACATGCTATCTAATTTGGCAACATGACATGAGGTTAAGGTTTTTTATAGCTTTGAAAAAAATCAACAGCAGTGAGGCAAAAGATATAACACGACGCCCACCTACGTGCCAAAGAGCATCGAGCACTCATGCCCGATCCACTTCGCGGCGCAACTGTGAACTGCTAAGACCCGAAACACCCCTCACGATTGTAGCAATTCACATGAAAACCTAGAAGCACACTAATTGCTGTAATTGAATACGCTCTCGCATTAGCCCTTGCCTCAAGGCATCTGTGGGTAATTTGCTTTCTCTTATGCTCATCTCTGCTGTGCGCGAAAGCGGTTGATCTATAATTTATTGGTCACCACTAACAGGTACGCATTGAGGTATTGGGCAGAAATAGATGTAGTGACAACTGGAGTACTGCTGATGGTACTACTTGGTAATAAGCAGTATCGATGACTTTAGCAATTAATATTGGTTGTGGGGCTGTAGCGAATGACATAGGTGGCACTGTCATAAATAAGTAGCAATCGATGTAGCAGCGAAATACTGACACAAGTGGTGCTAGTTTTGGCTAACAGCCTCACTGAGTGGCTGCGCCAGTGATGACAGTACAAATCCATTAGGAAATTACTTCCTCTGGAGTAAGAATGTGAAGCCAGACCATTTTCGTTCGCAAAATTTTTATGGCCATGTAATCAAGTGAGATTCTCTGCGATAAAGAGGATAACGGGTTTCCTTAGACTGCCGTTATGAATTTTCGGCATTTTGCCACTCATCTTTTCCTCCTTCGATTCGAATTTTGCTGCCTGCGTAATCTCAGTGCCGTGAATGCAGTCAGTGCGAGGGCGAGGTAATCAGCAGGTATTCGATCGTCGTGTGCGGGCCAATGATTGGAAAGCAATAAACGTGCAAAGTTCTGCTTATTTGCAAATGAAGCTTGCTGATGCAGTATTCCACCTTGGTAGATATAATTTCTCTCTCTGGATAACACTGATTATGATTTTCCTCATAAGTGTTTATCGAATGCATCACTTCGACTGCAGAGATCTTTAATTTGTTAGGTTGTATTTATCAAGGTACGTGGTTGTTGCCGTCCTTTTGAAGCGATCTGAATGTGGCGAAAGAACGTATGCAGTTTTCCGCATGCAGTCCGTATGCAGTCCATACGACCGTAAACACAGAAGCACACAAAGGCAAAGGTTGACATGGTTGGCATCAACTGTACAACTGAAGGTTATTGCATCGTGAATGTGGTCTTTCTAATGAGTGGGTTCACGAGTGCTTTGGAGAAGCGTTTTACATTGCACTGTTTTTTGACTCAACCAAATGTTTGCAAGGGAATGGCCAGGTGCTGTTCTATTCGGGCCAGGTGCTGAAAAGTGTAAGTGAAAAAATTTTCAGCTAGAGAGGTGTCAAAGAACAAAAAGTAAAGAACACCTCATTTATGTGGTCGTTTAGTAGAACTGCAAGAAAAGTTATTCGAAATGTTTTTTCTTCTTTATCGCGATTGGATTAAATGCTAAAAATATGTGGAAATGGCTTTCTTTTTGAATAAATTCGGAGATGAAGAGGCAAACAGCAAGCTTTCCACAATTCATCCAATGGAGGGAAGGCTAAACTCCACTCGTTTTCTTGCCTTCTAGAGATATGAGACAAAGTAATCAAGGACGAGCCGGATCACAGGATGAGTCATAATTTTTGCTAGCTACTGGATGATCGTTGTATCGTTAAGGCGGTGTACGTGACGTGCCAAGTTGCTCTCAGATATTTTGAGATAATTGTTGTGTTAGCTATTCATGGGTTTATTTTTTGAAAGAGCGAGTCAGCAAGTCGTCTCTAAAGCTAATCTGAAACCAATGAACATGAGTGTGCCGAATTTCTTCTGCGGTCTGCATACCACGCAACTAAGCAGCAGTACTCGTTGCTGTAGGCGGGCTGCAGATGTGCCGATGAGAGATTATTTTTAAAAGCATTACTTCGATAAACGCATAGACCGCAAGCAGCGAAGAGAGTGCAAAGAAATGCAACAAAAGGTGTAAAGCTTATCCAAAGGGGCCGCCGAACATTTCCACCATCCTCACAGCGCACTCTGCCCGAGGTTTACATTGTTGTGGCATGAGTTACCTTTCGCCTCTTCCTCATTACCCAATCCCCGGGTACGTACTTTCTCGTTGAATAGTTGAGGATTTCAGTACGTGAGTCTTTCCTCACGGTCTCTACAGTAACCTAAGAGATTGCCACTGCAGTGTTCACTTTTGAAACTTGTACCTTCATGTACTCATGTAATGGCAGCTTTTTACCTGCCAGTGAAATGATCGCTGTGCTAGCAGCAAAGCTGAAAATATAATAGTCCAGAACAGCGAGTGTTATGGAAATATTCTCATTATTTACCTACTTAGACTTCATCAGGATGGTCGGGCATTCTTCATTGTGGGAGTAAAACTTCATCTGCCGTAACTTTTGCTCATAGCTGTGGTGTTCTTCCGGCACATTTTCAGCCGCATTCAAGAGTTATGTGAGGAAGGCCTTTGTTTCATTTTCCTTGAAAATAGTCGTCGCGATCCAAAAGAAAACATCTGTGATACAAAGACAGACGTTATTGACATTATGAACCATTCGACAGCGTATTTAGTAGCTAATTATATTTTATTAGAGATGAAGGCTGCAGTTTCAATCAGATTTGTCGGATCAGTCAAAAATTTATCGGAAATTTGTAATGGTTAGCAAATATCTCGCGACAGAAGTTGCGAGGGATTATTCGCATAGTCACTATCTTTTTCTCTGCAATCCATCCATTCTCGTTTTTCATGAAAGCAGTAGTGAATGGATGTCGATATTCTCGCTAAGAACTATTGCTTTCTGCAGTCTTCTAAAATATAACCTAACCTTAAAAGGCAATGTGGTCATATGATCTCAGTCAATCCAAAATCCCCAAAAACACTTTTTCTGTTATCTCCATTCGAAATTTTCGTTCTTCTCTGTGCGCAACTCTAATTTCCGACTTGGTTTCAAGTGGACCATGTTGACAACATTAAGGATTCAAGGATGGAACTGAAATTTCCGGCGACTGCTACCTGTAGCTGTATAAGACTGAGCTTCGGTAATTGGGGCAAAACGGCGTTTATGTCGAGAGCAGCAGAATAAGGTTTTGCAGTTTTGATTGAAAATATACTAGTGGACAAGGTTATTCAATGTAAGAGGATAAAAGCCTTATTTATAGCATTTTCGTCGATACTTATATAACATGAGCAAGTTTCGACGACAAAAGCATCGTGATGAGGAGTAAAACGTCTGCACATATAGGGTTGTCAATGAAGGAATTACAAGTATATGAAACCCAGTAGTCAGGAGCGAATGCTGTACACGCACACTCTCATCCTGAACTGTTTGTCATGGTGTATATCTCTTGCACCTACTTTCGATCATCCAGAAGTTGAATTCCTCCAGTGATACACGCTGCTGTGTTCGCAGTTTCGAAGTGACGGATAAGACAAAGTTGAGTATAAATCATGCCAATTTAATATCTGTGCAAATAACAGCCCCGCTGCAAACTGTGCAGCATGATTGAATGATATATTTTCATACTGAATAGGTCCTCCTAAGTGGGTAGTACTGTGAATTGCAAAATGCGCTGCAATGTTATAAATAGCAACATAACTGAGAAGTGGAATTATTATTTATTGATGAGTGGTAAATTTCTTTCGAAATGGATTTATTTGTTATTCAGTTAGCATTCTAGCTTACCGCAGATGGAGTGCTTTCCTATATGACGAACTGATTATGTGCGTGATTCGTCTCCTGCACTCTATTCAGCACTGTTTGTTTACATCTGCAAATTGTACAATTTGCAGAAATCGTTGCTGTGTCAACCTTTTTTGCTCACCCATATTTATTCTCAAGCATGAAATCGTTATCTGCTTAGACGGTTTTGAAAATATCCTTACTTTCCTGGAAATATTCCTCTAATATTTGGAAAGGTTTGCCACAATTCCAGTATCATGTATTTGTTTGCAGTTTATTTGCGAAAATTGTATTTCTGCATGTTAAGCTTTCTAGTTGCAGCTGAAATAGAAATTACGAATTACTACGAAAATTTCGAAATTACGAGTTAAATATAAAGTGAAAATTGTCTTAATTTGTAATCTATCTGGACTAATTATGATCAGTTAGAGCTTTCATAAGATCTGCATATGTAGATTTTTTTTAAATCTCCACAGCCACATGGATATAAGCAAAAGGAGTCAAATTTTTGAGAGAAATTTCGCATAATCAGTCCTCCATAGTAATCAGTATAAGCGTGTTTTTTTCTCGACAATTTTCGCACATTCGCTTAGGTGGATAATTTTGTATTGTATCTCAGAAATCTGATACTGTAGTAGGTTTTTTTCCACGCGTTTTCCCTATCGTTTCATGTCATTTTTTGTTACATTCCACTTCATAAGTCGAAGTTCATCGCCTACCTCATGGTTGAAGCAGCTCGTCGAGTTTGTGGAGTTAAAAGCAACTTTCAGCCGCATTGCGGTCACACTTTCTCTTCAGTAGAACTAAAGGGAACCGCACGGTTAGGCTTCGTCCGAACGAAAGATAGCTCGTGAACTGAATGAAGTTTTTAATTTTTGTTGATTGAAAATCTTCCATCTTTTGTTTATCTATAGTGTAGTGCCTAAATAAATACTCCTCTTTTCTAAGGTAGTTTTAATCCTGTTACCGCTTGTAAAGTGCAGCATGAGAGACTGCTTGCAACTACTCTAGCATTTCAGCCTTCTAGCTCATTGTGCTTTAGGTGGGCGGCAAATATGCGTTTCCATCTCAACTTAGTGTTCATTTGTCAATCAGTTACATCGAAGAAGTCCATCTGAAATGCTAATGCGACAAAATTGAAAGCACTTTTCTAAATCTCAACAAAAGTTGTAGAATGCGATCATATCAACCGGTTGAGTGTCTACGTTATTAAAGAGCCGTCAGGTTAAACCTTCGAGTAGTCCGGTATTATCGAAAAATGTATGGTGAATTTTTTGTCACCACTAAACACTTTCCGCTTGGTGGTATGCAGAATTTCATCGATGATGTATTTTTCTTGTCCGTCCCAAAATCGAGATAAGCTTTATTCTCGATATAGTAAATCCTTTGTTCAGACTAAAAATTTTGTTCTAGTATTATTTTAAACTATTTCCTATCCGTTCACTTGTAGTGACGGGAATTTTCGTGGTATAAGTGCACGGAAGAAAATGACGATAGACTTATTCTGCAAATTATCGGGCCTGTTGTCACATGGGTTTCCTAGCCATAGTTTTCCTATGTAAGGCTATATCATGATGGCTATACCATTGCAGTAGAAAATGTGCGCATTTTGCATCCTTGTGTGGACGCTTCCATAATATTTTCCATACTGCTGCATTACAGACCCTCATTCATTCGCGTTCAGAATTTATCTAAACAAGGAAATACTTTGATCGAACAAGAATTAACTTAAAAATTGTTTCATTTATTAAGGAACAGTTCTACTTAAAAAAAGCTCACCTGATAGGAATGATAAATTTCTTCCGCACAAACTAAGGGCAGTACTGAGTTTAATCGCACTGAATACTTTTCTACTGTTAGGCACCTTTCTTTCTGCTCAGAAAAGAATTTGTGTCATTTCCGGGAATTGGTAAATAACGTTCATTCGACTGCTCATGTCCTGATTAGGGCGTTGTTTCGTTTCCGATTATATCTAAGCTCCCTAAAATTTAACTATGGATATATCTGTGAGGATATCAGTTCCATTTTGAGGAGTGTACCCAAATGAGTGTGAGTTCATTTCAGTATGCACTGAGAACTAAATGACTAAAGAATGTTTAGCCGGACGAGTAAATAGAAGATAGAAGCGATGGCAGTTTTTATTGCCGTTGTCATTGATCGTTCCTAGAATGTTACACACGATCTTTGCCAGAGTATCGAAACCGGCTTGCATTCCGCAGAGATCGTACAAAGCGCCTAACAGCTGCTTCTCTGGACGTTAAAATTCATCACGCTTTCTCGATTACAAGCCCCTCTTGAGAAATTTTATCCTTGTTCACATGTAAACTGCACACAAGTGTGGTTATATTTGAAGAAGGACGACTGCAGGGTTTGTGCCAGAAAAAGATGAAGAAGGCAAAGTAAAAAAAAATCGACAAATAAGAATTCGGGACAGAATTTGCTCCTAGATGAGGCTTCCACTCATTGTGTTAACACTTCATCTCTTTCCCTCCTTACTTTTACATCGGATCGAAACCACAACAAGTGGACAGAACTCGTTATTTTACGAGTATATCTGATGTCAGTATCCTAGTAGGATCTTAGAATTATACACCAATTTTGAAGGATGCAAGGGGGTGAAAAACTTCTACATTGTCCGTTGAAGTTTATTGTGATTGATTTTCCCACTTAATCAAACGCTGGACCTTTTGCGTTTCGAATTGTTGCAAAGCGAAATGTGATGATTATGACACAACAAAAGCACAAGAGAACCGTGACAAGCAATAGCAGTTTAGAAAATGCACCATTTTTTGAGAGGAGGAAAGGGGAGGGAAAGGGTTTAACAGTTCTTTTTCCAGTTGAGAATCTTAGAAGTATTCCCAGCCATGAAAGTGGAAGAGGTTATACAAAAATCGTATCTTTTTGCGCGATGAGTTCCTCTTATGCGCGAGGTGAAAAGTGGGTTTGCCTGAGATCTGGAATATTTGTTTGCATTGGCACAAACTCGAGGGACGAATTCACGTGATTTTCTGTTTTTCTCATATACCAACTCTTGCGCATATTACCTATGATATGTGTGCTTTAATCAAAAAATTGATCAGAGTTTAGCAATTTGTTTGCATGGGTTTTTATATTTTTGGTACGATCACTTCGGTGATTGTTCACTCATTTAGTCATGTGTGCTTGTCAGTAAACAACTAGTAGCAGAGTTAATAGTAAAGTTTCTAAGCCAAAAAATAATACATTCTTGCGTGTGGTACTCCTTGCACTAAAAAGTGATTCATTCTATTCGATGCATATCACGTCCGTGGTAGTGGGAGCATGATGCACTGAAGTTCCCATACAGCTTTGTACTTGAACAAAGCTGAACTGAAGGTCTCTGCCTGAGCTATAGATGTGTGACGCTCTTACAGCCTAACTAATATTAAGCGAAATATCGTTTGAGCAATTGTGCTAAGAGCCTCGTGAACTGTGAAAGCACAGTAACGATCTATGCCAAATTGGGTTTTTCAGTGGATCTTGGCATTCGATTTACATCTAATGCGCTTGAAACTGAAAGCGAAGAGCCCATTTCAAAATGTTGTGAGTTGAAAGCATCGATGTAGTTTAATCTGAAACTGATTTCAGCAGGATCAGACAACGCAGCCGCTCATACAGCAATATTTCCGACGCGATCTACTACGGCTACGCGGTGGAATGTTGCCGCCTCCCCCAGCCCCTCCTCCTCCACCCCCTCTACACAGTTCCGTGAGTGGTCTTCCTGTTTTTTAAAAACAAATGTTTCAAAGCTTGCTACTGCAAACTTTGATGAATGCTAAGAAGCATTTCTTGAAAATTCTTTGTGAGGTTTTCGTAAATTGCTCATTCGAACTCATACTATTATTTCTCATCTAAGGCGCTCTAGAAAAGTGTATTCGAAAAAAGCGTTAGTCGAATGTTATCAAGTTGAATTCCCTGAAAGCTGCAGATTTATTTCCGTTTAAGTTCTCAGCGGTTGCAACTTGATTATTGTCCTCATAAAGGAACAGTTGAAACTTTATCACTTGTCAAAGTGGAGTGTCCTAACAAATCTTCCTAACAAATCGCAACGAGGGTTCATTGTGTTTTTTCACAGTTTCTATATAGAATGTATCCCCCACATTTAGCGTTACCGGTGTATATCATTTGACTGTGGGACTAAAATTCGCCGACACTTTAAAAGCGTCTCGGTTCATGTATTCAGCCGCTTATGAACTATTTCAATGCGTTTATGCCGCAATGTGTATTGGTTTTTCAGTCGTCGTTTTTACCATCTAGCTGGAGGCCATCAACCTATAGTAACAGAGAAGCATGTTCTGCCGTACCTCGTTAGTTCTTCGTCTATTATTTTTTCTCTGTGATCGATAAATTTGAAATTGTATAAATTCCATTGCGTATTCTGCAGCGCAGAGAGAATTTGATACGAAACGAAAGCATTTTGAAGTGAATGATGGATGCTATCACTAAAGGGAGAGTATTGTCTAAAGCTTCATATACTGCCTCTAATTCGAAAAATATGAATCTATACCTACTCTATGATGTGAAATTTTTTTAATTATGCCCCATATTCCATGGAAATAGAATTGTAGAAACTAGTAAACTTATCAGACTTTGAAAATGGAAAGTTCATTATACGTTATTTGTGAATTGCAAGTAATGCTTACGCTTTTTTTATAACAAAGAAATTCAAGAGTATTTTGCGAATGCTAATTTACTCTTAATGCGCATTAATCCAGATCGATAGTTTTCTTTAGATCTTCATCTGAACAATATTATACGTGGAATGCGTTATCTGTTTATGAAATATCAATTATGGGGCATTAAAATATCTGCTCTTCAATATGGATTATTTTTCAGCGCCGTCCAAGTCCCCCGCTCCCGGGTTGGACGCTCAGACACTACAGGTTAGTTTTTTCTTGATATTAGTGAGCGTAAGTTTTCTCGATAATGGCTACTGACAGCAGGTTGCATATCGCGCTTTGAAAACAGAAGTAATGGGCTTTAATTAATTACCTGCAAACTTGCGTCTGCAAGGCGCATATAGTACCTGCCCATATGAGTGTCCCCCTATCAGTTCGCACGTCTATCTGTTTATCTTTTGTGGTTTCAACACAGGAATTGCTGATATTGCAGTCAAGAAATTCGACCGACATGATGTGCACCATAAAATTACGTTCTATGCTATCTTTGCTTTGATCCAAAAGTCAAAAAAAAAAATTGTGCCTATTATAAAATTGGACTGCAAAAAAACGAATCTCTTGGAGAAGATTTATGAGACCGTTGGGATTAGTGAAAACATGGGGGCATTATTCAGTATTTTCTCTGGCGTTTGTTCGCAATTTGTGGAAATGGCAACGCATTTGAGCGGAGTGTAAAAAGCACACATACATGCTAGCTTCTCTACCTTTTTCCTGAATATCTTTATTTTTTTGTGTAGAATCTGTTGCCACATCAAATGGCATAGTTTCATCGATTGCATATTGAGCGACTATAGAGGTTGGTGATCCACTGGTTTAATTGACATTGCCAATAGCTACATCCAGAATGAAGCAGTCTGTTTGAACGTTGTCCAGTTTCCTGCTTTCATTCATTTAAAAGTTTAAACAAATTATCCTGTTGTTTAGGGAATTTAAGAACGCACAGTATTTCCAACTTTCTTCTTGTGCATTTTCGGTCTCTGAAAAGAATAATTTCACCCCGACATAGGATGTGAACAGTGTCGTCCAGAATTTTTATCAACGTATTCCATATCATTTTCCATTTATTCACTCTCCGATAAATATTGGGATCTCAAAATATTTTGAACAAATAATCAAAACGCGTCGAACTTTTCGTCTAACTGAATGATGGAGTCGGAAATCCAATTTCATAGGAAGTGCAATCGGCTGTGGAAAAAGATAAAAATGTTGTTAGGTATCCGTATTTTTTAATATTGATAAGGCTGATCAGTAACACCTAAAGCCACAAATGAGCATATAACTGTAACTTTGTTCAGTGAATGGGTGAAGTTATTTTGTTGCATCATCCGCAACTTCATCGCTTTGTAAAATCCTTCTTAGAAATTCTTCTTAAACGTTGATGAATCGCGACGTTTGAATAAAATTGCGACCATCAGTGTTAGTGGCGAATATCTGAGGCATTTGCATAAATATTTGTTGCACTAAAGAATAAAAATTTTCCAGCCTTTTTCTACGAAGTTCAAGTTTTTGACAATTGAGCTCCAAAGTTCACATAAGCAATGGATGCTGTGAGGTCCTTTAAGTTATGCTCGATTCGATGATTCCATCTTTCACGATAACACTCATACAAATGCACAATATTGGTATTTCTTTGCGACTTGAAGCAATCACTCCCAGTAGTATAGGTGTATGGATTTAACAGTGAATTCATGCTGTAATGACATTTCTGCCTAAGAGCTCGACAAACGGACGGTCAACGGTCATTTTTTGATTTATTTGAACGCGCCGGCGTTTTGCTCATTCTCTAATTTTATCTCCAAGCAGTAAATATTCTTGCATACAATAAGCGTTTTTAACGTAATGAAATGAAGTAAATATTCTACTTTTTCCACAAATAATTTCGAAGTTTTTTGATTTATCATCTAATGAACTATTTTGCCAGCATCATATTTCGACCACTGCATTATTGCAACCAGCAAGTACCCTTACATATTCTTCCCGAGAAGAATAATAAAAATTACTCTGTATTCTAACTTCGCTATTACATAGACTAGTACAATAGTCATGCTATTTTCTGCTGAGTATATTTTGCACCTCCCAAGCTTGATTCAATAGTTCTCGAGCTGAATTTTTTCTTTTTCGGACGCAGATTGGTACCCGCATATAGAGACATTATCAGTTTGTTCAGAACAAAAATGCTCTTTTCGGATGACTTAACTAAAGATTTCTGACCGAGGAAAAGTTTGAGAAAATCGAGAGTTGAGCAGTCTTTCATGATGTTATGCACCGTTACTTTGCTCTCTAATGCGAGTATGCGTTAGTGAACTTTTAGTACGCTGCCGCTGGCCTACGCAAGACCCAGTACGATCGACCGTTACGAAGTAACGTCGAGAGTGTACCCAATGGACGAGTGGACGGATCGAATCAGCCTTTGTCTGGACGATATCGGCAGGACCGCCCGTTCAATGAATGGATGGAATCAGATAAAACCAGAGAAACGGTAATTTATTCATCTATTTTTGAAACAGTGAGTGGTTGAATGGAAAATCCTCTTTCGAGGATGACTAAGCACGTAATACTATTAATTTAGAACTTAAGCGTTTTAATGGTTTGCTTGTTAGCAGCCAGTGATACTTTGACGATAATGTATTTTCACTTTTATTGGGGATACATGCATAAGATGTTAGTGCGCTGCTGAGAGATGACTTTGGGTCAGGATGGAAGAAGCGGGGCTAGAGGGAAGAGTGAGGGGAACGTTTTTGATGGTAATGACCTGAATGAAAAGACTGCTGACGAATTCTGGAAAGTGGTTTTACACCGAACGATTTTCTTACTTTTTCCATGAACCCCATGTTGTACATGGAATTCTTGGAACTTCGTACCATCTGTCTTGCCGCAGTTTTTGCAAGTTCTTCAGATGTTCAGTTCTTTTCTGTGGCTTGCAAATTTTATGCAAAAGCAAGACTTGACAATGCTTATATATATGTGCGGTAACTATTTTCCGCAAGCTAGGACAGATGTGGTGATCAAGTATTATGGCCACAAACATTTCCTTGCCATTTTGCTGGGTGTGATTTGGCAATAAAATTGACATGTTAGCACTCACTTAGGAAAAGCTTAGCAATTCCTAAACAGCAACAGTCATTGAAAAGAGCTCATTTTTAACATTCTGATAAAGGGGCACTGTGAATGATTTTGGGTAGCTGTAAAAAAATAGGAGAGTGGCTACATACTAAGAAGCGGGATTCTCACACCGCCATAAACTCGTACTTAAATAGTTGCGACTGTCTAGTATGGGGTGAATATCGTCTATGTGAGCATTTAACAAACAAAATTGGACTTATCTAACAATCTTATGGTGAAATGACGATTCCTGCCCAATTCTGCACTTCCCACATGCTGAAAGAGACGATGGATTAAAGCTGAGATAAATGTCTGTTGAACCTATCCTGTACCATGGAAGAATTGGTGATTCCATGCTACAAAAGTCCACCTCACTATGAGTAAGGAGGGCGTCAAGCATTCCTTAGCTATGTGCAGTTTACTTCCTGAAGCTGAAATGTATCATAAGTAATGCAGCTGCAGTCGTAGATTCGGACAAGACTTCACCCTTCAAGCGAGTAACTGCAAGAAAGGGGTTCGATGACCTTCCGCATTGTTGACTAATCTATATGCAGATAGTTGACGTTCAGTGTATAGATGCATAATTGTGCTGCAGTGGTCAACTGAAAAGTGTTATCTTATGAAAACAAGTAAATTATGTCACAGTTATAAGGATTATACTACATACTATGTTGTACTATGGTCGAAAGTTGCATAGTTTTTTTTGGTTTCAGCCTTCTTTATTTGCTGAATATATTTGAGAGTAATATTTATTTCGAAACGTACTAGAGTGATTCAAATTCTTCGAGCCTTCCACGTAAAACTGTGATGTTATGAGTGGAAGTGCGTTATTCGATCTAATAAGATGGGTTCATTTTGCAGCTTCATGCTTCGTCCTCTGGTGCCCGTGACTCAGTGCCGCTCGGCGACGTTTATCGATACTCCGATACGGTTCGTAAATTTCTTGTTTGAAAACGCTAGGGTAAAGGGACTGCCGAATTCATTAAATACTCTGTTATGGCAACATTCGTAACGAAGGCCTGAATACCTAAGAGGCGTATTGGTTTCTGTAATAGTTCCAACGAGATTAGATTATAATATCCACTTTTAAGCCGCATAAGTGGCGAATCCAAGAAAAAAAAACTATCGATGAAGGGCGCCGACTACAAGGGTGTAAAAAATTCAATATAAGTTCCATATCATTTGTCGCCATCAGAGACAAATTATTTTGAATTAACGCGTGAATAAATTGCAGTTTGTGAAGTTGTTAACCTTTGTCGATGCCGACTGACTGTTCATTTTTTCATCAACTGAATGCTTAGCTTTCATTCATTTAACTTTCATATTTTTCAAAGTCCTATTTTGCATTTTTCCTTTCAAAAACCGCTAATCTTTCCGAAAAATATAACTTTTTACTCTTTTGCAAACTATGCATCATAATAGTACTAAAATACTGTTTGCGGTAATGCGAACATAAATCTGTTATTCCTACAAATTCCTTTACTTCAACTCATGCAACGGGCTCTCGTATGCGCTAAATCTAAGGAATGCGTATGCAAATATTTGCTCATATTTTAGTTGAAGTACGAAACAAGTGGACGACCAGTGCAATCGACTTACTCTTCCTCTTCTTATAAACAATACTCGTCCGCATATCAGCAGCAAAAGTTAGTGCTTTAGTTCTGCCTATGCTTATATGAGATCATCAGCTAAACACTTGGTAATTTGGCATCAAGTATGTGAGTCCGGACCGAGGAGCAAAATGTATCGCGATGGGAGTTACGCGATTCCTTGGTCATACGCCCCGTCAATCATTTTCAAACGTGCAGTATAAGTGAACTAATTAAATCACTATACCAACAACTATGTTGTTGATTCCTCTCATTGGGGAGTTTTCTGCTTTCAACTTACAAATAACAATTCTAAGGAAGGTAGTTCGGAAATCTTGCTTGGAAATTTTGAAAAGCATAGATCGTGTACAAGAAATAGATGGAAGTGACTCGTAGTTTAGATACAATGCAGGTACCGTTAGTTGTTGGTTAAGAAATTGCCATTTTTAGGTATTTCTTTGATAGAACTCGAGATAGTTTAGCATAAAAGGGCATTCCCATCCATTTACTATCAGTTTAATTGGTAAACTGTGAAAATTACAACGAGGGGGAAATAATGAGCTCGTTTTCGCTCAATGCACAATTCACGTCCTTCATCGATAAGTGGTCAACCGTCTAATGCTTTAGAGATAACAAGTATTCGAATGCTTTGTCAGATGGGTAGTGATAGGTTGCAATCAATTATTGCTTCCAGTTATTGGTTTTGTAGTTTGTTAACATTTTTGTTCTCGTCGTTCTAGTTTCCATTATAATCTACGTGGCCATCTTCAGTTTTTCTTGCCGATTTGTTTATTACGTTCTCAAAAGTTCCAATTTAACGGTTCAGCTTTCCATCCATTGTCACTTCGTCATCTGCTTTTCTTTTCTCGCGAAATGTTTAAGTGGTTAGTTTATGAAAAGCAGTTGAATGTCGCTACTCCCATCCTCCTCCCCCTCGTTTTCTTAAATGATAGAGTTTTTCCAATAGTGAGTGAGATAGCAATAGTGGCCTTTAAGAATACCCTCATTTCTATACGAATGCCTTAAGAGGTTTTATCGAATTTTTGGGTGCAAAAAAATAGTCTCGAATGTAAATCAGCGCTATTATGAATTTAGTGGCAACTGGTTACTTGGTGACGATGCTTTGCGTCGATCGTCGGTCAGCTCCTTAGAACTGTCTTTAAGGTGAAGTCGACGGATCTCACCAATTCCATCGTTCCTTCGTTATTTCTATGCCTAACAAAATATCGTCTGTTCGTAATATATTCTTGTCGTGAACAAATATTTCTCCATAATAACCAACCATATACTCTAAATTTCAGCAGTAGTGTTAGTGCGCGAGACTCCCCATATATAAGTGATCCAAGAGCAGCGATACGAGCCTATGCAACGCAAACACCCGCTTACACTTTGATGGAACAACAACGTCATACTCAAAACTATCATCCCAAATATACCTATTCTTCAACAAGTGGCCCACGGAAGTCAAACGAGGAAGGCACCAAATTTGCACGAGAACTTAGAGATCAAGGTAACATTTCGATGAGCTATTCCTCCTGGATTCTTAACTTTAACTATAATTTTGTATGCATATTACAAAATAATCGCTCACTGACTTCCGATTCGAGCTATCATTCAGGGCAGCGGTAATTCTCAGATTAAATCGAATGGTCCACGGCTGGCTCTAAGATTCCTGAAGTTCAGGAATTTCCGAGAAAAAGTTTTTTTGGAAAGGAAGGGGCAGCTGTACTATCCGATCCCATTCTACTTTATTGATCACTCTTGCCTAATTTTCGACCTAAAAACCTATCACCAGAGAAGGGACGAACTCGACTCTTATGATGAATATTTTTTTTTAGTATTCAATTCTTAAAACGAATTCCGTCGATGTTTTCTGCCAAAATTTATGATGATGCGTCTCGTTGGCGTTTTGCCTCTTTCCTAGTGAACATAACAATTTGTCGACACTATGTGATGCACCAACGCGATAGTGAAATGAAATTGTAAAAACGACTGCGACGTCCTAAGGGAATTTCGCCCAAAAGGGGGAGGAAAGTACAGCTGCATTGATTAAATCCATTTGTGTGCTGAATAAATCCCCCCCCAAGAAAACGAATCTTCGAACTAGTTACTCTTGCAAGTTGCTTACATTCTAACTTTCACAGTGGCTGCCGTCAGTTCGCATTTCCGGCAACGCAATCTCATCAATGGCATTTTCGCTGCCCGGTTTTCGAATTCATGGCGTCTCACGTTGTGCTCCTATTTTTTCCGCTCTTCTTTATTTTCCTCAGTGGTATAATTCTGTGCAGGCCATTCCATACATAAATGGATGCGCAGAATGCTATCATTCAAAAAGAAACACATTCTCACACTCAACAACCAGCATCGCTCATCAAAAGTCGACTTATCTATACTGCTCAATAAATATTGACAATAATCTTGTTCACGTATTGTAATGCCGACTTCCTTCTGAAATACACATAACGTTATTTATTGGCAAATTTGTTGAACGCCACTCGGATGCAGACATTTCGAATGTAAAACTCTGTGGAATGTGCTTCAAATTGACGCATATTTGATGAGATATTCATCCCAAACGTTTTGATCTATTTGAAATGGTTCTGAGGTAGTAAATAGCAAAATGTAAGACTGTCTCGTCAAAAATCTTCATCAAAAAAGGCGGAATTCTAATTTCTTTATGAGGATGAGCAACTTCTCCCGAAGATATGCTGTCATCCGAGTGGTTTTTCCTTCTGTCAAACTTATGTTTGCCATATGCGAAACGACTCTGCAAGATGCATCCCACATAGAGAGTCGAAACAGATTTCTACAAACCAACGAGAACAGACTTCCGAGGAGCACTAAGAGAGAACGCATTGGGAGCAGTGCATTGAACGGTGACCAAGATGAAGACTTCATCGTATTGCTAAAAATAATTTGCTTTTCAACGTTGAGTTGTTTTGTTCTCTATATATATTTTTTAATGATTCGATGTTCTGTTGTTGAAGAGGTTTTTGCATCGCTGCTGTTAATGACGCTTTTATTTTCTAAATGCTGCACGCAATATTTGCTCGAATAAAAAAACCTTGAATAGACAGACGGCTGTCTTAAAATGAAAAGACGCCTCTTCAATACAGGACGCCCCTCACAAAGCTTGCGAATAGACTCTCTCAAATGGAATACTCTTATCTTGAAATCTTGGCAAATTAGAACGCTCATGCCATCTCTAATGAAGAAAATATGTTCGTTCCGTTCTGTGGTAGTCTTATTTGATGTTCTGGCGCTAGAACATATCATCAAGCGGACTATCTTGTACATTTCAGCTACCGTCCTGTAGTCTGAAAAAGTACGCGCCTTTCATTCATGCTCACTTAAACGACCACTACAGAATAAGTGAATCATGGAATTCTTTATTACCTTACTGCAGATGCTAATTCAAATCTCGAACTTCCAGCTTTCGTTTAAGATTTCCTTTTGTGAAAGCGGAGAAGCCTCAACTAAAGAGTATGTTTTTCTTGCGCGAATTTCTATGATCAGATAGAATTCCGTCACTTCTACTTACTTTTTCAACGTTTTAGCTCATGAAAATTACTGTTCCTCGCGTCAGCCAAATTTTCTCCATAGGTTTGCGTAGATTTTCGCGAAACGTATTCTGGTATGCTCTATTTTGTGAGAAGAGGAAAGAGCGAGAAGGAGGTTTTTAGTGGTCGTAACTGTCATTTACCCATACACAGACATACCTGATGGATGAAAACTTTGCAGACAGAACATGGGCAATTAGCATATGCGGAAATAAGGACGCTATTAGTGAGCGCTGTGAATAATTCACGTTCAACCAAGACTCATACCGTTTATAACTATGCTAATTTTAGGCTTCTTTTTGTGGGGGAGTATACGTTTGAATTAGTTCACTTGATTGTTTTACTATATCAAAACGACTGAAATTTAGATGAATAATGTAATTTTTCATATAGCGGTTGTTTTCTTTTCATAATTTAAAGGCACTGAAGTGAAAGCGGTTTATACGCAGTCGTCTGGAAGGCTTACGTTCGTAAAATAGATGTATTTCTATGAGGTCATATGACGGAGATTCGTATCGGATCTGTATTAGTATGCCAGAATTCTCGAAGATTTTCCCAAAATTCCTAGGGAATATTTTTCCATCATTTAAGAGAACAGCGAAATGCTATTCTCTGACCTCTGTCGCGCTTTATGGCCGCTTGCATGTTTCTTTGTTCAGCTGTTCTTTTTTTTTGTTTTTGTATTTGCACTTTATATAGCTGATAGCCGAAGAGGAGAAGGAAGGTGCTAGTGTTCGGAGTACTTGGCCGTGCCCTCATGTTGCAGTCTCAGTAATTCGGGCCCTGTGCCTCCGCAGTGAAAGAATCCCCGTTCTTGCCCTAATCTCCACAATGCGGGCCCGCAGGGCCTCTCGCGGGTCCAAAAATTTTGCCATCCTCGTGAGGGCTGCTCCCAATGCACACGTGACCCCCGCAAAATGGAGAAATTCTCCTACACATTCGTTATTGCACAAGAGTTTGAAACAGCACCTAATCATATTTAGAACAATGCTAAACAGAAATCTGACGAAATAGGTGTGTGTTGACTTGGCGCCTTTTCAAAAACCACAATGCCTCAAGAAAGTCCGGAAAGTCTGAAAGAGTAGTGTATCAGTTCATATCAGCCTACAGCTTCACAACATCAGCTTGCCACGAACACTCTCACTGCAAGGAAAATTCCATCGATAAATGAATAAGAATAATTCAGAAGATATATGGGAACTAAATTTATTTATTTCACTATGGAGCTAATGGGGATGACTCATTTCAGATCTATTTATAGCGCCTGAAGTGTTCAGTACGCTAATTAGAATGCTGCCAACTCTTACAGATCATTTGAAATATATGTGTCAAAACAGACTATGAATTTCAATGTGAAGATAAATTACCAGAAAGTTTTCTGAACTGTCTTTAGGGAATGTTAACTCACCTTTAATTAACGTGCAATTAAAAAGTTAGATATGTAGTATCAGAAACCAAATGCGATTAGCAGTGACATACTATCCAAGTAAGGGCATCGCTAACATCGAAAAATTCATTCACAACGAAATTTGCCCCATAAACGGGAATACAGAAAAAAGGAAGGAGAGCTTCAGATGAAGATACAATTGAAACGATGAATTTATTCTAGCAACATTTCGCTTACCGAGCTGAGAGAGAATGTCAGTGATCAGCTAGCTAGGTGATTGTTTAATTCTGCTTCAGGAGGTGGATAGACATACCACTAATTTAATAAAAAATAAAATCGGAAGAAATGCTGGGCAATATATTCTAATAGGTTTATGCTGAAAGTAGTCTAGTTATATCACAGCCGATATTTTGCTTTCCAACTTAACGTAAAGGGATTCACTATTAAAATACAACAAAGCATTAGCCTATTGATTTCTCGCATCATCTTCAAGCCAATTCAGGATTTTTTAAAAAACATCCACTGGGAAAGAATTTCTAGGAACTCATCAGCTTTGAAGCGATTATCATGCAGTATATGGCGCAAATGCATGGTCTGCGCAATAATTCTGTCGAAAGAACTGCGTTTCAAAGTAACGATACCCTAACCTGCAAGTTATCGAAAAAAGAGATGATTTTCACAGTCTCTGCCAGCAGGAGTCAACGCTGCCGCGTAAATCACGTGAAAACCTCTTTCCGAAAACGTTCCTACCGCAGATGGTCTTGTGATCCGAAAGTTCCCCTTCACAGTGGGGTTTCCGCGAAGCGAAAACATCCACTACAGCCGTGTCCGAAGAATTTCTCGTCTCGGAGGTGGGCGGAAAGGAGCAGAGACTAAAGTATTCTAGTACGCTTGGAGGATTTACGTGGGAGCTCCGTTCCTTGCATTAAACGGGCCCATCCTTTTTTTTTCGTCACACAAATTTGAAAAATTTTTTTTGCAAAACCCACCTATAAGCCTAGAGCTTTCCCCTCCTTCAGAAATAAATTGAACAAAGCGAAATGATGTTGAGTAAAAAAAATTGTAGGGATGTTTGGAGCTGTTTAAGTTGTGATCATGAGAACTTTTGCTGACACCGTCCCACTTACCTCTGCTAAAATATTTTTGGTTGTCTGCCCAACTGTGCTTCATTTATGTTTTATTATTCTGTAGCACCTTGTCAGTGCCTTTGAAACTAGCTGATTCTGCTTCTACTTAATTTCAAAGTTCTGGCGCTTCAGAGGGATTTTTTTATTGCGTCTTTGCTGATTTTTACTCCTTCTTTTATTCAGCAAATGGATACGTTGCCGCCGTGGCAAATCATCATTGCTTGTTTAATGAGGAATGTGAAAGTTTGAGGAGATTCTAGAGTCACACAGAGACAAGTCCTGAAAGAAGTCGAGTGAGACGATGGCCTAGTTAAATGGATGAACCACTTACCAAACATGCTAGCATTTTCAGGCCTAACAAGATCACAGCGAATCGCTAATCAATTTCAACAGTCGCAGCTGCGTGACGTGCCTCCACCGCCTTCTCTCGACTCCCTTTATCGAGTAAGCGAACTGATGCTTACGACTCACTTAATTGTTCTACTTCTGGGCACTTTTCAGTTGCCTAATGGTTGCAGTTTCTCAAATTACACTCCGCAAAAACGTTGAGGAGGATCTAGGTTGATAACGAAACGCTCATTCAGCACTAAATATCTCACAATTACAAGTTTTTGGCATGCAAATTCGCTGTCAGCGAATCGTTAATTGTAAATCACATGCGTTTGGTGATCCCATACATACAACCAACAAGGCTTGTTCTGAAGAACCTTGAAAAAGGCTGGTAAGTTGCAGCAAGTAATTTGTTCATGATACAACCTCCTTAAAACAGGTTTTTTCTTCTATCGAGACCAGTCAGTCATCACTGCAGCGAATCAGAGCGAAATTTTGCTATTGCTTTAAAAGAATTGGAGACTCTCGTCATTAAAAATGCTGTCCTGAATTTGGTGATTAAAAATTCGTTCTATATAGAGGGCATCTGTTTTCGGATGAATGCTCTGCGTGATGTGATTTGAGAATGGAAAAAGCAGTTCATCTTCCTTGTTCCACATCATCGCTATAAAAGTGCATCCCTTAGTACTTTGAGGTTAGTTCGGACACGATGAAGCTGAAACGAAGTTGGTTTACATGCTGTTGATTATCTATGGCAGAAAGCTATAAACACATTAGGTTTCTCTTGTAACGTGGGAGAGCCTCTCTTTCATTGGTTAATTCGACTTTTCATTGGCAATGAAATAATACCACTCGAATTCCGATCGTTCACCGCTTTATTTTCAATTCGCTCGTCAATTACTACATTGCAATGAGGGTGACTGTGAAATTTAGCCGCTTATAGACCTTTACAAGAACAATCTATCACTAATGTTGTATGAACTCATATGTTTTCGCATGGGCACAGATACAGTGGATCTGCTTAAATGATGTTTTGAATTAGTGAGCCGGTATATTCTTAGCGGAGAATCGCGTGCATGTGTTGCATCCAGCTTACTAGAAATATTTGCCAACTCAGTGTTGCATTCAATTTTTAGATGAAATTATCAAAGCTTTATTTGAGAAATCTGTGAATTACGCAGATCTCTTTTCGCTCCTTTCATTCGCGTGTCCCCACATTGATTTGCTTGATGGAAATCGTTTCTTTTGCGTATCATCGCTTCCCATTCGTCTTATTTTGAGTTGAGACAGACCACAGGAATATGAGACGAAGTAATTGTTGCAGCAAACTCTTCGTCAAGGCGGCGATCAGATCGACTCACTGATTCGTGACATGGAATGGAAAATGAATACCGGCGTTGGCGCTGCTGGAGATAGTATGTAAATTTCTTTTTTTTTCAGAGATCACTTCATATGAATTAACAAGCCTGAGATGATATGTACTTGACAAGAAAAATTTCGTATCACAATGGACTTTACAGGAGCGCTTTCGCTTCAAGGATTAGATTGATCCATCCGTCAGGAAGCGTCGAAATTGTTTTCGAAAATTTGACAGCTTGCGAATTGCGATGGAAATTTAAGCTTAATTCGCATGAAAAAAACTTTTTTTTTCATAACGCGACGAGTTTTCAGAGGCTATTTATTCGTTTCTTGATGACATTTAGATATCAAATGCTTGAAACAAGTGTCGTTGTTTTTGGATGCGAATGTTTCATCGTTTCTCAACTGATAACTGCCTAATTACCCAAAGGCCATAACGAAAACAGGTGCCATTGCCTAGTTATTTGTTGAGACGTTTATGTCAAGCCGATGCATCGAATTATAGAAATTAGAGCAATGTAGTTTGATAGCCCAAATAGAAACTACTAGGTCTATCTTGTTGAAAAGACTCCATTTCATATAAATTTTAATGGAAAGCAAATGAGAGGCTCATTAGAAGAAACGGGTGAAAATAACGAATTCAATACATGGCCTACTGGCTAATCTACAGAGTAACGAAAGAAATTCTAAGCGAGAACCATAGAAAGAAAATGCTTAGCAATGGGAAGATATTAGTTCCGCAATAATGGACGATTGAAACAACAGAAGCATCTCGTAAAACTTTCAATATAGTCTGTTGTCACGCTTTTTCAGGCTGAATTTTCCAACTTCGTGTCCCTCTCTTTTATGCGTCGAGACTCTGTTAAATACTATGGTGAAAAGAATGTCGGAGAAATTACTCAATGGCTTCAAATAGAGGATTAAGCCAAATTCAAGCCAGCATATTCCAATGATTCTAAAATGAAGGTTTCCACCGCAGTAATATAATCGATTTAATAACCACAAACATGGGTTTTAGCAAACGCGATAAGGGGTAAAACTGTTCTCGATGTCGCCATCTGGCCCATTATCAGAAACACAAAAAAGGGGACCAAGCACAGCTACAGAAGCGTTGCAGAATAAGTTGCGAGCGTGCAGGGCGAGCATTAATTACAATAATGCTCGAGGCTTCTAGGCTGCGAAACATGGAGAATGCAATCTGCGGTTTCCGATAACTGCTGCGAACAGAGGAGTATTCCAGTATCCAGTGAAAACTGAAATCGATTATGCTATCGAAATCACACATACTCTCTCATCTTCCAAGGGAATAGTCTTACCATATATTTGTCACTGGCATTGTGCATAACATAACATTTGTCATCGGAAATGCTAATTTGTCATGGATATAACCATTTCCCGAAGTGGTAGAGATGTTTTGCAAGAAACGGAACTCAAACGCAATAGCATTTATCGGACTATAAACTTATTTAGATGTTGTTCGCAATTAGCCCGGTTGTGTGTTGCATGTGCTATCGAAAACATACCTTACGTGCTTGCGTACGATAGAAAAGAATTTCCCTCAACGTACTCCCGTGAGACACACTTGTGCATGTAGAACGCGACGTCAACTAGCGATTCCAGATTTTCACTTGGAATGTTCAGTGGCACAGAAATTCTCTGATACATCCTAAAAATGCACTGAAATGAGAAAGACACTTCTATCTTTCTGTCTGTTCTCCTTCTAATCTCCTTTCTTTGTGCTGACTACGCACACTGGCATTATTGCCAATAGATAAATTAGAGCTAGCTATGGCAGAACAGGAAAGAGCCATATTTTATTTTCTTTTCTTTCGCGTTAGACGATTGAACAGATGAGATCAAAGAGTGCTCTTTGACCGAAGAGTAAGTCCATCCTCAAGTAAGCTAATTCCGACATTGAGGAGTCGAGGCAGCATAAGTGCTAAAAAAAGCGAAGTCAGTTTTCTCTTACTCTTAAAGAATCGAATCCTGCGCATAGATCGTCGGAAATTTTAGCGGAAATTTCAACTAAAACTATCTGGTGGAAGATTCACAAATGCAATAGTTAAAAACATTTGATTATCCTTGTCTAAGTACATCGCTGTGCTGGAAATGGTGTTTCTCAACCACGATATTAAGATTTTTGCGTACGTCTAAAGGGTTTTCAGAAACACATACTGAAATATTGATTTCTAGCGATGGATTGTCGATTCCCCTTGAACACTTTCCTTTCTCTCTCTCTCTCCTCCTTCTCCCCCCTCTTCCGTCCACTTCTCAAGTTTGTTGTGCCAACTTACTGTCTATAGAACTCTTAGGTCTTCAGCATCTCTCTTTCATGTACTTTGGTGGACCAATGGCGTTATCTTCCATGCATACCGTTCCCTCGGGCTCACGTTTCTGCTGCCAGCATTCATTAGAAGATGGTCGATTGTGAAGAATGCTCGCAAGTAAAGAAATGAATTGATCCATTTCAATTGTGTGTTGTTTGTGGTTTGGGCTTAGATGAGCAGATTCGGTATATAATGTTAGGACTTTTTATCTGCATAACAACTCGATGTTTAGCGCAAAAAATCTACGTTTGAGGTGGAAGCAAAGTAAGTTGTAGTTGTGAACTTTAAATTTTATTGCGTTCACATTCAGCCAGTTTATTGCACAGTGGCAGTTCTGTTAACGCTTATACTATTGACCTTATCGATTCGTGTGAGTCGACGCCGACTCTACATTGCACGGTGCGCGTAATGTAAGAATATTCGATCCACGGAACCGATTCGACCGATCCTGTAGACGAAATTCTTTGACGCTAGATGGCGAATGAAAAATGACCCAGAATTGCATCGTTGGGTTGATGTAATGTCGGGACTGAGTTTTAAGTAAAGGCTGGTGGTTAAGAAAGAGAGCTTTGAGAACAATTTGCTATGCAAACTGTGGCACAACGATCGAGGTGTATGCCGATTCTGTAAATCACGCAGGTGCCATAGGCGTAGATATGATTCACATTCGTTAAGTAAATAAGTTTTCTGGATGGTCGTAAAACGGCCGCAGCCATAAAGAAATGCTTGTTTCTAAATTTAAGAAGGAAAATCATGCGCTCACGACTAAGTTCTTTGTCATGAGAGTGTTTCAAGTGAGAACTGAGCGGGAAGTATTCGGGCTTCATCGCGAACATTCACATTTAACTGCACCTAAAGGTAGAAATAAACAATGACTTCAGAAATTCTTCTTTCGTCTTGCACTGTTTAAAATATATCATTGACGGCGGCGACTGAAAACAAGAATTCACGCCATAGAACTCCTCCAATTTTTGAGCCATTTGGATATTTGCGAAAAAGTCCGCAAATATGCCTACACTATATTGCAGCCTTTGTGTATCAAAATTTCCTTATTCGTTACTCGTTTAAACTTCTAACTTCCTCTTTGTTTTTATTCAATTAGACCACCCATTACGAGAAACAAAAATTGTACCCTTTATTAAGAACTAACTCTCTCGTACTAACGTCCGGAAGTGAACGTTCATTTTACTCCCGAAAAATGTGGACTTCATTTTCGTTTCTCTTTCTCTTATTTATTTCTTGTCCTCTTATCCAGTTGTTATATATTAAGGGGTCATTGCAACCGTAGAAATGCAGTAGAATATTTTAACTTAGCGAATTGACGTTTATAAGAGACAATTAAATGTGGCACAATTGCGTTGATTTCTACGGTTTTTGAAGATATTGGCGGCTAAATCAGCGAAACATCTCAAATGCAATAGTGAGGCGAACTTGTAAGTTTCATTTTCGTTCTGCTATAGTTCAGTTGTTTTATTATTGATACTGATTATTTTTTACATTGCGTGGAAAATTTCTTCAGCGCTTTTCTACTCGCATAATTTCAATTTGTTTACGTGAAATAGTTGATGATGCTGAATGAAATACACTTGGTGAGCATTATGTATACATTTGCTAGGTAAACTCTTAGTGAATATAGCTCTCAATGAGTAAATATTGATTCATAACTCCACAATATATTCGATTAGTCAGTTGATTGCACTTTCTCTTGTAGGGGTGGAGGGAGGGGGATGAAACTATTCATTGAGATTGCTATCAAATTTAATGCGAACGAAAATCTCTTTATATGAAAAATTTTCCAGCCGAATGGTCGTCTAATATATGCGTATTTTAAGGATAGATTTCTAAACATTTCGAAATAAGTACGTTCGTTTAACTATAAGATGTTGGTGGAGTGATCTTCTATCATCATCGCTAAGGTTGTTGGTGAGGTGATCTTCTATCATCATCGCTAAGGTATCGCTAAATTTAGGCATTGCGATTTGCTTTGCTTTTTTTTACTACCGCATAGATTTGGGCACTTTTAAACGAAAATTTCATGAAACATAAGTATTTTGCTATGAATTTTGATATTGTGGAAATAAAATTGCTTGAAAATTTCTGGAAATATATCGTTTAATGAACTTTCAATTTCAATAAAAGTACTCCCAATCTGACGAAAATCTCATAAGTTCGTACAACGTTTTCTTTTGCTATATTTACATTTTTTATTTTATATTTTCGTCTAATTGTCTCGTTATATTTCTATTATCAGAGTCAACTTTTCTGAAGGATATTCAAACTTAGAGTGCATTTTAGAAATGCAAAGTTAGTGGAAAGAAATTCACCATTATAGTTTAAGCTTTCAAACAATTTGCGAGTTTTTCGTCTTCAGACATTGGAAATTTAGTGACAACTTCATAGTGGACTGAAGATGTCGTGGTTTTTCGATTTTTCTTTTTTTTCTTCTGTTCAGACGTGCACCATTATTTTGAAAAGGTAATAGAACGTACCCCGGAAATAGTATCGATAATGAATATTCGTAGCTGCAGGGAATTGGTTCTGCCGTGTTTTTTATTGCACACAATCCGAAATGCTCAGCATTGTGTCCACATTTAAAAACGACCTCATCTAGAATTTCTTTTAATTTTTGTTGCACTAATATATGGATTTGTGGAGGATAGAAATTTCACTTTCACATACGTGAGTATAGCATATGCGAGAGACGACTTCACGAGAGAAATTCAAACAATCTCTTTATCCGACCTTTCGCATATCAATTATGGACCTTATGTATCTCGCTACTGTTCGCACATCCACTAAGTACCACTAGTTTAGGGGGCATTGCAGGTGTTAAGTGACCACGACTTTTGGATCATTTTTCTTGCCAAGAAAAGAACAAACACAATTCAAAACAGTGGAGCAGTGCAGAAGCTAAGTGCAAATGTTTGATTACGAATATGTTCTTCATGAATGGAACTTTGAACATTCAGGATGAAATAAATTAATTCGTCCTCGTTCGAAAAATTCACTCTTCCTCTTTCTGATATTTTTAGCGAAAATTCCCCCACTCTCCTACTACTTCTTGGCTGCAAATCCGGTGAAATGTATAAAAAATTGCTCAGAAAGTGAAAAATTTAAAAAGCAGAAAGTAAAGCATTGAGGGACTATAAATTTTTGGTGAGCCAATATTTCATTTTTTTTCTCTGAACATTAGCTCATAGTTCATTCGTTCATTTGATGCATTCTTGCGAACATGATTAACATAGTCTGTCTCCATTATGGGCATCCCTTGGGGATGGAAATGGCCGGTCTCGCATCTTTTACGTCTATTCTCTAATGCATAAGGTTGAAATCTCCGCGTGCAAGAGAAATGATGAGAGACTCAGAACGTTTCATGGGCTCACTCCGTTCTTATTACGCAGTTGCGTGTGGGCTCTCTCCTAGGATGTTAGAATTTCAAACATCTTTTGTGATCGCGTTTCTGCTCATATCCACTTGAATGGAGAAAAAAATACTTCATCCGTCAACGTATAAACTGCTCACACTTCTATAGGAACAGTCCATAGAGTGCCCACATCATAATCAATAATATCGTTAATACCTGAGCTGAAATAGATTGTTGACGTAGTGCTGGATGGGTAGAGCTAATTGGAACCATTCTTAAATGAATAACAAATCAGAGACCATATTGGTGTCATATTAAACGACAATCAACAGCAAGATGTAAATCTTATTGGACGGGAAGCAGTGAAGTTCAATTCTTCGTAACATAATAAGGGCGGTTTGTAAAAACAGAGTGCATGTTGGTCGTTTTTAACGAAATACTGGTCAACTCGCGAAATTCATTGAACAGCTCGCCTGAATTAGAAGAATTAAGCAGACAGCTTACATGCTGTTCTCTTCGCATTCTTTGGAAGGAGGATTGCTGTTCCCCTTGAGCGAAGGAAGAGGTCTTCAGTCGGGATGCCAGTAGGAGGAGAGAAATAGAGCGTGGAGGAAAATGCCTGCTGAAATAGGAGATTCGAATTCTTTCAATTTCCTTCCAAGCTCAATTTTCAGCAAAGACCATTTCAGTGTTTATTTATGATGCTTGAAGTTCCCCTTCTGGTTTCCTTGCAGTCACTCTCTTCCCCATCGTCGTGCATTCTGATCAAAAAGTAATAGCTATATATATAGTTGTTAAAGAAATTGCGTTACTGAGGAAATTACTCGAATGAGAACTCTTTCGTAATGAAGAAGAAAATATCTTCGAAGTTTTCATCAAAGTGCGACTACTAAATAAATTTAAGCCTGTATTGTGTTGAACGACAGCCTTCAATGCCATCTTTTTGAGTTTAAGTCCATTATCTTTGCTTCCATCCTGTTGTGCTCGCTCTTTTTGAGCAATCCTTTATCAAGGGTGTGATTCACGCTGCAGTGTCTAGCTAGAGCGAAAAGGTATGGGGTTAGTGATAATCGCTGGCACAGGCTGGCTGTATAGGACTATCGTGATAGACACCACAGGCAACTTGGAACATCCGTTTGACGAGTGCAGCGGAAGAGCGTTGAGGAATGCCTCTGAGTGTGGTGTTGTTCTGTTTTTGTGTGTCGGTGTGCGTGTCAAAACAGCATTCTATGTGCAATTCACACTGCGATGGATATCTTCTGGAAGAGCGCCTTTGTGCAGGCATAGAGAGATAACTGGACAGAACCACATTATAGAGGGTGAGAGAAAAAAAAGAGAAAACGTGTGTAAGGTGCGAAATAAACCATTGAGGGCGTGGGCGATGCAATACGAACAAACAGAATGCGTGCATAAGACAAATAAGACACACTAGACTATATTGCAGAGAACAACAGAGAAATAAAAATAGAAATACACGTCAGGAATTGGCGGAGAGGATGAAACGAAAAAAGCAATGAACAAAATTACGCGATTTCATTGTGCAGTGTGTCGCTGTTTGCAGAGAGCCTCAACGAGCATGTCATCCTCGGTTCCTGGTCAGTTACAAGCTGTTTTTCAAACTGTCTTTAACCAGTGCATACGCATACCCTCTACCTGATTTCCTATGAACAAGAAGTAGCCAATGATAATCATTACGTCTTCGACAAATCCGGCGGATAAATATCGAGCGAATTAGTTCATATTTGGCTTGTCCTTATTTCCTCACTTAGGCGAACAGTGCTTCGGTTATCTCCTCGGTAAACGAAAATGCTCTTGTATTAGTGAAAGTATACTTGAAAAAGTTTTTCTGAGTCAACATCCAGCCATGGTTGTGTTGAGGTAATTTGTTACGGCGGATAAATATCATTTGCTTCTCGATATTCGGTCTGCAGAACTCTTCAACTTTGGTCATACTCATGATCTTGCATTGTTAAATCACAGCACAGTAGCTCCTAATGGTACATTCGCTTCCATACTTTTAGTCTTCAGCGAATGTGTAATTGTGATTTGTTCAGCATTAACATCATTCCATTCGTCCCGATTTTCCCGCAGCTAATGCACCTTTTTTGCCCCATAGCCTATTTAGAGCTGACTGAAGTTCATTTTATCGCTCATTAAGTCAAGAAGTTCATTAAGTTAATTTTATAGTAGCTCGAATTAAAAATTTAGAAAAATCCTCATAAGTTTTTATTGTCCAACATTCAGAAAGGAACATGAAAGTCGTGTCTATCAGTATACTTCTCATTGTCCCTCATTACCCTCTATTTCCGGACCGATTATACAGGACAGCGGCGCAGATTCGACATACTAATAAGGGATCGGTAGCGGTGCTTTATGCTTATCACATTTTAAAACATGGTTTATAACCGACTTTATGTTACTCAATTTCAGAAGTAAATTCAGTCATCGAAATTAAAGTTTGCCTCGTTTCCTTGTCTTCCACTATTAATTTCGTTTTCTGACAATCTCTGTAATAAGCAACAGCTATTTATGAAACTTAATGATCTCTCCAAGCTGATGCTCTAGAAAAACGCATACAGTGAGGGGGGTGGTGGATGTGTAAACTTGACGATCACGAGTTCAAATTCATCTTGCAGCAGAATTTTTGCTGTTTTCAATATTCTCCAAACAAACGATTGCTCTAGAAGCATCGTTTTCGTTTTCCCGAAGTGTGTTCATCTGAAATGCCGATTAGTAATCTGTTGTGGGGATAATAATAACCAGTTGAATTTATGTTGCTGAATTTCTGAGAATGGTAAATGCGTTTTATCTTTGATTGCTCTGTTTCTTTATTTTAATACGCATTCAGCTGAGGTATATTTGCTTCCGCCTCAGAATGATGGGTTATATTCGAATGTAGAAGGTGTAGCGGAAACGCGTTTCGCACCTTATTGCAGTAATTTTGGCAATCGCATTCTCGAACGGTAAACTCAACTTTATGAGTCCTTATTAGTAAAGCTATAATTGCCAACCATTCGTAACATCCGCTCATGTCTCAATAAGTGACTGAGGTCACGTGAAAGTGGATTGGTATTTAAGTTAATATCAGTAGTTTATGCTCGTGTCGAATATATCGGTTGCTTAATTTAAGGCATATCGTTGTGGCAGGAAATGCACTCTTAACAGAAAGAAGCTTTATCAAACAGGGAAGTTTTGCATGCTTTAATCCATTCTTTCGAAAAAGCTGATAACTTTCTCGCTAGCCTTTCAAATTTTTCTTCGAGAAATTTTTGACTCACGTTTGCAGTCCCCAATCATCAAATAAGGGTTAAGTTGTCAGCTCTATGAGATCAGTTATTGGCTAAGTAAGTTGAATACCTATTCGGAGTAACTTATGATTCTGTGCTTGCATTTCGAAGAAAGCTTTTAGATTCCATTAGATGCACCCAAATTCGGTTAGGTATATCTATATACAATATGGTAATTTCATAAATGGGAAGTTTTCCATTAGTTTTAATGTGCCGTTTCGAATTTCTACGCGTTATTTTCGAACCGTTGCTCATTTGGCCTAAACTCTTTAATTTTGAGTTATTCCCTTAAAGATATGCACTTTCACCTTTGACAGATGATTTTTGTTGGGAACAAAAAAAGTTTATTTCACTAAAACAATAAATATTTATTCAGTTGAGGTGGATGAGAGTAGAAAAATAAAGTATTACTGCAATGTTCCTAGTTCAGGATATCAAAAAGTTTCTGTAGATCTGTCATACGATTTCTCTTCGAAGTACTTTACGTCTCGCAATCCACAGACGTTTCTTTGATGTGAGAGTATTGAAAGTGGCTGAAAAATTGCTTCCATGTGAATGAAAACTTGTTTTATTCAACGTTCGTACACTCTAACGGTATAAACAGTTGGACACGCTCATAAATATTGACATTAATTTCCCATTTATGCTAAGAGAGTTATTAGAGAAAAAAGATAATTTTTTGGCTATCAATCAGTTAATCGAGGTTTTTTCTACTTTTAAAAGTAACTTTATATTGTATACCTCTAAAGTTTTATAATGGCAAATCTCGAATATCTTTTTGTTTACCTCCCGATTTCTTTTTTTAAAATTATTTTTAACTCGTTTGCAAAGGGATTTTTCGTTGAAATTATCTATTAAAAGGGGATTGCTTAGTATGGCCACATAAAATCTAACTGCAAGCACCTCATCTCAAATTTCATCGCCCCATCTTTGCAGTCTTTCATTTTACTCCGCATATTTTTTCAGTGCATCAAAACAACTATCTGCTTTGAAAACTTGATATTTTTAAACTAGAAAAAACGATTCTACGCTCATTTGATAGAGTTTCGACGCTGTTGAAGTTGAAATCTGTGCTTAGCAACGTTGAACAATTTCCGATCATAGATCTTCCAAAATTCTAATCATTTGGCTGGCTTGCGGTTACCTTCTGAAAATGTTGTTACGCCACTTTTGCGCGCTCTCATATAAAATGAAATCGCTTTGTGGCGCACGTTCGTCACAATCATTTTGCGCAGCCGTTATTTTAAGCTGACGTAGGCTTGTTTACGAGCTGAGGTTTGTTTGCGTTACCACCAACAGCGATGATCGACGAATATTTTGGTCCTCTCTGCTAACCGCTAAAGATTGATGATTGAACAGTGTTCTAGCGAAATGATCCCGACGTTCACTTTCATTGATTTTCTTGAAAGATAACTCAACGTGGGGAGATGAAGCATTATTTTAGTTTCGAAGACTTTCATGTTTCCTCTTTTTAAATAAAAATATAAATGAGATATTGTGAATGAGAAGCGAGAAGAGCGTCAACGATTGGGAGATTTTCACTAAAGAGGATGGTAGTTTATAAATTGATTGTTTCTTTCTCTATATTACGTTTTGTATCAGTAATATTCCGTCGGAAAACCTTCAGAAGTTTCATCTTGAAGAACTTTTTACAGATATGTTTTCGTGATGATAAAAGAGTTGTTATTGGCGCTTTGCATGTCTCAAAAACTAATCATAATTTCATAAGACGTAATTCGCGATCAATAAGCCTGAATTTGGCTCTCGTTGGTGCATTCGAAGAGAACATCGGTCAAATTGATATATTATATGGAGGTGATGGTAATAATGCGACGACCTTTCTCCTCCGACTTCATATCCTCTTGTTCTGTTTTTGCTCAATATTCTCGCCAGCATGTTGCTGACGAAAAGAACATCTTATGAGCGGTGATGAAAGTTAACATGTAAAATGTGGAAAAAATGTTCGCATTGGCATAGCTTCTTCGCTGCAGATCCTAGCTGCCACCAAGCTTGTCCAGTCCATCATTGCTCCCTTTTTATTCCCCACTCATTTTAGCTGTAAAGGGGTGCTCACGTGAGGGGTTGAAGGTTTTAACGCGAAGCATTTCGCATAGAGGGAGTGGCATCGAGCTACCCCTATGATTTTGAATCATCAATGGTCTCCATCTGGGCTAATGAAATGGAAATAACGCCTCAATTAAGTTGCTCAAGAAAACAATCTGCCTCATTGCTTAGTATGTAACGCAAAGAATTATTTTTCTTCGTGATGTGTCATGAAGCCAGAAGTTTGTTTTCACAGGTGCACTGATAAACAGAGATTAAGAAGTGTTGGAACTGCAGCCGCAAAATAGCTGGTTGCAAGTAGCAGCTGTCGTTTATATGCACCATGTTCCTTTGCTCAACGACTCGCATATTCCGACTTCCACGACCTTCTTTTAGATGGCGTAGGCGATGCTTATTAGTCTTACTCAAGGGCCCGCTTCATACGCACTACTTCGTGAAGTTGGTATGCCCAGAGCTCTACACTAGTCGCCATAAAACCTCAGATACATACGTAAATACATGCAAGTTATTATGCACATAGATAAATAAGTATATATATATATAGTATTGTGTACATGCACACACGTTACTCGTTCCATATGTTTATATATGTTATGCTTCGTGGATAATTCCGTCGCTTTCTAGAAGGTTCTAAAGCTCAGATCTGTTAACGGAGACAAGAAGGCATTTTTGTAATGTGAATCAAAGCATATGTGGTAATATTTCATCTCTTCGGCTGCTTGATTTAAGGGGAAACTGTGTGATGAATATGAGATAATGAGTATTCTGTAGTGATGTTAAAGAAGGATCGTTTTGTGACATGATTTATTGAAAGCTGAAATGCTAATGTTTGAGTAAGGGCGAGTGTGGACCGCAACTATTCGAGGTACCATTTTATTTTGTTTCCGGTTTTCCTTTAATTTATTTTCAGCACTCTTAACTGCAAGTTGTCAGTTAGATAGACCATTGTAGACGATTATCTGTTCGCGGTTTAGGACTGACTAACGGCTGAATAATTTATAGCGCAGTTTTACAGTCCATTCTTTAGTAAATGGAACTTTCTTAAAGTTAAACAGGTCCATCGTCTACATGGATGGTTACCTTGCACGACTGTTGGAAACATCATTAGTTTTGCCCTTACGCAGCGGCTAGTATTGCAAGATAGAGGACTCGCGCGACGTTTCTGCGTGAAAGCCATACGCGTTGGTCATCGTCCATCGTCGTCCGTCTAAGCCTTCAAAAATGACCACGACTTAAAAACACGTATGTTTTGTGGAAATTGGTTCCAGACATAATAGTGCAAACTGTTTTAGCATGTTTTTTTTCGTCGTGCCATATAAGTTATTCGGCATCCCATTTGCATATGGTCGCCAACTTCCTCCTCCAGCCTTCCCCTTCCTATCGCTGCCGAACCTCCTACAGATAGGTGAACGAAAGAATTGTCGCAGATTTTCTGGTCTGCATGAAGTAAATAGCAAATCACTTTGTGAAAAATATTGGGAGCGATTGAAAATTGCAGCAGTTTTAAAAAAAGCAGTCTGAAGAGAACAATTTTCTCGCATTTGGAGCCTTTCGTGTTCCTGAATAGTGAGTGAGTCGCCTAGATAACGTACTAGTAATTGTGCCGCGCAGGTTTAAATTTTGCCACTTAAGAAGAGCTTCCTAGCCTTTTCAACTATTAAACTATGTGGTCGATCAAAATGGTGAGCAGCCAAATTTTTCAAAGAGATAAACCTGAGAATATGCGCGTGTATGGTTCTATTGAGTTAAGCCAGTAGTAGCCGATGTGAAGCTCATAGTGTTATGGTTTCCGCTTGTTTAAAAGAATTACAACCGGCTAAACCTGATGAACCTCGAGAATAAAAAGAGATTTCTATTTACGTTATCCGTATTCCCACAAAGTTGGGCGCAAGCATCTAAAACCAAACATATGTTCAAACTTATAATGGTCAACTTCTATCAGTCAACTAAATCAAGGCGACGGCTGACGTGCTGCACTGCAAGAGATGCCACTTTCAGGTAAATAATACTATTTTAAGTTCTGTTTTATTGGGAATTAAAAAAACTGGTATTGGAATTCTTAGGATTGTTTCTCTTCATTTTGGAATGACCGTTTTCCTCTGATGTTATTATTCGCGCGTTGGAAAATGGGCAGCGAACTGTTTTCGAAAGTTCTATTTGAGCATCTGCGAGAAAAAGTTGGAATAATTGTCTCATATTCTTCGAACAAATGTTCGACTATCCCCATTGACCCGTAACTTTATGCGTTTACCTTAGAAAGTAGTGTAGATATTTCATGAATGCATATGCACTTTTTCATTTAATATCTCAAATACGATCGCTTATACATTACTTTTGGACTCGGTTCAGATCACTCTGTTCACTGCAGCTGTTTGAAGTGAAGATTATATTCACTAAGCGAATGCGCTGGCGATTTTTAGGTATGAGCAGGAACACTTTTGTAGGCAAATCGGTTGAAGCGTTAACTCAGAAGCTGGATTTTTGTAGGTGCATATTTCTTGCCAGAAAGCTGTTTCAAATTTCGAATGATTTAGCGTAATTGTCTGGGATTTTATATGTACAATTCGAAGAAAGAAATCTTACTCACTAAATTTTAGCGGGTGCTTCCTAGCTTTTCGATAACTGTAATGAGAAAACATCGAGTAGTTGGATTTTCCATCTTATCTTTACATCATATCCATAAAGGTTAAACAAATTAGTTCCCCAAGGAGTTAGTTATATTTCAGAGTTTTGTAGAGCCGCAGTTAACTTCATAACTGCGATGAGGAAAGAGAGATAATTATTCCTCTCGTTTAATGCCAAATATAAATTTCGTGAATTGGGCGATTTATGCTGAAAGCCTGATGAAGTTTTATTTTGTCGTTCCTCTCTCCCTCTTCCTTCACTTATCATGTCCCAGCTTTATTCTTTTCCTACTTTTATTCTCTTCATCCTCATCCTTCTCCTTCGTTCATTCCCCTCCCCCCCCTCTCCTCTTTTCTTCCTTTATTCATATCTCCGCTAGCCTTTCATTTCTGAACAGAAGTGCAGTAGAAATATCGTCTGCAATACTTATACACCGTCTAGTGCTGCTGCAATATTTCGGTTGTTACCAACTGCACACACAGGCCAATTAAGTGGGATTATTGGTCTCTGCTCTTTCTGGCCCTTTTGAATTGACTTTGATTGATAGCGCACACTCGCGAGCAGTTTCCTATTGGCCTGAAACGAATCGAATACCCGCGTTTGCAAACGTTCGCCTAAAAGCAATAAATAGGTTTAGCTGCAAGGTCAAATTTTTTTCATATATCAGACTTCATCGCGTTTTCCTCTCTTTTCGAGAGAGAGCGAGGGAGAATGAAGGAAAAAATAAGATTCAGTAGGTGTGAAAATAGCGAAACAAACGAAAGGGAAACGGAATATGTGCTTTCTCTTCCGTGCTTCTAAAGTGTGTAACGATTTAACGACGACGGGTAATTACCTCTTAAAAAAGGGCATATAATGAGCGCAGAAGGGTGGATATTTCTGATGTGATATGGCATTTTATCCCTCTAAAAAAGTCGTTTGTAAAATCGTTAAGAAGTTGATCACTGCTCGATTCTTTAATTTAATTAACTAATAGTTATAGTAATCCGTTATTTTACTCGCATTGATCGATCTCGCCTTCGAGAATTAACTTCATCATCGAATTGTAGTATAGATGAAGAACTTAAAACTATTATTTCCAGTCCCCAATTGTTCGAAACATCTTTCAAACGCAGTAGTGATGGTTTACTTTCCACTTATCGAAATTACATTTCGCGTTGTATAGAAAACCTTTTTGATATCGTGGAACGATCGTGACGAATAAATAGTATAACTTTTAAATTGCTTTTCTTCCTAGTCTTTATTTCCTCTTCTATTCATACTAATTATTTTCTCAAGTATGTTTCATTTTTATTTCACTAAATGAGATACAAGTGATGAAGAAAAAGCGCATTGATGCAGATATCGTCGCAGTTGTGCACAGCTATGGAAAATGATCCTGCAAATTGAAATGCAACAATTTCAGTTGTATATTACTTGAGGAGGTTGGACAATTGCTTAGCCACACAGTGGCAATATGCGTGACACAATGAACAGCAACGAGACGGAAGCGTTTATCGCAAAGATAGACGTATCGATAAGTGATGCCGTGCCAATGCTGTGCATACCACTTCAGATCCCTATCTCTGTCACTTAGTGAACCCGTCAAAATTTACATACAATGTGAGTGCCACATCAACCAAAACAACACAAATTCGGCTATGTACATCATCCCTGACCTATTGAACTGATTGTTTAAGCGCATTTCCACTCATTTTACACGCGCTTCGATTTCTTCTGCATTTAATAGACAGCGTAATATATTATCAGCAAATTAATGGCAATCAATTATTAGTGTAGTAGGAGATGGTTTTCTTGCGCAATGACAGATTAAGTGCTTTCGTGGAGCTGAGAGCAATGTGAATATTATATTCACTTGTTCAGTGCTGATAAAAACAGTGGTAGTGGTCGATGGATTCAGCATACGAAGCGTCTCTTCGGTTCACATTTATTCTGCGAAAAAGTATGGAAAGAAAGCGATCGCAAGTGCATCGAAAAATGAAACAATGAAAGTGGTTAAGCGCTCAACTGTGAATTCAAAAGCGATTGTTGTAAACGAGAAAAGCAATTTACTCTATTCGAAAATATAACGTTGTCGATAAAATCTAGTGGACCAGATAGCGACAAAACACTCTGACGCACTCTTTGAAGACTTACGAAGGAAAAGTATGATGATCCTAGAAGCAAAGTTGTGTCGACTACAAAGCGTTTTATATGCAGCACGTTGTTGGAAATAATTCACATCGACAGTTTAGGCGATCACCCCACGCAGTGTTATGTCATGTTCCCACTGTTCATATCACTTTTCTTTAATTATGGTCCATAAAAATTTTGCGAGCCGAAAAACCATATCGTTGAGTAAGACTCTGAATTATCCAAAACAGTCTTCACTTTTGCTCACTTTTAAATCTCTAAATGAATTCATTCATTATAAACGGAATTTTGCAATCCTACTGACGTCTCTTTCAGTAGAATTTTCTTTTCGACAATACGAATTTCCAAAGAGGAAGGTAATCGTTAATATTTTTTATCTATTGCAATTTTCGTTTTCCAACTCAATAGCTTAACTTTTAGCATCAGATTTGCACAGTTGTAAGCTTGACGTCAATGTAAAATACGATAGAATTTGATGTCAAAAAATGGGATTTTAATGTTCGTATATGCAATTTCCAACACTTTGGAAGTATTATATTAAAAGATGGAATATTATTAATGAATTTCTATGCATACATATCAAATAAAGAAAAAAAACTATTGCTGTCCATCGAACTGTTTGTCATATCTCAGCTCTCGTCACTTTTTGCATTTTTAATTTTAGAGAGACGTGAATATGTTATGTTGATGATATATTATCGAAGGCAAATACTGCTTTTGAAATAGTAAATATACGACAGCTGTAACTGGGATGAGGAGAAAGAGGTCTCCTGCAGTTGAGTTTCAAGAAATGATCGATATTTGCAAGATTCGCAATGGCACATCAGAAGGTTGTGCTCATGTAAGTGTCAATGTCTGTTTATAGGTAGGTCCGTCTTGCCTAATTATGACCGTCTAGGGTAGAAAGGACATACCGTAGTGCAGTGGAAAATCGTTGCTTGTTTCTCCTCCTTTCCTTTAATGCATTAGGCTATTTGAGCTCAGCTCTTTGTTATGAAGCTTGTGCATGTAGATCAGAATTTTGAGCCATGCAAAACTGTTCCGCTTTTTCATATACACTTATTTTTTCGATCGAATAGGCGTATACTGCACCTTATTTGGCCAAGGAAAAGAATAAGAACCGCTGTGCGCAGATAAACGCACAAAATTTGCGTATTTGCGATGAATGGGCAAAATGAAACGCCCATCGAGAAGCAGCTGACGATTCCGCTAAAATCCTCATTGCGCAGCTGCGAACTCGATAGTTATTTCAAGCAATGATAATGATAGCCAACCAGGCCAGCTGCACTTAAAAGCGATGGCAATTGGTTGGGCGACGTTGTCTTTCCATCTGTGCCCGTCTTTTAGACGCCTTTATGTGCATAAAAACGCCCAAAGGTGCAAAAAAATGCACGAGGCAGAAGTGTATCGACAATATGTCGATGTGTGGGAAAGCCGAAGCAGGACGAATCGAGACTATATTTTTAGGTGAACGTAGGCTCTTCAGTAATCAAACGTCTACGCACTGAGGACCACAGTATATATGTCGGAATTCCAGAAATGGGTGTGTCTTGAGTTGTAAACACACTTCAACGCAACGCCAACACTAATATTAAAGACTCAGAACTGTTGAATGTTGCATCATCCGGAACATTATCTGCTTTCTTTGTGTATTCCCGGTAATCTGCAAGAAAATTTTGTTCATCTTCATTTGAATAACGGGGACGCGGAGATGATGCGGAATAGAGCGGCAAAATGTACCCTTCATCCAAATTGAAAATTGCATCCTATGGTTGTATTAGCGTATTGCCAATGCATATGAATTGCAAAGACAACTAAATGTACATAAACTTTCTCGCCAAAGTGCACAATTTCTTTCAACACTAATTTGCATGAAGCAACATGCCCTAATCTGCGCATTATGTGTTGCCAACTTGAGGCGCATATTGTGCGCTTTCATGCATCGAGTTGTGCGCTTTTTTATCCAAATCGTATTTAAGAGCTATTTGAAAGGGTTCTGTGAATGAGCCATCAAAGCCATCACATTCAATGGCCACTATTTTCGATAGGCACTCTTGAAAGTTTTGCAGCCCTAACATGAATAACAACATTCAGCAGTCCAGAAAATGCGAATAGTTCCTATAAAGTTTGATAGCAGCTCTAAGTTACAAGTGCTGCCTCCGAGCACACCGATTTAGAATTTGCCTTCATCTTCATATAAAACTGCCATACTCTTTGTGGTCTGCATGCGGACATTATGGTCTTTACGTCTGTCAACGGGCACTTGATCCAGCAATGTTTCTCGGTGTCAGTAATTTTCAAATTTGTCGCTTCAGATTCCTGCAGGCTCACCAGGTGCGTTGAGTGTTTGTCAGAGACGAATTTCATGCTCTTGGAATCTTGCTAACTTTTTCGGCTTGATCGACTTGCCTCAAAATTTTTTCTGCGCGGTACTAGTTCATAGCCTTTCGAAGCATGGAGGTTTCCACCGACCTTTTATCAGCGCTTATGAAGAGCGAAATGGTTGGATAAATAAATGAAAATGCGTGTTGTACCAAAGTAAACTGTACGATTTTACCTTACGTCTCATCATATTGCTTGCTAAATTTGGGTCGTTTCTCCTGCTATTTTCAATGCCATCATCCTCTTTCAGGATTCCATTATCCTACTGCTGACGATTCATTCTTGAAAGCTTCTGTGGCTGATTTTGATATGCACAATACCTCATTGCTGTAAAAGATCTCCTTCGCTCTTGCTCTTCTTTTCCTTTTCAGTCCTCACCTGTGTCTACGTCTTTCATAAGATTTACGTCAAAATAGGAGTGGGGTGAGGTTCGAAACTAACAGTGGATGGTTACATTCCACGAAAGGAACGCTGTTCCTTGCTTCTGGAAACGGTGATTTGTGTATTGTGGTTCACAAAGGTTTAAGAATTTGTTACATGAAAGAAATGAAAGAGGAGTGCTTTGCATTAAATCGTTCAGCATGTGGGTATGCAGTCTCGTAATCTGGGTACCATGAGTGCATGGAAAAAGTAATTCGACGTCAAAGTGCCACGGAACTTCTGGGAGGCATGGAGGGAGAGGGAGAGAGGGAGGGAGCACAGCGATATGTTTCTCCAAAGAGTGTCTTTTTATGAAAGTTTTTCCAGTGAGCGCTGACTTGTCGACGCACATGTGATTTGCATTTGCAGATAATTGTTGCAAGTGTGGCGAAGGCATCAGCAATGAGCGACCGGGATGTACGGCACTTGATCAGATGTTCCACGTGGCTTGCTTCACATGTAACGAGTGTGGCAAACAGCTAGCTGGTGCTTCCTTTTACAATGTGGATGGGAGGCCACTTTGCGAACAAGATTATAAGGTTGCTTACTGGCAGTATTCAGGGGAAATATTAAAGCGGCTGAGCGCGCTGGTGGATTTGCAACCCTGAAGAACGCATTAATGAAGCGGCGATACATACGAACGATCGCTACAAAAATGAGCCAGTATATATACAGCTAGGTGTCTCTAAAGATCTGGGACAAATAGAGAATCTTGTTAACGACGCCAAATTTTGTTGTTTGTGTTTCCTGATTTACCGCATAGAGTGATGTCTTTTATATGGTTCCGGCAGCTAGTGAGAATGAGGATTTTTGGCAGGTGCGTTGGATAGTAATTTCTCATTAGGCTTTGATAATGAGCACTTTGATGTGCTGTAAAAAATAGACTTTACTTCGTTGAAGAAACATTTGTACTAATTTTACGATAGAAAGGGTGAAGCACAAAAATGTGAGCACTGATCCTGGTTACGGAAGTGGCTCTCATCATAATTCCTGCTCTCTCCGAGCAATTCCAAGGTTGGAGGATGCCAACTCAACCGAAGTTCATCAGATTTGAAAATAATTTTGCGGCTTTTGTGTTTGCTTCAAAAATCCGAGTTTCCTAGCATCATTTTCTGTGCAGTTGTGCATACATGTGCGTGTATGCGCCCAATACTTGCGATATATGAATCAATAATGCGATTTAATGAATATAATATATATCATAGGCTGACTCTCTAACCTAACTACGTCCTAATTAGAACCACGGTCTTGTGAGGATAGAGTGATTCCACCTTTCAAAGCAGCGGGTCAGATGCAGAGCTGCTTTGATGCCAGCAAAATTTTTTTCCAAGCTGTGGTCTCCTATGGACCCTTCTGAATGAGCATCCTCAGAAGAGCTGAAAATGCGATTATTCCCTCCTCACTTGGTGTTGTTTTCGCTGTATTTTATCGTTTTGGCATTTAAAGATGCAATGAACTTTGCGGTTAGTTCTCTCCTATAGTCAAACGCAACTTAGAACTGAGTTTTTTTGTGTTTTGCACAACTGATCGCTGGTGAAAAAAGATGCTTATCAGACTTACTGCAAAAAGCAAATATCGTACAGTGCACAGGTACGTCTTCGTCCCTTTTGGAATTTAAAATGGTTTTAGAAACTTTCATGAAATTTGATTTTAGGAAAACCTGTATTACTTTTAATTTCAATGCTGCGCTCATTCTCTCTTGATTGCAGCATTGCGGTACTCGGCAAGATCCTGGCTTTATGCCTGGCTTTGTCCATGAAAAAAAGCAAGTAGAGGCCTGTTTTTGTGCAATCTTCTACACCTTCATTTCCTTCCATTAACCACGTAAAACCTTCGAGAGACCAATAAATGCAATTTATTAAGCGATCCCATCTGCCTGTTTTCTCTTTGGAGTCTTACACTTCGAATATAAGTTCACATAATAACCGTAAATGGGGTCTGAAAGAGAACTCAAAATGGGAAGCAACATGCAACGTGAATAACAGTTTTTCACTAGCCGATGGTCGTTTGCATCTTGTGAGTGATGGTTTCAGAATTCCTTGGAACGTTGCGTGAGTTGTGGTGAGCCGATAATGACGAAGCTACTTCGTGCATCAGGCAGCACCTATCATCCAGCCTGTTTCGTCTGCTCGGTTTGCAAGAAGTGCCTCGACGGAGTACCGTTTACAGTCGATTCGGCGAACAACATCCACTGTGTTGCTTGTTTCCATCAGTCAGTTTCTTCTTTTTTTTGAATTTTCCGGCCAGAAATTTTTACGCTGAAATTTTTGACCTATCATTTTATGTTCACTTAGTTTTATTCACTGAAGCACATACTGTTTGCCCTTTTTTCAACCTCAGATTATTGCAAAAAGTAATATTTTCCCCTCTTCAATATTCCTTTTAGTGTTTTCTTCCAATCTCCGTTCTGAACTGGGACTTTTGTTTTAGGATTTTCCCTTGGAGGTTAGGTTGTACCCTCGTCATGTTAGTAGGCGAGTGCCGCCCCTGTTGCATACTGTAGATAATTGCAGTTCTGAGACGCATATACAAATGATACCATCTCCGAATGCGTTAATAAATATAACAAGCAGTAGACTTTCACAAAAGTCAGCAACTCACGAACAAACGATTCAGGAAAGAGGCAATTGGAACTTTACTAGAAACGAATTTGAAGCATAGATTCAGGAGAAGAATGTTTTTTGGCTTGCCATGAAGATATATTCATTTCCGCACGTATGTGTCTGTGTGTCCTTTTGTATTTTCGTTAGGTTCAGGCTGGAAATCACATAACTCAGAGATAAGCTTCAGCACTTTCGTCATCAATCAGGTCGACTCTCGTGATTACGATCATGAATAAGCCATTTGGACATAGTGAGAAAGTAATCTCAGTTTGACGAATAGCTCATATGAGAGTATAAAACTTGCAGAAAATTCGCACCTCGTTGTGCTGTTTGCTCGCAACCGATCGTACCCGAAGAGGGTGAGAAGGAATCTGTGAGAGTCGTTGCAATGGACAAAAGTTTTCATGTGAACTGCTATCGTTGTGAAGATTGCAACATGCAGCTTAGTTCAAAACTTGATGGACAAGGGTCAGCTTTCATCTTTCCTCTACTAATGCAATATTGCATTTATTCCTTATCATATATTGAAAAAAACGGTTACAGCTCTTTCTTAGGAGAACCACCAATGGATGCTATGAGAGAAACACCAGCGGCAAGCTCACGCTGAGTCTCTCGCACCCCCCCTCCCCCCCCCCCCCCCCCCCCCTCCCCCCACTGTAAAGTGATGGGGATTGCGAAGATTACTGCAGTGTTCTTTGAGTTATAACGGAGAAATCCAACAATGTTCTTTATACATTTGTGTCGCAAAAAAAACAGGAACTACTTTTCTTTTTCTCTAGCTTATACCTTCATCAAAACTATGAGCAACGCATTTCGAAAGACCAAGTTTGATAAGCGCATTTGGCGACGCAGTCTGTGCATATTGCTCATTGTCAGCGATGACTATCCTTTAACTTCTAGCAGAGATTTCTCTTCATCAAGGACATGAAGCATATGTATGAACGTTCTTATGTTTCTGTACGATTCGGTAAAGCCCACTTATGTTTGCTGGAGACTGTTAGCTGTGGAACCACTATAGCTGGCGCTACGATATGATGGAAATAATCTGTAGCAGAAGTATTTTCTTCAACGTTCAATGACCAATGATTAAGTAACTAAAGTGCATTTAAAAACGCAAAGAAATCGCATCACTTCTCACCGTTCGAATTTTAAGTTAAGAGCATTATGTTCACTAAAAGGCGAATTATGAATAATGCAACTAGTTGAAATATGGTGTATTATTCGGCACGTTTTTATCTTTGTTGTAAACACGTGGAATTTTTCTGAATACAGAATAGAACGCAGCGTGCCTTTTTCTCCAGCTCTCGTGGAGCGCGTTCCCCTTGTTTTCATTTGTCTTTTAGCTCTTTTGGAGAGCAGACTTGTTAAATTTATTATTGATTGATTTGCTTTATGGCAAGCAGTCAACCTTCCCGTAATGCCTAAGTAATCATCGGAGAAACGCAGTGGTTTATCAATTAAATCAGCATTGCCGAGTTGTATCAACCACGCCTAGGTTCCTCGCCCTTCACTTCGAAGACCTTCCAACAATTTGACCCTCAGTTAACTCCGTCAGCGACGTGGTTGTCCTCACTGCTCTTATTCCCAAGTCGCGCATCGACTAACTATTGAGATTGCTTCTTCGATGCAAAAGAAATTATGCGGTGCCATCAGTGACTTCATTTTTATGCGTTATTTGAAGTGAACTAGCGCAGCAAATATTGTGAGGGAATGTGCTACAGAAGGCTCATTTGTATAGAGATTTCATAAGATCGCCCATATGATGTTACGTTAAGCAGCGAAAATACCATATTAAGTCCTATGGATCACTGCCTCCAGTTCGCAGTTGAGAACTGCTCCAATTATGTAAAGTGTATACGGATTACTCGGAAGGAAAAGACACTTCCTTTGGCTCATCGACTCTTCCATGGGTTTCGAGAGTACCCTAAAATTGTAAAGTTCCGCATATTTCAAGCAAACCTATTTTTATAGGCAGATCATGTACGTTCCATGAGCCGATCCAACATAAAAAACAGCTAGTGCATCCTCACTTGTCAATGAAAAGCTTCGCTACACTCTTACTTGCTCTTGAAAATCTCAGTTGGAATGCAGTGTGATGTCCGTTCGTCTGCCTATGCGTGTGTTTGATTCTGCCACAGTTAAACCGTCTCAAGTGTATTCGATATCCTTTGCAATGTTATGAGGAATCACATTGTCTTTTACGCCATTGACTGTGGCTCCCTAAATGTGAGGAAAAAAATTCATCGCATCCATCTTACAAAAAAAACCCATCCCTGAACTCGAATCGCATATAAAACGGATTATCGCACAAATATCTGCGCATATTATCGTTCAAAATTCCATCATATCAAACGGGTGCTTCGAACATTGCACAACGAACGCCACACATTTGCTACAATGAAATAGTTTTTACGTTCTACAAGCAGAGTGACGAACTTGAAATAAGATACCCGTAAGGTGACATAGCTTCTCTGCTAACGACCCGTAAGGTGACATAGCTTCTCTGCTAACGATTATTCTATATAAACAGAACACTTAGATCTTACAACGTCTTACATAATCAGGGAATTAGACCATTAATGAGCAGTTGTTTAGCGTCGTATAAACGGTTGTTTTTCTTTTTCAGCTGTTATCCTCTCGATCAGCATCTCTACTGCAAATCGTGCAACGGGAAGCGACTTATAGCACTCTCTCGTGCTGCCTAATTATTCGCGTCCTGAAATATTCGTGTACGGAGATGATATTTGCGCATGTGTGTGTGCGTTTGTGTATGTGCATATGCATGTGGTTCCAAATGTACCCCATTTATGCGTCCATTAATGGGAATCTCGCCTTCCTGCTCGGAACGATGCTATTTTTTTCACCCGATTTCTTATATTTTCTTCTGCTTCCGGAAAACTTTACTTACTGAGCTAAGTTAATTTCAGCTTCTCGCATTTTATATTGTTTTCTTTGTCTTCCGCAACGCTACTATGATCATTCGAGTCTACACGAATTGCAGTTCCTTAAATAGCATTTCATCAATGCAAGATTAATTTCACCTATAACCGACTCCATTTCAGCCACTGCTAATTCGTGGAGTGTTTCCGTTCGTCTGTCATACCTTTTCTAGCATAATAGTAACCGATTGTACTGTTGCCTTTCATTGTTTCCAATCGCTGTCTCGAACTTCTTCGAGTCTCGCCACTCTCCTAACGAATACGATTGTAACATTTTATTATTTTTTGTCCAGAATTATACGCTGATTATGTTTTGTAAGTTGAATAAAAATTTCCACCAAGCCACTGTCTGTTGCACTGTTAACATGCGAATCGTCGACGTTTATTGCAATCTCGAATCTTAATCATCATCACATTTGCACCTCATGCAATTTGCGAACTTTTTCAGTCTGTATGAGTCACACATTTAAATAGCTCACTACGAGTATTGGCCATCGCATATTTTTCTGACGTTGGCGTCTTCCAGAACATTTTTCCGGCACTGCTCTGTGGAGAGGGAGGGAGAAACGAATTTCTTTTTTTTTAATTAATGACCTCACAGATTTTGCGATATTCGTCTCAAAGCGACAAATCAAATTTGCCAACCAGTGGAGTATTGAAGCTGTTTATCTTGGTACCCTAAAGAGATGATAAACAAAAGGAGTCTAATAGAGGTGACTTGCCCAAGAAAGCAACTACAGCATACCACAGTTTATATCAATCCTGAGTACATAGCAAAATGGCATAAAGAATGTGTTGCCTGTCTCCAGCGAAAAACATAATGCTTGCGCAATACGAGTAGGAAGTCCGGACTGTCCCACGTCCGCGTCGACGATATCAATAATTGCCTATCATCAGCGCCTTTTGCACATTATAACTTCGCAGCCTGTATATCTTCGCGAATCGTTGCATTCTGGTCCGTGTTTCGCTCCAATGCCGCTCAGCGAACTTGCAAAGGTTATCCACTTGTTTCTTGAACTTGTTTTTTTTTCTAATGAGTGCAATAATCACTGCGTTTTGCTGACAAAATCTATCCTTCCTTCGAGATAGAGAGTGAAATTATAACAAACGAGGTGTTGCGCAATTTCGTCTCTTGGGAATTCGCATGATTTTCGAGTTTGCCTACCTGGAATCTACTCTGAAAGCACTTCTTAAATGAGCAAGTCCACTAGCCTATTACACAGAGAAACGAAGCAGTCGTCAGAATATCTCTGCTGCTTATATTGCAGAGAAGTTATTTAGTACGTCAATAAACTTCACAATCGCTAAGTGACGAAACGATGCCTTGATAGCGACCTAATACACGGCCAAAGAATGATGAGCAGACAGTGGGTATGCTTTTGGAATACCGTTAAAGAGAAGAGGTGTTAAACATCGATGCAAAACCTAAGAGTTACTTGTGGTTTACTCAACTATAGCATCTGTACTTGATTCTACTTCTATACTCCAAATTAACCGCTCAAAATGTTTAATATTTTCCGAGAACTAATTCCTTCAAAGAGAAAATTGCTTACATACGAATTACAGGAAGAGTGGTACAGTTACCATGTTGTCAATCTAGGATCAGTACAATCGGTCGTTTCCGTGACGACTGCAATTTTCGTCAACAGACTTTCATGTTCGGTATAATGTGCCGCATCGAAGCCCGTTTTTTATTGAATGCAGATGTTGCTTTTTTTCCTTTCCTCTTCCCGTGAATTCGAAACCCTCAATTTCGATCTTTTCAAATGTCCTTTTACATTCACTGGCCATAACGAGATGAAAGTCAGTCTCCTTTGAACAGTAGATCAGTTCCAATGTCCGGCAGCATTGAGCTCTCTTCCAATAATGAACGGTAGAATTTTCTCTCCAATCAGGTCCATTAAAGTGGAATTAATCCTTGCGAATGAGGTGTCATAAGTATGTAAATTCATATCTCTTGGTTTCATACACGATTTGGCGAATGCTGAGCTCAAAAGGATGAATTTCAAACGTATCAAGTTCTTTCGTATCGAAGCCCGTAGTTATTAAAACGTAGGCGTGTGGAATTTTTCCACAAATCAGATTGCATTTTAAAGGCCGAAGAAGAACAAAGCTAAGGGAATTCGATGAAATAAAACTCGATATTTCACGTTGAATGCAGCCATTAATTGATATCAGCAAATGGAATATAATTTTGAAAACAACGGAGGACAGTGAAACAAATTAGTGACAGATTAGTTCGGTTTCTGGCGCCATCTTGGTTTTTGCATTGAAATACTGAAGCCGGAAATTTCGAACAAGTACCACAACACCAGGATAACGGCACCATTAATAGAATTCCAAAGCAACCTCAGCACCTAAATACATATCCAGTACCATTCACTCTGCAAGAATTGCAGAACACGTTGAGTCTTAGTTTATAGGCAGCGCAGTTACTATTTACACGCATGTGGTCAACCAATTTTGGATGCGTCAAAGTAGGAATAAATCGAATTCGCTCTTTGCCCATAATGATCATCGGATAGCATCTGCCCCATTATTAAAAATAACATATTCCCTTGTCGATGCTGAACCCCCTGTTTGAAAGCAATTATCAACAAAAGCAAAATGAGGAGCTTTTTCAAGAAGTGGTGGGGTATGGATTTCGACGTTGCTGCAGAAGAGATGAGAAGACTGGCGAGAGAACCAACAGAAGACGAGAAGCTCCATTTGTACGGCCTTTACAAGCAAGCCATCCACGGCGATATTCCTCCTCAGGATGACTATCGTAGGTGTCGGAACAGCTTTCGTAACTCCTTTATTACTGCGTATTTTCTGTGCAAATATATTCAATCTCTAATCGCTTCTTTATATTTTTACACTCTCACATATATAAGTGGATGCTGTCTGTAATATAGAATGTTGAAGATTTTTAGTGTAGGCGGAGACTGAAAGCTTGTTCATTTTCTCATATTATGATTCCTCATAACGCTTACGCGCACTGGACAAGGACTGACTTATTTTCTCCCCTATCAAGATCGTCAGAATGATCAGAAAAAAACGTTGCAGATCCCCATGTTCAAGGTCGTGGTGACTTGTAGGTTGGTGGTCTTTTCTAACATGGTCGTGAATTCATGTCAAATGAGAGATGTAGGTAGAAGTGGGAAGGTCGACGGAGGAATGATAGTGGAGTGGAATTTTGAGTGCTTCTTTTGATACGCTAGCATTCATAAGTCACAATTCTGCGAAATCAGGCAGCAGTCTGAACAACTTATGTGAATGAGCGATCAGTGCTGAGGAACCATCTCGGCTATTCAGGAAGCATCTGCTTATGAAACAGAACATATAGTAGAATAAACCCTTCGAAGTTCACCTCTCCGATATGAATTCATTTATTTGATACTCCGGTAAGCTCACTGGATGCGTTGAGGATGAGCGCAGGAATGAGGCAAATGCCTTGAAAACAAGTCTTTCTTAATCATACTCGCATTGATGAGATTGGCCACACAGTCGAAATAGCTCCACCCGTTGTTCTTCTTTCTACTAGTCATGAATTGTTCTGCATATTTCCTACTGCCCTCTTTCCTTTTGAAAATCATTCTCCAATATGGAACTTTTTATTCTCTTTACGCTATGAGAAAATTGAATGCTGCTTGATTGACAGCTAGAAGCAGGCGATAAAGTCATCAATTACCATAAAGCTTGAATATTTCTACTCAGCAAACGTTTGGAAATTCCTCCTCCAGATTATGTAGTATATTGTTCCTAAAGAATATGAAGCAGCAAAGTTGACGAACTCTCTTCGCAACAAAGCAATTCGCTCTTTTCAGCGAAACCCGATGCAGAAAACGAGTGGCAGTTACGAAAATACAATGCATGGCACAGCAACTCAGGTGAGATATGAAGAATTCGAGCTACTTGTTTCGATCTGCGTGCGCGGAAAATGATTAGATGCTTCATTGTGAATAGTGAGTGGTGTAGCCAATTCTTTAACCTCTGTTAAAGTGTGGGAAATAATTACCTGCGACAAATTCAAAACATTGCAAAAAATTCCTCTTGCGACAACATCTTTGTGAGGTTTAGAGAAATTGAGGCTGCTGCAGCGAATGCCAGAGTCCTGCTTAACATGGCTATTGAATTACCTTCGGCGTTGTTGGATTTCGGCACAAGGCCTTTTGAAATCGTACACTGATGGATTAGCTATTCTACTCTCACTGATCGGGACAACCCTCAAGTTGTACTCAGTAGTGCTTTCTGTGTGTTAAAAAACTTCCTTTTTTCACTAGATGGACCAAAATTAGTCGGTGCCAGTTTTCTCGACAAGTCGGCAATCGAAGAAGCGACTTTCTTGACTTACTTCTTAGAAGGTTTTCTGGATAAAGGCTGCATTATAGTATACTGGTACCACTACCGACCCTTCGCTTTCATGAACATGTGTGAAGTGAGTCACAGCCAACGCGATCCACCGCTTCTTCCTTTCCCTCCCTCTCAGTGGTCATTCGTGTATTCCAGGGAATACCTCATAGGGGAGTCAGTCAAATCGAATGCGCTCTTCGAATATGTGCTTCTTCGAAGGGTATGAAAACGATTGTTTAAGTAGAAACAATATGATAAGCATTTCGTGTACAGCACTGAAAAATGACAACATTGGCTGAGATTGCAGGTAAAACACGAGAGGAATGTAAGCAAGAGTACGTACGATTTGCAGAAGAGATGATTAAGAAATATGAACGTAAAATTGTACGCTCGAAATGGAATAGTGAAGTGTGGACGGTCGATTATTGAGCACTAGAGAGCGCTCGGATGCTGTGCATAGTGTTTGGAGGTTGGAGTGCACGTTTTGGATGCAACATTGCTTGCCATCGCAGTTAATTGTTGACGAAGCTAATGGTCACTGATAATAATTGCAACGAGTTTACATGTCTTATCTCTCCGCCGCATTTTACAGTCAACACGTTTTTCTTGTCTCTGTGAGTGGTGCAGATGATGATGCGTTGCTACAATGAAATCCCTTACAGGGAGGCAATCATACCTACCAGATTTTAGCACCATAGCCTTACGATTCTTCTTCACGGGGATTGCAGAAGCACCCAGAAGGGGAAAGAGGCTGCGACACGATTGATACCTTTATATTTCTGCTTCCAAAATCGTTGTTCAAAGAAGAAAACGTCAGCCTTATTGAGCGTAATTTATTCCTTTGCTTGAATAATGCGCTTTGCCAGACAGGCATTTGGAAGATCATTCTTGAGCATTTATGATCGTCCAACTGCGGCATCCATCCGCCTCAAAGTGATATAAGGATGTTAACTTCGATGAGGCCTGGTGCAGACCAAAGATTTACCGCATTGGCAATAAAGGTCACAGTCGAAAGCATTTACGGATTAGTCCTAAAGACGAAAGTGGCCAGTTAGGAACACTCGAAGAGACAGCCACCTACAACACCATTACAGGAACTGCAATATCATCTTTGAAAGAGGGTGTCATTTACACCAATGCTCATTCCACCAAATATTATCGATGGAAGTGTCTTTTGAGTCAAAAAAAAAAAGAAATATAAATGGAAATGTTCAAATGTAAATAAAATAAACGCACGAATTTATACGAAATACTACATTACTAAAAGAACAATAGGTGAAGTCGCTACACTGCATACATGAAATCCTTCGGATTGTGTAGTTCTCATGCTACTCCAAGGTGAAGCTTGCCAAAACTGATTCCGCGACCAATCCGACATAAACGCTATAATGGATATTATTCTGACCTAACCAAATTTTCCCTGTGGCGTCTATCATCGACAAACCATTGGGATTGCTTCTTCTATACAAAAGAAATTATGCGGTGCCATCAGTAACTTCATTTTTATGCGTTATCAACTTGCGCAGCAAATATCGTGAGGGAAGATGCTGCAGAAGGCTCATTTGTATAGAGGTTTCATAAGTTCGCTCATATGATGTTAAATAAAGCAGCGAAGGTGCTGTATTACTTCCTATGGATTTGCCTTTCCAGTGCACAGTCCGGAATTGCTCCAATTATATAAAGTATACGGACTTTAAAGCAAATGGAACCGAACAAGGGTCTAGTTCCTAAGTGACGTTACAATGAACCCGTTTATAATACCGACGTCGAGTTTACTTTCACATTGTCTCATAAAAGCTATGCCATATTTCCAAGGTGGGTAGTCCAATCGAAGAACATCAACAACGCCTCCAAATATTCCATTCAATAGGATGAATATGTGATGGCTCCTCACTGATTTTATTAACTTCTTTCTGAGTTAAGAATATGCGTTGACATCATAACTGCATTGAAAAATCCAGTATATTAGGTACTGTTGCAAAATGCACAAAAAACGACATAAACTCTTCAATAATACGCTACACAGAGAAAACGGAACGTCGAAGTTGTTTAGATAACTCTCGTTGGAGACGATAAACAGCTCTGTGAACTACACAAGAGATAAGCGCATATTTAAAACTGTAGCTTGAAACGTCAGGATTGCCTGAGTGTTTCGACGAGAATTTCTATTCTTCAGCTTCTCGATTTTCCGACATTATCGAAGTTACTATTTTCTTTTGAAAATTGTAATTTCCAAACAATCTCAGCATTTTTTCATATCGTCAATCGCTGCTAACGTCAGGTGAATTCAACAGCACAACAATGGGAAGATGTGGACATCAAAAAAGAACAATATGAAAAATGAATATTTACAGATATGACGAGAAAGAAAACAAATACCTTTATATAAGGAAATGTTATCATTTACGATAAAGTGCACTAATAAATGAGCAGTTTTCAACGACCAAATTGTAACGAACTGACAATATCATTGAGGAAACGATAATGATGATATTATTAATGAAAAATGGAATAAACTGATTGGATGAAACGACTATCACAACTCATGACATCAAACGGAAGTAATTACATCACAGATCAAACATTTTTTAATCATATCTATCAATGATCACAAATCGTAGCACTGCAAACAATTTCCTCGACAAACTTTTCCTGTTTCATGAACGACTAATCTTATAAATTAACATGGAGTGGATAGCACAAACAGCAAATATGGAAATGAAAGAAAAAGAAAACCGTTAGTGATGAGAACTTGATTAGCACAACGCTTAATATTTCACATATAATTCGAAAACGATTCCTAATCCCTATCCTGATCGTGCAATTCGCTTGATCGCCTCAAATCTCAAATCCATTGAGAAAATGTTGGAAATACATCTCTCGATGGCTTTAAAGGTAAATGAGCAAAACAAAAAGGAACGCGACTGATATAAATTTATTTGCAGTGTAGGATATCACTGTAGTCATTGTTTATATCATGCTCATTGGTATATTTCAAAAGTAACGGAAAATTGTCTTCGTATGGGAAATCAGTCCACTGCGAATAAAATGACTAAGATGGGAGTGAAGGGAGGGTGGGAAAGGAAGGAGGAGGGTTAGCCGCATCCCTGAGACGGCTCTCAGATGTCCTAGTCGGCCATTTTCGCCCGTCTCCTCGAGCGCATTTTGGCAAGCTACCTGCTGATTCACGTTGATTTCACACCTATTCAGGATAAGCTATAAACCAGCACGGATACACGTCGTAACTTCTACAGTGGCAGCAAAAGAAGGCAGGTAACACGTAAAAATGATCGATCACACATCAAAAAACAACAACAACCATATGCACTAAGTCTAAACAAAATCCAGCTGTCCTCAAGGATCAAATAACAATCAGGCAAATGACCTGTCTTCTCAAGCCAACTTTTAACTAGAAAAATTAATGGTGACGGATTATGCCAACGGTCCAAATATTTCACACATAAAGTACTTTAGGGCTTTCGCTGCAACGGTTAAGCATGAAATCGAAAATAAATAACAAAAAAAGAGCTAGTTACGATACGAATTAAGATACCAACATTCCAATAAATTTCCTATTCAATACCATTTCTTAGATTCTGTTCATCTTCGCCATGTTACTTTCAAGACAACTATTCGAAAAACACTTTCTGAGCATTTCTGCAATAATGCCGGTAAGAATTGCATCAAATAACAAATGATTTTTTCTGTCTATGTCTTTCTTAAAGTCAAACCATCCTCCTTGCTAGCCTCGAATAGATCAAGTCGCGCTTCATGGCCCATGACATTCGTCTGCCTCGATCAGCGGCATTATGCTTTGATCCTTACATCCCCTCCCTCCACCTTCTAGATGAGCTTTCAAAACATCATAACTAGAAGAAAATAACAGCACGACCCATTTTCTTACACACAAAACCATTTGAACATAACTATAATTTGCAACACTTGCAAACATCTTATATTATCAACAGCGAAAGTTCAGCTAAAAGCACTGATACAAGCCTTTAATGAAGTTCAACGAAAGTGGCATCATCCTTCTTCATCCGTATCAATATAAGCGGCGACTCGTTTCGCTAGATTGCATCGGCAATGATTCACCATTTCATGCAACCCGAGGTGATTCACAAAATACCGCGACAAGAACTTCATTGGGAAACAACTCGAATCACACACACTAGCAACTGATTCCATGTAACAATATTGCAACTATGCTCTGTGAGACGCTGTTTCTCACATATTTGAATTCTTGATAATATTGCGCTCTATCCGTCATTAAAATAAAGCCTTATCGCATTCTTCCCACATTTTACAAAATATTACTTGCTCATCTAAGAACCATACATGCCTACTGATTTAGAAGGCCATACAAAAAATTCCTTGCAGATCCTAACAGTGGACGCTCCTCGCCTCTATGATATTTCCCGGTGATTCGCGTTAATCTCATATTTCACTGCAAAATAACGGTGCACTATTAAGTTTCTCACACTTTATCAGAGAGGCCTATTAAGCATAGCCGTACCTATCCTCTTTTACGAGTGAGTGAATTTTAAAGCGGAACATCGACTTCCTTACAAAATTCAATAAAAATTCGTCGTTTCCTTGGGATTTTTTCAACTTTTTTGTAACGGCGTCACTTTAATACCAGCCATGACGCTTTCATAAGAAGGTGGAGGTTCCTCAGGTGGAACACTTGGCATGACTTGACGTGAAGTACCGGGCAATACCCATATAGGTGGCGAAGCAGGAGCATGACCCGTATATGCAACAAACCATGAGTGAACGTCTAAAGGATGTTCGTTCCTGCGACCGTCGTCACTCGACGTGTACCTAGCACTAACGTCTGCGGAGCAAATAACACGCCAACCGCGTTGTGCCAACTGATACAGCAGACGAGACATCATCATTCGACATAACTCAAACTGCTTGTTATAGCTGCTCGCCGACCACGCATAACCGACCAATTTATATTCATAACTACTGCCGAAAAACGCTAAAAACGTATTCCTATACTTTATTTATTGGTTAATTTTACGAATTCACTAACAAAGTTTTTAATTTTCGCGATAGAAATTTTCGAATTTAATCCTTTTGTATGAAATTTGCAAGCCAATACATTTCACCCTCATTAGTAGGTAATAAAGCGAATTCAGGTTAACTAAACCGATCTAGAGATGTCGGCATACAACTATGGAATGAAACATAAAAAGCTTGTTTATGATACTCTCTTGAAGATGCCTTTTTCTTCAGGAATATTTCATTATTTTGATTGATATCTTTCAGTGGTTCCAATTTACGATGACACCCCTTACAAATAAATGCTCAAATTAAGAACTGAAAAAATTCGAAAAAATATCCTCGAATTATATTCATCAGATGTTTCACTCACTAGTTCTCTGAGCACTGCAGCTTCTCTGTCTCTCAGCATTAAACCAAGGAAAGCCCTAACAGCTGATAACGTCAAACGCTGTTTCGAATCAGATGTATCCCACGATGGGAAACGAAATTTCAACATTAGATGCACAGCGATAACAGAACAAGAAACAACTTCCTCGTTGCTGATGAAGATATGTTTCTTCCACTAACAATAACTCTTATTAGTTTGTAATATGCAGGATGACTGTAAAATATCTCGGAGGATGTGCAAATTTTCCTATCAAAATGATCTCTTATTCGTCTTATATGGTTGGCGTTATCAGTTTTAAACGAATACAGAAAGCCGCCAACCTTCTCGCTGAATACCCAACGTCCAACTGTCTCGTAAAACCCTGCCAACCAACTCGTTCATTTCCTTGTCGGCGTTAATCACTCGAATTTTGTCCGCTTCGGCGGGACAAATTGCAAAATGCGGTACGCTTGCAATGGCACATCGTCGCAGTAGAAATACTGCCTTCATAAAAGTTAATGTTCGATAAACGTTCATAGAGCTGTTTCAAGATATGAAACAATTGATTGTTGAAATATACTCAGGTAGATATATAAGAATTTAAATTCAATGAAATGAAACGACAAAAAACAGTGATAAGAAAATAAAACAGATAATAAACTAAAACGGAAATAACGAATACAGAAATGCTGAAGGTTAACCAAAACGGCTGGAACAATGGACACCTAAAATTAATCAATGAAACAACCGCACTGTTCACCCAAATTGCTGCCTGTTTCAATGTAAATATGAAGCACAGTGAGAAGTTTTGTCTTTTATGCTCAGCAGCTCAATTCTCATTATTCTGCAATGTCTGGACAAATGCAGATTCAAGATGCCCGTCGGGAAATGAACGAATATTAACGAGACCGATGAGACAAACTCAAACAGGACAGCTAATTCTAGTATCCATCCCTTCAATAAACCCTGAATTAAACCGATAACTGTTTAGAAATAACCTTATCCGTTGGCCTTCGTGATATATCCAAAGCCGTCACAACAGCCCAACCAACAGTGATTAATTGCTGTAGGATGATTGTTAGCAACAGCTGACTGTCTGTAAAAGAGGAATTCATTATGCAACAAGTGAAAGGAATAAAAAAAAATACAAAAATTCCAACTGATTTTGCAGAAATAAAAATAGTATTCCTAGCTAAGGAAGGAAAGAAATTACTAAGATCCCTATTTGTTTCACGAAAAAAGAAAAGAATCAAAGTATATCTTCAAAATCACATTCACTTTCGCCTTTAACGTCACCATTCGATGTGAAAATAATAACTAAACGAAAGAGTGTATTGCTTATCCGCCTTTCTCAATAACGAAAACTAACCGCGAAGCACAGCACAATCAATAATTCGATATGTGCTTTCAATTTGCAATTATCATGATCACACACTGTCATAAAGATGCCAACATCTGGTAGGTAATAAAACAGGCAACTCTAAAATCGAATACTCAAAAACTCGTACACTTACGATGTCAGTATCACCTGTATGAAATTTAATGATACTGAACAATAAACAGCCGATTAACTCGAGAGTCTGTGTAGGATGACTTTATTTAAACTCGGCGATTATAAATTTTAAATTTGAGATCTCCAGTTTATACAATTTTTGGCTCAAGATGATAAGACTGATCTTTTCAGAACTATAGCCGTTCCGAGTCAGGTGGACCAGGTTGCATTCCTAGTGGATCCAGCAAAGTTCATGATAAAACAGCCTACAGTCCTCGTTCATCAGCTGATCAGTTTGTCAAGGGATGGGTGGCTGAATTTTGCCAAAAGAGCCTAGCAGAACTGCTTTGTTGACACCGAATGATCGATCATAAAAGTCAAGTTTTTTGAGCGTACTTTGCGATTTTTAAAATGCAAATAACCGATAAGTTGACAAAGTTGCGCTTTGTAAGCTCGATTCTTCGTATCCCTAAATATCCCGGAAGCGCTAACGGAAACGCTCAAGCAGATACGCGAATACAAGGAGATACAAATGGAGAGTACCTATTAAACACATTGTTCTACAGTACAATGGAAAAAAAAGAAAATGAACCTGCTCATCCAAAAAAGCGTTTTATCACAAGGAGAAGCTTCATGAAACAATTTTTTAATGGTGAGGATCAACCTCAACTATTACAGACTAGCGCATTTCTTCTCATACCATTGTGCAGCTATCGACGCGCTCTGACTAGACGTTAGGTTTATTAACACTGTTTCTTTTCATACACTTTTTACCTTACCTTCTTCGTTCTGTGACCATTAATGTGAACAGCTAAAGAAGGCTCGTTGTCCATACCAAAAGTGGTAAATAAAACAACTCAGTAAAAGCATCCTTTCATATTAAATAGCCGAGAAGAAAAATGCAACTATCGTATATGACGTTCCGGAACGGACTGGGGGGCAGTGAGGGAAGGAAGTGGCACATTAGTCTGAGGTGCTTTCGAGAAAAGTTAGCTTTACGTTCTCACACATTTCAGCTGACGCACATAGACGAACGGAAATCACTGCGTAATGAAAGCAAAAGCAATAGCAAGAGAAACCGACCCACTGATTCTGTTCCCCAGCTAAGCCATGGAAAACCCTTCAATTTGTACTCAAAGTATGCACCACCGTCCCTCCTCTTCGCATCCTGAACGCCTCTTTTCCAATACCGATTCAAACATTCTCCAACTACCTGTAATTTCAACTGTCCGTCAATTTTCTATTCACACCTGCACTGAGACGTTTCGCATCAAGAGCAAATAAAGATACAAATTAGTAGTGAATATTCATTTCTGTGCGCATAAAATCGGCAATAACCACAAATTCCTACTACGCTATAACTCATTGCCACTTTCTATCTTCAAAATAGGCTGCAATATTCATTACGCATTTACTGCAGTCTTCAAAAACAGAGTACTCGTCAAAACTGCAGAACTTTTAGAACCGTTTATTCAAGTAAATATTGAGACTTGCATGAGAACTCGACTACCTACTAAATCTCACTATAACTAAGTCACATCGTAGTTTCCTCTTTTGCACGCTCTTCGCTGTACTTTTCAATTAGAGAAAACGGGATTTCTTCCAAACATTCTCAAGGGGAAATATATCCCACTGAATTCATGGCTTCTAAAAAAGCGTATACCTCATGAGGTAGGAGGGCGGTTTAGCAAATATCTGACGGATAGGCTTAAGCTGAGAGGAATTCATAAAATGGCCTAGCACATATACTTTCAAAATAGAGATAAGCTGGCTTGATGTTGGCGACCTCCACATCAAGGATGGCGGAGGATTTTTTGCGATTTTTTGCGCTTCAAAAAAGCGCTAAAGTCAAATGTAGTTGTCGTTCCATACGTACTATAATATATGTGCTATTGCTATTGTGTTCAACACTTACTTCCTTTGAATTCGCTTTGCACGAATGATATAAATGAGTTTTATATGACAATAGGAGAGAAGCATACAAATCGATTCTTCACTTACATTAATAACTTCATCGGGTGCACCAATAAGACGGATACGATCGGAGGCGTTCAACGAAAGCATGCAGTACTCCCTGGTTCCAACATCGTCGCTATCCTAAAAGAAAACTGGCTTATGTTTATAAGCATCGATGGAGATTTTCGTTATTTAATGACTAAGCAAAAACAATTGTGAAACGAGAAAGAATAAATCGCAAAGAGCATATTTCGTTGTTACTTTGCTCAAACAAAAACGAGCAATCGCTCACTGAGATAAAGAAGATACAATCCGCTGTTCCTTTGATATTGGCAGTACCGTAATAGCGATATCCAAGCTCATGAAAACGATGAAAAATATCCAGCAATAATTGTCTCGTTCGAAAGCCCTCTTCAGCTGTCACCGCATTCCACAGGTAACCTATAAATATATGTGGAAAAATGGAATCTTTATTATAAATTCATACGATCAAAACATTAATGATGCTATTTCGGAGACAAAATACTTTTTCTGAGCTTATAGCAAAACATTTCATGCATCATTCTAGATTCACTGATTTTAATGAAACTTCTTACTCCATTTATTACCACTGGAAAGAACGGAAAAATTTGCTGCTATATATACGCGAAAAAAGGAAAAATTCATTGATACCGCAAAAATACTATTCGAAATTCTAGAACAGCAACGCCGTATAAAATCGACCACTAATGATCATATGGACTGATATGTTCTCCTAGAAAATTAGCCATATCTCATCACTCGTTGTATTTTTCATTTCCCAATAAGTGGTTTTCATTCAGCAAAATTTCAAAAACGCTCATCTATTAGAGTTGTTCAAACCGGAACCTCAAATGATAGTTGCAATACAATGAGAGACGGAAATATAAAAAACAAAGCAACCCGAATGAAACGGATACATGAAATATAGAATATCGGTGAGCGTAACCGACTGATAAAATTTGCGTTGTTGCGCACATACATTAAAACTTTCTACTTAAGAAAAATGGTGGTCTTTTAGACGAGGAAACTGCACTGAAACTTCGCCAGAAACTAAAATCTATAGATAAAGAAAAGGAAAAACGAATTCAGCATATTCACAATAGTATAAACGCAGCAGTGCTCTATGTACGGCTTTCAGCAAACGCTTCTCACGAACGCCGACGTCTTATATTACAGGACGTTGATTACACATCCTCTTCGACGCTCTCCCTCCTGATCCCTCCCACCAAATGCCAATTTGGCCCGATTCAGGAAAAGCGCAAACTATTGCAAAAATTGGCGACTGAACTATTACATATATAAAATAATATGCAATAACGTTAGTCATACTAAGTGGCATTCGCCTTCTGGATATGAAGTGCCGACATATGCAAGCATAAACACGTATCCATACCCGTCTTTCAGAGACTATGTTTCCTTCGATTATTGAAGCATCCTGATGCTTTCACAGAGCCGTAGCGCATTTGCGTGCCCGATGTCCAACAATTCTGCCTAGCAGACCCCATCATAAATGATAAATTACTTACCATTTACATTGCCGTCTAATGCAGTTTTGAGTCATGCAGACAGCATTTCGAAAAGGCGCTGAAGACCTGTCTATTATGGATCAACGACAGAATATTTATAAATTTAAAGTTGGCTAATACTAACAAGCATTCCGAAACGGAAGCTACATTGCTTTAATGAGGAAGTGTCCCAAATCAGGGATGCCACTGAATACTAATGATGGAAGATATATGGAAAAAGGTCCAATCTATGCCACATTCGAAATCACTTTCCGGTAATCAAGTCAAGAATTCTCTGATAGCTGAAATACAGTTCGTTCAGCATTCTTTGTCACAAAAGAAACCTTTAAAGAGGTCAAAATTCTTCTCCGCCATTTACCAGAAGCATCCATCGAAAGCTGTGTAGGAATACCGCATCTGTACTTCGCGAACTTCGCTACACATCCAGTTAATATTTAAAAACGTTTGAAAACAACCATTCCGACATTCTTCCTAAGCTTCTAGACGCATGGACCATGTCTTCCTCTACATTGAGTTTTCACTTATCGCTATTTCGATTTATTCGGTGTTCATTATCGGGTTGTAAATGCAACTACCATTACTATTTTGAGTTTTCATCGTTTCAAGTAGACGTGATTCGAATAAGTGCTAAGATATCATTAGTGTAAGGAGGAAGATGGATGAGGAAAATTCAGAAAGCAGCGACGGCCGGAAGTCGACCTTTATGGTGCCGGCGAAGGTACTTGTGGGAAAAGGATAGGTAAAGTAGGGGCCCAGAATAAAAAAAAAAAATAAATTTAGGTCTGCAACAATACAATAAAGAATAAATCCCCTCACCGGGATGGCGAAAGATCGGCGTTCAAGTATCAATCACCTCAAGAATTTTTTGCTTCTGCCTTCCCTTACAAATTAATAAGCTCTTAGAATAAAATAAATACGGATTATGTAAGGTACATAGGCAAGAAAAATATCCCTAAACGATAGAATAATTTGATGCAGGAGAAAGTGAAATCTACCACTCAATGGTGAATTTATGTAAATCATTAATTGAGGCACACCTTTCATTTGTACTTCGAAGAAATCTTCCGCAGTCATATGTTTTTGATATAGATCACCAACGCATTCCATAAGGATTCTGTTGGCGTCGTGTGGTGCATTCACCAGTTGTAGTTTATCAAATGCACTAAGGCTCAGACATATTATACAACAACCACTGAAACATTCTCATTTATTCTGAGAGCAAAATGCACTATCAATGTTGACTACAAATGATTACTGAAATAATCTACGACCATCAACACATAGATAGAACCTATGCAGTCCTACTGACCGAATTCTCAAATTTTTAGGAGAAGGCGCTTGCTTCCTATCGAGAAACAATCCCTATAGCGCATACTTAAGTAGGTCAAAGGGGTGCTTTATTCATACCTTCCAAGAAAATAAATGCCCACTGCTTTAGTGAGAATATCATCGGAGTGCCCTATGGGATGAAGTAATATGCAGTGCTTTTACTACGAATCAAGAAAAATTTGCGCTAAGCAAATTTTAACACTCGATGCTGAAATCTACGCTGACACCTCGTCAACTCCACTTTAATACAACAGGTTTGCAATCATCCTTTCATTATTGCTGATTAAAAACAAAAGATTAACGCTAATAAGATCGATTAAGGTTACTCCACAAAGTATGCGCTAAGTACCAACAAAAACATTTCTTTCCCATGCCTAAGAATGGGAAATAAATGCAGCGATAACTGAAATACAGTTAGCTACAAATAAGGGTTTTACGCATCCGCTTATCGGACGAATAAACAATTAACACGCCATTTTACTAAACAGTAATCACCTTATCAAACACACAGCAGGTTTACGCACCGGTTTACACGAAAGGAAAATAACCCGCAGTTTGTCAAATATGTGATGAAGTTATACATATCCGCAATAGATATGTGCTTATCTCGTCATATTAATTCAAAAACAATGAATGTCAAGAAAAAACTAACTTGTATCCATACACAGGCACCTTCTGAAAGAAAAGTGTCGACAGATCGTAGGTCATGCTTAAATCACTGCTAAGAACCAACTCCCAACCCTTTTCGCGAAGTGTCTTCAGAATGAGACAAATCATCTTTTTCGCTTGCACCGAAAGCTCTCGTGCGCAACTTCTGACGAAAGGTATTCCATTTAGTTTCAACTGCAAAACGCCATTCGACTCGTCAGTTTCTCGTTGAATTCCGGCTGAAAATTCCACTTACAAGATAACCGCAAGAGAACAAGAAGCAATTCCTTCACCCGAACTTTTATCCCACTTGTGGAAAGTCATCGAAGGTAATAAAGCGAAGAGAAATCCAGTGACGTGAAATTGTCAAGGTCGACCAGGGACTGCGACTGCTCTGTGGATGACGGAGTAATGCAACTGATATCGAAGTCTAATGGGAGTTATTCTGATGACAAGGCGACTGCATAGGTACTGACATATGAAAGTGGTGATATAGATAGCCAACCGATTTCATTCCACACTTCGAAGGATGCGATCAACCTATCCATCAGTGAACCTGGTTAATTCATCTTTGTTGGCCTGATTTAAAACAAATAATACTCGGTATGACATGTAATCCTCGCCCCATCATTCTCTTCTCTCACCCTGCAATGTCGGCATAGCGAGGACACCTAGCATCAATGCAGTGGAAAACTACGTGAATGGTAAATGCGGAAAACGACTGATCGCCGCTCAAGGGATGAAATTTGGAGCCTAACGGGTATCAGTCATATAGACGGAACAAAGAATAACCAAAAACGTGCAACATTCTTTGCTGCACATTAAAAATCACCATTAAAGATGGCAATGAATCAGTGGCAATTTAGAGTGATGGTGGCTGATCTTAATTGTTTTAAAATTAGGTTTCAATCGAAATTTGAAGTGCCTAAAATTTGAAGCAATCGTCGATTTAAGCAAAACATATCGCGCATCTCAACTTTAATGGAATATATTATAATGAATTTTACAAGTTATTTAAGTGCTTCAAATTCTCTAAATAATAGGTACATTTGTAGTGATACAGAATGCAAAATGCTCAGATATTCGAACGAGAACTAACCAGGCCATGAACACAAAATGCAATCTCGAATGAGAGTGACCACTTCGGGTGATGCATCAACGATTAAGATCGTATCGGATAGGCGAAACGTCAACGAAAAATATGGAAAATCCGGAGGTCTCGCCGGAAATGTTGAAACCTTTTGGCCCATCCTCAACAAGAAAATACACGCAGCTCCTGAAACAATAAGCGTGTATCCATTAATCGATCACGTGCAAAACACGAAACGCATCTGCCTGCGTTTGTGTGTGGTGACAAGCCTAAGCCTTGCTAATCACAAACTTAATCCAAATCAGCGACCTTTAACCATCACCACTGATTTCGAACTATGACGTTTACTATCATCTGGTTGCGGATAAATTTTGTTGCTATCTCATAATTATATAAGTCTACAATGTATTCGGCAGCCTAATATAAAATTACCCCACAAAATGAACCCATCGACTTATAGTAACATCAGCAACGAAGAACCACAGAAACGACTAGTTAGACAACGCCTGGCACAAATTACCTTCGAAGGTGTCGATTCAGTTCGGCAGACTGAAATGTGCACCATCTCCAGTGCATGAACGCAAACAAAATTGTACCATGCAGGAACCACGACTATGAACAGACATCTATGTGACGATCTGAACAGGCCTCTGTGCGACGATCTATGTTTATTCGTTTTGGAATATTCAATACTGCAAATACGCTTCCTCCCCCACCCCCATCCCCCCTCCCCCTCCCCCTCCCCGGACTTCTGTTGACTACATCTAAGATCGTATAGGTTTTTCTATGAATGAGGTTAACGAAGGTCGTTCAGACCGCCGTCCACTTTATCTGCGACTGGAAGTAAGTACGGGTAAGGAAACGCTCAAATGCGGACTAGGGCGAACGCTTTGCGAGACGAAACGTTCACCATTTCTCCTCTCCAGCAATTGAAACATCCGCCATCCACTATCGCTGTGAAGTTAAGATTGCCATTGACTGCTCTAAGTAAAGCAGAGAAGTGATGACGACGAGACAGAGAAAACCTCTAGAAATGTGTCGATGCGTGCAATACGAGAGCTTTTTTGCATACATGGAGCAGTGTGCTTGTAATCGTTCGTGTGAGGTGTCTTCTTGGCGTGGATAGGTTCCATCCTGGTGGATCGTAGCTGAACCGCTAAGTACATTAGGTATGTGGTGTGCTTTACGGTGCTTGCGGCAGAGTGTTCGAGCGAAGACACCGGCGCCCACCAGCTGTCGCATTATACCCTCACCCGTTATTACTGTTGATTTTTTAAAACATAACAAACCTTAAATTGTTGTCTTGTTGCCAGATTACAGTGAGTCATTCTTCAGCATGAGGGGAAAAAGCATACACTACTTCCTTTTCTCCCCGCGCACTTCTGCTCATCCGCATAAGAGAAACAACAAAGAGTTTAACGTGAAAACTGGCTAATCAACTAGGTAACGGAAATTACTTAAATAACGCGGTACGAGCTTCGAATGCGACGCTTTCCTAACGCCTACTGAACCGTCGCAGGGAATTCTAAAACGCGGAGAAACTTCGATCTTTCAAGTATACAGCGAGAGACCCTTTACATATTCGAGTCACACAAACTTCATCGAGCCTTGCACATATGACCACTCGAAAGACTCGGCAAACTTTGTGCGCCCAAACTAGAACAGAAATTACCCTATGAATCAACCTGTGGAAATTGAAAAAATTCAACGTTTGTTCTACAACACATCGTTTCTGACTTACAGCTCTTGAACGTCCATTAAAACTAGTGCCAACTGCACTATTCATTTAGTCAAATTTGTAAGTCAATTTCCCTCTCCTCGCCGTCCAACCTTTATCGATGTATACAATGAATTTAGGGATTTTGGGAAAATTACCAGCAGGGAAAAAACAATTCCCGGGGAGAATTCGAAAAATGATTCAAACGATGCGTTCGAGTTAACTGATTTTGCCGAATGTGGGAAAGAAAATTTCTTTTTTTAATGTTACTGTGAGAAAAATTGTGACGTAAAGAAATCCAGATGGGATAGAATACGTACGCACAACTAATAAGCGTTGACGTCGATTTCATAAATACAAAAATCCAGGTAACAAACTTATTTAAGGTAAGTCAACAGGTAGGGTACTCGACCACCTAACTTTGGAATAAAAGCGACGCGATACGACTCGTTTGCGTGCGTACGACAATGAATAACGACGCAGCTTGCGATCGGCAAAAATGACGCATCACCCAGGATGGCTTTCCGCTTAAGCAGCCATTATTTGGCTTTCTTTTTTTGCCGTATGCGTCACATCATTTTCGATCAGTCGACGTATGAGTGGATCATAACGTTGACAACACTGGTAACGTAAGTTTTAAGGAACTTTGTAAGTAAAGAAAATTGCAGTTTATTAAGCAATCAGATATCTATTAGTATGGCAAAAACAAACAAACAAACAAACAAATAAACAGATAAACAAACAAGTAAACAAGTAAACAAACAACAACAAAGAACTGATTTATGTGAATATAGCAATGATATAATTCAAATATTAAACTGGGAAAAACTATCGCATTTAAAGATTACATATATTTAGAGTGCAGATTTATTGAGTTGATATATGAGATTGTCGGCGTTTCTATATAAAAACTGTTCATCTGCAGGGGGTAATATTTAACGATATTAATCTCACCATAGGTGTTTTCATACGCAATTACTGTTATCATATGTTTACGTAACCCTCTCGATTGATTGCCATCGAACAGTTTTGTTTTGTTTTATTTCATCTTAATGTTTCTTTATACTTATATAACTGTTATTTTTTTCAGATAAATTTGAAGATACTCGAGGAATTAGGAGTATTTGCAACTTCAATTATAGGATTCTCTTTCAAGATATCTTTTAGATTGATTTCCTATATGGATTATTACGCATATCGTCTTCTAAAGTTCGACGCTTATTCTACGTATTATCTTAAAAACAAGGAATTTTATGGATTCATGAACGATGTGACCTTTGAACTGAGGTCATTCTATTGTTTGAGCTATCCTTATGACTTTCAAGCGTAGACTTTTTATTGAAGGTTTCTTGATCATTATACAGTCGTAATAAATATTGCATCGATCCATTTGTTTTGCTATTTCACAACTTTATTCTCTTCGTTACACATACACTTATATTTTTATATGGTTCGTTTTATTTTCCAGTACTAACAAGGTTACGCGTTTCGTTGTGACGATGGTCCGCGCATAATTCAGGTGGTGACGATGGTCCGCGCGTAATTCAGGTGGTGACGATGGTCCGCGCATAATTCAACTGTTCACGTCAACGAATGCGGGCCGAAATGTGTTCATCCTTTATTCGAACGTCTATTTCATTCGTTTCAGAATCCTACATTGTAAGCATTTTATTCTTTAACATCTTTCTTCTATGGTTACCTTCATATCTTAGACTTTTTTCTACTATTACCTTCATTTAAAGCACTATATAGAAACATTATACATGAAACAAAAAGTGGTGTGAGAATGGTGTGCTAACCAATCATAAATTATAGGAATTAAAATAAAACGAAAAATGTAGATGACAGTCAGATTAAAGTTGAGGGATAAGAAACGCAACAAAATAAATCAATGAGAGTTCATAGATGAATTGCTTCAACGGGCAGCTCATGAACACATTGGTTCAGTGCTTTTGCGATTTTACGAGAGAGATCATTCTGAATACACACAGCTCTGAAATTGATATTGTGAATACCGTTGCTATTAGAGTAGGTTTTACGCACTAACTGATAGTAATGGAGCCATCACTGACGCTGGTCGAAAAAATAAATAAATAAGGCTGCCTTATGGTATATTAGAAAAACCACCGACGATTTCTCAGAACTTCAGTCGGCGATGCTCGAATGGTTCGACGTCAAATCCCCTTAATATGGCCTCATAATTTGCTGTATAGGGTCCAGTTTACAGAATGACGTAACGTGTAAACGGTTCTTCGCTTAAAATGTGCCAAAGAAAACTGCATTGGAAGACCAATTTTGGAGTACCTCACTGAAGTTTTATCGTCACCTCTGATAATGGCGTTTCACTAAAGGCGGCCTTTAGAAAGCATTTCATGGAACTTCTAGCTTAATTATGAACGCATTTCTGTTTAAAATCTCTGCATTATAGTTGAACTTATGATTTATATAAGAGGTTTTCCTCGGATTCTGTTCTAAATTCCTACGCCGATCGAGATTAAACTCTATTCACGCTGAAAAGAAGTTTGCGAAATGAAGTTATATACTCATTTCATCTGCGTTCCACATTGTTCCCACTCGAAATCCTCTTCCATTTCAAATGGTTATAGCTGGCAATTCGCTGCATTTAAAGTAGCGCTTAGAGCCATGCGATCTGTCGGCAATATGGGCTGCTCGAAGCTTGAAATTATAATTTTGCCTTCTGTATTTTCTCGTGGTGATGTCTGCGTTCTCGTATTCTGATTTTTTTTTTTTTTTTTGAAGAGATGGGGAAAGCGAGGGATTAATAAATTCGAAAGGTGATGTTCCTGCTGCTAGTATTTCTAGTACTTGCACAAATCAAAGCACAAAGCAGCCATTATTTCGCCAGTAAGCTATGCAATTCTATTTATTAATTTATTCATTTCAAAGCCATAATCTCAACGAATAGATATTGAGGACGTAGCAGCAGCAATAAAATGTCGATCGAAGTAACTCAGCTGCAGTTTGAAAGCTGAAGAAATATGCATTTCCAGCGTAATTTACCATCAACGGAACAATTCAGTGGCGAAGTTCTTCGAGGATCAGTTTTCTGCTTCCCTCTCCCTTTCAACCATATTTGTCTAATCTTTTTTTACAATTAGCTTACCGTGATATCTCCTACTCGAACTCAAATGATTTTTGTTTGTCGATTCTACTCGTTTAGCAAAGGTTGTACTCAGGTGAATTATTGCGCCATCTAAACACCGTTTCTCAGAAGGAACCATAAACTCATGGAATTCTATGTCAGCAAAGGTGCGATCATCATTGATGTTCATAACGGAAGCTATTTCCCTAACATTAGGTTTATTCGATTTCATATCGTAAATTAATGAGTGGTAATTGTCTCCCCTTCCTCCTCCACTCCTCTCTGCTTATCGTTTTTTTCGCAGCAGTTCGCTTTTCTAGTATGTGTTCATTTGTTATGATGACCTACATGTCGGCTGGCTGCCCTTCGGATCGTATCCTTGATATTGTTTGTTGTAACTTGGGCAGTTAAGGTGTCGCTTTCACTGTTGTCCTCATTGATAAGCGCTGTTTCGTTCAAAGCTTTCAACATACGCGTACCTTGTGTAACTTGACTCTTCCCAACTCAGGTCAGTTGCTTCCTTTAGTCTCATCTCGTAATCTTCTTCATTGGATGGGTGGTCTATTCAGGTATACCACTCACCTTTGCATCTTATGCTTGTGTATTTGAATTATTGACTCAGACGTTCATAAATAGTAAGAAGCTTTGAGGGCGATGTGGAGAAGCAGTAGACGAAAATGAAAAACAAAAGCAAATGTCGACGCACGAAAGATGGATAGCGTAGAAACCGCACAAAGAAGGAAAAAAATCCAACGCAGAAACCATAAAAGTTTTATTTGAATAATATGGACTCTGCCATTTGGAGGTAACAATATAGAATCTTTATTTCACAATTATAGTAAACAATATTGCAAACAAACAAAGAAATAAAACATGAATGAGATCACAATGACCGGAAAATCGGCCTCTAGTGAGCACAAATCGATGGATTTCTCGACGGCGAAATGCTCATGGCGAGCAGCTAATGCGGCTATATTAGGCACTAAGACGACATCAGGGTGCAGTATATCCCACACTTAAAGGACCTGAAAATGAAAGGAACCATAGACAGAATTTTGGGTTGAGACCCAGGTAAACAAATAAGCTATAATTGAAGCAGCAATAGTCGAACGATTTTTAGAAGCTCAGTCCGGCTTCACAGATCGCGCTACATGGAGCAGTAAAAATTTTTTGGAACGCTGTTCTTATGAAATATATCACGTATTTGCCAAATTCTCTCCTCCCGATTTGAAAAATGACCGAACAGTACAATCATATTCCAGAATACGACTATAATAAGCAATGGACGAATTTTGTACTCAATATATATATAAGAAGTACGATACCGTATGATGGGAAAAAAGATTCGCCCACTTTAATTCTAAACTTTCGATCCTTCAGGAAGCATCGAACCAAACTGAGAAGATTTGCGGAGATACCATAAAAGGACAATTTAAAAAGAAGTTTTTCGTTGCCGACGGTGTCACATACGTTGGCATAGGTGACATAAATAGCATTGCTCTGAGTTGCATAATTAACCGCCAAATTGAGTCATTGCAACAGATGCGGCCGAGAATTGGCTTCACTTTTCGAGAAACTAAATAGTTCATAGTGAATAGATGGTTACGAACGAAAAGATTGTGAAGAGAATCCCAAACGATCGCCTCTTTGGTAGCTGTATACATCGTAAAAATGAAGGAAACAGGTCTGCAATTGAGAACTACATTTAACGGTGGCATCTTGACGAATGAAATGGCTGTTACAGTCTTCGTCGAGAAAGGAGTGAAAAACTTTTAAGGGAGGATCGAAAAACAAGTGACAAAGCACCATTGTAGGTCTGATTCAAGACAAAATAGAAGATTTTGTCTTTACTACAAAGAGATTTGATGTCAGTGACAATGATGGCCACATCAGTGTGACACTCTTCATGATGCACTGTTGGCTTCAAAATAACGTATGAAATTGTTCTCACCTTTGAGAAAATTCGACAAATATTCTGCAAATGAATATCGCCTTTGTGAAGTATTCTGTGTCAATGATGCCAATTCCACTTCGTGTTTATCTTTCTGTCTCCGTATTTTCAGGAAGACGTTATATTGTTGCAATATAGGAATGTTTTCCACAGTTCTTTGCGCATTTAGCACAAACGTTATGATATTCATTGCTAAATTTTTCAAATGCTTGTTGATCACTTGATGTAAACTGCTGTAACTATTGAAAATTTCTCTCCAGTTAACCAAGATAGATATGAGGACATCGACTTATCTCAGGGGTGGGACATTCTGATAGACACACAACACGAAGCGACTCCGTGCAAAGTAGACCGAAACGGTTTATACATTGATTCAATATTTGCACAGCGTCCAAATCTTATTTTTTAGTAAAATGTGGAAACCATTATATCAGCATATTGTCAGTTTCGGTTAATATATCTTAAAGCGGATGATGAATTTGAAAGGGAAATGTATGGCCCTGTGATGGCTGATTGAAAATGATAACTCAACGCAACCATCATAAATTATATAGCGAGTTCATAGGATGATAATCAATTATGTTCTACTGCCTCCGTATGCCATTAAAGGTCAAAAAACTGTTCGTGAAAGCGAGTTCCCGAAGTGATTCAAAGGATTTAGGAGTTCATTTGCCGAGTTCATCGCAATATTGAAACCACCAACAATTAGAGTTGGCAAGTTTCTAGCACATCAATCCCCAGCCGATCAAAAATCTCTGCACATTCAACGACATTACGCCTCGCAAGGCCATTGGCACCCATCAAACTACGTTTAAAAATGAAATCAACACACTGAAGCTCATAAGCAAAAGGAGAATTGTGAAACTCAACAAAGGAGTCATTGAAATTCTTCTTAATGAAAACGACAAACCCTCCAGAGTGGTCAGAATGAAGTCATGGGTTAAAAAAGACAAAATTAACTAAGTTTAGAGGAAGCAGAGAATCGTCGCCATCATTTTCAGGCAGTCTCTCAGCCATATACAGTAATATAAGGTCTTGGAATCCTAAGAAACAAATGGAGGTCATTCGATTTGTTACATATTTGTAGGCAACTGAAGCATATGACCAGTTTGATTCAGCAGGCGACCACAACAGTTTGATTCAGCAGGCTGGAATTGAGTGGACAGGGAAGGGGGAAATGGAGGGGAGAGCGAGAGTTACATTACTGCCCGACCGGACGGATGCATTTTTCACGCCACAGTTTCTCCATTCACCCACTTGATCACCACCCAACGAATTTTTCGTATTCATTGATGAATGTGTTTTTCATCAAGCAACTATTCAATGTATTTCACACATTCACCAAGCATCGGATGTTTTTCCACTGAAACATTTTTATTACTGGAGCAACATCAGGACCACCTGGTAAATTGGGAAAGACGACTGATTTGTATCTCTTCATTCATATATACAGAAAATTTGCACATCCGCATCAACGCTATCCAGCGAATATGAGAGTCATAATGACGTCCAGCTGAGATATATCATCACCACCATCAGCGCACCATGACGCTCAAATCTCACCACCTCGCGATCATACATCAAGCTTCAAAATAAACACTAGGCTGGCAAAATCGCCACTAATCAAAGAACTTGTAAGAGAATTTAGAAAATGCAAATGTTTAAAGCTGAAATTGGCAAAACGTTGACGTATTCTTCGACGATTTGCAACCTAGTCCTTACATACTCGACAGGTTGCCCGAACTGTCATTTGGCAATGTAAGAACAGGAGACTACAGAAGAACGTTCCTATTGAGAAAACCACTTATAATTTTTTCTGTCTTCTAGGGTGCTCGCCTAATTTCACCGCCAATGAAATGTCTGACAACGGAGGATTGTGCTTACTTCACTAAGGAAACCGATATTATGTTAGAATCGCGTTAGTGTACAAGCTTCTTGTAGCGTACGTCATCAAAAGCACCAAATCAGTTTGACTTCTTTGCACCAGTATACTGGTCAGGTCGCCTGTAATTGAAATTAGCTATGTTGGCACATCGATCATGCAAGGAGCTAAATTTCACAGATAACACAGTTTATTTACAGACCTTCATAGGTGAGCTCCCTTCTCCAAAACATTGGACGTACTTTTGACCGCGATTTTCAACACAACACCGAAATTGTTACTTTTTGAACACCAATCTGCTGTTGAAGATTTATTCCCTCACTAAGCCATATTAATACTTCGAAAAAAATGAAGAGGATTTCTCGACTTTTCTAAAACTTCGACATTTCCGATGGAAGACATCAGTGCATTTCAAGAATGTCTCTTATACAATCTTCGCTCCTAGCTATCAAGCCATTCGAAATATCTTTCCACTGTGATATGATGTAGACGAATCGAGAAGTGCTTTATGAGCAGATTCTAGCTATACTAGAGCGACGCATAAGCTGACCACTTAGCGTATAAAATCAATGGGTTTATTATATGCGTTAGTGGTATATTGCAGCTCCGTAAAAATATGCAGTCGATGTATGTGGATGAATTAGGGAATGCACGAAATATGCGTTATGGGTTTCAGTACAGCAATAAGCAGCGATAAGATCATTAACACGTTGTATAATGAAATGCGACAAAAATATAAACTGTGCTATACGCCAATGTGGCCTGGCAATGTGCAGTCATCCTACTGCAATCTTTTTGTTGCCCTGTTCCTTTCCTCTTTCAAACGTGAATTCCTTCTCCAATGTTTTTTTTTTCTTCTGATGAGAGATAACTTTATGGAGAGTGAATTTATTTCGAGATACGTTTAGAAACTTGGAGCAGTTGCCTTTAGCGCCGATTTTGTCTCTAAGGTGCTTAAAAGGCTTCATAATGAGGCTCCTCTAACTTCAAATGAGATGCTATCCTAACCAGTCAAGCAAACCGTTTAAGCACCTTATTCGAAAGAAGTTTGTCATCTATTGTGATCTCTCATCAACGCGAGCAAACTTTTCTAATCGGCTCCCTTACTGAGATAATCATGACTGCGTTTAGTTAAAAAAAAAAAAATGCTCAATTAGATCTCTATTTGCAGCTTGTAACATAGTAGAAATCACTTTATTAGTTGTATTTCCAGTCGTCCTCAATCGGTAAGTTTCTTGTCTCAGTAAGTGAGCTTTTTTTACTCGGTTCTTTAGCAGTTTCGCAGTTAGTCGAATAATGACTGCTTCAGATTAAAACGGAAAAATTCATTATGTAACGCTTGAACATTCATTATTCCATCAAGTGGAAAAGTATTGCAATCTGCCGAAGGTTATGCCTAACTTCAAGCGATTAGAGTATGTTTAACTTTATTTTTGGCTTTCACTCTAAATAAACTGGTTCGACAGCTATGCGTACTAACTGTAAGCTGCATTTTGATAGTTAGGTTAGCTATATATTGAACACTGTAGCATACTACTCGAGCTATGGTCTGCTCATTTTCGAGTGCTTCACATCAGTTTGAGATCTTTTAAAGCCTTCAGAAACAGACAGTACGCAGTATGTGCGAAGGTTTTCTATAGTGCAAATAACCTGATCGTAACACCCACGTCAAAATTTGCAAGCCCGAAAGCCTGTAGTATAGAAGACACTTGTTAGATGCAAACCTATTCTTTGAAACCGCTGGCGGATTTATTGATCGTTTCGAATGGCGGATTGATCCTTTGACTATCGTTGCGAGGAAACCAGCGAAACTGAAATGTTCATAGTCTTAGCAGTTAGCTCGAAAAGCGTTATCCCGAACAGATCGGTGTACTCCTTCCAGTTCCTTACACTCCATTTGTTACAAGCACTATTCGAGGATGTAATCAGTGCCAGGAATGTACCCCTGTTTATACGTAGACTAAACGATTCTGGTCTCAGTATTTTTGAAGATCACTAGTATGAAGTGATGGCGATAGCGAGCCTTGTGTTCACCTATCTGTGTCCCTTGTTGTAACGCATTTTTAAATTTTTTTTTCCATTTACGAATAATACAAATGATTATCAAATATTTATTTATTTATGCACTGCGATAGACAAGAACTGCATTCACGCTAGAGACCAACTGAAAGGTCATGAATTTCGATACATTTCCAACTTCTGGCGAATTTTAAATATTGCAGTTTTTACCTCTACTCTTTTTTTGTGTTAGGAAACCGGAAGGGAATATGCAACCACCGTTGTGAGCAATGTTCTAGCAGAAGTGGTCAAGGTCTTTTCAAACGGTGATTTTGGAATTCTTTCTTTCATAAGGAGCTCCTCGATCGTAATGTCGTTGAAGATAATTTTGTTTCAAACTGCACTCACGAAACTTCATGCAACGGGCATAAGCAACGCTAAGGGTTATTTCACTTGTTTCAAACTTTTTTTTGTATTTCGAATGCCGTCACATTTCCTACAGAAGCATTTCCATCTTCGGTTTCGCTGTGATGTTCTTAGTGACATTCGCGATCATACTACCATCGTCGTGCCTTGCATTTTTGTTCCTTCATCTCTCTCAGCCAGAACTTTGTTGATATTTCTGGTCCCTTTATGTCGGTGCTATTCGTCCTTATATCATAACTTCAAACCCTTACTGCTCACATTACCAAATAAAGATTGGAGACAATTATAATTTTTTGTCAACTCTTATTGTGGTAACTTTCTCTACTATATGAATAAATATTATAAAAACATGTATGAAAGAGTTTTATTGAAACGCCCTGCTTCCGATCCGAGCATTCCTGAGAAGCAGCATTCTAATTTCGCTCGCTGTCAGTTTGTTTGTTCCGTTTAGTTCAGTGCATAACATAATTTAAGCGATACCTTGCAAAGAATTTGAGAAAGCGGATAGGGTTATTACGTGATTGAAGAACGTATGCGAATTCATTGGGTTGTGGCGATGTGCAAGGGGATTTCATATAAACGAAGATCAAATATTCTTGTGCGCCACTTGGCTGCTGCATTAAATGCAACAAAGGAACAAAAATGTTTGCAAATATAAAGTAGTTCATTCATAGCCTAATAAATTAACATTTCATTTCCTCTCTCAAGTGAACACATCATTTGCGCCTAACAGGGTTTTGCAAGAGGCATCTATACTAAGTGGGCCATACTTTAGATATGAGTCGATCTAGCAGGTAATCAGCCACGCATGCATAATATATTTGTCTCGCGAAGAGCTTACTACAGCATAAACAAGAAGATGCAGAAAATTATGGGAGTAAACTGGAACTGAAATAAGCGTAACATGTAGCAGAACTTTTTAGCTTCCTTTTAATGCTGGGAGAAAAACGATTCTTTGCAAGTAGAGGGTATCATCACAATAACAGCCCAGGTATCAGTTATGCCCTAAATCTAAGAAGGTCTATTAAAGAATACTGAAACCCGTATGAGCACACGCTAATACTGGCCATCCTGTGGCACAAAGCGCACTTTAGGCAATTCAGTCCATCGACACTTTCCGCACTAAGTTGTATTCAGTCTTTAAATTAAGACACCTCAATAAATTTCTAGTGTGTAACATGGAAGAACCATGAGTGGTCCTAGCAATATGAAATCATTCGACTTTATAATGGTTATCCCATTTTTTTCCACTAGCAAGTAATTCTGAAGTTTTAGTGACGGTTAAGGAAAGTACAAGGTAGGCGCAGGTGCGCACAGGTTTTTTATGCCTGAACAGAGCGTTTTAAGCGAACAAACTGCGTCATCATTTACTTGAAAAGGAACACGAGAAGGCATAAAATGTTGGTCTTTTGGAAATGATGCATTAAGTTTTTTCAATTCATAGATTGAGTGGGACTGTTCGTCCGTTCGTTAAGCGCATCCAACAAAGCGAATCTCGCAAGTTGGGCTTGCAAAATTTGATACGAAAGAATAGCACGAAAGCGTGACACATCATGCATCACAATTTAGCGATAAATTATGAAAATTCAACGTTGACATAAATTTCCACGTGTTAGCAACTAATCATTTTTTTCTCCCCGCTCACTATCATACCACAAAAAAAAAACGAATGTTCTATGGCTGACCTATGCAAAAAAGATCAGATCCTTCAAAATAGTATTGCACTTTTGTGTGCTTACTATTTTTGCATGATTTATGAAATTGTTCTATGAGATGAGGAGAATAGAGAAGGAATATTCATATTAGTTACTCTTACAAATTGCTATACTAATTGTAACTTATGATAGGAAGTGAAAAAATTCGTCTCATAATTCGAAATTCTCTCATTAATGTGAAGCAAGTGGAGAAATCCAGTGAAAGTTTATTTTTATAAAAACGCGGTCCTTAGCGGCCACAGTTCGCTATCCCATCTCTTTTTCGGTTTTATATGTCATGAAATTCATTTCTCCATATCAACGAAAGCGTAATTTCTAATTTCGCTATAATAAATCCTTTCTGCTAATACTGAGGTACTTAATGAATTTTTTCCCGCATTCAATTGTTACTATAGGCGTGAATATAGATGCAAATGTATTTTTTCAGTTTCACTGCCTATAATCGTTGATTAAATGCTCTCAAAATCGGGAATCTTGAAACTACATTCAAAAGCGACAAATTTTTAAAGTTTCAGTTAAAAGCCTCTTTTTTCTTCTTTGATATTATTTCCTTTCCTTATAGCTAAATATTCAAAAAACTGTCTAAAATATGGTCGTAATACGTCCTCAAGCATTCATTTCAACCGCTTCACTCTTCTATCCTTGTAAAAATAAAAGAAATGTAGTAAAATAGAACCTTTAAGATGGAAAGAAGGATTATTATGTTGAAGTAGTAAGGTGATCAATAAATGCAAACAATGGATGTAGGATGAGATCGAAGAATCTAGTAAAAAAATGTTTATTTCAAGCTTTAGCTACTTACTCAACGTAATTATTTGTCTGTTCATTTATTCACTGTGATATTAAAGCTGATATCTGATAAGAACCTGATGAGTTATAATGTTTCTAAAAGTATACTAAAAACAAAGCATAACACCTGAACTAAACCGATCACTAACACGACATCAGGTAGCACACAAATGGCGTTAAAAAACGATAAGTTGGTGGAAAGTGATTTTCTGCTATCGGTGAGCATCTTTGAGATACATTCTCATTTTGCCAGTGAAAAACGAATCTTGAGGTGTTGAGCTGATTGTTCTTAGTCGAACTGCATCAAATCTACAACTGCTTTTGTATTCAAAGTAATTTGAATTGCATTAACTCTTGAATCAACATTTTTGCAAACGTCACACTTATCATGATTTCCGCATAATCGATTCGTGTCGTTACTTTTCCAAACTAACGATTTAGCTTTTGTGCAAAATTTTTTTGCACATTTCATTTAATGATTGCAAATGCTTTAATGATAGGAAGGAAATGTACGATTTAATGATTGCGAAGGTCGTCAATGATTTCGACGATATGGCGACTCTGATTTGCGCGATTAATGGCGCCACATAAATTTGCTTCATCAACAAAGGTGCAATAATTGATGCTATGAAGAGATCAGAGGTTATAAGCATAGAAATTTGACGAAAAAATATTACCACATTAAAAATGCGTCGAAGTGCGCGACGATCTTTATGATCGTGTAGTCAACGAAGCGATTGAAATTTGTCAAAACTAATCAATTTATTCGCTAATCTGAAAACAATTTTTCTTAAAATTCACCGACTTCTATAGAATTTGTATGGATTTTTCCTTCTGGATAGATTGAAAACAGTAAAGTTGCACGAGGTAAAGTTGCACTGCAAAAGAGATCGCCGCGAAATCGTTCACTGATGAATATTTGCACTCTGCAATCTAAGAATAACATCATGTAATATATTATTTATTTACATAGAGATGAGTGAAAATTTGTTCAGATGTGATTAGGAAGTATTTATGTGGTGCATCCTTAAAGTTAAACGTTCGTCCTATAGAGAGAATAAAAGATACTTTTGGGTATTTTGATGGATGTTTATTGACAGAGTGGCGCCATCAACGACACAACTCTCTCAAAGCGCAATCACAACGAATAATACGAGAAATCAACAAAGCATCGACACGTTAGCATGATGCAAATATCAGTTACAACATTAAACGACACATTTACAGTACGATGATAGAGAGTGCTTTTTATGCGGAAATGCAGCACAATATACTTCAACGTTCAACACATTCACAAATACGAGAAGCGATCCGTGTGCACTTCAGCAAGGCTTATCGGCAAAAGTAAAGCGGGAATGTTGTTCATTTTCAGGCATAGAATGTATCACCTTGAATATACCCCATTAGTCACAAAATTCGAAAAGCGTGAATTTAGTAAGCAAAAGCTGGGGAATGACTTTAATGAGCCAGAAGCTAACTCTATTTCCATAAGCTTGCTAGAACGACGCAGCAATATCTACTACTTCGGGCTCTTCGACAGAAGCAATTCTTTTCTCGCGCTATGAGCAAAAAGGATTTGCAGAGGAGAAAGGGGAGGTCTGGAAATGTCGCTGAGAGCATTTCTCCTGAACGTTCAACCGTGGAGCAATAGATCCATTGAATCTTAGCAATAGTATGTGTAATGTTCTCAGTGATACGTTTATGCGAATGTTAATAGAGAAAACACGTGAAAAGTTAAAAATGAACATAGCTCGTGCTTATGCTCCTCTGTGAGTGCAATTTTTAGCATTTGCACGGCGGATTGCTGTGATATTACTTCCGTTCGCCACGTTGGTGCATGTACCTGACTGTCTGCCTGCCACGCGGTTCGTTTTCAGGAATAATCGCGAATGGATCTGCGAAATTCCATGGCTACAATCTGCAGACAATATTATTGTTCATATCAAAATTCCAGTTGACCTAGAAGGGAGTTACAGGCACGTAAAGATGGCAAGAAATCCATATGCATTTTCACAACCAGTCGGATTTCCACTTCAAACCTGTCTAAGCACAAACAGGCGAAGAAATTTGCTAGAGGAAAAGTATGATACGTGCGTTTGTTGTGTTTCGCTTACCGTTCAACGAGTTTCAACGAAGAATCAAATTACATCGTAACAATCCATTCGCGTTTTACTGATCTTACCTTTCTTTTAAATCTCGTGTAAAACTGGTCTTTTCAAACGATAAAAAAATTCGCTTCATAGATTTTGAATATAATAGTTGAACATAGAATACTTTCTGGGTACTACAATCATCATCCCTCCTCTTTAGTCGAACATTCTATATGTGACATTTCCATATAAAGTTATTTTTTCCCGAAAAATCTGGACCGACTGAACGTTAATCCATACAGAACATTTTTGCTGAATATTTTCCAGTGAGTGAAATTCGCCCACGTTGATAACCCTTAACTTTTCAACGTATCCCTAAATTATTTACGAAGCGAGTGGTTATAGATATCTACAGGTTCATAATACTCAAATAATTCGCATCCCAAATGTTTGTTCAGCTGCGCTCTATTTTGACGCACGAAAACATCGATGTGATTATTGCAACATTTTGCGACTTGAATTTCCAAATTTTCATCAATGGAAATCTTCATCGGTTACTTCTTTTTCTCCTTTCATGAACGATAATTACGCCGATTGCCGTTGGTAATGTCTTGCTGTTCGCGAGCTGAAATACTGTGACCCTAAAGCAGTAAAGAAGAAAATGAACAAAATGAGAGAAACGACACGCCACGTTGATCGGTCGTCTTCGTTCGGCCGAACTCTCGGCGCCAGAATGTCGGGCGCCTTCCATCAACGAAATGGCGGAAGATGTTGTTAGTTTGCACTCTGCTGTACAACTCTAAACTATCTCACTTTTCCACATGCAGAAATTACGAGTGGGAAAATTGTTCTGAAAGTGGGCAAATCTGTTGGGCAACTTGCTGCTCGATTTCCTCACATTCTGGCAGTTTTAGTTTATAAATCCTCAACAGCTACTTTCGAACTGGTTTGCTCTGAGGACGTATACAAATGTAGCAAATTTCCCATATCTCGTTCATCGACCGAACGAAGTCGTTGTTGTGATGATTGCACAGCATTGTTTCATGAGTGGATTAGAACTTTGGAGCTTTTCGATTGCTTCGTGAGTAATTTGCTTACCTCTTCCTGCTTAACGTATAGTGGAAAATTCATAATTTAAGAACATGGAAAATTTGGAATTTTAAGGTCTCTTATTTTCCACATATACGAGTCGAATCGTTTTGACTTGTATCAACTAAAGGCTATGAACGTGAAAGAAAAAAGAAAACAACAACAATGCGCAACCGTTTTTTTTTTTTTCAGTTGTGCTGAATGATACATTCATATTCGCTTATAGATTTTCGATAAATTTCTCCATCTAAAACGTTTAAAAGAGTTTTAGAATGTACATAGGAAGAGGGTGAATTATTCACTTAGTTGCTGGTGATCTACGCTTCATTGCAGATATCAGTAGAGTACAAAAGAGATGTTTTGCCCACAAACAACTTGCACACAGTGGCGATCACTTTGCATATTACAATAAAACAATAAAACACACTAAAAAGGTCTGAGTGTTGAGAGCCAAGTGGCAGCAAATGAACCTGAAATCTTTGTGTTGCGGTCAGAAACTTCATCTAGTGTGCCGGCCTTCCATAAATCCACATGCTCAGACCGTCTTATATAAGACAGTATGTAAGAAATTTGATGCCATTAATCACGCCTGTAGAGGAAATAAGCATCAGGTGAAACGATATGTTAAGATGCCAACGAAAAATTGCATTAATAAATCAGAGATCATATTCAAGAAGAACTTTTCAAGAAGCGAACACACTACGGAGATTAAGTAACAAAAATCTATTCTACGGCATCAAAATTCTCTTTGGATTAAGAGCGTTTTTTAAAAACTCAATTATTTCTGTAGTGGCAATTTTGCGGTTGAGTGGAAAAATAGCCGATCTTCTATTAAAGCCGACAAGTAATTTGTTCGAAGTCAATTCACCGTTGACACCTTAAGCAGAAGTTTATGAAAAGAGCTATTATGAGGAAGAGGTGTGTTTTTGAAGACGTTGTTGTTGATTGTACCTCTTTACGATTCTCGTCATCCGAAAAGGAGACAATTCTTTAGATAGATCGAAAATTCGCGCACAAAATGAAAAATATAATTTTATTCTAAGAGTTAATTACTACTAAAATGAATATGACAGCCACCAATTGTGCTAAAGTGTATATCTTAATAGCGCAGAATGATTGCTGACGCTATTTTACATTCTCTTTCACTCGTTTTTCCTCACTTCAACGGTATCTTTTGTCTTTTAAACGTATTTATTTCTCATCGTAATGCGATCTGAAAGGATTTCCTCATATAGAAATTGCGTTTTCTCACCATCATAAAAGACATCTTTCAGTGGTTTTATTCACATAGCGAAAGATCGATTTTGAAAAATTACGAGCGTTTTTTCGTTCTCAAATGTTGTAACCGTGTAGAATACAAAAAAACCTATTGTTTGTCAACGAACGATGAAGAATCTAATGAAAAATTTAGCACGAAATTCGTTGGTTTTCTTGCTGAAATGGAATGAGATAAGCTTTAGCTTTAAAAACTTGCAGTTATTCGTGAGGACGAATGTTGGAAACTCGAAAAGATGAAACATCAAATGTGCCACCTCTCAACAACATTTTCAACGCTTCTGATGAACTGAGTTGCTTTCAGTCGCTGCAAATATTTACAACGAGAAGTGGAATAAATCAATCCATGGACGCTTTAGGAATTTTCCTCAAACTTATCTGCTGCAAGAAGGCCCTCCTTCTACGTTGCGCAGCGCTTTTCATAATAATTTTGAATGCTTTCTGAAGTATTCTAATCGGATTTTAGGAAATATCGCAATCAAACATTTGATGTTTTCATCTGTTGCGATTTTCACCGACTCGATATTCTGCAGTGAGGTAATATGCTCTTAGGAATTCCTCCTTTTTATTTAGCCTACAAATACTGCTGAGTGGAAAAGTCGCTTTTTGAAATTCCTTCGTAGTCTCAAAGTTCTCTGGAACGACTCCAAGTTGCCAGCAATTCGGTACATAGAATATAATTTGACGTTAACCTATATTCTTAAAGTAATAAGTTCAAAATCGCCTAGAAATTCATTGCAGAAAGGAGTTGAATGTTTGAAAGGACAGATGGCAAAAGACTTATTTAATGAAACAGGCTCTCACCAACTAAGAGCAAGACAAAGGCAGGATTTTTGGAATGAATAAAACATGAAACAGTGTATTTTCACGTACGAGGGAGATTTAAAAAAAAAGCTATAAAGTTAGCTAGCCCGGACGCAGGCAATAAGAGACTAAATGGAAATAATAAGACCGCGAAGTAAAAGAAATGATGGCATCAGTTCTCCTCATATTTTCGTTTTTAGTCAGTGACAAGCGAAATTGGGTCACGCATGTTCAGTCTTTTAAGAATCAACCTGTCGTGAAGAAAGAAGGATAGGCAGGTTGTGTGTAGGAGAAAACGCCAAATAAAGGCTGATGAAAAGATGAGCCAAGTAATAGAATTAATCAATGAAATGAAGCAGCTGCACTATTTGACAACAAGGAATGACGGTATAAAACAACGAGGAAAACGCTAAATGTTGTTTATTTTTAAATGTTGAAGTTAGCCGCTCTCCCTCCTACTCTCTCTAAGCGGATATCAGAACGTTATGAGTAACCGCGTACAGCAAGAGTTCTGGAGAGATGAGATTAGGTTGTGTGGTACGCAAGATGCTCCCACATAGGGTTTTGCTGGTGCAGCAAAAAATACGACGACAGCTCATACATACAGCTGGGATGGCAGAATTATCGTGAAGAGCACGCAAGCAACACTAGACTTTATGCACTAAGAGAAGGCTTTGCAGTGCAGCAATAAGGAGGATAGGAGTACTTTCTATGCACATGGAAGCACAGATGCTCTGCCTCACGAGGTCCTGCATTACTCGCTTTCTAAATCCGCTGTTATTCTGCAGCATAAAACTGAGACGAACGTAAGGAAGATATGTTGCTGAGGAATAATTTCTTGGTAGGTGCTAAAGTGATATTTTAAACAAAAGAAGAACCCAGTAAATTCATTGTCTCATATTTCATATAAGCATAAATTTGGCATACTTGTATGATGCAAAAGAGTTGACATTGTCTTAAGCAGGGAAGATGGAAATGCGGCTTGAAAAGCGCTGCAAAAGTGAAATCATTTAATCAAAGAAGCCACTCATTTGAACATAATGTTGCTGACATATTCCAACATTCGTTCATATTCTTTATTTTAAAACGCAAAATTGAGAAAATTATTTCAGTCCCAAGGTGCACTAATTTTCCTTCATTGATTACGTGACGTAATGTTCGCTTTTAAAAAAAAGATGCTTGACGTCTTCTTTGCAAAATAATTCCCCAGCATAGGAGATAACTTTAAGTTAGCGATGATTTCACTGCTATTATAATTGAAATATTCCTCTGTATTCGCCTAAATAACCAAAGTCGTCTTTAGACTAATATGTATATTAAACCTGAACGTTTATTATCTCACCAAATTCGTCTCTGAATGTTCTCTATCTCATATGATCATGCAGAATAAGTATCGATCATTTCCAGTATAAAGTAATCCAGAGCGGGTCTATTTTTATCGACCAATAAAAGTAACGGGTCGTTGCCCTATTCCTCCACATCTCCACCTCCTCGTTCTTTGCTACCCTTTTTCCTTGAATATGACTATCCACGAATGCAGGCTGCCGACGTTCAATGAGTACGCAGGTCAAGCCGATGATGATTGATGAGCTGAAGGATGCTGCGGTAAGTTTTATTTAACGATTCAAAAATGCAGCTAAGTTGCAGCTATATTGAAATTCACACAAACTTGCAAAGTCTAGAATGTTGCAACTCATCGATTATACGAGCGTTTACGTTACAATCCAAAAAAACGTGGCAAATTATAAGGGGAAACTTCTCTCATTTATGCGTTATCGTTGAAAAGTTTGGAATTCCCGCAAGCCTGGATCATATAAGGATGCTTTAACAGCGATTTATAACTACGATTATTTCATATCACACAACAGTGAAAAGCATTGATTGCAATTTGCTTTAAATGCTCGTCACTTCTGTAAATTATGTTGAAATTAATATTTGAAATTGAGATGAAACCTTCGCCGAGCACATTTCCGGATGTGAGTGCTGATGCGCGACGAACTAAACACAAAGGCATGCATGAGCCAATGAGTGCAACCCTTCCGCCTTGCTCAACTCTTAGGGGTCCTTAGTTTTCGTATCTATTTTTTACGGTTTCGTTTTCCTCTAGCAGAAATAAGATACACTTAGTCGATCGTTTGTTGACCTCATTCGTAGAAAAATTATTCCGTTGGTTTTATAGAAATACTTCAAAGTTGGAAAAGCGTCAAGATAGAAATATTTTTTATTCTCCGATACGGTTTACTAGCTTTTTACGAGTTTTTCCTCTATCTTTTTCAACGTTGCATTACATTTCTTGTCGTAACAGACCGAATATTCCTGCATATAGCAGCTCCAGGTTGTGAAGTCACAGCGATTTCCACTCCAATTTTCCTTACTGTCTCCCAGATGCTCGTTCCCTCTCACTCTTCCATTACCCCCCTCTGCCTGCAGTAATAACCGGAAAAAGTAATCTGCTAAGGAAACTATTGCGCGCTTTTTGGTTGAAAAGGCGTAATGAGAGCGAATAATCGTGTTTTTTTTTTCGTCATAGAAGCTGGTGGGTTAGTTTTTGAGAAATTTAAGTGTAAAGTGGAACCCGTCATTATGATTGATTTTCTGCGTTTATGACAAGCACATTTCCGCTCATCAATTCGTTGTTCCCTCCACTAATCTGTATTTTCACAGGGTCATTTATGTTAAATTTCACTGGGAATTATTCCACTGTTAGTCGTGTTGCAAAATTTCCATGTAATGTTGACTATGGTTAGCGATTGCGAGATTTGCTTCTATGTAATATCGCTGATGATCACCTCTTTAATCCGAGGATGGCATCCGAAGCAGGCTATATGTGTTTGCACCATGTGTTAAACAGCTGCATGTTGCCAGACATTTTAATCGTTATTTTGTGTTCTCCCACAATCATTTTCATGTTTGACAAGCTGAACGAATAATCCGATTTGCTTATCACTTGTTTTACTTCATATTTTCTTACAGTAGACAGGCTATTTCCTCAGAGGGGTCGAGGTGGAAGTGATGGAACCTGAATAGGAGGGGAGGATGGGGAACTGTTTTCAGAGGAAGGGGAATGGGGAGGGAAAGAAGGTGAACGTTCATTGTTTTTACGTTTGTATCAACGTACGACTGAATACGAAATATAGCAATGCTTAGAGAGGGCTCACAGTAGTGCTCACATATGTTGTTGTTGTTGTTGCTGCTCGACGAAGTAATTCTTTCTCTGCTCTCATTAGCAGATCACCGTTCAACGGTATATCAAGATGAAATTGCAAAATGATTGTTGATCTTTTAATGCTCACATGATTTAAGGTGTTCTCTAGTTGTCACTTTCCGCATGATAACGAGAATTTTTTTCATTAATTTTTTAATGCGATTCCCTCTGTGCATCGAAGAAAAAAAGAACGCAAATGAAATGCAATCTCATTTGATCGCTTCACACTACATTTTAAGACAAAATTCACAAAGAGCTGAATAATCTGCCGGAAGAAATTAGTAATGGCACTAAATGGAACTGAATAAAAGGTAGCGATCAAACATTGATCATCAGTGGAAATGTTCAGTTTATTTGAGCAAATTTTTCTACACTATCTTTTCAACTCCAGCAGAACTATGTAATATAATGCTTACGTGTTGTTATATACAAAAAGGGAAATTATTATATCACTATCAGTCAACTTCATTCACAGATAGGGTCGACAGCGTGAGCGAGGAGGGAGGGAGAGGAAGGGCGAGGCAAGGTGTGTAATTTCATGTAGTGTTATTCATTTTTTTAAGGCCAAGAGGTTCGCGAAACATCGAAGAATCATGCGGCTCACTTCAGTGGAACGTATCGAAATCTACGGAATCATCTCCAGTGTTAACAGCTCTCGTGTAAAACGATTCAAGTAAAACTATATAATTGTTTTGTTTTCCGTGAAATTTGCTCTTTAAGCTTTTATATTTGTTACGTTCATGTTCTATTGCAGCAAATGATTGGATTGTTGGAGAGCATTCTGCAGTCAATGAATAGAGTTGATCTAGTGTGCTTTGGAATGACGCTTAAATAGAATAGAAATCTTCTTTATTGATATAATTTGATGCAGTGTAAGGCTTATATGATTTTGTTTATGTGTCATAAACAAAATCATATAAGCCATTCGGACTAGTCGATCGCAGTCACAACTGGATTTTCTGTTGTGAGAAATTAACGAATAAGAAGTACGATTCGATCAACCAAAGATACGAGGAAACGTTAAAACTGGAACTGTATACTAAGTTTATGGCAAAAAATTTTATGAACCATTAAAAAGAAACTGCAACAACGATTCCGCCTTTCATATCGTTTTAGCATTCTGTACTTCGTGGAGAAATAAGTTGACAATTGCATCAAAAATGTAATACTTCATTCAGTAAATATACTGAAACCATAATGAATAATGTTAAGCACAAAGTCATAAAAACAATGAAATCACCTCATCATTACCATAATGAATTCTGTCTCTAGTTATTACATCAAGGAGCATACAAAAATGACATTAGCCTGAGAAAAATTTATATACTTAAGAGATAGAACTTCAACATTTTCTGTCACGTTTGCACTACGATGGAGCTTCAGCTTTATTCACGTTGAAAAGAAGTTAGAGAAATGAAGTTGTATACTCAGTTCATCTGCGCTGTTCCGACTCGAGATTCCGCTCCCATATCTAATGGTTATAGCCGGCAATTCGTTGCGTTTAAAGTAGAGCTTAGAGACATGCGATCTGTTAGCAATATCAGCTGCCAGACGCTTGAAGTTATAATTTTACCAGCCGTATTTTCTCACAGTAATTCTGCATTCTTGCATATCTCAACTGCGTATGGTTTCTGCATTTCTGCCATTCTTTTTTGCATTTCTAGGAATAGGAGGAGGCGGAAGCGGGGAAGGAGAGTTAGCGGTAGTTGTGTCCATTATTTATGATCAGGGATCATTTGTTATATGTTCTTTTGATCAGTGTTTGTTTATTTGCAGGATCATTTTCATGACTGCATCTTCTATGCATTCCTAATTATAAAATAAGGATGTTTCATATATCCAAAATCGGTCTTTTAACTAGCGCCGTATAGAACTGCATTGCCTTTATGAACCGTTCCAGTTTTACGGATGTATAGGCATTTGCCTCGAACGATGCAGAATATTGTTTTAATTTAACGTTTCCACAAAACCATTACTGACAAAATTTGAAAAGCATTAAACGAGGAAGAATTATCGCCTGGTCAGATTCCTTTGATTCCAATTTTCATGTCATCACAAACCTACTGTACCAGAAGACAAATAAGGATCATATGACAGGTGAGCTTTCGTAAAATTAACCACATGAGCGATGATTCTAAAAGTGCACCCACCTATCGAATGAATTTTCAAGCCACAATTGACGTTTTCGAAAAACTACAACCATAGGAAATATTTTAGCCCGGTCTTGCTCCATCGAATTTTCTGATCGTGAACAGAACTTTGCTAAGTGATAACATTTCAGATGATCTCCCGGAAGAGTTTGAAGCTTTTATTAAGCGACGATTAAATTTAACTCAAATTTTATTATAGTTTACTCTAGGCGGTGAAAAAAAGAAATTTTTTGCTAGTTTTTTACTGTGTTTATGACTTAGCAACGGGCGAAATTTTCCTTATGCAGATCAACGAAGTTGTACATTCTTCTTACGTTTTATACTTTATACCATCATAGCAGCCAATAGAATCGGGATCTCGTTCTTCGACGCTATCGAGTAATAGCTCTCACTTATCCGTTCTCTTAGCCAAATTCCCATTTTGTCGAGAGAGTGGAAAAAAAAAACCCCATTTAAACAAGTTGCATTTAAACTGCACATGGTGATGGCTATCATAAAAATGTTGAGCTAAACTGTTCATTACAGTTTTGTAATTAAGCGATATATTAGTGAGAAATTTCCGAGAGGAGCAATTTTAAAAGATTCTAAAATTCGGTAAGTGAAAAACATTTAAAATTCATAGTTTTCCATTTATTTTAAATTTTATTTCCCACTTAATGAGGTGTCTCAGATGGTGTTTCAGAAAATGTGCCAATTTCTCGTGGAATCAAAAGCGATCTACTGCGTTCATTATCTACTGATTTCAAAGAAAGCAAAGGGCATTTTCACTGATCAAATGTCATCGTCAAAAGCGCTCCTTGTCTTGCACGTATGGTACCTGAGATTTTGCATTGATAGAATGTAAAAGGAGACGAATGACTGTTCTTATCAAATAGAAATCACTACTAGAAACAACAGCTAATGATACACATAACCAAATTTTTCATTTCTTCTATTTAACCCAAATGGAATATGACGGTCTTATTCTAGTGATGTCTTTTACATTAAAACGCGTAAAGCAGAACAGGCGATTGTTTCTCACCACGCAGGAGCACCTCGAATGGCAGTTAGGACGTTAGTGCAGCTGGCTTCTTTTCTACGGTTCATTTTGTGTGCATAAATTAATTGCCTTATGCTGGATGCTAAAATGATATCATAGCACTGGAATTCATCGTGTATTTGCATTTTTTTTTCGACAGTAATTTCCAAGGGCCTAAGGTTTACTAGCGACCAATAGGATAGGTGATATGAAGGAAGTGATGAAAGATTCAGCTGTCGATTTCTTCTGAGAACACATTTAGTACGGTTTGCCACATAAAAGAACTTCATTTATTCTTAGGTTCTTCAAACGCTACTGAGTCAGTTTTTTAAGAAAATACCCTCGCAAATTATCTCGTGACCATCATCACTTATTACTTTTCATTGGAAGATCTTAGATTTCAGTGTATCAAAGTACAGAGAAAATATTTTTCATTAGCCGGGGAGAGGAAGGTGGAGGAGAGCGAGTATAGGTTAAAAGAAGAGTATTGTTATTTCATTTGACAATCTTTATCTGATTCGTTGTTCTGCGCCATCCCTGACACTGCATTCGAACGTATTTTCGCTGAAAGATTTCTATAGAATTAGGCGATTGGATAAAAGAAATGAAAAATTACTGATAAAATCCTATTTCTACGTAGTATACTTTGCTGTTTTGCAATCACTCATTTTCTCGGCTCTAATAAATTACTTTCGAAGATTTCACTTGCTCATGAACTGAGGGAAAATTTCCACGGTAAGATAACTGGCGTCTAAAATCAACAGATGTGTTAATTCTCTCTTTTTTCCCCTCTCAATATAATTTACTGAGCCGTCTTTTATAATCCACTTTTTGAAGGCTCATTCAAAGTTTAATTTTGTGCCATTCATATGTATATTATGCAGGGTTTCTTTTTGCACTTCTACTTAGTTGTTGAAAGTTGAGTCTTATGAGTGTTAAACGAACAATAAAGCTTATATTTGCTTATTATTTTGAGTGTTTTATGCAACAAATACGTCGTTAGAGATGTTCCGTTTGAAGCGAACACAAAAATTAACCAACAACTATTTAAGAAATAATTGTTTACTTGTTGCGGAATCAACGAACAACAACCAATAGAAATTAAAGCAGCTGAAGCGCATTTGTGAAGTAAACGCCACAATGATCGACCATACGTAGCAATACCACATCACATAGTTCACCGAAAGTATTCCACTTTCTCGCAAATTCCATTAGACATAATTCTTATCGCTAGACCAAATCGAGTGAAGCAGGTCATCGCATTTTATAAAGTAACGCCATAATGGCAACAATGAGTTAGTTAGTGAAAGAGAGACTGACACGGTCGGCTGAGGTGCCAGAAGGATGAACAAAGAAATTTAGGAGCACGAGGTAGTAAAAGACGAAGAGAAGAGCGCAAAACGGCACTATCTAGAAACGACAACAACTTAGAGGCGTCGTGGTAGTGACTCAAGAGGATCTCACCAATGGATGCTGATAGTTTCTGACAACCCCACGTAGGGGCCAGCGCCGTCGAAGTTCCGAGCGCAATTACTTAAAAAAACGATGCTCACCGAGCAGTAAACCAGCGAATGGATGCATGATCTTATCGGAGTATGATGTCAAGAATTTCCACTTAAGTTTTTTTCGGCCGAGCAATTGGGAACCGTGCTTGTCTATTTTCTTATTGGGAGAATATAAGCATATGATTTCCGCAAATTAAAAAGATAGCCTTTAAATTTAACAGCCGTTCTTATGCTAAACCTTGCCCTTATCCATTTTCCATAGCTGATTTTTCATTACTAATTTCCTTTATAGTTTTGTATTCTAACTCTCAAGGCGAAAATTATATCGGTATAAAAATATGTGAATTGGCTAAACTTAAAGAGTTGTCACCGTTAAAATGGGATGATAATAGTTATATGCGAAGATAAACTTTTCTAGGGGAATTTTCACGTGAGTAGTAAATGAAATATAGAGATAGGATCAACGCAAATTTGTGCAACTGTCGCAAAAAAGAACAGCGTAAACGATAGAAAACACCAAAAATTTGGAGTATTGATAGCAGAACGATAATACTCCACGAACGTGATGATAAAATTTCTGCGCAAATAGAACATTCCCTCTTTTAACAGTAGAGAAAGCGTTTTTCTATTATCGCTCCGATTCTTTAAAGAATGGGTAAATTATTTTTTAAGTAAACCACCATTTCTTCCAGTATATGAATAGCACATTCTAGTTATTTGTATTGTGCTTATGAAATACGACAGTAGAATTTAGCTCTTACGCTCTTTTCGCATAATTTTTCAGGCTAAGTTTAAAGCGGACTCGATAACTTCTCGGTTTAGTCGGCGGAAAACAGTGATCCTTGATTTAAACTAAGAGGAGATATGATCATATGTAAATGCTGCAGGCGGTTTCTTCATAGCCCTACTTTTAACGATAACTTTGGTCGTTGTTAAAGTTGTTTTTGTTCTTGTTTTTGTTTTTCGGCAATGAATAAACCGGTCGCAGTAAATGATAGAAATGAAAAGTTGCATTTATTGACAACGTTGAAAGAGTGCAATGATCCGTTGTTGTTTAAAAAAATTATACCAATAAGAAAAAGCGCTGAATTTTGCTCATTTTTATTTTCGATGTGTTCATCAAATATGCTCATCGCTATCAAACATATGACTGCTGGAATATTTGAACGAATGCCCTTGTATTATTCGTTGCGCTCTTTTCGTTGATTACCCAAATTTCTTTAAAAGAGTTCTATTTGAATTTAGCTCTATTCACCGAAATATTTCATTCTCATTTCAACCACAAAGATGAACGTGTAGTCTATTCATTGTGAAGTCCTCTGTCCGTTCATGTCTCATTTAGCAAATAAATCTCTGGAATATTTGGCAGAATTGCGATAAAACGGATATCACAAGACGATCTTTTTGCTCACTCTCGTGAGCACTTGAAAGGTTCAATGCAGTGCGGCTTCATCACTTGACGCTAGGGCTTGAGGCACAAACAACGATCTATTTTCTCTAAAATATCGATCACAGACTTTCATTCACAACTAGCGCTAATTCTAAACAAAGAAGAAGCACTGCCGAACACTACATGCCTCTGAATTTTGGAAATTAGAAAGGTATTGTGACGAGAAAACAGTATGTTAATGAGAACACCGGTCTGAAATGAATGTATTCATTCATCAATTTCTGCTACAGAGAAAATGATGAGAAATTAAACACGCCAACTTCTTGAAAATTAAAAAAGTTGATCATTGCATATTCGAAGTGGAGAAAGAAGCTTGAATGAAAAGACGATAGTATCATGATATTTTATGGTGTTGCGACTGCTTCGAATGATCGAGAGTGTTGTCGAAGGTGTGCTGTCAATCGTTACATCTCATTCGTATGCGAGTAGTTTAGGCGCATAAAGAATTTTTCATTTTCACGGCAAGCGTTTGCTTCTTTCGCAGATGCGAAGTGGAAACCTCCGGTCTTATCAAAGGAAGCGGAAGTGAAAAATGAAGAGGAAACAATTTCATGATGCAGTTACTGCTGCCATTGCTATACTTTACGAGTTTTATACAAATAAACGAATTTGCCATAAATGAATAAGGCTCCTTTATGATATGAAAAATCGTTTAAAAAAATATTGTTCGTCGCAGTCATCTGGAAGTGCAACAGTTTCAACGGCATCAGAATTGGAAGTGCAGTTTCAATTATGCTCGTATATCCTCAGCAATAAAGGATTAAAAGCTCATGCTGCTGTTAGTGTCTCTTATATCTTTTCTTCGCTGTTATTTTTTCCTTTCGCTTTCAAATCTCTTTCCGTACCTCTCATCTCCATTCCTCTCAGCACAAACGCCACTCCTATCGAAAGTTGAAATTAATTCGTTCTCCTTTTGCTCAGTCTTAAACAGTTTTTCTAAAGATAAAGGAGACACTAACAAAAGTATATTTTCAAATATGTTTTCGTCAAAAAGCTTTTCGTAGTAAATTGCGAGTTCATAGTAAATCCACATCACAAAAGCACCGTACGTACAAACAGCTCCTAACATAACCAGCGTTCAATACCGGCATTGAATGCTTTTCTTAAGGAATCACATAATAACTGCCTGAAAGGACCCGATCATCGAGAATGATTTACGAGTGACTATGAGCATAAAAATCGATACTGAGAACATCACCAGTTCCTAGTTTGAATAAATTTTTCGCTTCATATACAGTCCAAATTTGCCCACAGATGATATTACGATGGCAATAAATAATGGCGACATTTTTTTTTCGATTGAATGATCTGCTGAAGAAAACGTACTTAGCCCGTCTACGCGGTAGGTAAACTGCCTAATGGCATGTGTTACTCATTTTTCAACCCAATAATTTTCATTTTTTCCAACTTTGCTAAAATAATGAGCCTTGAAAACTTGAATTTATTTCGGTGACGCCGTCCACAACAGATGTTTTCACCTGTACAACAGGTGGGACTTTTTTCTGCTTACGCAATCGAAGTGAAATTATGGTTTTTTACTAGGATCAATTAGGCGCTCTACGAGCTTTTGAAAGGAATAAAGTCGAAGTTTTTGCTAATATAAAATCTTTTCGTCTATAATATCCAGCAAGCAATGTGCTCTCACAATAGTTTCACAGTGACTTTTATGATAATGACATAAGATGATTCAAGCAAACCTACCGACTAGAGATCGCTAAAGCGACGACGAAATTCATGAAATTCTAAAATATATAACGTTAATTGTATAAAACCTCATTTATACAGCATATTAGTAGCTGAATGCTTAAAATGCATTGTCAAAACCTATATAATAATTGTGCTCTAGATGCACATTAAGATGAGCCATCAAGAATGTCCACAATGCGAATATTCGATCTAAACCATTTACTTCAAAAGAACAAGTGGGAACTTTGTCTGCGGGCAAACCTTGAGCTCCATTTTTCATTTTTTATTTCGGTTGAACGCTCAAGATAGCGCACCGAAGCTGTTATGAGCGCATTATGTGCTGCATTCATTGTTGAGCCGGAGCAGAGTGACCGCTAATCTGCGTTTAAATTTTTGTTGACATTTTTCGTAAATTATAAGTTCAGTCGGCTTAAGACGTAATAATAGTCATGTATTTACTCCGACACGGTTAGTGCTGAGAAAATATGCACTTATACGCGTCATCTGTTCTTTGCTCGATGAAGACGTTACACTTCCTCGTCAGTATGTTCGCATGTAATGATTGAAAGATGGGATTTATGGCAGATGCAATCAGTTAAGTGTGAAGCTGTGCACTGACTAGTTTCTTGAATTTTCTTGGTCAAAAATGTCATCATATGAGGTGAACTGCCCATTAGTGGATATAAATCTGAAATACTCATGCTTGCAAGGCGTATTTTTGACTCCCATCCATCTGAATTTTGAATGCACGTTCAAACAAAACATTTTAAGGTTTGGTGGGCAGAAAACATATGCATTATGTGAGATTATTAATGATTTATGTATTAAGATGGTCATCGAAATATCTACGATTTATTTCCAGTTCATTATTAGTGGAGACGCTCTAAGTGATAGTGAATGTGATTCGCCGTTAACCACGTGCTTAGATCGATGTGCTTCAGTGGCGGCTGATGAGTCGCATTGCGTGTTCATGTCATCGAAAATGTATAGTGGGAAGGCTGACGTTTTGCACAACATGAGCTTAGTGGCACTGTACTAATGCCGCAACAGTGTTCCTTAGCATACCCTTCAGCCTTAAAGCCTTTTACCTCCATCAATAACGACCGCATCAAGCTGTACTACTGTCACAACTATAGGAAAAAGCAATTGCACCTAAAGAAGATTAAACGACTCCAAATGAAGAGAACAACATTCAACTCTGTGCGGCATATTTTGTCTCACACCAATCTCAACAAACAGCCGTCAGCTAACGGTACAGCTTCGAAGTGCTTTTTTGACGCAAAACTTCGGCGAACACTTGCCAAAAAGAATGTAAGCTGACGAAGCTATGTTAACTACGGCCGTCTACCTCTTCCACTATAAACTCCATTCAATATCCCGACTTACTGTCTATCGGTTAGCAATTGGAAGCACTGATGAGGAACTGATGAAGCTAGAAATCACAACGCACAGAACCAACCAGGCCTAAGCTTTATGACTAGCCACTGCCTTTTCAAACCCAAATGCTGGTAGTCGAATGCAAGAGCAGATAAAATGAGCCCAAATTCTAGTAGGGGAGGATTGACGGTACGCAATGACTAACGATTGTTACGTCCCTTAGGTAGAAGGCGAAGGACCGTGATTCGAAGCATCACTGCCCATTGCACCTTTGTTCCCTGTTTAGGGTCGCAAGAAATTACAGTGCTTACGACGTTAGCCGTCATGACTTGTTTGGCACTGTTTGAAATAAGAAGGTTTACATACAGATGACTGCCATGTTACTCCTCTAAGTGGTGCTTCTTTAAAAACAGAGTACTTTGCTGCGGTGCACTAAGATCGTTAACACTACGGGATGTAACGATCGGGCGGAACGAGTAAGCCGTTTTACAAAGCGACAAAACAACGGCATTAATGAATTTAAACTCCATCTGAAGCCAATTGACACCCGCCTGTCATCACTGAAGGGCGAACCGACAGTTGCCGGAAACGCCCACGTGCACGTAGCAATGGGCAAAACATTGCATGAGTTGCGCTCAAGCACGCTATAAAAGCCATTAAATACGTGCCACTGCAACGTTAAGTTTATCCACTGTTGCTGCCCGAAGAGTCTGACATAACATTTTTTTATAGGCGCATAATTCGATTGTCTTTTCTTAGTAGTTAAATCACCATGGATCAGGTAATCACAGCTCGTGCGTATATCCTGAATGAATAACATGCAACTTCGTATGAAGACCCCTCAGCTTGTAAGCTTTACTGACAACTTAGTGACAACTTTAATTTATTCAGTAGGGAGATTAAAATGAATTAACTTGAAAGATCAGCTGATGTTTAGGCGACTGAAAGTGGAGTGCTATGCTCCCTTCCCTTGTTCTCAGTTTCCCGACTACTGGCTTTTTTGTGGTGTCTTCGTTCCAAAAATCGTTCCTCGATCGAATCGAGCTGAAACAGCATGTCCTTTTGACATGACCGAGAGCTGGTAAGGAGTGCTTGTGGAGCTGGATCTATTGCATCACTTGCTTGTGAAGGAGAACGATGTATGGCTAACGGCGGGTCATGTGGAGAAGCCCTAGAAGGTAAACAGAAGGCTGCTGGAATAAGCATGAGTTCATAAGAAGTTGAGTTATAGGGATGACCTTACTATGGGCTCTTAAATAAAACATTCCATTTCGCTGAAACGGCGGGACTTCCCTTCGTTATCTCCAGCTTTTTCACCTTTGTATTGTCGTCGGAAGCGATCATTGGTGTGTGCTGTGCTAGGTGATGTTGAATTACTTTATGAAATTCGATAAGAATATACTCCCGGTGAGCAAATTTCCAGGTGACTAAAATGAAAAAGCCCTCAAAGTTTGCAGGAATACCCGCAAACCTCCAGCACTTTCTCAGATGTTAAAACATCATGTTAAAACAAATACGATGATGCTGAAGATTACACATGTGAAGTATTTTATTTTCAACCTCTCCTGCTATTTGTTTGTTTACTCGCTGAAATACCCGAACTGCCAACACATTTGATCACATATGGTTCTTCACATGAGGATGACAAAGTAACATTCGTTGCGGGTACAGATTCGACACAAAAGTACTAGATGAGTAGTTGCAAAAAGTTTTATGTGCAATTCGACGATTGTCCAAGATGATAGACGAAGTAGAAGCTAATCAGAATTGAAGGACAATTCATATCTATGCTTTTTGTTAGAAAGCAGCTCGCCTAAATTTTCCTGACTGCGTAAGAATATAATGTCAGCTTCATCTGTGGAGTTAAGAACGTAAATTTATGAAATTTTGTTCTTGTCATCTGTGTACTTGAAAATGCCAACTGGTGAACTTTACTGATACCTGACACTGTACAAAATTCTTCGACTCCATTGATCCGATGAGCCCAATTGCATCTTATTTTGCTGATTCAAGTTGTCAACACTTGAGACATTAGTTGCTGAACCATGCTAGATGAACACTGAAGGCAGTTGGAAGGAAGAAATTATTCTGTGGAAATATTTCACGGTCAAAGCTGCTGAAAACGATAGAGATTAAGCCTTGAATTTTCTCTAAGATCACTCATTTAATCTCCCAGGCTGTTTAACCAGTGTTTCCTACTTAATGAATTTGCTGAAAATTGTTTCTGCATTCCTGCTTCATTTATGGGTTACCCAAAAATACAGGTTCTTTCTTAGATGTTTTATCGAAATTTTCTCCAGATTTCTGTTAAATTTTCCAAAGAGTTGCCGTAGACGGGGATTTCATTGAACACGACCGTTTTAGACAATTTCCAAGTATAACATCTACATCAATGGCTTTACGCCGTGCAATTTTGAATTTTTTCAACGCCTCGTGGTGAAAAGCGATAGACCAGAACATGACAATGTTTGTACCATTTTTGATGTGAAAAACACCAGCAGTTAAAATGAATGGAAGTTACGCTGTGTGCCGTGATTGGTGCACTTCTGTTGCCCTCGATGCTGTAAGTGCAGTTCGATTATTACAGTTGCTCGTCATAGGCGCTCAGACTCTCACGGCTGTGGAACCATGCGAGCCACTGCATCGCAGTGACAGCAGCGTCAACCGTGGTAAGTGCGGTTAAAAGTGAACGTCTTTACCTCGAAGACTGCATCAACGTTATCATTGGTACTGATGGTGTACCATTGTTACTACTCTATTAATTTTACTTTCATTGACTTGATGGGAAGTTTGAGGAATCAACCGCTTTGTAAGGTCATCGAAGAATTTGCCAATTCTTTTCCTAAGCTGCCTTTCTCTCTTGATGCCAGGTGCAGCAAGTCGTTCTTAATACGGTATCCTGTCCGTGATCAGGGAATCCTCTCTCAACACCGCGGGCACTAAAAGCCTGAAGCACTCAACCGTAGAGCGCTTAGCTTAGGATTGATGGAATACTTCCGCCAACAGAAATTTTTTCTCGTGCGCTATTTTGTTTCACGAAATTCATGCTGAGCAACACAAGCAAACAAAAGGAGCAGCCTATGTATACATACATATAAGTTATATATGTAGGTTCCGCTGTCGACAAGATAAAATAGTAGTAAAGAGCAAGTGATTGAAGGAGCCTGAATTGTCAAACTGGATGCATTTTTCTGAAGCAACATATAAGGATTGTAACGTATTAAACTTTTACATAACTAAACGATATCAGGAAACGAATATTTCCGAAATTTAACATAACAAGTACAATAGAGCTCTTCAGGCGCATCATGCGCATTTGGATTGATAATTTATTACTTTTGTTTTGCCCACTTTGGCTACACATTAGGCTATGAATTTCAGGTCTTATATTTGTTATCCAAATACTTTTTATAATGGGAATTCCCCCGCATCTCATGAGCATTTCCTCCAAAATTTGCAACTATAATTTCATCAAGTAAGTACAAGCGCTCTAAAAATGGACGCTGCTAAATAGTTCGTTAAAAAACGGCTCGACGAGGTCCTTTGCACACAAGAGAGACAGATAGCCTTTGAAGACCAAGAATGGAAACAGAAGGTGGATGAGGAATTTCCTATTTGTTTGCCTCACTCGCGAGACTCAATAAGTGATCACTGATTTACAGCTTCATGTTGGAAATGTTTTCAGATGGGAGCTCAGTAGTAAGCGGGCGATGCATGCATTTCTTCACTAGGAGATTGAAAGTCTGAATTAAATAGCAAGAGAAATTTGTAGCATGCGATCGATTGTGCACTGGGCAACATGCAATGAAACTTCTTATTATTATAATAAATGAACAACTACTGAAAAGCAAACATTGATAGTTGTAATGTGGAATTTGATAAGAAAAAAAAACTGCCGAACTGACCGAAATTTATTGAGATGACATTAGCGTCCTTCAAAGAATCGACAGATTACATCAAAGAACTTATTGACTGAGACATGGATGTTGAAAATTTAAAGATTCCTTTCAATATAGCGACTAAATGTTCAAAGCAAAGCATTCATATATGTGACGATATCACACTGAGGTATCTATTCAATTTGGCATAAATACATGAGCGTTTCCTTAAAGTATAACAATACGACACTTCGAAATGCCTTAACCATTTTGCGTTGATTCCATCTCATTCAACTACTCGTTTATTGATGTGATATAGTTTACAGTTTAATGGTGATATCAAATGCGGCTGATTTTTTCATTTAGTTCTCGAAAATATTCATGGATCATTCATTTAGTGCACACTTCTTTTGTGAAATTTCGCTTTCATCACCTGCAAATTCTATAACACCCTCTGTTGATGATATAATGAACAACTAACTGTTAATATTGATTCGTTAGTGGAAAGAACTGAATGAAATTCGAATGAATATTCACTTGCAATATCTCGTTTACTATTTGATGAACGTTAGTGAATCACTTAAAGTATATTTGCTTATTATATCCTTTTATTTCACCTTTTCTATCGGAATGTTTTTCATATATGTGCTTCTGAAATAATGGCGAAATATCAATGCTCGTCATTATTACGCTTCCATCTTTTTTTGCCTTTCGTGTACAATTGACACAACATGCCATCTAAGTGGAAAACTCAATGATTATAGCTATACGTTCATATTTCCCTCATAACAGGTTCACAGAGAAATTTATGAATAGGTGGCGGCAGGGTATCCTCACATCGTTTTGTTCACATCTCCATCTGGCGTTAAGTCGAAAGGCCATAGATTTTCATATGCTCATTTGCACAATAAAAGAGCCAAGTATAGAAAATAACATAGAGGCGCAAGAGTGCCGAAGTTGCAAATAAGCAAACGCCACTATATTTTGCAATACCCCAATCAGTGGGGAATACAACAGCGGTTCAAAAAAAAAGTGGAACGAAGGTGATTCACAAATCAAACGAGCACGACAGTCGCCGCAGTCTTGGAATCGCCCCTAGCAACGTACTAGAGCTGCTGTGTGTCTAGGCAAAAGCACGATGTTCGAAAAGCGTTTCCTCTCGCACCGCCCCCGTTTACTTGAATGGCCGTGGGTCGTCGACGGTATAAAATGCGCACCGCCAATGCCTACGACGTTCATTTTGCGACGTGTAGTGCGAGCTGTATTTCAGCATCGCCAACAGTTAGCGATCACTGTTCTTGGTGGTGCACAAGCTTAAGAGGACTGACTTACTGTGTGCGGTGTTGTGTTTATTCTCCACCATAAACACGCGCCGTGTTGTTACTGTCGTTTCTGATTGTTTAAGGTATATTCTTAAGCCCTACAGCTGCATCGCTTAAATACCTCTCTAAACCACACATTTTGCTTATTGATCACGGCAGTCGACAGCCACATCTTGCATGATAATGATGGCCTTTCTATTGTTCATCCTGCTGCTATTATTTGTTGACGCGCAATCCCTCAATAACGATCAACAAAGCAGACGGAGATGCTGGTCATCAGGAAACGGAAAACCGGCTCAATGGTGGGAGCAAGGGGAACGCGTCGATAGGGGTAATTAATTTCGTTTTTATTGCCTCATTCTGCATAATATCTTCAATTTTAAATAGGCTTTTGGTATAGTTCATGCATACACGTGAATTTCTTGTGCATATATGAATTCGTCCTTTTGTGGTTATTGAAGAATTTCTTCCACTGATGATAGATGTGTCGTTTCGGTTGGAAAATTTCACTTCTCGTTTCATAAATCAAAACAACCATTGTGTTAGTTTGCTGGAGTATTCGAATCGTGTGGCTGCGTAGACAACAGATATCTGAGGTGGAAAAGTGCGCAGATATTTGCTGCCTCTGCGTATATTTACTCAAATCAGTTCAAAAGAGGATGAGAAAAGCACGGTATTTTTCGAAGCACTAAATATTTCCTCAACATTTCGCTCAACGATAATAAATTAGTTAACTCATCGAACTTATAAAATGCTCCGTTTCATTGGTTTTTTTTTTTTACGTAGATATCACTAGGTAATTACTGTGGAATTAAATTCTAATGATGGGCTGTAAAGAAAAGCTTCATTGAGTTTGATGGCGTAGTACTGTTTCACTTGTGCCAAAATAGATTTGATTAAAAATTGCAATAAATAGTTTCCGATGCGCTTATTCTTTAATAAGAGCCCTGAGGTGTTTAACTACAAAGCGTCAGTAATAATACGTCTTTTGTTGTTGCACACACACTACAGACAAAGTGTAACAGTTTATGAACTAGTTTAAAAGTTCTTATATAGATGTCTACATGTTCCGGCATCTTGACTTCATATAAAATCATCTTTTCCATGAGTTGGTTCGCTCATTCATAGATGAAATGTCATTTTTACTCATTCAGAAGGGTTTTTCTTTCTTATTTGAGGGCGTAGACTGCTTTTAGTAATTATAAAAGTTTACTCTAGTGCATCGACTCTCTGAGTTCTTCTCGAAATTTGCATCCGAAAAAATATATCTTGGTGGTGAAACGAGCATACCACCTTCTATTTTTAACCTTTCACTCCTCTTCTTATCAGCCAACATATTCTTCTTGTACTGTGAAACGATATGAAACAATTTACAAGAGGAGAGCGGAAAATATTGGTGCTAAGAATCGGTGGCGATGAACTGGCACAGAGTTCCATTTTCCTGAAAATTTCTATTACTCAAAACTCCACATTTCATCGAAGTTCTTGCCCGAGCAGTGAAGCTTCTTAATCCTGGCAGCCGTCACTGGTGTCACTTAAATGAATGCGGCTCCACGCACAATGCTAGCCACTTATTCGCTGGTATACCAATAAATAAACTAATTTATGAATAATTTGTTCGCATGGATATAGAAGCGTCTTTCCTTCTACAACGAAAGGCCACCTACTTTTCGAGCTTGGTTATGGAGCATTCGACAACGATCCTTTCCCCAGCATTATGCCCGCGTGAAGATGGAAGCATGACAACGCTTGAGACAGTGAAAAGGATCGCAAAAGTCCACAATCGGTAATGAGGAAGGGTTGAAACTTTTGAAATAGGTGGGAGAACGTAACTTATTCGGAGTTGTATTCTTAGGCAGGCGACATTGTGCAGAATAATGTATTGTAGCTGTGTTTCATGTCGTACGGCGTTTCCATACCCCAGAGGTGAGATTAAGGCGCTTTTCAACGAAAGGCCACCTGGGGTCAATTCACGCTTGCTGACCATAGCAATGCACCGGAAAATAGACCTGACTTCACATGATTCTCCCTTTGGCTCGTCTAGTTTTCTAGGCCTTCAAGATGATGTACACCCTATGTCGAATTGCGGTCGAATGAACTGTGGAACGACGTAGGTGTGAGCGCAAACAGTTTATCACACATATACAATAAGATGACAAATAAACTCGTTTACAAGGACAGGTTCAGTCATAGGTACGACTCCATAGTAGCACCTGGCGAATTCTGCAGTGCCGCCAACCACCTCATCCTCCTTCCTGACCACAAGTAGGACAGTTTGCATTTGCAAACAATCGAACAGCTGGTATGAAAACATGAGCATATCAGCACGGCTTATATCCCCGAATTTGCCTCAGGCTAATCTCATGACGCATGCTGGGCACTTTTACAGCGCCCTATTATCCTTTGACCTATAGCTGACTGCAACTTATAGTACAGTAGTTAAGTAGTTTTCGAAACGTTTTGACAATGGTATAAGAGGCATCTACTCACCAATTTTAAACTCGCTGGGATTCCTGTGGTATTTTTATCAGCCCTGATAACAGCACTATGGGCGATGAAGACGCATTTTATTGTCTGTAGTTTTCCGCTTTCTAGTAATCGCTTCTTTCATGAAGAACGTCTCACAAAAGAAATATAGTACACAATAAGCTGATGCACGTTGATCTTTTTAGCAATTATGAGTTAAGTAGAGAATCTTCAACCCCGAAGTGGGAGCATCTAGACCATCAGTAGCATTAGAGCGACTTTTTTATCTCACATCAACATAAGACATTATTCACACATCAAACAATGCTAGTTTCATTGCCTAAGTTCTCTAAAATGGTAAGCGACCCTTTTAGCTATTTTCAGAATAGGAGTTAACGCTTTGAAGGCCTACTGCAATCATTAAATCGTTCGAGCAGTTGGAGAATTAATATACTGTGCAGTGAATTTGGTGTAAGGGGCTACTTGATGTTGTGTAAATCGCAAACACGTTGTCTTTAGCGTTTTTGTGCAAGAATAATGTGCAGTTTTATTCGTTAGAGGATTTTAAACTTGCCCCTGACTCCTAAACCTCTTCAACGAACAGTTTTCCGAAACTTATTCGTAAAACTGCTTGCTTCCTTTTAGTCGTCGTGGAATTTGCCGAACTTCCGTACTTGGATGTTCAGACACCCAGCTGGTGCAAATATTAGATTACAGTAATTAATTTATTGATTGTAAAACTCATGGAATCGAAACTACGGCAGCTCTTGCATATAAGTTATTCCTAATGATCTTAATGCCCCGGTCATATTGCATCAATATTCTGTTTTTTTTAAACTCTCCACACACCTCACATATAGCACGCGACCAATTTCCGCGAGCATTTCATGCGGCGACCTTGGCGAATAGTAGAAATCAGCGAATTGTGTTGTTGTTGCTTAGTGTTTTTTGTATCTTTTAAGAGGGTAATCTTCATTAGCGATTCATTTTTTGACATCGTCTTCCGCAATTAGTAAATTATTTCCAGTCACTTCAATATAAGAATGACCGGAGAAATTACAATAATACTATAATCACAAAAAGCATCGTTAAAGTTGAGGATTCACTCGTCAGCGCTATCTCGATTCAAAACGGGAAGTGGAAATGAGAAATTATATGTGAAAAAAAGAGCACAGATATAGCTTCCCAATTTCTCCTCCCAGCCCTCTTAGCGCCACGTTAATTGCACTGGCGCAAGCTGCAAACGTGCACCTGAACTGCAGAATACTTTGGGATATCCTTTTCATTCCATTCAAACAATTAGCATAGGACAGATGCTAGATTTGAGGAAATTTTCGTTTAAAAAGTTAGAACATGATGCTTTTCGATTGTGAGGTTAGTGACCAAGGCATCGAAGATATGCGATGTGTCAATAAAATATTTATGTTTTTTGTGGGCGTAAACTGTGATCTTAGCGTAATTGCATACCAACGATCAAATGCGATAAATTGTGTTGCGATTTTTGAGCTATGGAAGCCGGCTTACGAGCGCTTACCTTCTCAACATGGCTGTTTAAGACCAACTTAGACCAGCATCGGTGATGTATTTTTTCGACCGTTTGCTTTCAGCCGTAATTGGCGATAAATTAGTGCATGTTCCAAGCTATTAAGGCCTTTAAAACCTCTATCTGTAGAAATTTTTCTAACTCGCGCTCTGAAATTTTTAAATCTCCAGCATTTCTTCACATATACGACGATTATATTCATGCTAAAAGCTTTCGGATCGAGAGATGCGGATCAGTCTTATTTCTTCCTAGTCTTTAACGTCGATTGCAGCCTGCTTTTTCCTGCCGAATCAGCTAATTCCATAATTATCCCGTCCACATTTCAACCAATCTTCAACTATTGAGAAAATACATTTCCTATGCATAAAGAAGCTGGTATGATGATCATCAGCAAATTAAGGGCAATTTTGAGCAAGAATTACTCGATGTTTGAATGAAAAGTCACAGCGCAGGTAGCTCGAAGCAACTTTTAAACAGTTATCAATGCCGAATGTAAAATATTGTATTTTCAGGTATTCTGTTTCGATAAAGGTGATCCTTTAGCTAAAAGTGCCCACTCCAATGAAGATGCTCATTTCAGCAAGGATAATTAATAGTGATGCAAAATTTCTAAACGCGCTACGCTAGTGATAATCCTTATTCAAAACCGCATGACAACATCTGATCGTAATTATTATCAAACTAACGTTTATGTACAATTTAAGCATTTAAGGACATTCTCCTCGATTTTTTTAGTTTGCCTTTTTCTGTATAATTCGCAAAAATCCCATTAATTTTGTGGGAAAAATTTTTATTCAAAGAGGCATAATTTGCTGCTACGATATTTGCTTTTTTTTAAACGTTTTATTTATCAGTGCTCCAACAGCAACTTGATATTTTCAGAATTTATATGACACAAAATAATGCTTCATCCTTTCTCCCTTCCTACTACATCCCCTCATTGATCGCTTATTCAAAGGTCGTCTGCCTTCGTTGTCTTCACTATTTGTGATATTCCATACTTGAATGAGATCGATGCTTCGATTGCTTAATCCACTTGTTTTTCGTTCAACTTCCCATTTTTCGATCTTGACTACGTGTTGATGTGGCAGTTATGCGCTATAGAAGACTGCATACATTAGTTTCCGCTCAGGGCGTCTTTCCTGGTGTCTTATTCTCAGTGTGAAGTACGGTGGTTCTGTTGTATTTGAGAATTTGAAATTTTTCAGTCGACAACGAAGTGCTGTTTTCTCTGAAGTGTTATCTCTTTTAAAAACCCATTACAAGAGGTTTAGTTCAGTGAAAATGTGGTATATTCGGTCCCACGAAGTAATGCACCACCAAATTTCCCTAACAAATTTAGAGTTGTGCGAAACATCCTACAAATCGTGCTACTACATGGCGAGATTCGCACTCATAATTTCATTCTGAGGCAGTTTTCTTCAGCTAATTTTCTTTCTCAAGAGAACGATTAGTGAAATAATCATTTATTTCTGTCAGATTTCAGTGCCCACTTTCAAATAATACTTAAACGGAAACTAGCGTCTCATTAAATCCAAAGGAAGTGCAGTGTTTCAGCTTAATTCTTTCATATACTAGTATTTCATATCTCTATGTGTCACATTTATCTGACAATATGAAGGTTTAAATTGGATGGAGTAGAGTTCTGCAAACCGTTCTTGCAGTGAAAAATGCTGAAAAATATTTAGCAAAAACATTTTGAGGAACTTTGTTATTCCTGAGCATTAGAAACTTTTTGAGTAGGTATTGCTATTAAACATCCGTCAGAATTACTGATTAGTTCATTTCGTATATTCCATTCCAAAATTTTCTGATATTGAAGGGGTTGATTGCGTTATCGTAAAAGATGTTAACAATCAGCAACTACTGGAGTTTGGCGATGCCGACTAATGCGCACCTACTGTTTAGCGCCGCGCACTGTGTTCATCGAGTAGCCACACAGCAGAATTGTATGGGCGTACCCGCTGCATTTTGTGTCACTTTTGTCATGAAGAAATGGAACGGAGAGAGAAGGGGTCGTGGAAAATTAGCAGTCAATTTCAGAATTTGTGATTTGATTGCTTAGCGAAACGGAAGTTGTATAAATACGAGAGTAAGAAGTTTTTTGGTGTCATCTTGCACTTGACTAAAAACAATGATTAATTAAGAGTGGAAAGTAAGCGACCAGTCAGACATGTCTAGGATTGTCGTTGGGGTGTTCAGCGAACGTGAAAACGGCGAAAGACGTTAGCCGAGCGGTTCTCTTAAAGTCATTATATATATATATATATATATATATATATATATATATATATATATATATGACTTTATATATATGGAATACATATATATGGACCAGCAACGAATGGAACAAAGCGTTTCTTCATGGCCAAGTTTATTCGCCAATCTCTTGCTCAACTCCTTTCCACGTTTCTTTATTTACCAATAAGCGTAACAAAGAGTGCCTTACAAGAAGCTCACATTGCAGTCTCACTGATTGATAGGCAATCTTTAGGGCGATATTGGTACGTGTGCTCAGGCGGAGAACTGCAACCTCAAGGATGTTTCACCTCAAAAGATGAACGCATATTCATCTATGGCACATTTGTGCAGAACGGCTACGAAATGCAGTGCATAATTGGCAACGATGGCTATCTTCAGTTCAAATTCACCGCCTGTGTACCGGGCAACGGAAGTCTACGGTACATGGTTGGTGAAACCTGGGAAGACGAACAGGTTTGCACTTGTAGATTGCTTGCGTAAAAGACATGCTTAAGCCATGCCTAAGCATATTCGCTATAGTCGCTAACATTCCAAAAAGATATAAGTCAACAGGCACACAGCCGTCATGCTTGTTATTTCGGTCTAAGTTGCTTTTCGAGCTTTATGCTTGAGAAGTTCTTAGATCGTGATACTGCAAATATTTGTACCGTGATGCGCAATCGTGGTGCTCATGTAGCGGTTTTTTTTCGTTTTGAAGCAAGGCAATGAGTTTTCTTTGCATGAAAACTTTGTTCCTTTTCTCATCATGCGCGAGCGCTTTAGTTTCAATTTCAAATTTCGCCTAAGCGTTATTGGTAGGGCTATGTCAGCGTTATACCATTGTTGCTTAGTATGTAGAACAAGAGTTTCTGTAACCATTTTTCAATAGGATCTTACACGATTACTGATTGAAGAATATAGAAAGAATATATATGATCGCCGAACAAAGTATATACGTGTGATCAACTTCCATTACAAAATATTTCGAATCTGAACTTTGCGATTTGAGTCATTGGACCAAATAAGTTTGCTCTGCGATTGACGAAAACTACGTTGTCAAATTACAATAAGGGTTGATGTTTTTGACGCATTTTTGCAGGCACCTGTTATAGTGATGATAAAGTGGGGAACATGCGCTTTGTGATGAACGAGAAGACTTCTTGTGCGGTCACGGTCAAAAATGTTGGAACTGTTTTGTTTGGGCTAGGTTACGAAGGCGTGAATAATTCATGACGCTGTTGAGAATACTTGTGTTGAATCAGTAACGGAAATAGTTCTTTTTTGATCGTTAGCGCTCTATACGTAAGCTATGACCTACTCAACCACTCCGCACGTAGTGGCGACCTATTTCAACAGGAAGTTGTTGTCGTTGCTGTTGACGTTTAATGTTTCTTAGTAACTTTCCTATAATATGAATCTGAGAAGTTTGTTGAGTTTCTCTAACGAGTTTCAGAGGGGTTCATCAAAGCGATCTTATCTCATATTTTCTTGTTTTGCGTTATCACATGATCAAATGCCATTTCCCTGAAATCATCCCTGACCCCCGTAAAATGAAGAGTTATGCTGTCGAAAAGAAAAATGCGGTTTACAATTTAACTTTCTATATAGTTGCAAAATTAACTGAAAACATAAACATTTATAGAAATGTTGAGAAAGAACAATTTCTAAGGGGAAAGCCGAACACAAACAAATTCTTTTTCCTTAAGAAAATACAAAACGAGGAGGGAGTTTTATCAAATATTAAAGTTGCAAAGTGAATCTTGGAGAATCTAAGCGTTTTCGAATAGAGCATATTTTATTTCAAGCGTTTTTCTTCTGGTTATTATCAAGATTGAGCTAATTAAACGTGATGAAATGATTTCAGGAGAATTAAGGATTTATCATTATTGCCAAATGTTCCCACCTTATTAACATTTTGCAAATATGTTATCGGTAAGCATAGCATTACAGGCATAAACAAGTTCAATTGTATTCCAAGTTCACCCACCTATGTGAAATATCCACTGATGTGATCTTCAGTTAGCATCTGTATAGAACGCCTCATTTCCGCTTCGCTGTCTTCGAGCATCATGAGTGACATAACTCAGTAGGACAAATGCTTTGTTGTTGTCTGCTTGAGATTGCGTCAATTTCAGCATATGTATTGGTTTGTATGCAAGGCGGATGGAGCCTATCTTAGAACAGATATTGGTGGATGTGTCTCGCACGATAAAAAGTCACGAATCCGTCTCGACGACAACTACGATTTCGGCGAATACACGTGAGTACTCGTTTGCGCTCTTTGAAATTTGAGCTGAAATTTGCTCACGAATCGGCAACTATCTATTCGCATAAGATTAAACAATCAATTTGAAGACAGATTTGCATTATTATGATCGTTGCTGCAAGTGAACTCATGTTCTGAATTCTAGGCATTTTAACATTCGATAGCACAGCAACAGAAAAAAAAAACCAAATATATGTGCAAAATAAATTGCTCGAACGAAAAAGAAGGGCAGATGCATCGAAGATTTATAATCAGATGTGATCGGCAAATGTGACAAATGTGCGCCAGAGGTAATTAATGCGTTGATTGCTTCTTGAATCCGAAAATTCATAAACTCTTCCTTGGTATGTATTTTTGAAGGACTATATGTATTTAGAGAGAAACAAAAACAAACTTTTGCGATCATAAAATGTTTTATTTTAATGCAATTCGTCTAGGAAAATATGACGCTGTTGACATAAAAAAAGAAACAAAAGAACTCCAACGAATTATTTCAGGATTATAGAAATGAAGTGAGACTGCAACCTCTAATTAGTCGAATATAGCATCCACGAATTACGTGACCAATTAAGGGATCAACAAAAGTGGAAATATAATAAGAAGTGACAAAACATATAACTCACCTTGAAAAAGAATACACTGACCTTCGTACGCATTTTAAAGGCTGTTGATTGCCCATTAACGTTGAAAGTTGAGTCTTCTAACGATGATCATGTTCGAGCGAATTTGAAATGCAATCAAAAATCCTACGATAACATAATTGAACGAGACTAATGCGGGAAGCCATAAAAAAATTTTGCATCTAGGTGCATGTTCTTGTAAAGTACAATAGTTCTTGCATATAACGATGCGCAATTAACAGATGGTTAAAGAATTGTTCGTAAATTACAGATACCAATGCCAGAAGAAATACAATGGTACTGTGCAAATGTGCTCTGTCGGATGCATTCACAAAGGTGCACACTACAAAGTTGGACAACAGTGGCCGGTTTGTACTTCAATTACTCCAATTAATCTCAAGAAAATTTCCTTACTCTTCAAAGAGTATGTTGGCTTTTGAATGAAAATACCGATCAACTTGACTGTCCTCAAGATGTACCCAAGTGAATGTTCTTCGGAGGACAAAATTAATAGGCATCTTATTTTTAAAGGTGCACTTTTCAAGGATTTAGTTGCATTAAAAATTACTGCCGCAAAAATAACCAATGCAGGCACAAAATTCGATTGCTGTCTTATGAGGATTCATAGAATAGCTGAAGTCTAAGGGTAGTCAAAATGCAATGAAGTTAAATACACGGGTTGATAAATTTCTTCGCAATATTTGTTCCTACGTTTTCATGTGGAAAAAACAAGCAAACAAACATGCATAGGCAGTAAACTCCGGAGAAGAATATTGTAGAGAATCCAAAGAGGCCATTATTTGGTTGTAATATAGCTATGCTCTTTTTTAAGTTTTTGGAAGTCAGTCAAATTTACATATGCAAAAATTAAGTCCCTCTTATTTTATTTCAATGATCTCCTCAGTTCATCGCATTTTTTCTTCATAATTCGGCTACGACAATATCCGCGATTACTGCCAATAAATACGTTTCATTTTAATGAACATCTTTCAGCTTGCTCCTCAAGGAAGTTGCCTAGTCTCCCTACTGAGCCTTCTAAATCAGGAACTTCTCATGTGAACGTCTGTTTGTGCCTGCGCTTATTTCTGCGCTTGTTCCTGTTCATATTTGTGTGCATTCTGGTATAGTCTTGATTTGTTCTTTTAGTCCATTACATTAAAACGAAACATTTCTGGGAAAAAAGGTATTCCTGGATATTTACGTTACTTTTCGATAGCACTTCGAAATATTCAAAACAGTTGAACCAGGTTAAGGACTATTGCAGTTAAAACTACAGTAGAATTGCCTGTTGCAGATTTCCCAAGAGGTAGCAAGACGAGAATGTTTTTTGTTTTAGCTTGACAGAAGTGCAAAGTAGTGCACTTGCGCCGTGTATCCTATGAGAAGATTTTTTTTTCTGATGTATGCGTTAAATTTCTCCTGATTTAACTGAGCTTTCCTCATCCTTCATCATTAAACGCGCATTTTTGCGAACGTTCCTTAGTGAAGATATACGGGGTTTTTAGAAAAAGAATGAGAGTGTAATTTATAATCTAACGAAAAATCGACGGTACCGTTGTTTTTGTGTGCGATATACTTCTTAGACTCATGATCTACACGCTATGCTTTTTTAGCTTTTGATTTTGAAAAATCTACCTCACGAATCTTCTCGTCGATTGTTTCTTGAGTGGCATTCACGATCATGTCTATTGGGGATGTAGAGGTCCTCCGTCAGAGGATCCAAAAATTGCAAACCCGCCGGACAGTTCTCTCTTCTCTCTTCCTATTCGTTTCCGCCGCTCATCAAGCACGATTCCTTATGGTCGCCTTTCTTTTACTACAGAGAGATGAGTTTAATAAGTGCGGAAATGTTTTATTTCTACCATAAGAAATAGCTGATCAAGTATCAGGTGATTGGCATTCTATGTTTAGGTTTTTTTTTTTTCACAAAAATTCCTGCTGTTGCGTTTCATTCACAACCGTTCTTTCACTTCATCAATTTCGTTTTGCGCAAAAAAAGGCTGCTTTCACCTAAGCGACACTCTTTTTTGAGCATTTGAGAATTTTGGGGGCCCGTGAAGAAACATACATTTCGGATTCACTCTCAATTGAGCTCTTCTTCCAGAAAAAAAATGGAATAATCAACAATGCCAGGATTTTGCAATAATCAGCAATCCTAGGATTTTTTGGGAATATTGGCGTAACTTCAAAGATTCCTCAAATAGTCCTCATTTGCATATTTCCACAAAGAGCTTGAAAATGCTTCACATAATTGTTTTACCTTCTCGCCGAAAGATTCTTTAGGCGTACTATTGCACTGTATTTTGTTTCTACTTTCACAAAACGAAATTATTGATTTGTTAACTTCATTATGCAAAATACCACCAATATTATAGTGGTACCTGAAGTGAGAATGTGTTTCACATATCTCACATAAATGGCATCAAAAATATCGCAAGAATTTTCCGAAAGTAAGTGAGGAGTGCTATTATTGCTGGAAAGAAAAATGTCTAACTGAATAAATGGCAAACTTCCTCCGAATTCTTGTCATAGTCACGGGGTATTCTTGCGCAGTCTCATACTTGATGGGCGTCTAGCAAGTGCATCTATTCTTGCAAACTGTTCAGCAAATAGCTTTGTAGTTTATGAAAGAACTTCGTGCTTCTCTGATTCAATTTTCCGTTCTACCTCTTTGCTATGATTTCAGGGTTGAATTAATCTCCCACGAGATATCAGAAAGCCTACTTTATGCTACAAGAGAATTTATTTTTGATAGGTTAATAAACTTAAAAGACTGTGTGTGATGAGGAAATGCATTAAATTCTTGATAGACGACTGCGTGAAGTCGACCTTTTTTCCTTGCATGCTGCTCACCGACCTTTATGAAACGCATCTGCGATGCGCTTGGAAGAGAATCGCGGCATAGGTGAGACTAATTACTTTCGTTGACGCTGTATCGCCACCTATTTAGAAAATGTGCATTGTTGCCATTTATGTTTTCTCAGCCTACGTTTACGTATTCCTTTTTTAATTTACAGAAGTGCAACAAAAAGTCAATAAATTCTCTTTGTCTCATAATTGTGGCATCTTCTTCCTTCTGAAGAACTTGGCGGCGAACTGGATCGGAATAATAGTCGCGGATGCTTAATTTATCGCTGAAAGGAACCCCTAATCGGGTCTTAATTTCTTTCGCCTTTGCAATTTCCTAAGGAATTCAAGGACACAAGGAGAATAGCCTGTCATTAAAGCCTTTCAAGACTTCTTAATGATGACATCGCATGGTAGCGTACAAATTTCACGATGTGTTTCTACGCTTTCCTCACCTGTCACATTCTGAATGGGAATTTTATGACATCATTATTCAGTGCGTCGGTTCTTCTTGAAGATTTCTTTCTGGTGGAAAGAACTAACTGCATTAGCATGTTTCTCTCTGCACTCTCTGTTTTATTTCTTTACCTTTAGCAATCACTTCGAAAACGACTGAAAATTCAGGGAGTAAAAGGTTTTTAAAAATATATGAGAATGGTCGCTTTTTTACTCGACCGATTTTCTTTTACTGAAGTGATAAAGCAGCGCGATTGGCTTTCTTCACTGATCCTTCAATTTTGGCTCCTTCTCTGGACACCGACTCTTGCCAGAAGGTTAGTGGATGAGGCTGAAGGAGCATAAATGGGTCTTCTAGGTGCGTCATAGTATATTTCATCATCTAAATTTTCCAACAGTTACTAATAAATTTGCTTTCACTAATTGCACCACTTTTTTCGGAAACAGTGAAACCGTGAGTTGTACGATAAGTTTTTCGCATATTAAACTACACAAGTCAATTTCGACAGTATGGCCGGAAATATTTCTGTTCTCAGCAAGGAATTAAAAACACTTGCAGAAACTCGTTCGAATTTATACACAATTTATGATGCTCAGCGGTTCACTTTATTTATTGCGTGATCCTACTTCACATGAACTTTAGAAGTGTTGTTCATTTGTATTTGTCGGTGCTCGTTCCGAATTTTATTGTTTCATTCCACTCATAAAACGGCTCGATTGAGCGGTCGTGCTCTGTCGATAAAAGCCGTTTTTGTAATCTGAGCGTTGAACTTGACAAATGCACCTAAACGAGTTGCGAATGTGCCTGATCTATGCAAGTGCTCTTCCACTCAGTTCTTTTCCCGCAAAAATATTTCGACCGGTAGCATCACATTCTGGCATCCATCACCTTTTTTTCATAATCTGTTGTTGAAAGACTGCTATCATTCTCTGTGATAGGTGGTCTAAGGCTGCAACATTTTGGACTAAAGCGTAGTCGAAATGTGAGAGCATTTTCGTGAACGAAGAATACACGTTGCATCTTTACTGATGCCCGTTGCTCACCGCTCACAGTTTTTGCACTGCAAAGCTGCGACTAGTTTGCGACTATGTCACGACTAGTTTGAAGAATAAGTTATATGAGAAGTGAAGGCTTTAAATAATGGAGATCTTATAAACTGTTATTTCAAGAAGCTAAATACGATAACTTTTATAACTGGAAATACACTCACTAAATACTATAAGTAAAGAAGTTATATACGAGATATTTCACGGACGTACCAAAATCAATGTGGAAATTCAAAAAGCTTATGTATTGAAAGGGAGCGATGTGTAAAAGATGGATGATCGAATTAAAACTGAAATATTGAAATTCTGAAATCGGAAAAGCAGCGTTGAAAACAACACGTGAGAATCAGAAATGCGACAAATTCAGCGCCTAACTTAGAGAAAAATAACATTAATATACATTAATAACAAGCTGTCATTTTTTAACTGTCGTTGGATTTCAATTGAATGCGAACTACCGGTGGAATGGAACGCAGAAATTCCTTTCAATTATGGGTACATAGCATTTAAGATACGTAAGCGCAGAAGAAGTTAAACGGTTGGAAAATCTCAATAGAAATTAAAGATGATTGACTGCGAATTTAATTTTAGAGTTTGGTTGTTCGAAACGATTCAGTATTTGTTGCAATAGAATATAGTGTTTCAGTAATTATTATCATTTGCTATATCGATGGAAAGATGCCGATTTCATTAAAATCGTAAATTCATTTTAGCTATATGTCCTGAAATGAGTGAATTATTTTTTTGGAAATAAAGCTAAAAAAATGCTTTTCTAAATATTAGGAGATAATAATTGCCAAAGAAAGTCTCAGATCAATAAAAATGAACTAAGCAATGGGATCCAGAGAACAAATGCACTTCATATATTTTATTTGAAGAGCTCGAAGCAGGATAGGATTATTCTCTCAGATTAAGGATGGAAAAAAAAGCTATAGATCACATCTTGAGGCGATATTTTTATGAATTTCACATGTGGCATTAATGAGGAACTCAACTTATTAACGTCAAGTGGATCACTCTTAACAAAACGCAAAGTCAGTAATCTTTCAGCTAATAAAACGATTACAATTCATCGGATTTTATATTGCTATACTATTCTCTACTGTAATTGTGTTGATTTTTGATGATTTGCGATTCTTGAACCCTTTCCTTATCTTATTTTACTTTAATTTTTTGTTGTGCTCCTAATGCTGTCTCATTCAAGGCTGAGATGTTACCTAAAAATAGATTTAGTGAACATTTCACTTTTTGTCGATGTTTCACTCTCGTTTTGCTGCGCAGTAGAAGTTATTCTTGGAATAACCTTGACACAATAATTTCCACTACATCATCACATTTTTTCTCTTTCTTTTAACAACTTTCTTTTCAGTCCTTTACTTCGCTTGAAACTTTTCATATAAATAGAAGCGAGTTCTAATGCTATGCACTGCTAATTTTGCAAATCACTTTCCTCACATACATTTCAATGTTTTATTGAATAGTACGTTCGGGGCAAATCACTTTTCCATTTTCGCTGAGCTCATTCATCTAATTATGTCGACGCATCTGTGAAAACATTCTATTTTTAAATTCTCCACTGAATGCTGCCATAATATACTTATAGGTGCATTTACGATAACCAAATCTCTAAACGGGTTTGAATTTGATGAAAGTGATAACACTATGATTATTTGACAACGCATTATAGAGATTGAGAGTTTTAGCAAGAGATCTTGGATTTTACAGCTGAAGCAAAAATGCTTAAAGACCCCGAAGTTCGACAGCCTCCGATGAATCGGTAACTCTTTCACCAGAAGAGTTGAAATATGAGCTAGAGTGGTTAGTCACCTTCTAGGCTCGACGTGGACCTTAATACCGAAATTCTCACGCTTTGAAGCAATTTTGCTTCAGCCCGAAGGTATGATCTCCCTATCGCTTGCATGATAAATGGCTGGCCCATTTGTAGAAATGAGGTCGAGATGAATTTTTTGTAAATTAAGTAGGTGAGTTGCACTGCTTGTGCGTTTAGTGCACCAGAGTTCGTTTTATTTCGAAAGCTCCTGAGCTCTTACGATAATTTCCTTGCATCTTCGAAGTTGTAGCAGATAAAAAAGCGATCACCGCGGCAGGTGATGGAAAAAGTGGTTAATTAGTGAGGTGTTTGGCTTTCCAAGGAATAAGTTTATAGCAGTTGATAGGGCTGGGTTTCTCTAGACGGGTTGTCTGAGGTCAAGGATCATAAACAAAAAATTTCAGGCATTCAAAATAAAATTTGCGACCGAATAACGGATATGCTGTTACCAATGATAAAGCAGATTGATCTTTGAAGGGCTGGTTCGATTATGGGGTCATTTATTGCTGTATTTCAGATCTTAGGCATACAATCTTTGGTTGAGCAGCAGTCTAACTAATGAGGACCGATAAGACTGAGATCACCTTGAGGAGGTGCTTTGAGCGGAGAGATAACAAGCATATAATTTTCGGCATCTAAGACATAAGTTCTGGCCCATTACTTGATAAAAGTTGGTAAGGTTGAAATTATTTGTGTCGTGGTTCTTTCAGTATGGGATCGTAGCTTTGGTCCATCAGCATGCAGTCTCCAAGTATTACGAGATAATTCGGCAAAAAGTAAAGGGACTGAATTTTTGAACAAATGAATTTGTCTTATAAGATTAAGAGCCACGCTATTATGATGTCCTGAAGGTGAACAAGGGAACAAGAGCTATCTGCACACAGCCTCAGGGATAGGCAGTAGAACAGAAAACCGACGCGATAACAGAGCGAAGAAAGTTGAGCTCCGTGGAGCATCTAAGTAAATGAACATCCAACATTTCGAGTTTCAGCACAGGAGAAGACTGGACTGTTCGCGAACGACTCATTCGCGTTTGACAGGCTACAGGAGTGCATAAACGATATCGACAAGAAGTAGATTCCAGTCCTCGTTTATAAAAAAATTAGAAAATGGACAGAATATTGCCTGTGGTGATGACATCCTGATGGTGGGATCTGATGCTTATCTCGTCTGTAGACAGAGGCAAACCGCAACACTGCTGAAAGCACGATGTTGGAAAAGTGCCTTGGAATTTTACAAGAAAGAATGAAATCAGGCTGTGATGCTCTATTAGCCTTAGCGTGCAAATTTTTGGCCCGATCCTATAACTTGGCTGCTATGGACAGCGGTGAATTCTACGGAAAGCAGTAAAAGTGAAACGTTTTCATACTCCTCAGACAGGTTTTGTGGGAAACCATGTAAATTGGCTATGCAGGTATAACTGCATTGTCAGTTTACATGGCATCTCAGAAGATCGTCAGGATGTATGAAAGACTTTATAACGAAGGTCTTTCGACTGTATAATGACAAACTTGTGATCATTTAAGCTCATCGTTCGTGTTGCTAAACTTGCTGAAATTATTGCTTAACCTTGTAAACTATTTCATGATAGAGTCCCTTACTTTCGACCTTTTCTGAGCAGCTGAAAAATTTGATAGTGGTTCCGCCTAAACCATGTCTAAGCACAGTGTGACCTAGGTTTAGGAGGATTATAAGAATTTTTTTATATTTTAACAAGAATCAAAGGATAGGAGAGACTAGCAGAATTTACCAGGACGGGCTCTGATCGAAGCTTTAACCGCCTAATGATCTCTATCCGCGAGAATCGTTCTTTATGCTACATTGGTAAAAAAACTACGTGGGTCTTCTGTTACGCGGAACGATAAATCACCGCTTAGAGCACATTTCGAACAACCATATGAGCAGGAAGATTTAGAGAATGCCTAATTTTGTCACGGAACGTTTGCTGTGTGACGAAAGCATCCTCAATCTATTTTCTTATCCTACATGAAAGTGGTGGATTTTTTGCGCCATAGCGGTACTGCGTTTTTTGGACTTCATATTAAGTGTTCGCACTTACATATTTTCGCAATGGAAATGAAAAAGAAGTGGACGGGAATAAAGAGCAACTGAGATTATGATCTCTTGTGATCGTAAAGCAGAAGAAACTGTGAGAAAAACAAACGATTGCGCAAATGCTCAAATGATGCAATACTCTTAGTGGTAAGATTTTGATGAAAGTACAGTTGTGATTGATTATTGCAGCTACGTTTTTTTTCCACAATGCACCATAAACGTGTCATTTGGAGTCGTCTTTTTGTGGCATACATAAACTCGTTCAAAATCATAACTTCATTCGTTGACGTTCCATAACTCAAAATCATAATTTCATTTCTTTTGCCACTACGAGAAGACGTTTTTGGTACATGCTCTATTTTTCTAATCAGTTTTAAAAGCTCATATTTGCTTGACAAATTTAGTGGATATAAGAAATTCGGATTCCAGAAGTGTCAAATATTTATTCGGCTCCATATTCGGAAACTTGGATTTTCAGGATGGAGATTTCGTCTATTATTGCAAGCTGAACGGAGGTCGATGCCAAAAGGTGTGCGTTGGATGCCAATTCAGGGATAAACGGCTCTACGATGGCGATCGCTATCAAAAGGACAACACTGTCTTCCAGTGCGAGGTGAGGCCGGATAAATATGGTCACAAGCCGGTTGGCTGCGTCGTATGGGATGAAAACGGTAACTCTGTAGAAAGAATCGTCGGATGTCGTTGGTAAGTATTTTTCGCAGTGATAAATCTCTTTTAGTGAATACAGAAAATTTTGAAAATACTATCGACATTAATGCCAGCTAAGGATCCCTCAGGAACATTCTGCGGCAGTATTAGGGTGGATAGGAATAACTGATACAGTCTCTTCAGTTGTCGCTCGTACAGGCCGGCCGTTCTTAAGGTCTTGCTTAACACTCTGGGAGGATTCATTTCTCCGGGTCACCCAGTTTTTCCGAATTAGAGGAAAGGGTGAACTCGAAAAAAAGAATAGAGTTCAAAACGATCAACGTCGTATGTGGACGACAGAGCGATGATTTCACATGAACAATGATTGTGCTCATCACCACAATGCAATCACGGCATTAAACAGTTGCTTCTCCAATAAACCATTATTTTCCTTGCCAGAAGTGAAACTTTTATAGGAGCAGCAAAAATCAGAGCGCAATAGTGCCTATCATCGTAGATAGTAACTATAAAGAAATTTGTTTATTACTATAAATTTATTGTTGTGGGCACCCAATGCGTTCCAGTTATATTGGGCACGATTGAAATCACCGAATAGAAAAGAGTAATGAGATTTTGCATACAAAAATGTGCTGCCATAAACTCCTATAAATTTCATTCGACTAAGCAGTACGTAAGTGAACAAATGCGTCACTTCTTTTATCAGCATACTTCGGAGCAGTTTCGCTAAGAAATTAGCCGAACATAAAAATCAGCAACTTTTCATGTTTCTATGAATGAACGGATCATTTGAAGCCAGATATATTTAACCGACGACGTGTAAAGTTTATTCGATCAGTAATCACAGGAGAGTTCGTTTTTTAATGAGCGAAAAGAGGCGTCAGTTTCAGCGGAAATAACGAGCAACCTTTTCTGATGAATTTTTTTTCGTTTACAGCATCAAAAGTGAGTATGATCGGCGAGGAAAGTAAATTACGCTATACTCAGCTATTTAATGAGAAATTTCGAGAAGAATTTGCTGTTGCCAATATTAGAAAAGGGTAGCGCATGTAACTAATCACAAAACTTGCGTGGAATCTCGCGCTCATCTTTCATTCTTGGTTAGTTGTTTCATTTTCTTCTTTTGAAAGCAACCTTGTTCCTTTCTTTCGAATCAGATGTTTACTTACCTCAATGCCAGTTGCCGTTTTTAGGTATCAAACGACAAAGTACGCTAAAGTTGAGCAGACTTGCGTGTTGGAGAATAATCGAACGATCGTGAAAACCCTTGGCTGCATATTCGTATATAAGGGTTATGATACTCTGTTTCTCTACCCAGGCACATTCACTATTTGGAATCAACAAGTGGACGGTTCATCAATTGGTGTGGCATGCAAGGTTAGCCAACAAACTCAAATTATATCTGACGTATGAAAATACATCTTCCGTTGTACTGAAGACCACTGTACTGACTCCCTGAGTCTATGATAAGGTCTGTATGCCCTCAAACGTTCACGAACGGACAGTTAAGATGAAAAGAACAAAGAGAACGTGGCCTTTATCACTGCTTTTCGACACGATTTGTGCTGTTGCTGGTCCTCCCCTGCCTGCTGTTATCGCTCCTGAGCTGATGTGTAGTGCTCCCGATTCGTCGATAAACTGGAAGCGCGCTACACCACATCAAGACACCATCTCTCTATTGCTACCCAGTAGCATACCATATGCTGTTGAGGTATTTCCTTTTATAATCCCAACACCATATTCTGTCGCTGTCTTGTGAAGCTGACCTCAAACTTGGGCGATCACTACATTACTGTAATATTTAAACATTCAGACGCACACACTTTCACAGTACTTCCAGTTGAAAATGCAATGTCTCGCATATTTCAGGAGAAGGGCTATAATGGCCAGCCAAGTTTGGAGACGTTTAAAACTGAAGAACTTGGATATAAAACAGTTGGACTACGATATGATCAACCAAGGGGTAAATAAACTTCCATCAGAAAATCCCTTGCATTACAATTATTTAGTTTGTACATTATTTTTCAGTGATTTTCGCGATCATTCCTCGTGCTAACGAATTCAGGCGATAAATATGAATAATTTTTGAAGAAGAAAACAAGTTCTTATGATTTCCCTCCTCTGCTTATATTCGAAATAGTTCACTAGAGAAATTCTTCCATAATGAGGAGAACGATAAATTTGTTTTCCGTACCTAAGTAACATTAGGAATGGATAGATGGGGAATGTCCCCTCACTGCGTACAGAATGTCCCACTGAAATAAAAATCTATGAATTGAAACATAATGCCACCCAAGAATTGTTGTTATTGATGAGACTGAAATCTCACTATCCCACAGCATACAGATAATTTAATTTCTCAGAGTTTCTCATCCATCAGTTCTCAAAAACCCGATTAGAATTTAATAAGCGGGTTCTTTTTGTTCGATGCATTTCAACGAAATCTCGAAACTGCTAATCGCCTGTTTGTTCGTTGATTTATGCACAATGCGAAAGATCTGCTAAATATCGCTTCTATAGTGTATATTGTGCAACGTCGACTTATGCAATCAATTTGAGCATAATTCTCTTATGAAATGAATAACTCTGTGAACAACATGAAAACATCGTATGAAACTTTACAATGTTTGCGCATCTCCGCTTTTCTTAAAATTCTACTCCTCTATCTACGTACCGAATGTTCTCAGTCGTTGTCTCCGAGGTGATGTGGGTCATGCATTGTCCACTGCCTCCATATATGCGTGTTTGTGGATCGAGGTGGGCCAAGACGCATCCGATGACGATCTTTGTTTCACGTGCCTTTACGCGTTCCTTTGCTGTACTTTATTTTGTTTCTGCGTATTTTTTCACTTACGCATGCATATGTGTACCGAAATGATGAGATACGAGTATGTCCTGTATATCGCGTTCGATGAGCGCACAATTCGTCGTCGCGATACCAAATTAATAAAACGAAAAAATCATGGTAATAGCCACCCACACACAGAGGGAGAAATATTATTCGCAGTGGCTTTATAGCACTTGCTTCCATTGAAGGGCAGTAGCAAATAGAGCGTTCCGAGAGAAGTAATTCAGTGGACCGTTTGGAATGGTCATAAAACTCCTATGGGCGTGCTACTTTGAAGTTTCAATGCCTACGAAATTTTCTCCAGCTGACAGTGGGACGCCGAAAAAAATAGCTTCGATAAAGGTTCAGTAGTTCCTCATGAAGTTTTTCTTCTCAAAAACAAATATCGTTTGTAGTTTCGTAGACTTAAAAGGAATTAAAGTGAGACTAATTATAAAAATTTCGTGACCATCGTAAAACGAAGACTGCATCGGTCGCCTTAAAAAGATTTCCCACTTCCAAATATGATTTCTACAGCCCGGTAGAAAATGTGCTGAGGATTTTTGATATGCTACCGTATTCACAAGGATAGATACTAGTCGACTTATTTCCGTGATTTATTGCAGCTATGGTTAGCCCGCAGACGTAATTTGAAAATGCGAGAAGCATCTTCAACTTGCATTGTCAGTATTGGTTAGGTGGTCGAAGTTTACAAGGGAGAGTTGTCGCCAAAGGTCACCAACGGAGTGGACGGTGGGTGGATGATATAAGCAAAATGGCTATATGTCTTCTTGCCGTTATTGGAAGATATAGCGACTGGCGCTGAACTATCAGTGCTCTCCAAAACTTCCAACCGCACTAAGACAATGCCTGCAAAACACGAGCGGCTCGAAAATTCCAGAACGAGATAGAGTTAACGAATAACTATTCCGAAGAAGCATGCTAAAATCGGCCTTTTGTTCATGCCGTTACCATCTGCTCAGCTGGCTTTCGTTTTACATCATTCGTTTCACTAACTCTCATATACTGCTTAATGGACAGAAAAGACTTCGTAAATTCATACTCTTCCATCAGATGAAACTCTTATGGCCATACCATACCAGGCTCAAATATGTATACTATTAAAGCCGACAAGATTTGACACTGTGGGTAGAAATGATGGAGAAGGTAATGCGCGTCCACATCTACATCGCTACCCTCTTCTTAACAAAACATATTTTCGGTTTTTTTTTTTGTCACAGTTATCAGCAACGAGCAGGTGCAGAAGTGAGATATTCAAATTGCACACAAAACGACGAGCAAGGTGGTTAGTAGGGCTGTTCTTTAAAACCACTAAATACCTTCACTTCTGAGCGAATAATTAATGTACTGACCGATATGGTGTTTCTTTTGCACAGTGCACAAATCGAAAAATATCCCGAAACCAAAAGTGGAGTCTTAAAATGATATAAAAGGATATTCAGAGCCTCCATGAAGCATGTGAATACCTGCCATTTCCCCCCGCATATTCTGCAGCGTAACAGAGTGTAATTTAACCCTCATGTTGGTGAGACTTAACAAAAACAGCTACAACGACCTTTCAAATCAAGAGGTTCAAGTTATGGGAGTTGTTGCAAAATTCTACCAATATGCGCAGCACTTTTTCTGACCATGTCGCTCATTCCGAAGAAGAGTGCTTGGGGAGTGTCATGGGTGCGAGCAAAGCTACCGAAGAAAGTACACCGAATGAATGAAGACAACTATTAACCATACGCTTATGTAGATAGGTGAAGTACACGATGGGATGGAGATACAAGTGCAACTTTTCCACGTTTGAGACACCTGTTCAGAAAGAGTTCAAATAGAAGCTCTTCGCATTTGAACATCCGCTTAGCAGAGGTGGAAGTGTAAGCTTTCCACTGTTCGTTATCTCTTCACTCAACATTTGATCATGAGTTAATTATAACCATACAGCCCTCCATTCATCGGCAGATTTGCTTCACACTCCCCTTCATCGCTTACTTGTCCTTTAATCTTTAGCTGTACGTCACGTTGTTCACCCTTATAGCTTCATTCTTCGTTTTCGTAACAGCACTTTGATTAATGGTACAGCTTTGTTAGCAGAGATATAAAGGACTGATGCCAAAGAACTATTTAGCAGCGACGGTGGCACTTTTTTCCCACTACGACCCTTTGACTGAAAATTTCCTTCTTCTCATCCTAATCACAGGTAGGTGAGAAGGGTAGACAGGAAGCCACTCGTTCACCGACCTCCTTGAAGACCGTACTGATTGAACACCGCAGATTATACGAGGTCACGAAGAAAACTGGATAAGCAAATAACCTCGTGGACTCCATCAGGTGAGAAAAAAAGTAAGCACAATTCAAAAACTATAATGACGTATAAGGTGGGGAAAATGAAACTGCACACTACCGAATATTCTTTTTATGGGAGAGGTACTTAAACTGCACTTGCCAACTTCACATTCCTAAACAATAAGTGTGAAGAGATATGAGCAGTTGTTAGAAGCAGTAATAAAAATCAGTCACGGGAAAAGCACCTGTTATTTAAGTTCTCCTCTCAATGGTGGGAGTGCTAGTAAAAAAAAGACCATAAGCACTGAGCAGTTTTTTTAAAGGGCACGATAACCTGAGGCCTGGCACGAGATCTATTAATAATTCCATGGGTGCTGAGGAGATTATCACGATTGGTTGCGTATGTTTATACGCATCCAACTCGATGTCTGGCCCAATGAACGATTGCTCGTGTGATGCAAACATTCTCCAGCAATTATTCAAATATTTTCGTTAATTTAAATTCTCTTGAAATATCTTTCATGCAGTTCATAAGTAATTTTTTAACCATTATTTGTTGAGAAATTAATTGAAAACGATGTTTGTCTATTCATAGGTTAATTATTGAGATGTATGGGCAAAGTTATTGCATTCTTTGTGTGTATTCGATTGTGTGATAGCAGAAATGAGGAGTAGTTGAAAGATATAGTGAACAGTTGCTGTTTAGTAGCTTCACCAAAAGCAAGTCATTCGTTCGGCGGCCGTGAATCAACGCCCGGACTCTTCTTGTTACGTTGTTGTTATTCGACTTTAAGTTGCACACGTTATTATTGCTGCTACTTCTTTTTCAAACTTTTATTGATGGTGTGCTCATTAGTGAATTTCTTGCTTGTTGATTCCAACACATCTTTCGATACCTCAGCGACATTTTTGAGGTGAATATCTCTACGGATATAACAGTGAGCTCGAATTTGTTGTAAAGTCAAGAGTATAAAATGTATTTAACTAAACGTTATTAATTTTCATGTGCATTAAATTTCGTAGGATTATCAGCTAAGCGATGGGCCATACTTAAACAGAATCTGCTCGACTTGTTCACTTGCCACACTCTTTCGCCTTAGCAAATATCACGGCTTGGAGCGTAATAATGGGCAGATTGGACGAATCGTGCTTGATATTACTTTTTGTTGGATAAATCCTGGCACTTATTAGAAACGGAAAAAGTAATGAAGATAACTGCAGGTATAGCTCTGGCAAATAACCAGTTCCGTTCAAGATTTTTATAGACCATGAACTGGCACTCTTAATTGTTGCACAGAACGGTCATATGTTATTTTCCGCGGCAGGATGATTGCAGCTGCCAAGAATTCCAGAGCTCTGATGTGTTACTATGCACTAGCGAGCATAATTTACATTGCTTTGTAGAGCACCTCAAAAAGTTTGACAAAAATACCGGAAACAAACTCTGAGAAGGTGCATGAAAAACGATTTTACCCGATTCCTTCAAGTAAACCATCTTCTGCCTGAATTCCTAAGAACAGCCTTCATAGACTAGTATGATATTTCCTGTGAGAACTTTATTTAATAAATCTCGTTGCAACAAAGCATCGGTGGTGCTACATTTTGCGACAACTTTCTGAAAATTGAGGACTGTTGAGTGAGTGAGTTCTTCATCCTAATCCGACGACTCGGAGTCAGTCGACTTCTGTGACTAATTTCCATATGCAATTTTCAACTGCTGAGACATCCCTTCATTTGATACTAAATTGTCACCACCTTCCGTCTCAACTGACGTAAGACAAGACCTATGTGAGATGCTAGATACTAATGTTACAAACTGGCTAGATATATTAGAATATGCGCGCTATGCAAATATTTTTTCCTCCATTCCGACACTGTAATTTCCGAGCGAGAGAGGCAAGGAATGAGACAGAGGTATAGGGAGGAAGAGGAGAGAAAGAAAAGGAGATTCATAAAACGCAAACTATCGAAAAGATTTTCTGGTTTCTCAATTAAGATTATGCTCATGAACCAATCAGATAAAGTTCATTTGCAGTGGTTCACCAGATCTTGAGCTAAAATGTGCTTTTTCGTAATTTGCTTGACGATGAAAGTTCCGAAAAATTCCGATCAAAATTCCAATGAATTCTCATTTTTCTCTACCGAATATATTTTACACAAAGAAGGTCAAGCACTCGACTAACGCTCGTCCCTGTAAATCGAAGATTGTAAAAGACTCATGCGGGTGGAGTGAAGGAGGGTCGATGTTGCCGGAGTGGCAGCTCCGTCTTATGTTCATTGGAGACCACGTCCTAGCCCTCACGAACAAACAAAACCCCCAGTTTGGGTGTTTGCCATTATTCCTCCTCCATAGGACTAACTAATAGTAAAATGGAGCACTACATTATAAAACCTTATCTTATATTGCAACTGTTTGCACATTTTAATGACACTTTCATATGCCTCGTTACATGGAATTTTTTGCAGAGAAAATTTCGCATCATTTTTCACAACATGCTTCCATCAGGTAGGCTTATCATGAGTGAAGAAATCTGAACTTGGGTCCGCTCAGGTAACTTGCTGTTCTTATCCTTTCGGCAGCTGTTTCGTCAAATAGGATTGAGAAGTGTTGTTAAGGATGCGTCTATTAGAACAATTCATTTAACGTCATCGCTACCCTGTTCCTGTTTTCCAAAATACTTCTATGTCGTTTATGTCATAACGTCAGTCATATTTGAAGGTCAGTATTTTTTCGGAATACTTTTGACGGTTTTCTCAGAACATTAGGTATAAGAGTTTTGAACGGGTTAAGACTCCTTGGCTGATCTAGTAGCAAATCTTCGTCGGGATCTGCGACTCCTCACCCAGCACTAACTGCTAGTCTACTTGCCAAAACAGGTATCAGTGCGATGGTTTATGACTCTTTACAATATGGTGCGCAAGCAAAAGAAGGCTTAGGATGCCTTCTGTCTCCATCTCGAACCTGCCGTGGTCGCATTCTGCGAGTTCCTTGCTGCTGTTGGATCTCTTCAGCTTCCTGAGAACCTCAAATAGGTCCGTTCCTCTCCGCGAAACCACTGGAATCTGCTAGCATGAGTGCATGAGCGTATAACCCTTTCTAACGTCTTCGATGCCGCCTCCGGTTGACCCTGCTAGGCGGCCTTTTCTCTGTCCGTGATCATTCGACTTCCTTTGATTTAGCTTGTTCGGTAAATCATCTATTTTTACTTGGAATCCACTGTCTGCCTTAAATATTTCATATTTTGACATTCAGAGCATCCAATGCAAAGAGAAGTAATAAGTTAGTTCATATAGGTAAAATCTTTCAATTTTCTGAGGCGCAGGTTTCTGTAATAGTTGTAGTTTTGATTATGCGGATTAGGTGAGCTTCTTAATGCTAACGGTTTCGGTCTAATTCATCGCTTGTCCTATAAAAAATGAGAAGTGCTGAGCATTACTCTTAGTTACTCATTCACATTTGTTAACAATGAGATTTGGAAAAAATGACATATAATGTTGATTTTTGTTGCTCTTAGTCGTAAGCGACTACTGAAAACAACAGCACAAATGATATATCGTGCAATCAAGTGGGAGGGTTTATACGCGTTTGTTATGACTTTCGAATAACACTTTTTCAAGCAACTTCAGTCATTTGCTCAGAACTTCGAGTGAAGCTCAAAACATTGCCTCTAAATTCTGTTCTTGCTTCACTTGTTTTTTTTTTTTTTTTTTTTCGCTATTGCGTTTGATTTTATGGCAGCAGTTTTATGTAGAGACGTTGTATGAGTAGAACCTTGTTTAGCAAGTGCAGCAGCACTTAATAAAGCTACACTTTCGTTCATTACATATCTTATTAAAGCTTAGTTCTCGTTGGTAATGAATAGCGTTGTTATAATCTTTCACATGGTGACTTTCTTAACTCATTCTTTTTTTATATAAACACGAGAACACGTCCCCACCAAAATCTGTGGCTGATTGAGCGGTTGGTGGTAGTCGAATCAAGGCGCTCTCAATTTATTTCCTCTGGAAGTTGCCTCTGTTTTGAGCGTATCGTAGAAAAGTTTTTTATATGGCAAGGTTCCCAACGATGGAATGTCAGATGAAAATTTGAAGGTGAAATTTAGTGCATAAGAGGTATGAGGCGCTTGGAAAATTTATTTTTTCAGTGTTCCGATATCTAAAGAAACATTGACAGAATTATCCTCAACAAAGATGGATTAAGTGCTTTCTGATAACTAGGCATTCCGATATCAACAAAGAAAAAAACTGCGGTGGACCCACAAGATACTAGAAAACCTGTAACACAAATGTATACGAGGTATAGATGAACTGAAAATAATTGGCGTAGTAATCTAAGTCGTAGAGGAGGAGAAGAGCTAATGTAGTCGTAGTCGCTGTGAAATTTACCATGTTCTACCACAAGCACGCCATTTTCTGTAGTGAAAACAGAAGACAATGTGCATTGCAACACCAGTTTCAGCAAACGTCGATAACAGTAAAAAAAAGTGAAGTGTAACAATCAACAGAAGCCGAAGGCTTGAAATAGGCGTAGTGCATTCCACACACATAGATGCATATACGTAATTTCCAACGAAATGGTTTGTTTTGGCTATTAGGGTATAATGTCTTGAGACCGCCAGGATCGTGGTGGCCAAGATTGGTACATCCGCAGGTCCTCCTCTTATTCACACTCAGCGCTAACAGTCGATGGCGCCCACCCACACCGTCCCTACCATTTGCCAACAGAGCGGCGACGTTTCTTTTGGCCATCTCTGTACGAATTAGAATAACTTTCAACAGCGAAGTGTCAGAAAAAAACTTGAATGAGTAGATCGAGATAAAATAGGCATATTTGGCCTCTCAGCAAGGAGCAAATCGATGAATGGGAAACATAATCGTTCCGAGGAAGTAACATTCTTTCTCGCTAAAGCGTGGTGTCGAAGTAAGGATACCTGCAGATTCTCTCCGGGACTTTTTTCCGTTGTAATGTTTTCATCACCCCAAAATAACCATGCATATAGAGAGAGAACATTCGGAGCTCTCCACTTCTTCTGTTGCCTCAGTATTCCGCGGAAAAAATACCTCAAAAAGAGACCGGATTTTTGCATTTGCTTGAAAGGGGGGCTGATGAGGTGTGCATTCACCTTCTCACCCGACGTGTATTCCAACTTCTTGTGAAGGCAGTTATCACCATATCCCACTAAGCCGGCAACACAGTCATTTTCACCGCATTTTTAGGATGCCTGTTTGATAATGAGGCCTCTTTCTCCTTTATTTTCTCATAAATGTGCGGAAAAACTTATGAAAGCTTCGCGTTTTCGAGTGTTTATTTCCAAAGTCACTTATCATCCCCAGATGTTTGCACATACTAACAAGATTGATTTTCATTTTTCCGGTTTTTTAAGCAAATGCTTTAGTTTTTATCCTATGTTTTACTAATAACTGCGCAATATTTCTTAGAAATCGCAAACTTACAGCCAATATCCTCAATTACGGAAGACCAAGAAAAATTCAAATAGATACTGAGAAGTGACTCATCCTTTCTATATGTGCAGCCATTCTTTTCCAGTGCTAATCTCTCTCCACTCCGGTTGTATCTGCATACAAAACGACGTTAAAGAGTAATCCCTGTCTTCAATATTTGAACAAACAGCACTCACTTCTTGTTATTCATGAGATCGGCTCTTCCTCTTTAGGGCCTAAAAGTTGTCCTTGACATCCAAGCTTCACCATCGACGGTGAATGTAACAGTGCAGAGTTGCTCTATGTAAGGCGCACTAATCTGAAATGAATGCTCTTTGAGGGGACAACGAGCAGAAAATATTGCACGTCCTCCGTTGGATTTAGTGGTGGGAATCATCTAAGGACAACTGGTTTTTTCGAAAGAAGTAGGGAAGGAATGGAACAGCACAGCGCCGACTGGAGCACCTTATCCATTATTCTCCATAAAGTAGTTCCACTCTCTAATCACCAATGTAAACTTCGGTTCATCAAAATTCATCCTAAATTCGGTTTCGTTGTCTTTTCTAATATTAATGTCGATGTAAGTAAAATTATTCTTAGAAGTCTCAAGTCTGTGAAAAGAAAATTGCTCTCGCTAACTACAGCGTAATTTTGCAGAAGTTTTATATCACTATGTTCCACTTTTCGTCATTAATCTTAAGTATCCATATTAAATTGCTTAGCAGATCGTTTCAGTCCGTATCGTTGAGCTGGAGAATTTGATTTTGATAATCTCCTTATGTATCCCCCAAATTGCTTTCTAATTCATTGCCAGCATATAGGCTCCAAAAAGCAACAACAACGTTGATCACTGACGTAATTTCTCCGTCATAAGATATGCGAGACGGCTGGTCGTCATATTTTATCTTCCACTCGAGCTTATCGTCTATCCATGAACACAATTCCTTCGCTTTTGAAAATTTTCCCTACATGTTCATATCTACCAAGAACTGCATTGATTTTGGCTTTCTATTTGGCATCCATATGTATTGCTCTTTCAATGAATACGGGCAGATATATAATTCAAGATATGATGAAATTTATTATTTATTAATGTTCTATTATAATGTCAAGGTGTATCCAGCTAGCTTTTCATCCTTAGTCTAATCCCTTCGTGCTTATTTCCCACTCTAACGTTTTTTCAGGTTTTGGAATAAATAAAAATTTTCCCAACAGATTAACTCTCATTAATACATTTTTTCGATAAAGCAGGGAATGGAAAAAGTATTTTCAACCTGTATCACCAAGGCAGCTTCATTATTTCTGTTAAAGGTCGATGCAGGTGAGTATCAGTCGATGTAATCAAATGATCAGCAACAAAGATGAAAGTGATGATGTGGAGAATATACTAGGAGTTTAAATGCGCTTACAACGTTTATAGTTACGTGCGACGTGCACCTGCTCAACGTAACAACTCCAAGGGTTAACGAACGGTGCAATAGAAATGATAAACAAGTAACTAACTAATCTTGCAAACGTACCAATTAATTTTTTTGTCGTCACTTCCTAGGACTCTCTGATGATATTCGTAAAACAATAGCCGTTTCCGCAGCAGTTCTCACACTAATATAATCGTCACAGATGCCTCCTTCTTCCCACATACGTAATGGCACTCATCAGGTTTGCTTTTGCTTATTAAATGAACTTCTGCCTCACGATTGCGTCGTCCTTAAATTTTGTTCTTCTTTTAATCGCCTTGAAGAGAATTGCACAAATGAGACAAATATCAGCTTTTTGTTACTTTCACGTAAACGAAAAAATACGGGAAAGGCAAAATTTGCACCTTCCAATGAAATGTACTCATTCACAGCAATAGGTAAATCCTGAAATATGTGACATTGTACAAACTTTTCAGGAGGTTTCCTTAATTTTTTCAAACTTCCAAATCAACTGCACCACTTTACGAAACATTTACAGATTTAATGTGTAATAAAGGTTTGCCGGGTATGTCAACTTTCATCCTCAGTGTTAACCCGTCTAAAGAAACAGTGGCGAATTGTGACGTACGCGGCCATGAAAAAGAGTGTGTTGGAGTTAGCATTCCGGATGCTCAATTTTGCTCAGCATAGGAAAAAAAGCTTCCTGAAGTCAACACCGGTTATGATCATTACTTTATGATGTCCATTTCATTAACCTTATGGTGTCAACGCTGTTGCAAACTAATCGCTTCATTAAGAACGTATGCTGAATTAGTCATCGCAAATGGGTGGATTGTGAGTTATAATATTAACATATTCATAATTATTCAAAACGCTTCATTGCCACGGTAGAATTTGTGTTTTCATCGTCACTGTTTTGCATTTTTCGTGAATAGTGATTTGCGACGCGACGTTTCCCATCTTTTATGATCGTCGATTTTTCACCATTACTTTGCAACCAATGAGAATATTTAATCGTTGCACATTTTTTTGTTTAAACGCATCTGAAATGTTGAGATGTTGAGTACTGCAATGCTAAAGCACTCGCTAACACGGCGTACTTCCCTTCGAGAAAAGCCGAGAAATAACAACAGTTCACAACGCATCACCCTCACTCCAGTCACACTCGACACTGATGCGCGCAACCTCGACGTTCATTGCCTACCTCTTGTAAGTTGATTTTCTTATTAACCTTTAAGGTTGTACATTAGCCCATAGGACTGTGGTGTTTTTGACTATTATGTACAATTTGCTGATTTATAGTCGTCCAGTGGGAACATATAAATGTATATTTATGCTAATGTGGATCTTGTATTGGTACGGTGAGTATAGGAGAACTGACAATTTTAGAAAGTCATCAGTTACAATTGGAAAATGATTCTGCACGGGAGCAATGCTTTTATCCAGTTGCTTTCATATGGATTCTGGAAGTAACTCGACAGGAAGCTGAGTATTTCTTGACATACACCAGTGTTAAAAGTTAAAAGGTTATTTTACCAGTTGAGGATATTTGAGAGACTCCTCACATTTCAATAGCAGGTTCAATATTTGGATAGTTTTGCCACAGTGGTTGGTGTTAAATGAGAATTCGATTAAACTATGCAGGATTTTAAGTCCTTTTGAAAACATTATTAAAACCCAGGTGTTGGGCAGTATGATAACAAAGGGAAGTTCCATGATAAGGAACGTTAAATGAGGAGGTTGATTAGATCAAGCAGAATTTAGGAGTTTCTCGCAAGACGCAGCTGCGAGACCGCTGTTAATCACATAATGTCTTTAAAATCTCATATCGAAGAACTCTTAGAATTGTTTAGAGCGAAGCATCAGGCCACTTCCGAAAGCTGGACCAAGTTTTTAGAAGAAAATGCATTCGATTGTTTAATCAACCGGGACATTTAGAGCTTTGGTGATCGTTTCGTTAGGATAACGCTGATATTACTTCCGGTTGTAAATCCAATCTTTCAGTATTTGCCCAATATTTCTCTCATCATTGGAAGAATGGATATCCTTTTTAAAATTTGCTCACAAACGGCTATTCTTCAACCTTAAACGTACTTTGCTGTGCTTCCCTTTCTCTCAAATTTTCTCCCCACAAACGTTGATGGGATTGCATTAGAGGGAGCAGCGAAGTTTAAATACCGTAAGTAATTTGACTTATGGACTGAGGAACAATTGGTGACGAAACGGTGAAGTGGATACGTATGCAATTTTCTGGGCCACCTAAGAACCTCAGCATATACGGAAGATCGGCTGATATCAGAGTGAGAGCTTAGTGAATGGAAAAAGTTTTATCTCGCACAATTTCGTTTCATAATATATCATTTCATATCAACAAGTTAAAGCACCAGATATGCCAAACATGCAAAGTATGGAGCAAACATTAGATGCATCTGATGCGCTAAGTACTGGAGGGACTTTTGTAGTCGGCAAAATCCATATGAAATCAGTATTTCTTATCTTCAAGCTAATACAGTTTACTTCTTTCCAAATTAACTAATCACTGAAAATACTCTCTATCAGTTTACTTCCTCAGGTTTTCCCTTTATCCTTTTATCAGTTCATCTGTTCATCGATTTACTCGTTTATCCACATCCTTTCTTATTATATTTTTATTCTGTTTGTTTATTTTATTCACTCATTTTTTTAATCCACTATTTAGTTTTACATTTATTTTCATTATTTCGCATCCATTATTTCTTTGTTTATTCCTTTATTCAATTTGTTTGAATTATTCATTCAGCGCTCTTGTACAGCTCCATCTCCAATTAAAACTTCAAGATCACTGCGCCTACCATCGCTAGTTATTACTGGCATCGAAGTTCGCTTGCTAATTTCGCAGACAAGTCACATCATTTCGCCGTTAGTCGTTCCCGTTGTCCTCGCTGTCATTTTAACAATTTGTGACCGCTATACTGAGCAAATTTTAGCCCAATTTTTGCTGTTCATCGATAACATTTTTCATCATCTAGTGTTCTCTTAGGTTAAAAGCTTCAGGCTTCACTTATTTATTAGTTCGTACATATATCCTATAGAATCGACGGAAAATTTTTATTTGTTTGTCATCACTACATCTTTCTATCGAGCTTTTATATAATATTTTAGAAAAATTGCTCACTGCATCGATTTCATTATTATTTGCTAACTTTCGATCATCCCTCACTGATTCTTTAAGGCGCCATTTCTATATTTTTGAGCAATTCGACATCAGACCACCTTCAATGAATTATATTCCGAAAAATGCACATTACCAATCTCTTCGGTGCTTTTTCGCTGTGTTTATACTTCAAACCACTCTTTTTACACTATTCGATAAGGGTTACATCTTTTCTTACTAGTGAAATTTTTTCTCCTCAAAGCTTCAAATAGCAGCAGAGAATTAGACAACCGTAGCTGCGCTTGTTGTGATTGGGCTGTTTTTCCTTAACTGAAGTCCTTGAGGCGCTCTCATTTGCTTGTATGGCTGAAGGTTCTTATATTCTGTTGAGTTTTCAGCAACCTATTTATATCTAAGTGCCATTCGGAGTTGTACAAATGAGGAATACCGCAAAATTTTGTAGCATTGACAAGATTTATTCAAAGAGAGCCGGTTGACGAATGAACATAAGGGTTTGCCATTGGAACACGGCACTGAGCCGTTTTTTAATGCGCAGTGACCAACCGAACTTCACTGAACATGTGTTGCGTTGACAGCTTCAGCTGTTGCCTAATGCTGCTCTTTCAATCTGTAGTTGATGACTCAGGAGAGTTTCCGCTGCTTCTTTTGTCTCAATCAGCTGCGGGAAAAGGTGGTGCAGAGTGGACAAGTGCTGCCTATGCACATGTTTGACTTATTCAATTAAGGACCACAATCTGATAGCTAATTCACCGTAATATTTCAAATGCCACCTAATATGAGAACGTGCATTGAAAATTAAATGTTGCATCTGTGAATGGCATCACTCGGAATCATTTCCTCTGAGTTATGACGAAGCTTGCCACCAGCCACTGCTGAGGTGTAAGCTGATTCACAGCTACATTATACGACATTATAGCATTTTTTTTCTGATTCATAACCTGACGGTATAAGCGTATATAATTGAGCAACTTTCGGCGGAAATTTGTTATGTTTCCATTTTACATATATGTCCGTCAGCCCCCGTAAGGGAGCAAACGAGGATTGTATATTAGAATCACTTAGAACAATTCGCACTGGACCAGTTAGAAAAGGGAAATTGCAAGATGTATCGGGCAGTTAAAAAATTGGTCAGTTTATGGGACGTTGGGGCTAATAAGACAATCGTTTTTTCATTAATCGCTGAGCCAAATCAGATCTTACGTTCTTACAAACTTCGAAAAATTAGCTTTACAAAAACGATCGACAAAAGCTAGTCGCTTCATTTTTCATTAACGATAATATCGTCCCTGAACTTCAGTGGTTCTATGATTCATTTGTAAGTGATCTGTGGTTTCCGTTGGATGCATAAAAACTTGCGAAAAAGAAAAATGCATGCTGCTTATTTACCTTTTTGTTCGACCGCGATGGTGATAGATAATCACTCGCACTCTGCGATTTTTCTGACGCTGTAAGTTGCGCAAAAAAATATCAAGCATCTAAAAAAACGAGTGAAGAAACCATCGTAATAGTAATGGATGAAATAATTCAGCCACGTCGACTCTGTAACTTTCCTTGGATATGAAGCAGATTCACTGCAGTCACTAAAATGCAACGAAAGTCGATAAAGGTGATGTCCCTGCATCGCGCGATAATGATGTAATCTATCGGTTGTTACGTTGCGTCACGAATTCGTTAATAATTTCGTGGAAAATACCTCCGAATCATGGAGTCACTTCTTGTTTCCTTATTTAAAATTTTTTGTCGTCTTCGTTAAATTGCTGAATTATTCTCTGACGCTGTATGTGAACTGCATAAATTTACTTCAATCGCTCAACTGAGGTGAATAGTAAGGAAAAATGTTGCGGATTTAACCAGGAGAGCCATCTGTTGGCTTCTTGTCATTCATCAAATTCACTCATTGTTCACCAATCAGCTCAAAGCGTTCATTAAACTTGCATTTACGTTAGTAGTAGCTATAAGCATTTGTGTTGCTGTTTCTCGCCAAATTTTTTTATGTTGCACGTTGAACGCGCCTCGTATTTTATTTTGCGCTTCTTCCAGAGTTATCAGAGTAGGGTTGCTGGCTATGCCCAGAGAAGAAGCAAGAAGCTTTACTGCTGCCAATAATTTTTTCTCGAGACTTAAAAATTATCACTCATTTCTACACACAACCGAGATGTTGCTCTTATGTAGACAACATGCAATTCGCTATACGTTCACTGTACTTCGTCGCTGTTGACAGGGCTAAAACGTCACCGTAAAGAGTGAGATGCATGTTTCCACTCTTTTATGCCCCTCAGAAGTTCGCATTATGTTCGGCGGGTTGCAGTGTTTGGACTGCAGCGTCCTCGCCCTATTCACCATCTTCCTTCCCGATTACGCAATCACTTAGAAGTAATTGTGACTGCTTCCTAGATTAGAAGGTGGTTTTGCATGGATGAAGGGACGTAGAAGAAAGAAGTTGTCCATTGTAAGGCAAAAAGCGGTTGACGGGAGACACAAGTCTACGCCCGCAATATAGCAGTGGCAGTTTTTTAAGACAGCTTTTATTGGAGGAACAACTTTCGCGAAGCAACTTCGAAGCAACAATCTTTGAAGTGATAGCAAATTATTCACCAAGCCTAAACAGTGAATTATTAAAAATGTGAGGATTTTTTTTCCAAAAATTAGCATCATGAAGCTGGCAGTATGCATGATGAAATATGGCATAATGAGTAACCAAAAATAAACAAGAATTTATTCCATGAAGGAGCATTGCAAATGATGTTAGTTGAAATAGATCGCTAGAATTATTTGATGCAAAAAACTAGTAGTTATATTCAATACGTTCAGGTTCATTCGATGGAAAAGAAAACAAATGCCTCGCAGAGGGACTCAATCGACCAATTCCTGGGACAGCCCAAAGCCTCAGATCCGTCGGAATTCGAAGTGGACTTACTATTCACCAGTAATAACGACATAATTCTTATGCCTCATCGTTGGTTTTTTTACGCTTCCTCATTCATATTAAACTTGAATATTTCTTTTACCCAGTGTTCCTTGAAAACATATTGTTTCCAACATTACTATCAGCCGAAATCTCATGAATATGTAAAAGATGTAATGAGTTGCCGAGAACGCAAATCGCCATTTCAGGACAGCCATCTCACCTCAACAGAAATGCGACATTATTCGTTTTCGAGGAATGAATTAGAGTGGGATGCCAAGATTTTTTTTTTTTTTTTTTGCGGAACTGCTCCTATTCCCATCCAACTTACCCCTGGAGGTTCACGAAGCAAAGAGCCATCAAAGGCAGCTGCCCCGAGAAACAAAAATTCTGACCGTTAAGGACCTCAAAAAGGAAGAAAGAGGTGGGAAATTGTTCAGAACTTGCTATTATTCCAAAAACTTGGCGCAGAGAACTTGTATTGGTGAAGTATTTTGCATTTTGCGTTACACTCATTTTGCATTACTCCTTTAGTCGATGCGAATTTATGCAGTATTACTTTGCAACATCTGATGCAACATTAGAGTTATACAGTTTGCCGAGAGATGTCATGAGTACGATGATCATATCACATCTGTCAAATGTAATAAGAGGTTAAATTGGAGTGAGTTCATGCAGAATTGCTCTTCTCCAAAGTTTACGTTCAAAATTGTTTCAACATCCTTTAGTTACTTCCAATTTACCTCTCCAGAGTAGTAAATTACTGTAGTTTTCCTTTTCCTGCAAAAAAAAATAAATTTTGAAAGGGAGTCGATATTAGTTGCAAATGAGGAGTGTCGAAGAGTAGTGGGCGTTTGAAATGATCATTTATGTTTCATAAGTGAAGACATTGAACGAATGGCACTACAAATTTCTAATTTCGCAAGCATGATGGCTTGCTTCCTGAAATCACTAACATCTCAATCAAACAGCGTCTCCAGTTTCTTCAACTCACAGTGTAGTGTAGGTGACCCTTTGAAAGCAGCAACATTCTTAGACGCATGGTTGTCATTGTTGCAATCTGAAGCAATAGCAACGTGACAGCTAGCATACGTTTTCCACCTTTTCTTCTATCACCAAAAATACATTTATGATGCTTCAGTACCCATACTTACCTATACCTCTATCTATACTTCAGTCAAACGGAAGAAACTAGGCGACAAAATTAATATGCGTCCTGTATATAAGACAACAAAAAATCGGTTTTGGAGTTAATTTGTTTTGTAGTACACAAACAAATGTCGTTTTTAGTGATTAAAAAAAATCCTATAAAACAATATGATGAGTAAGTATGTTTTTGGCCACTGATTGTGCTACTCATTAACTGAAACGTTCAATTTGTTGTGGGAATTTCAGCAGAAAATTCCCAACGGTATGGATGAAAAAGCGTTTCCCAACATCTCCTATAAGATCCAATGCTTTCAATCACTGCAACAGCAATGAAATAACAAATTCACTTAAATTTTCAGTGATTTCCCTGCTTTTCATGCAAACCATGCATCCACCTTGTGCATAAATTTTTGCTAATTGCTGCGGAAACGTTCACATTTGCAAAATGCTTCTTTTCTTTTTTTGCAATAACTGCTCCGAGATGACCTCACACGCATATAATCTAGGTTGGTTAATTTTCGTCACCTTGATGTCCTCGCTACTCATAATTTCAGATGAGTGCTCTCACTCGTCTCATTGTTCGGCTAACTTCTTGAAAATAGGAAACAGAGTCCTCAAAAATTCATCTTCAGCATGACCGATAGTTGCAACAGTGGATGGATCTTCGATATACCTTCCACTCTAAGTGGCAGGTGTGACAGAAGCTCCAATTCACATTTTCAACTCTGTCACAGTCCCTCCTCGATCTTCCCAATGACCTCTCTTTCTCTCTCTCTCTATGTATATATATATATATATATATATATATATATATATATATATATATATATACGTATATATATGTAAAGTGCAGTCTCCTCAAGAACTCGAAAAAAGCAATCGTGAATTCAGCTGAGGTAAATGGAAACAGTGGGACACTCTCCTTCAATAAAAATTACACGTGAATGCCGTTTGCAGTGCTCCGTCGAAAAGTTGTCATTTCTGTTTGTTTCTTAGACATCTGGAACTTCAGACGGCCTGGTTTTCTAGATGTTTCTGACTGCAAAATCACCAGTCTACACCATAAGTTTATTTGAGGAATAGAATGGATATATATATAAATATATATGTTCCATTCCAGGAACAGTCACCAAGTGTTCTTGATCCGATGATGGATTTGACTACTTTCACTTATTTCACCGTCTTGGAACGGAAAAAGCGAAAGATATGAGGCTATAGGGACAAAGATGGTTAGCAAATGAGAAAGCAGAAGCGAAAAGAAAAGGAAAGGAACAGAATATCTGCAGAATGTTTCACCAAGCAGATATAAAATAGCTCTTGCTTCAGTACGCAGCAGATTTGAACGATGACGGAGTGGGTGTATTAACGAATCTACGCAGGCAGCACATTCAAGACTCGCACGAGGCGAAAGTGGAAACAGTGTGGAATATTGTTTATGCAGCAACATATTTTAGTCAGTCAGAAATGGTGCTTATTTCGACTACGGAGATGGACAGGATTGAGCATTAGCGAGAATGTAGAGAAGGCTCCGCTGAACACTTTGCAACCAACAATCGAATCACATCTGATTCTCTGATATTCTGTTGAATTCTAATTGAAATTTTTTAGCCTTGTGGCGTAGTTTTGCGTGCGAGAATAGCAATAATTCTTGCCGAAAGTGGCGAAGGTGAAACGCTGTGGAAGTTAAATATTGGTTCGGCATCGAGAAACAGAAGAGGATGTGAAACACTGTGCAGTGCTCCAAATGAAATAAAGTCATGAAGTCGAGCGCAGTGAAACACTAGTACCCTCTAGTACCAAGTCTCAGAAGCACTATCTAAATAACAGAGAAGCTTAGCCATGAGTCTTCTTGAGGAAGAATTCATATCGTTTTTTGCTGAAGTTTCCGCTAAAAACATCTTACTGTATTAATTTCAAGGCAATCACATTAAGATGTGCAACTGAGGATTTATTTTTCAGATGATCACTTGGAAAACACTTGCTACTTTAAGCATCTTAAGCGTACGTATGGGAAAAAATGAAATTCGAAAGGCTTCGTTGTTGAACATTATTATGGGGTGTGCAGGAAGGTTAGCAACTCTCGCGGATTGCTCCGGGAGTTTCTTACGTTCACATATTGACTTAGGCAAAAAGCTGGTGATTTTAGTTTCAATAATAGCTTTTCTTGGCAGACCATATCGGAAATTTTCTTTAAATGTTTATTTCTTTAGAAGCATCACTTCTAAAGAAATTTTAGAGTAGATGAATAGATGTACCTGGACTATTTTTGATATGAAACCAGATTTCAGAACACCTATGGCACGACAGCATGAATCACTATATCTCGTTTAGAAAATGTATCATACATTTCATCCTATTCGCCCACTCAAGTAGCAGTACTCAATGGACAAATATTATGCGAATAGTTTCTTTAAGGCTCAACAAAGCGAGAACAAAATTTGTAGACAGTAGCCATCTTCTTTCAGTCAGGAATTTGTCCATTCGTCCGCACAGCCATCGCAGTTCATAACTTCGCTTTGCTCCTTTGTTGTGTTGTTTATAGAACAGATCAAGGTTTTCGCATCGCTCAGCAGACTAGAAAGCAGGGCACACGTTCTCCAGTCATTACAATGTGTACAGCTAAGATATGTCCGAAAACATTATGATCCTAAGCTAAGGTGCCCAAAATTCAGAAGTCGCAATATCACTCATACGCTTCTCAGCAAGTATTGCGTCATCAGCTCGTGTAAAAATGGTCGAGGCTGTTTGCTAAATTCGCACCTCTTATTGAAATGATTGGCTGTCACCGGAATTAGTTGCTGTTCTTGAAAACACCTTGACGCAGTTGATTTCTATGAGAACTGCTTTGAAAAACAATCTAACGTGGTATGATTGCAGTGCAATAGAGTTTTTCATATTTTCTCTAGAATCAACGGCGAACGGCGCATTCGCAGTAGTCAGAACAAGATAGGTTAAAATTGATTGTGTCATGCGGAAAAGGCCCACCTGCTCACTTCTTGAGACGGTCAGTAAACAGTTACTTCTCTTGAAAGCACATCGAGCACAGTAATTTAAGCAATGCACCTCATCGTCAAAATCTAACTTGGGTATCGAAAGGCGGTACATTTTAAAATTTGCGAGTTTGCTGCCCATATGATAGTAACTGATTTCTGAGTATTTCTGAATTAAAGTCATATGCCCACTTTGTCTATGTTGTTCATGGCTGAGCACATCAAAACTGCACTAGGAATGCTATGGCTTTCTCAAGACCTATTCGTTCTAATACTACTGAAGGCAAAGATTTAGGTAATAGTTATGTTGAACTGGTATTTTTCGGCGCCTAGTATAATATGATATGAATTCATGCTGCTAAGGGACAGGAAATGCATATACGACATCATTCATATAAAAATCGTTCAGCTGAGAAATGAAATGCTGCGTATGCTAGTTTTGTTGCTGACAGTAAGAGCGCTTTTGTGCCGTACGTGTTGATGCATTTCATTCGCTTTGGTCCAGATTTCGGTATGCAATACCTGCTTCCAAATGCTTCGATGATTTGAGTGTTTAGGATATAACTGGAAATCGTACAACCCATCGAATAAGTGCCGGATCTAGTGAAACTTGAACTTCTGGAACTCTTTCATGTGAACAGTGCAAATTTATTTCAAGCAGCCCCATGATTTCGTCGAAACATCTATGAGAAATGTTGTCTGCAGAATAAATCCACTCACGTGCATATGCATATGGAACGGTATTTGATGCAATGTGCAATGCAGAAAGTTTTGCTAACTTTTTGAACTTAACGGAAGAAAATAGAACTGCCTGGGGACTTGAGAACTGTTGATGCGATCCACGCAGATTCAAGATTAGCCCGCCGCTCTTCTGGGATGGTTTAAATGGTAGGATGTGTAGTAAGCAGGTTGCACACTGTATCTTACAAACGAACCTTCAGAAATCGTTTTCAGATATAGACTTGCGGAAGATCTGAAATGTCAACGTATAAAATCAAAAGTAATTTCACGTTCTTTTCTTTCTCCTGCTGCTACTATGAATCTTTAGCTCCTTGATACGTGAGAACGCAAATCAAAGGTTTGGATGGGAGCTGCAAGTTCTTGCTTCAACAAGCTACTTGGTCAACTTGTTTCGACCGTGTCTTTTACTTCTTATGTGATTTTAAGACGCTCGCGCTAAGTTTTATTTCATATAGTCGGAAACTGGGGATGGAGGCGCGAAATTCGCGTTTTACCATTATCGTTATTTTACTGTCTTGTGGAAGAAACGTATTTCAGAACGTTCTTTCAGGTGACTCCTCACCGAATATAGTTCTTTCGCGTGGAATGGACGAGCTGCAAGTCAGTTCATCAAAGAATCGACGAAAGTCACTGAGTGCTGTTGCGTTCAACGTACCAGCACGTGGCAGCAGCAGTGACATTCATAAGCGTCGACGTGAGTCGAATAAAGAAATTCTCACGGTGAGACGCGATTCGGGAAAACAAGAATTTGTTGCACGCACAAGTGCACCCGTTTATGCGGTATCTTTTTGCTATTCTTAGGCCATCTGTTCCAGGTAGTTTAGTATTAGCATTGGTTAACACCGTTCAGAAATGCCGGTTTTTGCGGGTGTCATGTTTTTGACACACAGTACAATATCTGCAAATGAACAAGTTCAGGGACTATAGATTCCACAATTCTTCTCTCCGATATTATCAAGATGTGCAGTGATACTATGGTCAGTTGCATTAGAATGTTGGCTCTTTCATTTGTTTTCAACGATGGGAAAACGTTGAACAAGAACTTACGGAGAAAATAAACAGCTTTTGTTACCGTTGAGTGGCCGCTGTGATGACTAGAGAATTGCCATAGTGATCTACAGTTACACATTGAGCGTAATTTCCACGCTGTCTAACTATAGTTTGTAGTGTGCGCCTACTTAAAATAATCTTTATTCTCTTGCCTTAATTATGTAGCTTTTTGTCATACCCTTGTTTTTGCATTCACACGTGCACACTTATAGGGCTAAGGTTACCGTAAAGGCATTATTGAGCTTCTTTCGGATAAGAAATAATTTTTTGCTGTCGCGAAGAATGGACAGTTGACCGGTTAAGAAGAAGTCTCTGCTAAGCCGAGATATTTTAAATACGGTAGCACGTTCCTTCATTGAGAAATTTTGAGCCTACCACTGTGTACAACAGCTTAAGACCAACCAACATGTCTGGAATCGCTAGCACGGTTAGTACAGCCTCACATCATTATGCTCCACGCTGTGGGCTAGGAGTACATCCACTACTCAAGCTGCCTTAAATCGTAAGAACCGTGACATACTCATGCGCTCTAACATTATGCTATTAGGCATCGTAAAAAGACGGCAATCTTCGAATCTGTGCCAAGAGTCTTGACTGCATACATACCAATACAAAGGTAGGAGTTTTCTTAAGACAAGTTCGTAAGCGCTGTGATATTATTACTGCTTCGTTCTTATCCATAAATTACTGCTGGCCATGGAGATTAAAAAATATGAATATCCAACTGGATGTGTGCCATTTGTGTAAACTTTTTCAACTTCAAACTACCACCATTGAAGTGAAAGTAAAAATCCACCACTAAGAGGTAAAACGTCAATATGTTAGTGAACAGTGAATGATTAGTGTTTCTTGTATTCTTTTCAATGTACATGTCACAATTGCATTTTTTTACATCATTTTTCGAAAAGTTAGGACCGAAGCAAACGACTTTGATTGTTTTACATTTCGTTTCACTGGCTCATCGGTAAGAAGCACGAATTCTTCTTCCATGCCCTTTGAATTTCGTTCAATTTTTCTTTAACAATCCCAAAATGATCTCCTCCTCTTCTCTTTTCCCATCAAATAGATTAGCTATTTATCTCTCATTTAACTCAGAATTTCCCACTAATTTAGTCTCAGTTGAGGATATTCGGTCAAAAACATTCGGGGTAACTCCGATTCTCGGCACCCATACTCTTAGCGTTGATTGTTTCTACTTCCAAAAGAAGCATAGTTCTAAAATCAAAGCGCTCATTCCTGTACAGCAAAGTTCGGAGTGCAAACTTTTAGTCTTTATAATGACATCCTTACAAGCTCAGTTCTTATGGTACATAAATTGTCTCAGCATGGTAAGCATTACTGTGGTGTAGCTCAGTGAATATTTGCTATTCTGGCTACCGCTGCGTCCATGAACGCCGCAGCTGTTGGCAACGTTAAAACAGCGCTCTTGCTGTCAAGTAAAAGGGAAAATTTTTTAAACGCTTTTTCGACTTGTTTTGCGATTGCTGTTGATACACATACAAGTGTAGTTTAGCTGTGTCGGTTTTCAAATTGTTACGATATTCTTTAATGCAAGTCACTGTGTAAACAACTGTGGGATTTCATACTCGTCTTTTGAGCTTTTGTAGGAGTTCTTTGGACAAAGTTCACTTTCTTGCGTATCTGTAGGTCTTGACGATTTCAACAAGAAACCTCCCTTCACTATAATGAAAAGATTTGACTCACTTGAACTGTTAACGTCTATCGTCTTGTTAGTAAGCCCCCGTAGCTGTTTTTGCGTTGCTGCCATTCCTCACATACCTTGGCAAGTCGCTGAAGTGCAATCTCCATGTCTTTCATACGTTGACTGTCTTTTCCGTACGTTTATGCAGCATTTTCGGAAGTAGTGAGAGGCATTCGTGAAGCGACCCCGTGTCAGTGCACTATTTTTTTGCACGCAAACACATTTCGAGCATTTTATCTGAGGCTTGATCAAACGATCTAATTACGCCGAAATCCACAAATCTCGATCGCATCACGTTTGAAAGCGCAAGTCGTGAAAGTTTCAGCTCAATGCACACTGTGCATAGAATTGGTGCATCACTGAGGTGTTGCGAAAGTTGCCGTTCTTTTCAAATCATTTGGTTAGCTAAAACCCCGTCTGCTTTTGCTAGCTGCTAAATGGAGGGTGAGGGAGAGTGGGAACTATTCGTGCCACTTCTGCCATACTCCTTCTATTGTTACATGTATTATTCCTCTCAGTGATTTAGCTAGACGTTCATTCCATTAGTTGATGCTGCTTTCATATAATGTGCAATCTGCCTCAGTAAGCAGTTGCACATCACGGAATTATCTGCAATAATTCCGTCTGATGCTGTTCCTCCACCCTTTGTTGTCTTCCCCCTCCCTCCCCTCTCTTTCATTCCTCGCAACGAATGTAACTTTTCATCAGTGCGAAAGTGCAGCGGAAGAAAAAGAGCAGTTAGAGAAATGAGTCTTCACTTTGCTCCCGCATAGTTTCTTTGTTATAGTGCCGGTTGAGCGGTTTCATTATTAACTCCAAAAGTTGATCGATGTGAGTGACCGCTTTCTTTCATTCTTCTTTCTTCTCACTTATGAACATATGAACATAAGTTTGCCATGGAAAGAAGTCTATATCATCAGCCGTTGGAATTTTTACACAGCTCCCATCCTTCTTCACCAGCCTATATCTTGTTTTACAAGATATTTTCTTATCGATATCGGACTACCGGCGAGGAATTCCTTACGAGTCCAAGCAGCAAAGAACAACTGCAAAAATTATCCAAACCGTTTGATAAGTAAATTCATTTGTATTCGTTTTGCCCACCTTTTTTTATAGTTTTCGAATCAGCGTATTGGAAAAAGCATGGATAAGAAATCATCTGTCATTGTATTTCACACCATCAGTATGTGAATTAAAATGCTAATAAGGCATCTAGTTGCATTATAAGGATGTTGAAGTGAAGTTACTCATTTCATTCTACATTTGAAGTTCAATTTGTGGCACTAATCAATTCAGAAGATCAACTCTGGCTAGTTGAAACGCTCCCTTTAAGAAAAGACGACTCGAACAAGGATCATAGCCGGTAGCCACTGGAAAGACGCCTTCTTTCAATTATTAGAATTCATTTATTGCTCCGGACAATTTTAGAGGGAACGTATGCCTAATCTAACTCTCTCAGAGGTTTTTCCAAATTTTTTCTGCAAAATTTTGCTTTCCAATTTCCACTGTCACCATCAACACAGTTGGAGTCAGCTGCATTTTTTTAGTGACAGTCAGATTTGCTTTTCAGTGTACCAGATGAGCGTGCCTGTAATTTATTTATTTTCGCAAAATTCTTTAAACCTTAACTGGGGAATGGGCAAATGTTTCGAAGAAGCTGATTCAAAAGTCTGCTGTCATTGACTGCAATAGTGAAACGAGAGACAGAACATTGCTACATCATATACTGTCAGTTGATAAGCTTCTTAGTTAACAGGCACTCGATAATTTTTTATGTTGGACTTTACTCGTGTAGCAGTCAACCTTTTTCAGCAAGCATAGGCCCCAAAGCTGAACTTCTCAATGATGATGCCATGCCGCCGTCAGAAAGTTTTCGATCGTCTTTGTTGAACGAGTGCTGCTAGGAGGTAACACCTGCCGTTGTTGCTTTTGCTCGCCATGAAGAATAACAAACCGGCTGTTTCTTCATTCAACCATTTCTTGGTGTCGTCGTCGAAGCGCTTCTAATTATCAATAACACTATTCACGGAGAATCCTCAACGGTTGACAATCCTAAAAGTGTACTTTCATCGCCATTTACTAATGTTTCGTCTACATAAATTTAGTGCCACAATTTCGTCTCTCTTGATGTCGTTCATTTGCTCACTTCTCCCTTCTAAAAATACAACTGTAGGAACTGATCGACGACGACGACAGTGCCAATGCTAAGTTGGAGTTGCGCCAGTTTGCTTCCTAAAAAACGCACTAGGAAACCACTATTGTCTTTTCTTATGAGTTCTGTGCAGGATGCTGCACACGCCTTCCAGCCTCATTTGTCTTCGAAGTGATTTCTAACTTTAATGTCAGCAAAGCCGAATTGCACAATATGAATGATCATTTTGCTGATCGTCTCTTTCGATCGTATCACACATTCTCCTCGGAACAAATCGTCGAAAAGTTGTCTTCTGTCATCGCGTTGATCCACCGGGCTATTTAACATCGACCTAAGAGATACTTTTTGTCTCTTTTTCGTGCTCTTATAAACGAGCGTTATCCGAGCCTGTATTGGACGATTAATTTCAGTGGTGCAGCTGACACCAGTGGAGGTCATTCCGAAGGTGGAGAGGCTCGAGTCTTCACTAGTTACTTCAGTGTTCTGTATGGATGCCGATGCCAGTTCTGTGCTGGAAGAGGTAGACGTCGTGCCTAGTTGGGTTCGACACCCACACTCTTCGAGTCTTCTGGGAAAAAAGTTTTTTCCCTTCTTCAAAAGCAATTTTACCGCTCATTTCGACGTTATACGTGGCATCTCGTTTCCACGTATTCGTCGTTCGCATAGTACACCGCCATCTTCACTAAGTAATTCTGAGACCACATCTCCCACACCATCCCCACGACCAGCGTCTACGTCCAAAGCACGGAGAACGTGTCCTCAGTCACAACTGAACTGTGCTAAGAATTATCGCATCAACACATGGAATGTTTGTTCAGAACAGATTGCCTTCGCTGCGTCGTCGCGGCCCGATCCATACCGTTATTTTAGGCGTTTCCATCACGCCCCTGAATATTCTCGACAACTTATCAAACTTTCTCACTTTGCTTTCTTTGAAGAACGATGGAAGAGCTATACGGATGCATTCAACGCTGCTTATCCGCTTCACAAAATGACGGTAATTTGCAATTCGCTTTTATTTCGAAGAAAAAAGGAATTGTTCAAACCGGCACATTTAGACAGAATCACAAGAGAAAGTGGATTGATGACGCGAATTTTAAAAGTTCTCAGTTGTTGCGGCATGCCCGATTTGTTTACTCTCAAGTGAAGAAATTAATAGGCCATGCACATATTGTAGCTAAACAATACTGCGAACGTAGTTGAACCTGTTGAGCCGATAGTCTCGGATGTACGGTGAACCTAATTGGAATCGGCGGTGAAATCCTGTTTATGAATTGAAGAATGAAGTTTTTTGTGCCCATAACTTTTTCGGTTTGTAATGTAATAAAGATTATTTCTTTGAAGTGAAGCTTCTCAACTTTGTTAACCGCAGGTATTTGCTTAGTCCCATCAGTTCGATTTTAAAACTGATGCTAGCCAATATGAAGCTATGCGTAAACGAATATCTAGCATAAACAATGTTCCTCTCAGTTCTTCGGTTATTTTCCTCAGCTGTGTGCAATCTAATGTTAATGAGGAGAAGAAGTAAAGAATGTTCACTTACCGACATTCGGTGCTGCCTACTTAGCAGTTCAGTATTCCTCGCTCATATGTGTTTTCTAAGCAATCCACACTCATTTCCATCCACTTTTTCAATATCACATTCACTTTTCATCTTTAATGTGTGATCTTCAGATCCCTTCGTTAGCTGGTGTATTTTTTATTGTGGCAGCATGCACTATGCTCATTTAGAAATTCGATTTCTGCGATCCGTTTTTTGCCGTTTCTAATTGTTCATAGTCAAGTGCCTCATTGATTTTTAGAAGCTGTGATTGATTTTTGAAGCTTTTTTTAAGTCCTCCTTTCCACTTCCGCACGTTCTATCGAACATATTGTAGTCATAGAGTTATTTCATTTCTCACTGTCTTTCCACGCCATTCTTGTTGTATTAAATCGAGCAAAACTGAATATGAGACTTGTTGTCATCCGAAACTAAAATGATGCAGTTGGCTAACTGTGGTATTCTGATGATTCTTAATGCGAACTCCTCTCTGGATGTTTAATCTGCTGTATTTTTGACCACATTCATCGTTTAGTACTGTTTTGTGCACGATCGGTTTTAAGAGGATTCGGAGCAAACTCTTTGGCTTCGTCCTACCGAGACATCCCGGCGGGTGGTCTCATCGGGACGCGGGCGCTAGAGCAAGTCGCATGGAACAAGATGAATCGACTGGTCAGTATGCGATTTGAAGGAGACGAACCTAAGCCTTCCCTCACCTTCACACTACCTTATAACTTCACATATACGGAAATGGTAGTGATCTGAGGAGAAATCGGATGAAGTGAATAAGTAAACATGCAAATAAGTTAATCTTGACTACTCGTTGCTACATCTCTGTCTTTGCTAAATTCGAATCACACATTAGCAATGACACATGAATAGGTCTATTTTTTTGCATCGGAGTTCTCCTTCCTGTAAGCACAGCGCTTCACCTAGTTCTAATTCACCGCTGTTGTTTTCTGCTATCCCTCTATACCCCTTAGACTCTGGAATATCGAAGCTGGTAGCTAACGCGTATTGAACTTCGAGATGCTAACATGTTTGTGCAACAACGGCATTCGGTATGATTTAAAGGTGAAATGATCAGCGGTGTTCTTGATTTGGGGTTTAACGTTTTCATAAGTCGTCGTTGAAAAATTTTTCATACAACTCTGCATAGAGAATGCGTCTAGTTTCGATATTTATCTGAATTTATATCTGCGTAAATGCTTAACAGTGAACAGGCATTTCGTGAAGCGGGACAACTGTGAGATTTTGTTCTAGCGCAAAGCGTTAAATAATCCTCTCGGTCCCACCATGAACAGTGCGGTTCAATGAGCCCTCAACGGTAAACAGCGTTTCGACACTTAAGCTTAAATGATTTTTTTCATTCGAGCAGCCAAACGCCTCGACACTGAGCAACTACGAGGAAACTTATCGTGCTGATAGTATTAGCGGGCTTATTTCCTTCAGTTGAAAACACTCAGGATGGTTCATTTGTGGCGATATGTGAACCCATTCCTCAGAGGTTTTTTATCTTTTGTGATCCTTTTTACATTCCTAGAAGGTCGCTGTTGACAGGATATTCCTTTTCAGCGCTCTTCCCATACGACTTTCTAATTTCATATTTCTTATTTGAAACGAAAAATGAATAGATGGGATGATCTGGACGTTTGCTTGACGATGCGCCGAAGGGAGGCAGATGAACCTCTTCACCATCTTTGCTGTTATTTCGTTAACTTTCATATGGTCTTGCTTCCTTCCTTTTATACCGACTGCATTGCAGCTTTTCTTATGTTGCAGAATATTCACATAGCTTGTTTCGGAAGCTTGTGATTACATACTTGAATTCGCTTCCAAAGGTTTTTCCCCTCAGTGATTTTTAACAGTACCTTGAACTTTAGAATTAAGATGCTATCAGCGGCGTTCTGCAAGGTTTTTTTTTTTTAAATTCTATCCTGCACAATTGTTCACGCATTTCTAGCCACCTAGAGTGCGAATCCTTACGCCGCAGAAGTTGCATCTGTCAGATGTGAATTTTTTTGCCTATGTTTGCCTATGTTTGAATGCTGAGTTGTTCTATGCACTTTTTGACTTGTAATTTTTAGCGATTCCAAAGTATCCGCCTCAGTAGAATGTTTGCATTTAATTCATAAACTAACCACTTCTCTATTTTAACGCTTTTCTGCTTGTCAATGCAACATAATTTTCGTTATTTCGGATTTCAGTTTCCGTATTTTTAAATTTTCTCATCTTATAAAACGTTGTGAAGAGGTTGGTAGCTCTCATAAGCGCACCTAATAGCGTAATGAAGAGGTTAGCAAAATCTTTTATATTCCAATGATTTAGAGAATCTCATTATTTCGGTTACTTTATTTCAGTGACCTCACTTTATTTATTTCTGAACTTTAACCTGTTTTTTTTTCAGCCTATCAGCTTCGTCCAATCGTATTTTATCTTGCCATTTACACATTTAAATAGATACGTTACAGCATGACGCTGAGAATTCGCAGGTAATCGTCGTTTCACGTTTGTTGATTATTGTTTTCTTCGGATGAACTGTCTATAGAAATTCTTCAAACTAACAGTGGTGCATGGTTTGTCGAGGTGAACGGCAAATTATTCGATGAGAATTACTGATGAACGTGAATTACTCAAAAGAGAAAGAATACCTGTGAAACCGTTAAAAAGAAGGACGATGTGAAATTAATTGATCGGATGGCCATGTTCACGTTAAGGCTTACAGCCTCATTTTTTCATCCCAAATGATATAACTAGTCACCATTCAGACAATTATGACACACAGGCCGCTGCGTTTTATTGCTGGCAGCAGAAACGACGTAGAGGTCGATGTTTTGATATGGTTGCGAGGTTCTTGGCTGCCAGCTCTCGTTCATCGCCTGTCATTTTTGTTTTCCGGCTAGAGTAGAGCTATATGCGAAAACAGGGACACCTGATGCTCACCTCCAAGGAGAATACATCGACAACGTTCGCGAAAAATTAGTCCTAGGATGTTGTGTGCGTTTATAGCGGAATGGAGTGCAAGCAGCGCTCACAACTCGGAAATTATTCACGCCGATTTTGTACTATCCAACTGAACCAAGGGCAGATTGAGCGTTTGAAGTCGCTCTACCTGCTAACCTCAGTTCCAGTTGACTTCGTCATTTGTTTTTTTCTTCCACTCTACTGTTTTCTGTTTCCTTTTCTCCACTACCGCCGGTCTGCAATTTTTTCTTCACTGTGCAACTGAGCTGCGACGATTTTTGGATCCAGAGTTATTTCTTCGATGAACTTCCACTTGTTATTTATCCATTGTGCCGTATCCCCTCTTCTTGTTTAAGGCACCGGAAGCTCAACTACTTGCCGCGAGAATTAACACATCGCCATCCAACATTACAACTTCTAGTACTACTGGATGTTTCCGCTTTCTGCCACCTTCAGTCATATTTCTTTGGATTACATCTGTTTGTGCACTAGATGTATATAAAGTTTTGGCGGCTAATTTACAAGCTTATTCCATTTGTAGCGCTCCGTTCAGCGAAGATCTGCAAGGTTCCGTAGAATGCTTTCATCATTCAACTGATTTCAAAGATATTAACCGAGCGAACTGTTCAAGTCAACCATATGGAAATGAAACCCTTCGATTTAGGGTAAAACTTCTGTTTTGCGATCAGTAAGCGGTATTGGAAGTGCTGCGGGCTCATCAACTGTGGAATGCTCTTTATGTTAAATAACGCTCGGATGCAGTCTACTCCGATCATACCTCTTCGGCGTCTCGCTTCAATACCCGTCACATCTCTTACTCGTGAAAGCAATGAAATAACCTCACCAACACAATATCTTGGTTCGGCCACTTTATTGGCAAAGACCTTTCGCAGTGAGCTGGAGAAGAGAAAGTTAAGAATATCGAGGTCGTCCATCTCCTTCGGGAGCTATGACGATGAGCACGAATCGAGGCGCGACGCGCTCTTCCCAACAAATTTTGCTGATGTGCGTCTCTCTATTGAAATCCGACAAATTTCCACGGCTAGAGTCCGAATGTTTCTTTATTTTCAAATGCTGATATAATTTGCAGCAGGCAGCGATCTCCCGGAAATAAAATGGTGATAAGCGAAAAATAAATGAATCGTTATATCTGGAATGGATTTTTCTTACTGTCCGATAGACGTCGCGTAATTTGCCTGTCTTCCAATTTGGCTGAAACTTTCAACTGCTTTTTGGCTGCAGTCTGAATTTTGACGGTTATTTCATAATTTTTTGAGCGTTTGCCAGATATAGCCTTCTGAACAACTGAAGAAATACCGAAAAAATGAATAAGAAGTGCACCGTATATGCAAGCATAGTGGGTTTTGACAAAGTTGAGTAGCATTAACGAATTTTAGGAAATGAGCGAAGAATAGATATACACAGATTTGGCACTCCTGAGGTATCAGTGCTTCATCGATACAACTTCTCCCAGGAAATCTTTGATAAGGCTCACTTGAGTTCTTGTGTTATAGTCATAGTTTCTCTGAGTGGCCTTGTGCTATACCGCTCAACTAAGGTGGCATTATTCGAACGTCAATTTTATATGTTGCAGCAGTCACGTTTCTTTAACACATTTGTTCAAAGTGCAGAAATCTTTCATCTTTTTATCCGATCCCAGAAATCTGAATTTACGAAATATTGACGTGGATTTGTTTTTCATAATGACATGAATTTGAGGGCCTTCTAAAGGGGTTGATGGGATTCGTGATTTTGCAGCCCCTCTTTATTAACCCAGACAATATTCAGGACTTTCAAATCATGGTTTAAAAAATGCGCACCACTGCATTCGTATGTTCATCGAATCTACTACTGACACTAATCTGCCGAGAAAAATGCACTTCTCTGACCAGCTGAAGAAACGGCGATAGAACCGCTTGTGAAATATTCAAAAAACATCTTACTCATGAGGCAAATTTAAGTATATAAAACTATGGTCCGTTTTTTACACGCTGAATTTCGAAGCTTCAGCGGCATTAGAGGCAAGGAAAAGACTGTCGGAAGGAGAAACAAATATACGGTCAGCTTGGCACATACGTCTAATTCAGCTGGAATGCAAAGCAAATATGAAATGCACCTAAATGAAATGCCATAAGCTTCGAAAAAAGTGGTTGAAAAACCACAGGTTATCTATCTTTTTTAGGTAGGGGTGGAGAGTACTGAGGGAAGAGATATTCCTACCATAAAAATTTTGTGCATATGAAGGCAAACCATTTCAGAACTTTAAAATAGAAGTTTATCTGCTCGGGAGGCGAGAGGGGTTTCTTGAGAAGGAGATTTCATTGAAGTTATTAGAATTTCAATAAAAAATGAATTACTGCCTTCCGTCTTCACTTGTTCTCTTTACTGATGAATGATGTCTATGGGACTTAATTGTTGTCGTGAAATTCCGAACTGTGAAAGTGTTCCGAAGCTCTCATATTGAGCATATGGTCCTTTTGAATTTATGTTTGATTTGGACGAAGAAGCGCCGAAGTATGCGCTCTAATTTACGTGCATCTTTATTTGCTGCAAATGACAGTATTTACTTTCTTGAGTTATTCTCATGTGAGATGCTTAATTGTCCATCGTAATTGTGCGTTGACGAGAAAAATCGTTTCATCCCAAACACATTGAACGTGGGCTCTCTAATAATTTATGAAAGTTCCGTTCTATTTTCAATTCGTCTTTTCACTTAGCTATCGTGAAATTGAATTTTTAATATCTGATGTCTTATAAATGAGTATGAGTATGTTTTAGTTGGATTGATGAACGGATTTTCCGTTTATGAAGACTGCTTTTGAAGCCCAGTATTTAATAAAGCAGCTATTTTATTGCTGCACTTTTTTTTTCAATCTTCTTCGCTGAAGAAAAAATTAAGATGTGGAATTCGTGATGATGCACCTGAGGTACATTTAAGTTTTCTCAGTCATTTTCGCCGATCCCGTTTAGGAGATAAATGAAAAACACATGGCATTTTGTTAATACATATCTTTTAGTAACGACGAATAGAAACATATGAATTTCGATGAAAAAAATCCATAGAAATTGTCCACGATGACAAATTTTTTTAAATAAGCAAGGTAGCGATTGCGGAATAACCGTGTACTTTAAGCTAAAGATTTGCAGATGTTCACTTTTACGTCACTCACAATCTGAAGTTGAAGCATTTACGTCAGACGATACTTATGTATGTCTAAAAAACTTTACAATTTTACATACATTCTTCTGGTGAGGTTTTTGGTTAGAGCTATGATGAAAGTGTGATGTAATCGAGATTTCTACTGCTTGTTAAAGGTAACTGAGTGCAGAAATTGCTTTCACCAAACAATGGTAATTGATAAGAAGGCTTTCAGATTTATCCACATCAGTATACCGAAGATCCGACTGTAGCATGGGAGATGCTGAAAACGAAACGGCCGGTGAAGAACGTTCGCCAGGTAAAACGTCTTAGGAATACAATATTCCTTTATCATCTTGACCTCGCTAATCATGAATTAATTTCAGTAGAATTTTCATTTCTTTTATGATGAGAAATTCATTCAAATCTACAGCGGAAAAGAGAAATCAGGTGAGCCTGGGAAATCTTATGATCACGTCTGTCTCAGAAGATTGATGTCGGATTCACTTTTTATCTGATTTAAAATCAGTTTAGAATATGAGTGGTGAATTCTTATGCAGTGGGTTTATTTTTTGGAATAATTTCTTGGATGGAAGCAAATTCTTGCACGCTGATTCCCACGTCATTTGAATAAAATTTAATTTAGTTGGGAGCGCAACACTTCTTTAATATGGTGGATCTTCATATTGCTTATGTGCCGTTAGAATATATTATTGATCCATGACTCGAAAGCATCAGACAAATATTTGCATAGGTAGGTGTTGCCATCAAAGAATTAAGTGCACTATAAGCTGCCAGTATTATACTGAAACCGTTTTAGATGAAATTGGATGCACCAATAAAATCCGATCATGTGAGATTCGTTTGTGTAGCTTGTACTCATGGTGCTGCACTCGATCCAGCTTCTCTCCCACCCGGTGATATATTGATTATTGCTGGTGATTTCACCAGTTGTGGACTCCCGAAAGAAGTAAAGAGTTTCAATGAAAATATGGGTCAGTCGTCATTTTACACTTTTTCGATATTGTTTTGAACTTTCTGTCATCACAGACAAACAAATAGGTGAGCCGAAGAGTAGAAAATTTTAGCTGTACAAATATAAACTTCACTGAACAAATTGAGATTTCTTAGTATACTTCTCAATATACAGTAATGTATATGCATCCTTGAAAGACGTAGTGGGATTGAGTCACCACTCGCGATTTTTAAACCGTTTTCACAACATTTCAAAGCTTGTCCTCCGACTCTAGATATGACATAACGTATGGGAATGGCGACGTGATCTTTCTCACGTCTAAAATAAGCCACCATATTTTTGTGCGACAAAGAAATCATCCGATGCTGCAGGAAATCTAAGTTAAGACGAAACATTTTCGTTTGCTACCCGTTACATCATAAACTTGATCAACTGCATTAAAAATTAACCATACAATATTTTTATCATTGATATAGTTGCCATCAAATAAACTCGCATAACTCTAAGGTATAACTGTGCATAATGTTTACGGTAAAGGTGACCTTCCATGTTGTTCCTTTCTAAAGTGATTGCATTTAGCCTTTCTAAAGTGATAGTATTTATATGTGCAGATTATTTCTCTATATTGTTTCTCATTATGCGTATATATGCCACATGGTGTGCTTTTACTCCAAATCGACAGCAGTTTGCATTTATGTGAATTGAGGCTGTAATAGGCTCAAAAAAACGAATCATAACCTAACTTCAGCGCTAATGAAGCACACCTTCAAAATTGCGATCTCCGGCAACCACGAATGTACATTTGATGACTCATTCCTCAAGTCTGCAGGTGAACCATTCATCCGTTCTAATGAAGCTAATAACAGAAGTAATTTCTATGCCCAAAGATTGGTATAGACACTTTAGTGCAGTCTAAGCGTCATGATATTTTTTCTTGTTTCGATACCGAATTTTTTAGTTGCGAAGGTATCTCAAGTGAAAATTACGGTGAAAATGCACCTTCACGTCACCTAAAATACTCTCTGTTGTAAAATTCATTCTGATCATTCGCCTGCCCATGCATAAGCTTTCGTGCTTAAGTAATTTTCACAGCAGAGCTATCCTTTGAAGTTTTGTTATTTATCGTTCCACCATCGGACGACAAATTTTAAAGAGACGTAGTGTTCGTTTTTTTTTCTGCGTGACGTGCATTCTTGTCCGCCATGAAGCAGTAGGGGTTCCGATGTGACTGCCAAGACGGACATTTTTTCGGTCGTGATGTGATAGCCGATCCATGAACTGTGCATGAATTCGACATAATTACATTTAGGGAAGGATATCGGTGAAGCCAAAGAGGTCGCACTCAAACAAGCACTTTCAGCAGCTCTCTCATCTGCGAAAGTGAGCAACCCGAGGTCATTGTTAACGAACGTTATCTACCTTCAGGATTCAATGGTCGAGCTGTTCGGCATTCGCATATATGGCACTCCTTGGTTAGTCTGGCGCATTCTTTTTTCTTTGTCCAGATCGAGTGGCCGTTCAGTGCGATCCACCTCTTATCAATTTTAGATAGAAATGGTCATGAGTAGTGGAGTGGAAAGAGTTGCTGGAAGTTTTGGATGTCCATTTTACGAAAGCAAAGTCCCTCATGAAGTACACTTCTGTGAATCGTCATCACCTTATTTTTCTTACAGCTTATTTTCCACAAGAAATTCAGCCCGCTGATCTAGGGATGTTTCTGACTAGGAGTGGTGCTGAACATTTCCCCTGTCTAAGCGTAGTATGCAGTTGACTGTGCAGCCTTTATCCGCGTTTCAAATTTGATTTAAAAAAAGATTTAAATGTTAATTTTAGTTGAGTGCACTGAGAATTTTCATGAAGTTTCATTCCCTAAAAAGTTGATAGAAAAAAGTATTGGTACCCACTTCGGAATTAAGCTCACGGGCGTTTTTTGTTGTCTTCTTTATCTGTGTTTTAGACTCTCATAGCTTCAAAGAATTTTTGACAAAATTTGTTCCAGCGAAATCGCCTTAGGCGATCGCTCCTCTTGATGCATCGTGTTTAGGAAGTTGCGAAATTACACCCTACTGTCCCTCTCCCTCTACCTATGTCCCTAAATTATCCTTTTAATAGTCCTTCTTCAAGATACATTTACTTCACCATTCACTGGACAGTGCAACGTCAATTCCCCTAGGAGGAAGATTTTGTTTTTTTGTAAAAACTAACCGTATACTTTCGTTTTCGTTTTAGGCAACCCAGGATGGATAATTGGGCATTTAATCTACCACGAGGACAGCCACTGCTGAATAAATGGAATCAAATTCCTACAGGTGTCGATGTACTAATCACGCACACTCCTCCGCTGGGTTAGTAGTACTCCAAATAAAATGACCTTCGTCACATTCCTCTCTCCTAACCCCTCCCGGCTTTTTGCTTCTCGGCCACCCATCGCTTTCCCCTCCTTCTTTCAGAGTCACAACTGGCAGGTAATACTTCGAGGAGCTGTTTTTAATGCAAATTAAATAATACTTAACGCAGAAACTCTACTCTCCTCTCGTCCGTATATTTCTATGAAGTTTGATGGGTGAAATAGCATGGCATCTGTCATAACATCTTTCAAGTTTGAGAGCTATTGTAGAATTAATAGTACGCCAAAAAATGTTGTGTACATTTCGTGCAAACTGGCTTTTCATTTCCCAAGAGTCGAATCAGTAACAAGTGGAAAAGCACAGCAGACGAACTAACATTATGATCGCTTTTGTATTTCTTCAGCTGATTGACCAGTTTCATTGAATCCTGGCAAACAGTAAAATATAAAGAATGCTGCGCCTATTCATTTGAACTGTTCTAACCATTTTTGCAAGTGTTCGAAGCAAAACAGATATTCTTTTGTGTTTCCATCGCCATAAAATCCATGATTTTTTTTGTACATTTAGATGCCTGTAACACATATCGATTTTGATGTGTCAAATTAAAAAGCAGTATAGGAGTTAATTCTGTAGTTTGCACCATATCCGTTAAATTGCTCAGCACTGCTTTCCGTGGTGACTACATCAGAAATATAGGGATTGTGCGAGCTTATAAAAGGACACTTTTGCAGAAAGTTTGGTGCAATTAGCTGAAGTTACCAATCTTTCATTTACGATATATCTATATTTGTTGATAATTTAGTTGAGTGATTAATGACATTAACGAAATGCAACGTCTCTTATTATAGCAGTGTTGTTGGCATGCATTCGGTATATTAAAAAAAATCCATAATTGATATAAACGTTCGAATTTTATGCTTATAAAGTATCGCACTACGCAACGATAAAGCAAATTTTATCCATTCGTTGGCAATAAAAATTCCCCGAAAGTAAGTCTCCGTTGCTCTCCATCTGCAACGGTTTTGAATAAGTCTGCTTTTCGATGAAACTTCAAGCGCAAAGATAAATTTGAGAAAATGTTGAATATGCCACGAATTTCTATAAAAATTAGCTCGAAACTATAGCAGTTGAATTCCTACCTGGGAGCATATAAATTTCTGAATTATTTTATCGGTTGTTAATATGGCAGAAATTACTGCCGCAAAATAGTACGTTTCGGGATTGTCATCTCATTATTTTATGACCCTAGCAGTTAGTATTGCTGCAACGCTTGCAGTTGTCCCGCCTTTCATAAGAATGTTGCTATCAACATTTGCTGTTGTCTATCTCGATACTGATCTTGAAGAAATTTTTCGATTAATAAATGTAGGCGAAGAGAAGATTCGAATTTGTTATTCTCATTTCTTGTGATACAGATTTTTTATTTAGGACATGGCGATATGCTGACAATGGGAAGTCGTGCTGGCTGTGTCGAACTACTGAATTCGGTTGTTAAAAGGATACGTCCAAAATATCATGTGTTTGGACATGTACATGAGGGTAAGCATCATCATTCATCGACTTCAGTGATGTCCGCACAACTGTCTTTTGTAGGTTCATCGAGGAACATTTCTTAATGTGAAGCATATTATCAGACGTTCTTGGAGAGGTGGATAGCTGGAGGAAGGTTGGAAATGCCATTTTTTTCAGTGACACGTCCTGCTTATCGCACTGATAATATGATATATATATATATATATATATATATATATATATATATATATCGCACTGATAATATAGAATGATAACGTCAGTAAGGTCGAAGGTCTATGCCATAGTGACATGTTGTTGTTCTTTAAGAACTAGCTACCCTGCTGAGTTCCATAGAAAAAAATCCCTAACGTTTTCATTCACACCTTGACATCGACGCCCATCGCGCATATTTCAATCCTCGTTCAACTGATCATGTGAGCGAAATGATTGTCAGCGTCGCAAAGCTTTTTTTTAGCAACACACTGACAGCGTGGTACTATATTATTGCTGCCTTTGCAACGAACTGTATTTAGCGATACCTCTAGTACAATACCACTGAGCTAGAGAGGATGGTATATGGCAGCGCCAATCTTAGCAATTCTGCCACCCAAATGCCTTTGATGTAACAACAGTAAAGCTTTGCTTGCATCCATTTGTTTATGTCATCGTTCAATTTGCAGGTTATGGATGTACATCTGACGGTTATACGAAATTTATCAATTGCTGTCTAATGAACGAAAATTTGGAAATGACGAATAAGGCGGTTATTTTCGATATTCCAGTTGATGCAGAGGCGAAATTGCATTTCATGCAAAACAGCAAAAAGCTTATGAAGAAATTATTAAAGAAATAAATTTGTTTTTCCCCTCATTTCAAATTTACATAATACATGAGACCATTCTGTTATCTCGAATAGCGCCTAACTACCGTCTCGAACTTACTTACATATTCCGCCATCAACAGCGAAATAATTCAGTTTTGTTCACTTAGTAACTTATACAGATTTCATTCAACTTATAATGTTTGTGTAAGAGGTGCTTGATAATTTAGCTATTTGAGGGTCCAATTCCTGGAACTTTTTTTCTCACCGCACACTTCTTAGAGACTTAAAGGGGAAGGTAGTGTGCTGAGCTGCTAGTTCAAATAGCGCACCTCAATGAGTGCAAAAATAGAGCATCAATAATTATGTACGAGCGAGTGGCAAAGATTTTGGAACAACTTCAAATGAGAATTCACCTATTTCGTCACGAATTCGTGTTCTCATACGTAAATGCGAAAAATTCTTTTCCATCTCCGATAGAATCTATTCTGAAAATGAGCTAATAAGGCAAAAATGTAATTATCTAAACCTTAACGTTTTTATATAAAATCACTCTCTCTATGGTCTTCTATAAAGCCTGAGTAAGTTGTCAGATTGTTGAAATTTTTGAACGAAATGAGAATCAGCGAAGTTGTTGCAATGTTTGCTTATGAGATTACAAATGAATCTTACTGTTTTTGAGGAAATCAACAATAATGCACCATATATGAAGACTTAAAGTGAGCTTTTTGCATTTAAGCGTTTCGAGCAAAATTCATTACTGATTATCTTGAACAGAGTAGGAGATTCGGTATGAACAAAGCTTTTAAGATGAGCTGTGAAAATGATGCCTTTTTATATTGCATGTAAAGTGGGAGTAATCACTTGTGGTGCGTATTTGCTAAAGTCAAATTCTAGTTGCTTCATAAAATGCATTAGGTTTATAGAGCTTCATTCATAATTTCGTTAACACCGCTATTCGAAAAGCTGCTTATGATTGATTGGATACTCTTAGAACAATTGGATTGCACAGCTGCCTAGCTAACGCGCACCTGTTGAAGTTGTCTTGTTGAAGTTTCCAGCGTGTAAATGACCACTATTATGAACGCATATTTAAGGTGGAATACATTATAAACTAATAAATAAAAACACATCGATGAATCCAACGGAAAAGAAAGAAAACATTGAAAGGATTTTTTTTCTAAAGAAGCATAAACATGGTGGATATATTGAGAGGTAGAACCCAACAAGTAATCTCGAAGATATTGCTCAAATAGTAAGTAAGTTTATTTGTGTTGTGTTGCCGTTTTTCTTCCGTTCATATGTTATCATTGTTTTATTTCATCTAGTAATTCTCATTTCTTCTATGTAATACTCTCTTGTGCTATCTTCACTTCTTTATTTTTTTTTTATGTCACCACTCTATTCTATCTTATGCGTATACCTATTTTGTCTTCTTTGTTGTTTATTGCTTAATTTTTTGCACCTATCCAATAATCAAACAAATTGGTCTAGCCAGCCGTCTGGCTGCTTAGATCTGCTTAGACTCACCAATGATGAACTACAAAACTGTTAACGTTGTGATAACAAACATTTTCATGAGTACGTTAGTTCGTCTCCAGCATCTTACATTTCTACTCGCATCTTCCTTTCTAAGTCTTCATTACTTCTTTGTTGTTTCATCGAAGAGCTTTATGCATTAAACGTTAATTGTTTAATTACTTGTTTTTGTAGTGGTAAAGACATTTATAGCCAAAAAAAAGTGTTAAAACATCGACATTTGTTCATGCCATATTCAAGAACTGTATGCGCATTCCTCGGTCCCCAGATTATATTGAAGATAACAAATGAATGAGAGATGAAATTATTCCGTCTAGTTGGAAGAAGTAACGGAAGTCGCATAACTTAAACCAGGATCAAGGGCGAAATGAGCAAGTCTTTTTTTGAATTTAATAGAGACTGGAAAAACTATGAGCCTCATTCGACTAGGTTTTCGAATGCCGATGTAGAAGTAAAATCTGCCACTATGATCGCCTCATCAAAATCCCAGTATGAAAGCCTCCTGCTCTGGTGAAGTGGATCTGTGGTGTCCTGTATAGAAATTTTAGAAAGCATTACCTCTCGTCGGTTCATATTCGTTCATATGACACCATTTTATCGCTGAGTGTAAATAAATGAATTTATTGGTGTGTTAAGTGTGGCTCATCAATATCCCTAATTATCATTTTGCATTTGTGTATTTTCGTAAATGACGCAGCTTTTGTTGGTTTTTGTTGCTTTCACTGCAACGTTTGAATGACGGACGATTCCAAACATGCTGACGACAAAACACTGAAACACCTTGTCGCCTAATTTGTTCGCATAGCGCAAATGAGGCGTATAATCAACGTTTCACTTTCGAAAACCCAACGTCTCAGCGTGCCTCACTAAAGAAAACTTCGCACCGAAAAAACCAGTCAAAGAGGTAAGAGGGAGAATGATGAAAGAGCAAGATGAGTAGGTGATTTGTCAATGAGAAAATAGATGAACATGCGCCGCATGATGGATACCTGTTTCCACGGTGAGCCACAATAAGAACTCAAATCGCTTGTGAAAATATTGGTGTCGTGTATACAGGCTAAAGAATCTAGAAGAGCAGACGTCCTTCAACGGATGTGGCTTTTTCGCGCTTTGCAACATGTGGTACTAATTGGTTCTCTGAATCTATAGTTTATCAAAGAATTCAGGATTTATTATATCGGTTTCTTCAATTAAGCACTGAGGTAGAAACAACTATTGTAGAGGAACGTAGGTGTAGAGTGTTACTGGCTGAAGACTGAGACAGCATCCGGCGGTTACGTAGCGATCGTGGGAAAACGAGTTGCATAATGGAGCAAAAGCAGTGATTTTTACAAGAGCGCACGATCCTTGCTTTAACCGTCACTGAAAGATTTGCAAATTGTGTGTAATCTGGCAATAAGACAAGAAGTTAAGGTTTCTTTTACTCAGTTTTAAAAAAGTCTAAGGTTGAGTGAGACAATATGACGGCAGGAAAGGATCACAAAAAGTGAGTAATTGCATAAGTGAATATCAAGCACACAAGCCTATGCAATTCCTTCTGCCATAAATGTCCTCAACAAACAAGTGTTAGCAATGTGAATGGGAAATCCTGAAAGTGAAACTCTTAAGCGGTCATATTACACCGTTTATCATTAGCTACTATATCAAGGAGCGTGAAAATGTGGCCGATTTTGTGCATTCGTTTGCGCAAGCGCTACTGCAGTGAAAAGTCATTACCAGCACCTCCGTTTTTCTGCTTTCATTTGTCTCTAATGTTCCTTTTCTATGATTACAGCTTTACTTTATATCAAACTTCAGAAGGTATAGCCTTTAAATTGATCAAAGTCGTATATGAATAATAATGGCGTCAATAAACAATGAATGAGACCCAGAAAACTGAAAAGATCGCCGCAATTTCCGCTGAGCACATCCCGCGTTTCGCACGCTTTGTTCGGAAGAAAAATTAGCGATGCCATTAGGCACTTGACTACATCCAGCCCCTCCCAACGCAACGGTCGAGTGCGTTGTCGCCTAAGGTGCTATCGTGTAGGGTGCCACTACCACTTCAACGGTACTTGAGGGTTGGCTACCGGCAGCCCTCAGAGAGTGTGAGACCGGCTTTGATCCGCTATCTGTACGGAACTTAGGTACCATCATGTTCACTTCTAACTGCAATTAATCCCTCCTCAGTACTCGCTAGACATTCCACTTTGCGCCCTTTCCACACTACTGCATCGCCACCCTCTCTTAACCACTGAGAAAACGATGTGCAACATTTTACGTGGTGTGCGCACTCTTTATCTTCGTGACGGCAACCGATAAAGGTTTTGCTTAGGTGGAAACCAATGCTGATCTGCATGGAAAATTCCCTAAAATCCAACACATATCAGAAACATCTCATGTTTACTGATGGGATTACGCGGGACTAGTTTTCATCTGTTTAGTCATACTTTATGTAACGTCATGCCAACATCAACAGTAAATAGGACTCTCAACATTGACTAACAAGTTAAGGACTCTCAGCATTGACTCAACCAAGATAAGATGGATAACGACGGCGGGATCACGTTACCGAATCACTAGTAGCGAATAAGAGTTCGGTAGCTTTCTTGGAAAGGCAGAGTGAAAGCGAAGGATGAAGAAGAGTGGGATAGTATGGAAGATGAGAAGCCATGAGTTGTTTGAAAGCCGATGAGTTCTCGTTAGCTTCTGGCTATTTGATATTTCATTCTCTTCGAACGAGCAAGCTCCTCTCAACCAACTTTGCCACGTTCATTTTATCAGTTTTTTTAGAAAATGAAGTCGTAGCCTCGGTCACCTATTTCACTTTCAATTTCATGCAAAAGTGACGTGTTAAATCGAAAACTCCTGCATATTTAATCTTCTTTTCACAAGCACGCCCTGATTACTTCATGCTTATAAATGAGTCTTCGGAGAACAAAGAAGGAATTATGCCTCTTTTTACGCAGAAGAATCATTCCGATACAACTATTAGCTCAAGTTCCGAATTCCATATTATTTCCTTCCGAATGGTGGGCGACTTGGTGCAATTATTCTTTGCCAAATGATTCCTCACGCCCTCCGGCCCATGTCTACAAAAACCTGTGGTTAAAGATGCTCAAAAGCGTGGAATTTTCTGAATAACATTTTCTTTCCAAAATTCAACCGTTTGCCTTAACCGAATGAATCATTATCGAATAAAATTACGACCATGGACATTCCCATGAACTGATACCTATCTAAATAACACCTATCTACATATTTAAGGCTTGTTTCGATTTAACTACAGGTGTAATAAGCGAAGAGACAAAATGGAGGAAAACGTCGCTTTATTCAAAACACACTTTTCGCAATCGGGATTTTCCCTGCAACACTTATATGATTAATAAGCATTCAGAGTTATAATATGAAAAATTCTTCATCAGTTGCACGTTAAGTGAGTTCTGAATTCAAAGCAACAAACGGCGCAAACCCCGATCAGACATGTAACGCAGTACAAAATGAGACTGGTCAACTCCTCATATTAGAATAATGCGGTATGGGCGCTCTAACCGACCACACTGGCACGTCGTCTCACAATAGGTTCATCATTTTTTGTCTTTGGGCTCTTTGCTGTCGGCATAGTATTGATGCTATTCGAGAAATCACATTCACGCAACGGTACTCATTCGATGCTGAAGTAAAAGATTCTATCTTTCATTTGTCAAACTACTGTTAATATTAACATTTAATTTTCTTACACATGTAACTTTTAATTTGAACAGCTGGTTTTTATTTCTTTCTCATATTCTACGTTCACTGCAAACTGGAGGAACGGTGGTAGGGGTGAGAGGAGCGGGGTGAGGGGGGGAGGGGATGGGGACGGTGGTATGAGGAAAGAATCCTCCTCATTTATGAATCCGGTATCTACCAGCGCACAGAACAACTGCTGCGCTCTAACGAATGCAACCGGTTAAACTGTCCTTCATAGAACAACGTGAATGCTTTTTGAAAGAGTTGGAATGCAAAGAAAAACTCACAAATTAACTCATTTCTGAAGGAAAAATACATAGAAGAATTGGGGCAATAGTTAATAAACAAAATGATTTTTGATTTCTGATGATGCTTTTCTCTGATGAAACATCGTTAACGCAGTGAGTTTTGAGCAAATTATTTCCTACTACATAGAATCCGTTTAGAAGTCGCTTTCAGACTAGATAAGAAACTGGCGTCGCCTACACTTTGTATTTGTTTAAGGTATTCGTACTTTTCGTAAGTTCTTGTACTTGTATGTGTTCACCATCTTTGATTTGATCGTTGATAATAAAACGTCTATGAATTCTCAGGAACCTCCAGAGGAACCCACCGAATTTCCGAGTTCCAATACTCCAAAAACAATCTGCAGCAGATCATCTAATAATGACAAAAATGATCCAGCTCGTGATCTCCAGCCCTTCTTATTGATGAATATACATATTAATTTCAGTATTTTCAATTGCTTTCTTGAAATGCATCAAATGGCATGAAATTGAAATTATTCTCGCTAAGTGAAGGCCGAATGCAGTTTTTATGCAAACACAACCGACACGCATCTCAAAAGGAAAGATTTTGAAGGTCACTCGTGCTTTATGGAGGCTGTATCAATGCGAATTTGAGGTGATCTTTACTTCAGTGGTTACTGATCTGAAAGAAAAAGCGTTTTTGTACGGGATATCAGAACATCCTGCTTTCATTTGACCAACATGCACCTTTGGCTTTTGATTTCTCTAGCAAGGTAGTCTATGCTTTTCACTCCCCATATCTCCCCCCTCCCCCTGCTTCCATTTCCCTCGGCTTCGTGGAAAAAAAAAAACAGAAAAGGCAATTGAAAACGATTTCGAGTTCTCGTTTACTCCGATGTTCACTCATTAAACAAAATCATTTGCACATTGAGAACACGTTTACCATAGGAATCTCATGAGCGAAACCTACTGAGAGAATTTCAACGTTCACTAATAGACGGCAATTTTTGCAATTTGTTTCTCATATTTTTCGTCAATGAGATGTCAATATGCCCAATAAGAAGATCGCATTTTTGGAGAATTTCTTGTCGAATCCTCCATCGGATATTCTCATTTTATAGTCGCTATGGAACTAAATAATTCTTATGCGCTACGAACATCGAATCAATCAATATTTTACTAAAGAGAAACATGAATGACCTTTCGAACAAATTCAACATATTTTAATAGACTTAAAAATCCTCCTTTCGAATCGGTCCTTTTGCAATGTGCCTCTTCTATTTAGCAATTATGTAGATTGAGTAAATTGATCGACTAAACTCAACAAGATTTCGTAGAATTCTTATGCATGATGGAGGGCAATAATAATATACAATTATATTTTAATGCAAATTTCCACTTTAATGATATGAGGAATTCCTCATCCAATAGCTTATTGGTCTTATACGGCTTGTTCTTTGGGCACTGAGGGCTGCAATTAGCACTTCCTTGGAGTACAATTTTCTTTTTTTTTAAATCTAAGGTTCGCTTGAATCCTTACCTTAGACATCTCACTTATCAGATTTCCGGAAGGAAGATACTGCGGAAAGTAGTGCAGAGATAGTAAAATAAGGAAAGATAGCAGAAAAAGAAATGTATGGAAACCCACAGTCGAAAGGATAAGCGCTAATGGATGCAAAGCCAACACATTTTTCAATACAGTGAAGAGGGTGTATGGCCTAGACTGTTGTTATAAGGAAGGCGCAATGAACTGTAGTACCAACAATGTAAAAAAAGGACGCAGAACTTCCGTGGCTTTATATAAATATTTGGAATAAGCTTCGCATTCTTGGAACCTTGTGAATTGGAACAGAATTATTCGATGGGTCGCAAATGTTAGGATTTCTAAGGAGTTCATTTTCGTTCCATTGCGCCCGCGAATCGTGTGTTATTCCTGTTTTTAAACAGGATAACGAGGGAATAGATACGGAATCGACTCGAGGATCCCGCACCAATATGTTTTGGCATAGAACTGAAACATAATTGTCTACCTGCAGCTGAACATGAGGCTGTTATTCCCGACTAATACTGCTTCTATTGCTATATAATTAAGTAAACTTGAGGCACTTGTGCCTACCTAAAGCTTGCCCAGAGTATTTCTAGGCATGATGAAAATTGAAAAACTCCCACGAAATTCAAATATGCATAGCTCAACTGGCAGCTACTTCAAAGGACACTGAATGCGGCACAGCTCTAAAATGCACCTAATTCCCACTCATTAATTAATCAATTTTTATTGGATAAAGCACACAATAAAAAGTTTAACAACATGCGTCTGAGCCTTCGAATGATTGTATTTTCCACCATCACATTTTAGCTGAAGCTCATTCCCATATATGTGAGCAACTTCAGTTAACTACGGAAAGTTCCAACCTGAGCAGAATCAATTCATATGAGGATTGCAATTAACAGCAAAATATCATACTGTTCAGAAGGTGGCACTTATGAAAAAAGCTTTTGCACTTAATTTGACGTAAACCGGATTGCACATGTGATTAAGGAAAACCAACGAAATGATAAGTGACCTGTGTTGATAGCTATTCCGCATACTTTCATTTTTCTCATCATTACTGACTGGGATTAATGGGAATAAATGATACATCCTCAAACTTTGTAACTGCCGGCTGTAAAATTAAAGAATTCAAAGCACGTAAATTTATATATGAAATTAACTACTTCTCAAATATTCAAGTAGAATCTCATCGTTTTCAAGCATGTGGCGTTATGGTTAACTTCGATACATCAATAGTAGGACGAAATTTTACGGAATGTGCACTAGACCACCATCAATGCTACGCTCAGCGATCGGACGTCAGCATTTTTCGATGTATGCCTGAACAGAGGTTTTAGTCGAAATTTACATCTCCGCAAAAATGCTCTGCCTCTGTATGCAAACTTATTATTTTCTACCCCTTTCACTCACTCATGTCTAATATCCCAGTTTATTTTATGTTTTTTTTAAGATCAATTAACTGTTGCACTTCATTGCCTCATAATATCGATGTCAGAAATCGATTCATGTCGTCCTTATTCAGTCGCATTTCTACTCCCTCAATTAGCCAGTCAGTCTTTAAGCTTTTGTTGCCAACGGATACCCCACTGTTGAAGAAGCCATCCTTATTCGATAAACTCATCGGAACCAGAACAGATGTATCAACTGCAAATATGTGTTCTATGTGCTCTCCACACCGTTGAGCACAACTCCTTCACAGCACTCGTAATCGAGTTTACACATTTTTCAGATGGTTTCTTCATTTTCTGCCATTATTTTAGGAACGAACGTTGTGGGAGGTGATGTCAAATTCCTTTAAAAGCATAAAATGCAGAATATAAATTTGGATTTCAGGCATGTGAAAAGCTCCGCATAAGTAGAAGAAAACGATAGTTGCAGAAAACACTAACCCCTCGTCTTCTTCCCCTCAACCGGTCCCACTCACCAATCCCCCCTCAAGATGCATTTTACTATTTATTTCATCACTGATCTCATCATTAGGTTGCCGGCGTGATTTTGATGTTGACCAGATCATATTCGATGCAGTAGACAAAAATTTGTGCATCAAATACGCTGTGTATATAAAGCAACGGCTCAGCGACACATTACTCCACACGGCTGTCTTGTAAAAAACAGCTGTTGCTGAATCAACGAAATAATTAACCAGCCTCTTTCGAGCAGAGAAAGAGGCCATTCATTTTTATGTTCCTACATTATTATTTCTTAAGGCACCCCTCCAATCAAGTAAATGCATGAAACAGAAGCCTCCATGAGCATCAAGATTGGAAAACTTAATGTATTTTCACGCGCAGCGATTTCCAAGCAACTGCATTCGACCGTGTGTAGGTGCACTGCGCACAAAACAGCAGTAAAGGAATGGCCACATCGAAACCAGGATCCTCAACTTGCCCTTAGGCAAGAAAATTTCGAAAGAAAAGCTTATCAGTTAACCGTATGAAAAAAAAAGAAAGGACATAGAGCATGTTCTCTATACCAAACTCCTTCCAATGGCGCTCATATTCTCTATAAGTCTGTGCTCTAATGCGCTGATTGTGAGTTTCTTCAGTATTCTTTCAGAAGAACTGCAAATTTGGCCTTTGCTGTTTTGAAGCGGGGAATTAGTGAAAATTGGGTGAAAAAATAGTAAGGAAAAAACAATAATTAGACGTGAGTGCTGTAGCTGGAAGTGAATATCAATTCAATATCATTCGCTACAGAAGAGCTCTTAAGTAATCAGTGTATGTCGCAATGAATGAACTCTAGAAATATAAACGAGCGTCCTGGAAGTCGTTTGACTATAAGTGCCTCAGCAGCTAATTCTTCCATGCTTCCCGTTTTCAGAGCATTAGTTCATTTACGAAGGTGAGTTTTATTGACTGAATTTCCGACATAACTGATTGATGTTCAAAACATCAGTCTTGGAATAAGAAACATTTTCATAAACAGCGATTCTAAGTTTGATACTGAAATAACATGTCGTTTAATCAGCAGAGCTCATAAAAAAACTGACGTACATACATTTGTCTCTCTCTTTCAACTGATCTTCTGCAGGAATTATGCAGGGTGACTTGTAGATGGAATCGCATCTCAATACCAAAATGATGAATAAACATAACAACCATTGTCACTAAATATCACCAATCTAGCCTAAATAAGTTCATTACGTCACCGGCACGGACACAGTAGTTTCCAAGGGTTTTAGGCCCAAATATTTTCACTGTGAGCGATCTGACTTTGTTTTTCTCGGATTACTAGTTCGGAAAGTGCTTGGATTTACTTGAGCGGTAGGAATTTGCCAATCAAAATTTCTTATAAACAGCCAGAATTGTTTAAATGAACTTTGCATTGCTGAACTTAGTGATTTTGATGCAGTTTCTTTTACCCTCACAAAAAAGCCGCTTATCGCATCATATATTAACAGAACAAACGCTTAAATAACTCTTCCAAAATGTACGTAGAGGGTTTTTAAACGTTGTTAATTTAAGGGTTGATGGTTGAAAATGAACTTGGTCGAACACTTTGGGAAACAATCGCGACAGACATGTAATTACAAGCAGTTATATTAATTACTTTGCTTAGGCAGCGATTGACGACGAAACGCGACGTATCAGATGCAGGGCCATGTATCACTCTAGATTCCGACATCTGTGCACCTTCACGCGATAAGTGAAAAGACCTCTGCTTCTTCAGAACGCAATCGTTGCCTTTTGAAACCAAACCTCTACCTCTAATAAGTTGTAGTTCGCAAAATGAAGTAAACAAATGAACTATTTTTAGCAATTGGAAGCGAGAAAAGGATTGCGCTCCAAAAAAATGATATCGACGAGAAGCGTGGAAGATTTCAGAACACGCGCATCGCGCATTGCAAATTTAATGAGCCCTGATGGTTTTTAAAGGTGCCACCTCTGCAACATTTCGCATATATAAAGGCAAACATGCGATCCCAAACTTAGACAGGTGTTGCCGAACCACCCTCCTCGAAGTGCTGAGCGGCTCGTATGTCCTTCTAGTCATCTATGTGCTATTTTCTGCTATCCATTTCAATCTCCTCATGATAGCCATAGGCGACATTGCCTAGACTACTCTTACTTTTACGTAGGTTGAAGTGTCTTCATAAGTGAACCTCCAACGGTTGTGGATCGTGCTCAGGTTCCGATTGTTTTCGCCGTCATTATATTACACACAGTATTCATGACTCTTCGTTTTTGCAAATACTTTTAGATATTTATCTTTTCCTCTTTGTATCACCTTGCATTCTTTTACTACTGAAGTTTCACGGTTTAGTTTGAAACTGTTGGTGTGATCGATGAGCTGCCATGTACATAAAGAAATCACTTCTCATTCTTTAGGCTCGGTTAGAAGAAAATCTTGTTTTTTCTCACCTCACTCTTCAAAGATTTCCTCTTTTTTCTCAAACCGAGTGTTCCTCTGTCTCAATTATTGGTCCTTTTGTTCCTTGAAACTCTCACTGGAATTTTCCATGCTTGCCTCAACTCTACTGCATATAAACACTTTTGTGTTTCTGCGTTCAGATCAAGTCTTCAAAGCACTGAAAAAATCAGGAAAAAAACACAAATTTATATGATAAACGCATCCACTATGATTCTAGCAAAGGGCAGCAGCAATGATTGGCAGCTGCGACTCATTTGGAAATCCGTTGCTGAAGGGTTTCACTCGAAATTTCTTGCTAAGTTCTGCGCGGATTCAAAAACTATCTCAACAAGCAATCTAGCCGTATTGCGCTTCCGTCGATATTTCTGCTAAAGAACACCCCTAAATTCTATGTAAATATTAGAATTTGCACTCCCACTCACATAGAACATTCCATGTCATTCTCCGTACTGTTGTATAAAAGTATGTGATGTTTGATTGACAGATGCACTACTTGCTATCCTGTATGGCGATCTTATCAATGGAATAGCATGCAATATAGAAGAACAGTGAAGGGATAAACTTGCGATTCGAGTCGTTATGTAAGGGCATTTGCACCTCACCTTCAACTAGAGCAAAAAAACTTCCCAAAATATGGCTTGATCGGAAACTCATAGCAGTATGGAAATAAACACTATTATTACTGATTTCTACTGTTTGCTATTCTGGTTAATGATGGGGAAAAATATTCCCCCATCACTTCTTTCAATATTTTTCACTTTTTCCTCGCGGGGAATGATGAATAGAAAGAAAACGAATATTGAAATATTTTTTTGAATAAACTTTTAATCGTCCATATATGCACGGGCAAGAAAGAAAGAGATAAATCTCACAGGTGGAAGACGTTAAGAGAATTCTGAATGGCTAAATAAATATGACACAGAAGCGGAAAAACATTGAATGGTTAACCTTAATCATCCCAGCAGACTTTTCACAGCACTAATCAACGACGATCAACTTTTCCACGGAATGCTTAAAATCTCAGTCGCTCCATCTTCTAAGTGAAAGTGTCTGTAGATTGGAATTTTTCTGTAAATATTGTATGAGCGAATAAATAGCATGGTTTACGTAGGAATCCATATTCCTCTATCGTGGAGCTAGAATTAGTTGTGTCCCAGAGGGTGGAAACGTCAGGTGAGCTGCCGTTTATGTTGGCACCGTTCGATGAGGTACTCGAAAACAAAAGTCATTAAAAGCGCAAAAAGGGTGGGATTTGTGGTCCTGACGTTGCCGAAGATCCACGCAAAAATTGCAACGTATCAAAATGAGGCGGCTGGTTTTCCTTTTTTTTGTTCGAAAATATTTTCGGGAATTTTTTGTTCTTTATTCGCCGTCAATTTAATCAAACACCATTATCATATGAGCAAATCTTCTCCCTTATTCAACATGATCAAACAGCAACGAAACTCCTCGATGAAGACAGCGTGAGGTCGGATTTCTTTGCGCGTCATCGAATCGTATAAATAGATGCAATAGGAGAATGAATTCGAAACAAAGTGCTCTGCCAATCGGTTACAGTCATTTTGCAGTTTAAATTTACTTGCTTTTCTAATAAAATGAAATTCTATGCGTAATGTTTCATTTCATATTTCATTTCTGTCCCTAAATACTCTTATCTATTACTGTATCTAAATTATCGAGTATGCGCTCTGTTATGAGTATGACTTTCTAGTTCTTACTGTCTTTTTTTTTCACATATAGCAAGAGAATACTAAACATCTTCGATACTTTAACGTTGATACCCTTGAGAAATACTTCAAAGTTGAGCACTTATATAGCAGTGTTGTTCTCAGAGACATTTTTCACAGCCTCGTTAATTGAAAACTGCCAAAGTTGAAGCACTACGAAAGAAGTAATGAAATGTGAAAAGTCGGTGCTTCAAAGTATTAAATCCAAAAATTGAACGTATTTATTGTGCCTTCGAAATTCTGTAGATCTATGAATCCTTGCTAAGAAATCCGTTTGAATGGATGTGTGATTATTCGTTCAACTAAAGCAGTTATTCTCTTTGTATGCCTCCCATATCTTTGTATAATTATCGTGAATGTGGTTAAAGTGGAGAGGAAAGTCAGAAAAGTCCTCCGACGGAAATGGTTTTCATAAATGACGATTCCTTTTAAAAAAATGTTCTGAACACGAAGATCAGGACATTTTCTTGAAGACAGCCACCTTCAAGAAAATATTCTGTCGATGTTAATTAATAATCCTAAGCGTTCCGTTCAAATACTCGTAAGTAGGCTGGCATCATGAGAATGCAGAAATAACTTTTTGTTGAGTAAATAAATGGAGATGTGAACACAATGTTTTAACGTGACGCACTTACATTTGCCCCAATGAATGCAGCCAATGAAACATTCTCAAAAATGCTTTAACACCGTTTCGCGTCATGACCAGCCCGCCGTAGGACGTTTTGGGACTCATAGAACGGAGACATTGCCTCGTCCTTTTTTTGCCCTAAAATAACGCCCCAAATTCATTTCACAGGCATACTAAGTGTGTTGTGCTGCAAACGCTGTCCGTCCATCGTTAGTCTCTCATACGTGCTGTTTAACCTCACTCGAGCGTGAATTTTATAAATGAATAACTTCATATTTGCAGCTAACTTCCTCGAGCAGTTCATTCAGGTGAAAGTTTGTTTCGAGATGAGATAAGTGCCCGAGGGAATTCGTCGTCGAGTCGCTTTTCCACATTTCTGCTAAATACATCACAGAATTAATAGCGATGAGTTACAAAAACTATTAAGTAACGATCTGATAAGAGCGAGCAATCAAGATGAATTTTAAAGGAAAAGGAGAAAACGGCAAGATAGGGTGAAGCGATCCGAAAACGATATGAGATGAAATAAATAACTTTGATTGATTAGGGTAGGAATCCGTAGAAAATTTGACGAAGTGAACGTCAACATACAGAGAATTTTCCATTAGTGGATCATGATTGCGGAAGTAGACGTGAACATTTATTCATCACTTAGTGTATTTATTAATGCCATGTATGAGTGATTTGTTCATTTTTGAAAGGTCGGCAACAACCATATCTCCATTCAACGGAATTCACCTATGCTCATCTATTCCTGTTCGAATTTATCTTAATTTATTCACCCTTATTGTTATAAATTAGTGGTATACTTATAAGAAAATGTGTTAAGGATTCCAAAAGGAGGAAAAAAATGATGTAAGAGAAATTCTCGTCTTCAAATTTGCCTATGTGATACATCTTCGGGACGTTAACTATAGCAGTGAAACTTTAAACAAACCTGTTCTTATACAAGTGAGCACTCTGCCGCGTGCTATTCATCTAATTATATAAACGCAGATGGATATTTCCGTGGCTATTCAATGAAGTTCAAAAGTATATAATTGTCGGCACTTCAAAAGGAGTTTTTGATGATGCTGAATATGGAGAAGAATTTTATTCACCACTTCCAACACTGGAATCGTTATTCATTTATTACTTGATAATGCCAATTCGTGGTATCTCAGTGCTTCCCTTTAGAAACACTTTCAGTTATCTTTTGAGTTATTTTGGCTCATAAGACAGAGTGCAACACACAGACTTATATGAAGTTGTGCATTCTCGAGGAATACTTTGGCAAGAGTTTGTACTGACTGAAACAAAAAAACGCCATTACAAATGAAAATCCAAGAAGCAATAATCGTTGGAAAGAATTCCATTCGTGAACGAAATGAGCACTTTTCAACAGCTGCACTTCTATCCCTTCAGTTACTTGACAGTATCATTTTGCATCTAACGTAATATGCAGTCTAACATTTCGCAGCACTAAAACCAACAACCCAAATAGTACCATTCGTTTATGAATTTTCGAAATTCCATCATTAGAGACCGCAAAGAGGAATGAAATCCTCTCAACCGGACAAGTAAGGCAATTCGTTTCGTATCCCATTATTGTTTCTTTTTCCTAACTATTCGAAACCACTCGAAACACTCATTTAATCACAAATTTCTCATTGGCTCATTTATTTCACACGTTTCGTTTGTTTGTTTTGTGCGCTCATAACCACATTTACCAGCAATTTTCAACAACGCAACGGTCGCCGTGATTTGTGGCTGATTTTTTTCTCTATTTTCTTCGCCATCTTATTTATAGGTCATCAATGTATGGTTTTTTTCTCCTCATTCGACGAAGCTGTATTGCAACGTTAGATAAGAATGTGTACTCAATCGATCGTCGCAGTATATTATTATCGAATCGTTGGGATGAGGAATTCTCATAAATTCATATATTGCTCTTAAAAATTGCACTTTCACTTTGTGATGCGTTAATGTCACATCCCATCATCACTGCCATAATCATAACTATCATCATTCACATAACTATTATGGGAATTAACAGAAGATCTGACGCCTTTTCCACAGGTGAGCTTATAAAAGTTAGATTGTTTGAAATGTGGCGCATCCATCGACGAATCGTAATGAATGGTGGTTTTATTCGCTCGATCAAAGACACGGGTGTTTTGTCATGTAAAGTTTATTTCACAATGTATCATTTCATTTTAGAGACTTTGTAGCTTTAATTTATTAGAGTGCGATACAATGACTGCCCACATTTACAATGTTTGGCGAGTCAATAGTATAAGACTTTCCATTATCACGACAAGTTTTCCTTTCTCCTCTTCTCCACCTATCAGGTAGGAATTTTTTTTTGTTAGGTATCAATGTCAGCATAATAACATATTCTTTTACTCTGCTTTATTGAAAATTGCACAAACTGTGGTTGTTTTTGCAACATTTTCACTAATTTGCCCAAAGTATTTTGTTTAATTAAATGTAAAATTCTGTTTCTTCATGGGCTTTTATGACTTCACTGCCCAGGTCGTGAAATTTAGGATCCAAATCTTTAATGCCCATTTGCGATGCTCGTTAGATCCAAAGGCTATACGTCTATGAAACCGTGAATCAGAGTAATTTTGTGATGTCGGCGGATTTAAGTTCTTCGTTCATAGCTGTTGTAAATGAATTTCGTCAAAACCGAAAAATGCTTCGATGAGACACTCTTGTTTTGTGGCATCCCACTTTTCACTTTTGTCCTCATAACTGGCGATAAGCATCTAGATGTATCCTGCTCATTGTTTTCCACATTCTATGATCCTCAGCGACGATCGTCCAGTGGGACGACGTATGCCGAAAAGAAGATGCGTGCGTTGTATTTCTTTGCCATTATGTTTGTCATTCCTGATCTTATCATCCATCCAACGTTTTTTTTTTCATATTCTTTCAGTTCCAACCCTCAAAATCTGCCCTGTAAAAAAAAGCACTCATAGAGAGGACATGGAGGATATGAGAGGAAAAAGAAGGAAGAGGTCTTTGCAGAAAGAATGAGAGCGAGAAATGAAAGACATTAGTACTCTTTTTTACTCCTCCCAAAGTTCCGAGCATTGACTTCTTATATTACCCGTTTTCAATGTGTTTGATATATTAGTAAAGGAATAAAGCCAATGGTGCTGTAGTTTTCCATAATCTATTTGCTTGTTAATCGAGAGTGTACTTGATTTGATGTAATGGCGGTTAGATGCTCCATCTATGCTCCATATAACTGCTTTTAAATTTTCACGATGTAAGTGGAAAGATTCTCTTGCACTCAGTTGGTGTCACACTCTCATAAATGGATCAAGGAGGACTTCAAACACTAAAACGATTAATATAATAACATGTGTAATAATTTAACATTGGAATAATAGCGCTTGCTACGCTCATATAGAGTATTCACGTTTCACGTCGATAAATCACTCAATTTTCGCCTAAAGATAGAAATTTCTTTGTTACATTAATAAGACCTGAGAGAATGTTCACTAGATGGTATGATGAACGTGGCAATATAACTGAAATCGGTAGTGGTTGAATTTGACTTGTACAAATGAAAAATTCTTAATCGAAAGTACGAAAATTCCATTCTGCAAGTGTGTACAATTCATATAAAATCTAACATTTGCATTCATTTCAAATATTTTCTAGCAGGTCCACTGTATTCTTAAAATTGCCCTATATTTCATTAGCATTAAGACTATTCGCCAACTGAAGCGTACCCTATTATATATGACTCGTTTAAATTGCTAATTATCGTTTCTTTTTAATTTACACATATACAAGTATATATATATATATATATATATATATATATATATATATATATATATATATATATCCTCATCTTTCCAATATCATAGTCGAATTTTCCTCATCTGTGATTTTTCTCTGCGGCTTTCTTGCTTTTGGTTTCCACTTTGAAATCTTATGAAGCGATGAAATCGACAAATAATCGCTGAGGAAAAGAGTCAGTTGTGCGTCGAATGTCAAAATGTTTCGTGTAGCTCGTGAACGATGGAGCATACCGCTATTTTAACTTGCAAACTGGCCTAGTTATTCGAGTTTTTTACCCAGATTTACGAACGTGAGCCGGATCATCAATGAACGGTGCCCTTCTCCTCTTCGGTATCATTTCTTTCATCACTATCAGTGATGCGAGACCAAAGACAATTTCATTCCAAAGAGGAGGTAAGTTCTATCAATAAATCATTGTCTTTTTAATGATTTCACTGGAGCATCGAAATTAGTTTTGATAAGCGATCTACACCACGCATTTCGGTCTCATTAATTTCGCTCGCTGATCTATTAAGAGGTGGATTAGAAGTTTGCGCCTTCATCTGGATGGATCCATGAAATAATAAAAAAGAAAATTATAAAAACAACTGGTCAGAGAAAATTTCACTCAATTAGACCGTAGTTTATTCCAATTTCAGTAAACGTGTTATTATTGCTCAGATCACAAAAAAATTTGCAGAGAAACATTGACACGTCATTAATCCGGGCTCGATGTATAGAGACAAAATAATTTCCGAAAATTAACGGCAAGGGGATTGAAGAGATGGAAGAGGAAAACCAATTTTCCACAAAATATTTCGGGTCTCCTGAAAAATGGCATCGAGCATTGCTGTCTAGTGCTCAGTGAAATGCTAAAAACGCGTTATCCCTTTTCGCTTGATTTCGTCTCGCTACCGCATTTATGTACGAGTGTTTCTAGTAGCACTTGTATAACCAACAAGGCCATAATTTATCTCTACCGATTCATATTTTAGCTATTGTCATGAAGCTGGAATGAGCTAAGTGCATGATTCCGCATTTGTAAACTTGAAAAGTTTGAAATCGAATAAATTTTATTTCAAATGCCCGAAATGTGTCCTGAAAGGGGTATCAGCTCCTTATATTTATTATGCAATTACTTTCCGGAAGATCATCCTTTCCAAAAAAAAAGACACCTATTGGTCAGAAGAAGGATTTTATAAATACATCGCACACCTATGAAATGTGATTTTCCGTTTTCTCGCTCCTATCTTCTGAATTATCTCCGTATGGTTTGCAGCGTTGCTCGTAAGTCATCAGTGTCACACGAACCATTAAACTGTTTAATGCTTCAGAGAATCTCGTTAATAGCTTTCCTAATCTGAGCATACTTTCAACTCCCACTTTCGCAGTAAAATCATGTTTTTCTCTCTACTAGTGAAAAACAAGGCAATTTTGTGTATATATACGTAGAGAGAGAGAAAGATAGAGAAACAAAGAGAAAGAGAAAATGCATTCACAGTTGTTCCATTTTCTCTTCCTTCCCATGTGCTCCATTTCCTCGTTCGATGTCCTCTTGTAACGGAATAATTCAGAAATCGTTTTTAGTGCATAAGTTATTCACTTCAACAAATTCCCACCTGAGTCCTGCAAGTTTTTATATTGATATCATGTTTCATTGGTTACCTCAACAAATAAACATGAATTTTCCAGCACGAGCATCGCAAGGCTCAATTGCTGCCGTTAATACAGGTTTGTTTCGAGAAAATATTATCAATTTGTCTTCATGAAGTGCGTCATTTTCTATGCATATACATAATCAAATTTTCAGCTGTTTCTTATGGTATTTTCTAGGTTCGAATCACAATGAAATTACCATAGAGCAATTTGTAAAAGTTCCAATCGCCCTAAACTGGAATAACTTTTTCCATCGTTAAGCGCATCACCACGATTTATCTCATGCTAAAAAGATGGGTAATAAATTTCAGTGAGCGAACGATCTCCTATCGGTACTGTCGATGGAGAGGCAATTTTGAACCTTCAAACTATTTTCGACACAAGTAGAGAGGTAAAAGTGCATTATACACTTACCATTATTTCACAAATCGTTCATGTACCACGGGAAACTCGAAACGTCTAGGATATGCTAATGTACGCACAAACGTCTTTGCTTAGTTGTATTAAGCAGATGTCTTTTGCGACTCGTCTCATCCGTTCATCGCAGAGAAATTTTAAGAAGTAATATGACGCCGACTTGTGCACACACAATTTCCTTATTAATTGAAATCACCACTGAAAAAAGAGCTCCTTGCATACAACATCCTTGGCATGGGTTTTTATTTCCAGAATTGGTTTTTATTCCCCCGCTCTATTTTATCAACGATGGTGCACAGTTTCTGGCACTTGAGCACTTTCAATGCCCTTGAGTTCTAGGCAAAATAAAGAGATTTTCTGCAGATTTTCTGCGAAGACTTCCGTTTTTTGAAGCTGATCATACAACTTCGTTTGTATGCATCGTTTCTCCTCTGTGTTAAAATCAATTCGCATTTAACTGAAAAGAGACTTATTACAATGTGCATTCGTTAGTCTCCATTTTCAGGAAGATTCGGTGCTACCTGTAAGCTCCAATGAAATTGGAGAAGATAAGGAGGTGGTGAGCGACACTCAGTTAAGCAAGGACGTGAGCGCGACGTCAAATTTCGGAGATTGGGTGAAAGTTTTCGGTGAAGCAAATGTAAATAAGACGAATGAAACCCTCCTTGACGTAGAAACTCATACTGTTCGGATCCATGTACGTCCCAAGCAATTTCGAAGTGAAGAATTGAAATTCAATGCTGCAGACTTGGGAGCGGTAGGCAAGGTCGACCAACAAGCTCACGGGACTGAATTTATAAGCGAAACAACTGGAAGTGACCACATCATCTCCGAAGAAACCTCCACTCTTGGCGATTTGAACAGCAATTCCACAGCTGAGGAAACCGACAGGAGCACCCAAAATAGCAGTTCAGCTTTCGAAGATGTCACAGCAACTGAGCAGCTTGCATCAACCCCTATCGACGGTAATGTCAAGGCTGAGCAAGTGAAACAGAACGTGACAGAGGCTGAAGAAGAACCAGAAGAAATCACAACTATTCCAACATCAGAGGTCAGATTCGCAGAGGCAATACTCGAAAAGGAGGAAATACCAGCTATTCCCAAAGAATTTCAGAAAAAGATTTCTTCTCTCAGTGGTGAGGGTGACACGAAGGAAGCCAATGAAGCGAGCACTGCTGTCGCAGAAGGAGAAACTGCACTTTCCGCTGCCGACATCACCGCTCTGCATGAAAACAGGGAGGCCAGTATTACTGAAGAAGCTGAAGAAACACCCACACAAACAGCTGTCGTAACCACTATAGTATCGCAAGCAGTTGAAGCTCAAAAAGAAGAAGGGAAAGAAGAAGAAGAGGCAGAAAAGTCAACCGAAACACAAGCAGAAACCAAATCTGCAACCACTGAAGGGTTATTTACAGAAACCACGGCGGCTGCTAAAGATGGAGCAACAACGGAATCTGAAGAGCCTATAATAGTAGCCACTACCGGAGAGTTGGAGGTGACTTCAGGAGCACAGGCGCCCAATCTTACGAATCAGTCCGAAAGAGCGGAAGAGGCTAAAGAAGCAACAGTTGAAGCATCACATGAAGCACCCGAAGGTGTTACTGAAGTGAGCGAGAAGGAAACACCAATGAATGTCACAGAGGTAGGTGCTGTTGCATCCGAAGATTTGGAACCTGAAACGTTCAGTGAGACAGAAGTCACATCCGACAGAACGATGGCTGATGAAAAAATTCAGGAGGGAGCAACAGCAGAATCACTGACTGCTCAAGCAAGTGTATATAGGTTCGTTGAAATTGAGGTATCGCCAAACCCGGAAGCACTAACGTTTGCAGAAGCCTTAACCACACAAACTGCAAAAGTTGGAAATGCCAGCATACAAGAGGCCGTTGAAGCTAGCACCGAGACATCCCTTTCCACCAAAGACAACGTTGAACAAGAAGAGGCTGGAGCTGCCACATCGAGCGAAATGAAAGAGCTGAAAGGGAGTTCCGAACCTACCAGAGCAGCCATGCTTTCTGAAGAATTTACTGAAGGGGTTGAAGCGACTATGAGCGCTGCATCTCTGGATCAAAGCAATACGATCCAAAACATTGAAGAAACGGAGGCTGCAGAGAACGCTACCATCATAATCAAGGCAGAGGGTGAGCCAGTGCCCAAAAAAGTCCTGACGCTTGCCGAAACCAAACTCTCAAAGGCAATAGAACCAACTGGAAAAGGCGTGGGCCAAACATCCAAGCAACCGTCAATAGTTAGCGAAGCTGCTGCTAGCGAGGTGGAGGGGGCAACCAGTGAAACAACGGTCATATCGACCATACTCGAGGTCAGTGAAAGCTCCACTATTCCAGTTTCTGTTGAGGATTCAGGTTCACCGGAAATTGCCGAATCACCGGCCGTTGACGAGGAACAAACAGCATTATTCACAACCGCACCTCTTCAGGAAGCTGAGCTGCAAGGAGCTGCACAACCAAAGGTTCCATTAGAGTTTGGGGCAATCGAAAAAGCGACGATGTCATCGTCTCTTTTCGCGGAATCGCACGCCGACGAGGAGGAGACTACGACAGTAGAGCAATCGGCAGTGATCCATGAAGGAAGCACGTTCACTTCTGATGATAAAGAAGAAGAACGGACCACTGCAACAGTAAAAGCAAGGAAAGGAGAGGCAGTCGCCGATGAGAGCAAGGAGCTTGATCTGCTGAAATCGCTCGCCGCAATCGACGTCGAACCTTCTACTAATGCACCAATGTCAGCGACTCTAGAAGCAACAACTGTGATCGCAGACGCAGAAGCAGTAACCTCCTCAAGTGAATCTGAAAAAACGACCACCGGACAGCCAACAGTTGCAGAAAATGAAGGAAATGAAGAGAGCACAACAGGAGCACCTACTAAAATTACCGAGGGAATTGTGGATGTAACAAAAGACACTATTGGGAAGCTGCACGGTGAAGAAATTGGAAAAATAGAGGGATTGGCAGAAAAATCGCAAACGACTGCTTCTGAATTAGGTGAGTTCCGTTTTCGCAGCAAAACTTTATTTCATTGTTCTCTTCCCCTGATCGCAAGAAATTGAATGAAGTAAAAACCATTTAGTAATAATCACTGCTTCAATAACTGCTCCTTTTCGATATCCACTCTCACTTTTGGTCCAAAAATTGGAACATCCTATCTTTTTTCACTACCCTTCCCTGTTTCGAATTTCCAGGAGAGCTATTTAATGCATGTGCGCCTGAAAGTTTTAGAAAGTCCATAGCCTAGGTGAATTTCTCTCGGATTATACCATAAAAGCTTTTTGTTAATTGATGGGGCTCGAAGAAATATTACTCTCACATAATCTCGCAATATTTCTGTCGCTAGAAATTTAATGAAGCGTTTTCTCGCAATCATTTGAGTGAGCAACTGAAAGAATCAATGACATTAGTACTTAAAATTATTGGACTTCAGTCTCTTTTAAGAGTAATTTCTCTAATTTCTTGAAAGTGTTCATTTACTGGCGTTCAGTTTCTTAGCAGTATTAAAAGCTTGCTGATCGCCGCCTCTATACGTTTAGTTAAGTCGTTTGCAATTAGGTTTTGGTAGACACTAATGAGCTGACACTAAGCATTAAATAATTCGTTTTCTCCTAGAAGGCTTCAGTAACCACGTGCTGTAATTTAAAGAGTGTTTGTTACGTTTCGTGTTATACTAACCGCACTACGCTATCGAAAGACGTTTTGCCGATTTTGTCAACTGCGTTGAAATGGAATGAGGCAACACAGCAAGTTGCATCATTTCTACCTTATTGCTCTCTTTCGTTCATTGTGAAAGTGAATTCACATATGTTACCCGAAACAGCCGTCTAATAACGTTGTTAATGTTATCTAAGAATTATTTCATCATGTTCACTCGTTGTGTTTCGTATAGTTGGTCGTACGAACGTTGAAGATGTTCGCCAGAAGAGTTCAACAATTTTTTGCACATGCAGGTTGTTTCCGTGAGCGCACTTTAATTCACTAAAGGATTTGCTGTTTTTATCATTCAACATTTAGTGTTGTTTCTTGCTCTCATTCCTCGAAACTTGCGTTCATCTTTCTCCAATGAGATCGTTGAAATATGCCGAGATTCTCGACAATTTATGTCCTTTACGTCGCTTGAAATTCTCTTCTAATGTGTTCCATTTATTTAAGTTTGCTCTTGTTGGTGAATTTTCAGAGTATGGTCAAATGCCGATTGAGCCATCTGGTTACGATGTGAACGGTATTTAACTCCACCAACTAACAACTTTCGTGTTTTCTACCACACTAACACCATCATATTTGCACCCACATTTCACAAATATCTCCTATGTGAAATTAATATCAAAACTATTCGTTAACCATTTTGCTAAACGCAATAAATCAGCTGAATATTTTTCTATATTAGTGAACGATTACTAAGGAAGAAAAAGAAGGGCAATTTTCTTCAGTACTATCTGCTTCATATCAAGCTGAATATAGTATTTCTTCTTCTCTTCTTAAAGCGAACAAATGCGAGAAAATAATCGTGGAAATTCATTGACTTCGATAACCGTTCTCTTCAGAAAAGTTAATTCTCGAAATCAATTGAATAGTCGAAATGTGCGATACAGTATTACCTGAATTGTTCAATATTTTACTCCTGAAATGAGGTGTTTTTCAGCACCACCAGCAATCGTCACCGCCGATCAGCAAAAACCAATGCGTAAGTTTTATTGCTCGTTTAATGAACACAGCTGCGACACCACCATGATTACAGCCTAAGGATAGTATGGGCATTTAAGCAACCTATAGTTAAGCTATAAAAATGCCGACTTATATCCTATAGAAGTTCAACATTTACAGAAATTTTTTTCTGTTATCGACTCCTAAAATGCAAATGCAGTTAAACTCCACTAGGCAGTCTATATTTTAAGACTTTTTGGTCAGTTTTCATTCCAATGGTTAACGGAAAGTCAAAAACCCTTCCAGTTCTGATTGTGAAGTAAAATTTCTCTTTGTTCATATTTCGAATTACCCGTTGCATATCAAAACTTTCTTGTTCAGCTATGAAGTAATAAAATCCTCCTAATTTTTTTAATAAACCATTACTCCAGATCCTGACCGACCACTTTCTGTGCAAAACTGTATTCATATTTTTGAGTACGGATGCAAAAAAATAGCAGCTGAAGTGAAAATGTACGATAAATCACGCAAATGAGACATTTGCGGCTGCTTGCTGTAACCTGCTTCGAACGGCACTTTTTCAAAAATGCTATTGAAAGAAGTTTGTGGTACTGGAGGAGGTAGGAGGAGGAGCACTGTGGGGAGGAGGAGAGATGAAAGAACACAACATGCGAAGATTACATGTGAAACAGTCAAAAACATTGAATCTACACTCCCTTTCAGATATCATGCAACGATAACTTACAGTTAGAATGCTAGGTGCAACATAGACGAGATGTTTTTCTACAGACGCTACTAATTTTAACGGTTGCTGCGAGAAGGTATGAACGAACATGGTATGTAAGGCACTAATGTCTTTTACGGATCGTCTTTGCAGCTCAATTTGCTTTCAGCTCTTAAATATTTGCCTTCCTTCTTTTTCTGCGATTTTGTTGAGCGTCACAAATAAATGCTCAAATAAATGCGTTAGGTTATCTCGGGTATTTCATAGCCACAAATGCCTAAACAATCTGCACTATCTGCTGAAGACTAGCTGGAAATCTGACTACGTTAAGGCATCCCTCTGAATCATTTGCCACCACTACTCCCAATGGTTATTCTTTTTCTCCTCATGAAATTCATGTTTCTTGTTTTTTTTTCCACCCAACACACTAACATGTTGAGAAATAGATGAGTGAGAAAACAAAATGAACCTTGAAAAATACTATCTGTCAAGTGAGTCGGCTTATATTTACAGAAACTTGTATGAGTGTATTTGTATTCGACGGAAAACAGCTAGTAATACTGCTACTTTGATAGGCAGAAGCAGTAATCAATACCGTTATTTCTGAGTGCCGTTTTTTATCCCATCGATGTAAATAACGATGTTCAATGAGATCGTACTATATAGCACAGAAGGTGAACTATGCTGTATAATAAATACAAATGGTGGGAGGGAAAAAACGTTCTGCGCGCACAGTATGAGACCACTTAACGCATTTTTCCAATGAATATTTCTCCTTTATTTTCCAAAGCTCGAAGCATTGAATAATCTTTTAACATATTTGTGGTTTTTTGTTAATGAATTTTTAATTCTTCTCATCTCTTTCGCAGAGACTTCATTCTTCGTTGATAGCTGATAATCATTTCGTTTCGTCAACTTGTTTTCTCTGATTTCTTATCACTTCTCTTTCATCATTGCGTAAGTGATTTCTCTCTCAAAGAATCGAATTACAGCAAAATTGTTTAAATTCTGAGAAATTTCCTTGCAAAAAATCCCATCTATGGGTGAAATATAGAATCAAAAATTCCTCACACTGTCGGAACTGATCAAAATGGAACGACTTTCGAAAGAGAATTAACAAATAGAACGGGAAAAAAGTCTCAATATAAACGTAATCGTTGGCAATAAAGCACAACCTCAATGGTAACAACGAAGCTGTTGATGTTCGCTATGGACTAACATGCACCCACCACTTTCACCTAATTTTTGTCACTTTCCTTCGTTCAGCGTTACAGTCTCATCGTGCCTCCTGAGGAAACTTCATCTTAGCGATGAGAAATTTCCGATCAAATAACGGAATGAAACTTTGAAATACTCATTCCTCTCATTGTTCTAAGAAGTTTATTATTCATAGCGGCTAATGAAATTGCATAATCACTGAAAATTCTGTTATGAATTCTTCGACGGTAGTGTTTGCGCAGCATAGGAAGAGTGAACTTTCAGCTCCCGAACAAGCAGTCGGATACGTTGGAGTGCCACCTATTGTATCCAATACTGGTACGTACAATTCTGAAATTTCAAAATTCAGTGTTTTCGTTAAATACAATAGTGGTTCGCAATTGCGCTGATCCTATTTGGTGTATACCTGTGAGGAGGTATCGCTCTTCTTGATGTTATGGGAATTACTTTTATATCTCACAGGAGGCTTGAATATCACAGTTTTTTTTAATGCACACATTAATACGTTCATTTGCACCGTCGTGTAAATGCTTTGTCGTTCGCCGTGTCTATTCGGTAACCATAAATGTCTTGATATAACATAATTCGTTGAACGCTAAACAAAAAGTACAAATTATACTAGTATGTGAGAAATTACTAACTACAATGTTCAAAATATAGATAAAATAGAGAAATGTCGCCTGATGAAGAATGCAGCAATTGGCAATCTTTAAAAAAATCTTTGTTTTCCAACAGTTATGAATTTCGCAGTGATTCTTCGACAGATTAGTAGCAATAATAAAGTCAATATTCTAGATACTGCTTAATGCTGCAATTCGCATCTATTGCTGCAGACGGTAATTTGGCAAGTTAAGCATCGATTTTTACCATCAGCAGTAGTCGTAAAGAGAAGACTGATATTGCAGTCTCCTCTCCACCCCTCCCCCACTCCTTCATATGTTTGGCATTATATACATTTTGGGATCTTGCAGAACAAAAATCAGAGATTCATTTGATTATCGGTAATTGCTGAAACCAAAGAACTATGTACGCGATATGTTTGCTGATGGCGGCGAAAATGAGATCTTCGAAGGATGTGAATGAGTTTTTATGTTTTCATTCCCACAAATGGGCTGATTGGCTGCAGCGTTTCCATCACTTTCAATGAGCATTTCTGATGTGTGAAAGACCTCATCGCTGCAATGCGTCCGTTCATAACAAGTAACAACAACCATGAGACGAGAAGAAAGCATAGACTACTTAGCAAGCAAGACTACAGCTTATCTATGTCTCTGGCTGCGGTCTCAGAGGCAAATCATAATCCACATTTGAAAAGAACAACGCAGCTGTGAACATAGTAACTTCCTATTTGACCTGGGGATGGCCGAGATCACAAGAACTCATTCAATCAGAATGGATCACTCATTAATAGTTTGTTTCAAACGGTTTTCTGGAATACATGCCCGTTCTCACAAAGCCTGTCGCAATATGTCACTGTCAGTCCTCAGGAATTTGAAAGAAAGTTACGCTAGTGTGAAATAATAGAGATTCAGCGCAGTTTTCCGTCCCATAGATTGTGAAGAAAATATCAGCAGTTACTTTGTGCTCCTATCGGAAAACAATGACCCAACACGGAGTTCACTCTGAAAGCGTCGTTTCAATACACGGATATGCCGAAAACGTTTGCATTTTCGATTTAGCGTGAGCCTAAAGCAGCACACCATAAAGCAAGGTGTAGACTTTTTTGTTTCACCGTATCACTGATTCGAAAATTAGAAGGGTTCAATGTGACTGATGGATGTCTATAACAATATCTTAAACATCCCGAATTTTAATTACGTCACATTCACATTCGCCACTATGACCGTTTGTTGATACACATTCGCCGCTACGATTCAGTTGCAAACTATTTATCCAACCTGTAGAATATTTTTTCTTCCTTGAGCAGTCTCTTCGTATTCATTAGCGCAGCTTACGTAACAAAATCATGCAACCCGCTTGATGAGTGAATGTTTTGAGGCTTTCATATCAAATTACAGATCATGTCTATAGCCATAAAATATTTTTTAAAGTATCAAAAGTTATTAATGACATAAATAGTTGCATGAGCGAATCCAACTCTCCCGCTGAGCGATATTTTTTTGCAGCAGTGCTTGCAAAGGATTTACCTCAGATCGACCGCCATCGAACGAAAGGTACGCCACCATTTCCAAAAAAAATTATGCTACTGCTAAAGACGTTACAAAATTTTCCCATTCATTTGGATACGTTTTGCGGGAAATTAATGTGTTATTCATTTGTATTTCTTAGAAATGATGAATATCAAATGGTTGATGATAAAAGTTGCAAATTTACGCTAAAAGTTCCTTAAAGAAGGTCCCATCGAAAGCTCGAATTCTAGTGATGAATGCTAATGACTGGCTGGATTTAGAGTAAAGAAACTAACGATCAAATTTGCGTAAAGGAAGTATTTATTAGATCAATTCAAAGCTCAAGTTTCTCATCTAATAACCTATTTCCAGAGTTCGTTCATCTACCGCTACTGAAAGTCGACGATTCAACAAAGAGAAAATGTTAGCATTCTTTTCATAGTTTCTAAATATTTATGTTTTTATAGAATTAACATATTCGCCTTTAATTTACGATTTTCAATCTCTTTTTCCATAGAAATGATTCTGTCGGTCGCGCTATTCGCCCACTCGGTGTCCTTTTATGGTCCAATTTCTTAGAGGTGAACGACCATAATTCGTCACAAAACAATGTGATTAACAGGATAAATGCATAGATACAGCTGCATCATTTCAAGAGATTCACTCGGTGATTGTGGACCAATTCTTCATCGCTGAACGCATCTAGAAACGACTTTTCCCTGCGTGCGGCAACATCTCATTAACTGAGGACAACTGACATTTCTTGTAATTAGGGCTTGTTGGCATAGTAACATGTTTCAGAATCTTCGAATGCTAACTGGATTTGTCACAAACGAGATCTTATTAACCTGATTTTAGAAGCTTTGAAGTAACACAAACGGTTTCATGAGAAATGCTTTTATTTATTCTATAAACTTTAGGCAATTTTAACGTTTCTGCTAGAAAATTGTCGCTATTTTCTACTTCACTATGGAAAATTTTATGAGCAGGTAGAACCGAGACTGATGAGCAAATGAACGAGCTTCAAAAACTCCTTTAAATGGTTCTCTTTTGGCGAAAATGCACTGCATAAGCGTTACCTACTGTAATGAAAGAACACGATCACTGACCACATACGATTATTGCGTATGTTGAAATGAATGGAATTTTTCGAAGGAGTTTTCACTGGTGAATTCGTTCACTGAACGTATATGAACACGGAACGTACGAGCTGGAAACTTGAAAAACGAAATGTTAAAGTGCGAAGGGCTGTGAAGATCAGCTTGATTGATATAGTTTTGTACGAACAAGAAAATGACAAAGAGGAGAGGGAAATTTCCAATTTCGTAGTCAGCTAGAGAAATTTGGAACTTGTTAATTCCTCGAAAGTGCACTTTACAATATGCAGCATATGTCAAATACACCGCGACAATTCCGCCGTGACTGCTGCTATCTTCTGCGCACCATCAAATTTAATAATCTTCTGCTTATAGGGGTCTTGTAATACAATCATACTGAGAAGGAAGTAATCTTCCTTCGAAACATCGTAAATGCGGCTTCTACCGGTCGAATTATGTATTTCTGTAACAACAGAATGTGATTATCTGTGAGAGTTTTTTTTTTTTGTTGTTTAAGGGCATCCGTTCACGATGGATTGTTCGGTGGAACGTGACGAGAAGGGAATATTGTGCGAAGATTGGGCCAAAGGAGGATTGTGTACAACACATCGGCCAACCATGTTCCTCTTTTGCCGGCGGACCTGCCTCTGCACAGGACCACCAGAAGACGCGCTCTGATCAAGATGAGAGGAATAAATATTTCCATGTCTCATCCCAGCGACTACAAGGAATGTCTAGCCTCTACTATTTAAGACTATACTTTTGCAAGGTCACTTTCGCTTCCCCTATTCACCAACCGAGTCAGGATGATCCGCAACACAACATCAAATCAATTGTTCAGAAGAATCTATCTATTAGAGATGCTCTTAGCATTTATTTCCTTCAATTCTAAGAGCTCTTCAAAACTTTTCTGTTCCTTCTCTTCTTTGCGGTGAGAGCTAAACATTTCGAGTCCTTCTGAGCTCTTTTTCCTATAAGAGAAACGTAATTCCATTAAAAATAATAAGTTAACAAGTGATATTCGCCGTCATTGATGAAATTTGTTTATACTAACTGATATTAGTAAGAGGTGAAAAGCGTTCTTGCACAGTACAATACTATTTGAAACCATGAAACATTTCCTTGAACGAGGAAGTTAATAAAAATACGAACTGTTTTGTTTCCGAATTGTTCTCTTATCCAACAAACTATACGTTGAATTCTGCACTTCAGAGAATCTTATTATACGCATAACTGTTGCTTGCCTAACTATGATGAATACTTTGTATAGGCATTAATTTACGGTGGCATATTGCTGCTGACAATTTCTCAACACTGCCGTTTAAGATCGCTCAAGGAAAACATCGTTGAATTGTTTCCTTCATTTTCCAGCAAGCGTCAACTTTCGTGTTCTATGTTGGTGCTTTATTTGATATCGCATAAGACATAAATGAATTCGTATGTGAATATGTTTTTATTCATTAAATTTGCCTTTATTTGCCTCCTCACCCATAAATTGCTTATTTGCCTTCTCACCCATAAATTGCATAAAGTAGGAGTGCAATGAAGACAGCTGAGCTGAACTTTAGTGCATTCACTGTAACACATTTTAGAACTTAGAACGGGTTGCAATGACTGATAACGTCTATTTACAATATGGAAAGACTGGGCTATATTTACCAGATTATACTACAGAATAACGAGAATATGGATGAACACACAAAAATCCGTTGCGATGCCCATGTAAGGTGTCATTCATTATTTGCAACCTAATAACAAAGGATACGAAATCCTCGTCCAAAACCATCAGAAAGAACACACATGCAATAAACGTTGGGAATGAAGGGCCACCGTGATTGGTCCTCACTTTGTTCGTTGTGAGACAACAAATTTGCAGTCTGTGAAATTTTCGCTTCTTTAACCAGAAGTAGAGTGCTTCAAAAGTCCCTTCACACTTCAGTGAGCATAACTGCTGCAAACTCGACTGATCAAAGCGAATTATGGTGTAGAGCGTCACTATACGCATAAGCACTCGCACTTACGCGCTCTATTTTTCCACTTGGAGTATCCAGCAAACACGCGCACATGCTCACGTAGAAGTACGTGTTCCACGCAGTTACATCTCACCTTCTAATCACTGATGCTGCGCAACCCACGACATCGTCAGCCATCATCCCCACCCACCCCAAACTGACCACCACACTTAAAAAACCAACCGTCTAAGCCCTCTCGTCACTTTCACCCTCCTCAGTCACCGAGTGGCATGACCCTTTAAATGTCTGACGTTATTTAAATACCTCCGAGAGTTTCACTTAATTCGCCTAGGATAAATCACCATTTTTAAAAGGAGATGAAAATTAAAAGAAAGGAAAAGAATGACGTGATTATTCGAGTGCATAGTGCTTTTGACTACACCTGAAGAAACCTCTTAGAGGCCACTGCTGTCGACAACTTGGATTACCCTGAAGGCCTTCCAGCAATCTTACTGCTGAAATATTGGCATTGTGTTTATGCGCTACTTGTCCTGGACAAATATGCTTACTCCGCGTCGCCAAATGTGTACAGTGTCTCACCATCTGTAAACTTCCCTACTTCCTACAATTCATCCTGAATAATCGCAAAGTTATTAAGCCTCGGATTCCCTCTTTCATTTTCAAATGCAACGTTCCTGAAAATATGAAAAAAAAAACGATACAAAGACTGAAACTGCCATAAGATCTCAATTAGCTGCCTACAAGGCTTTCCAAACTTCACGTTGCTGAACGAAAAGCACCACTGAACTGAACAGCAAGGAAATATAGTATTCACATCTTGGTCGAAGTGGACAACTTAAGCAGATATGTCTGCCCAGCCTATATGAATGTTTGTAGTGAATAAAAATGTGCCATTGCGAATACCACCAATTCTTCGATGCCATGAAATGATATGGGCAACTCAGCTGTTGCTGCATTCGGCTCAGCACACAATACTAGTGCGCCAATCAATGTTTTTATTTGTGGTGCAATAAACCGCTGAAATTTTATGAAAACAACAAAAAAACGCATAGTACGATTAAAAATAAAAACCACCAACTCACCCACCGTTTATCAAATTACCCAAAACGAATACCGACACCACCAACGACATTTTAAGAAACAATTACAACTTCAATACATCAGAAGTTCATTAAGAAATACGGTGAAAAAGCTCTAAATTGAGTGAATTCGAGCGCATAGTGCTTTTGACTACACCTCGAGAAGCATCTTACGCCTCATCCACCGACTAAGAGTCGCTTTTAGAAGCTAAACCTAGCAGATCTAGCTAAAATTATTTGTTATTATACGGTCTACAACAGAGAGGTTAATCTGCTATCTGTTGTCCACGATGGCGTCCTTCCCCTTAAATATGTTTACTTCCATGAACTTCATTAGACTCAGTGTTGACTCATAACCTCACGCGGCACAGGATGCGAGATTGGTGAATCAGCAGACCACAAAACAGCGTGATGGAGATGTGCAATGTCAAACTCGAAACATTTCTTTCCCATCGAAGTTAGAGAGAAGGGAAAATTCACACGCTCCGAAATTCTTAACTTACCTGAAATGCCGACTTCTGAATCATTCGAGAGAGTAGAATCTTTTAATGCCAGCATCGGACACAACGCAGTAACGCTATGGGAACCCATTTCCGCAAAGTTCCAGCAAACCCCAACACCAATATACAGCTTACAGTGGATGCAGTTCTAGGTTGTGCGAGATGCCGCCAAGTCCGGCAAATAGGACTGCTGCCCTTTGCCCATCTGCTTTTCATATCTCACGTCAGCAAAGTAAACGAAGCTGAGAACAGCAACTGCATTCGCAAAGGATACACCAGCCGTTCTTGCTGGAGGCCAGCATTAGTGTTCTACTGTTAAACATGCAGTAAACCCAAATCCTGTCGGGGTTACATTTAGAACGGTGCTGGAAAAGGATTTTCGACCAATCAACAACCCCTCTCAAGAGTGCAATTGAAGCGGACACCTTAATGGCAAAGCTCAAGAAAAAAAGTGGACGATGTCGCTCCACCAAGTCTCTAGAATCTGAGCAACAGAGACTACTAACATACGTCAATTACTTGTTGCTCGAGAGTTTTCGCTTAGATTAAATATGCCCGTTCGCTACAGCATTTATTCTGTCATGATAAGTAGGTGAGCGTTTCGACGTTTCATCTCAATCAACTGCAAAGATACGGATAGATCTCAACTGAAGAAATCGCATGACTGTGAGCGTTAATGTGCTCATGATACCTAACGCATCGAGACAACTGAAAACAATCAAAACACTCTGCAGCTGGAATTAAGGGATTGACATTCTCCTGCATGATGACAGCGGAGCTCTCTCTTAAAATAATTTCTGAACCTCGCCTTCTTCAGTCGCATCTATAACAACGATCTTCTTATGCAGTGAATTTATGCGCTGCCCAGATTTGGTATAGATGTTATGAAACTACGAGCATTACTAATAAACCTCGAATGAAAAGGCAGCCGCCCATCACTAATAAAACCACTTATTCTTAATTTCAGAAGTCCATGCACCTCATCCGTGTGCATATTTTGCATTAAAATTTGGAAAAACAATAAACATAACGCGGTGGAGGCAAAATTCTGAAAGAAAGGCGACAAAATATAAAAAACCAAGATGAAAAGAATAAAACGAATCACATCCCCGTAAAAAAAGGATCCAGAAACAAGATGAAAAAGATTCCCTGAATTCCGGATGTGCCTCGACACTGATCCTAACAGTGTCACAATTTGCAAAAACAACCGCAACGTACGCGCTACGATCACTTAGCGCAATTATACAAACTTACGAAATGGCGAAATCTATCTCGAGTAGGCGTTTCAAAGCACGAAAACCCTTGAAATATACAATTCAGAAACAATTAAAGTGAGACTCGCCACGAAATGCCATACACACAGCATACTGCAGCACACGAATGTTGCGATGTTACTGAAGATGCCTGACAGCAATTTTTGCATCCCCCAACGGTCACTGACTGGGGGCTGCGATCTCTGAAAAGCTAACCTCTCACAAACTCATCAGCAAATCCTCCTTATAAACACTACTAGCAGTATAGGAAAGCTAGACAGTGCAAATCTTAATGTGGAGAACTTCTAATGGTCATCGAAATACTTCTTTTACGAGGTGACCTAACAGAAACACACCAACAAAACAACCAAAACTTATGTAAACGATCCAAACTCTCCTTCATCATTATCCCATCTCCATCAAATTAACACTAAAAACGTTTAATGTTTTCAACGAAAGGTGTTTCTAAATAATGAAACAAGTACATATTACACGGTTTTGGCAACCACAGGGTTCCGCAATGTGATATTCTTGAGCAGTTGTGTATTTCCAACGATGAAGCGCATTTAATAATCCATATAACCACAAAAACGGCTTTCCATAAGAATCAACGCTCAGCGTGACATCACTTCGTGCGAAGAGTCAGGAAATATTCAACAAGTGTAACAAAACTTTGAGGCACCTTCTCAATGCTCTTGGTGAAAAATAATTCCCATTCTGGCATCCCTCCCCCTCGAGTTTCGAATATCAGGTTGCCTGGGCGCCATCTGTTCAGAAACCACATAACAAATCTATAAAAAAGGATTAAAATAACGCATAGTTAGCAAACTGAAAATAAAAATCACAGCCCACAGTACTGAAAAAAAAAAGAAAATCACAGCTCAGTACTTATATGAGCGGGCACAACGAGAGCACGGCCGTAAAGAGCGCTTCTCACTTCCAGTCTCAATATCGATCCTGAAAGATAAAGAATTTGTTACAAATGTGCAATAAATATTTCGCAATATTCCATACATTCACACGTTTCCCACTTGGAATCTCGAGTGCATTTGAATATTTTGTAATTTGGGGAATTCAATACATTGTTTATGAAGAAAACTCCGTTGAAAGTGCAAGCGTCATCACGTTAAAAATGAACTGAGAGTGGTAATGTCCCAAAGGTAGAAATAATATAGGTGCTGCAAGCAATCTCAGCAACAGCTCAACCCGAGAGAAGAAGATAGATTTAACCAATGCTAGGAAATCAAGCTCGACAAAAACTTCGTCCATCACAAAGCAATAATACGAACTCCGATAGCGTTTACAAGAGAATCTATCAGCTCTTTCTGTGTCCCTTTTTTTACCACCCTCATCTTATTGCGTAGGCGCTCCTTCTTTCCTTTTATATGTGTACAACTTTTAACCTGACAAACAATTAAATCAACAGTTTAATTATTAGATTTCGGTTTCAAACTGTCTCCAAGCGTCGTATAATAAAAGCCTCAACGCCCAAAAATGAAAGCAGTCCGAAAAATTTGTTGAAGAGGTCAACGATGAGAAGTTTTTCTTCTGAGATCCTTCTGGGTTCCTCTCACCTCTGCCTAACACTTCATCATGTGGGATGTGAATTAATTTGTACTTTCAGCTAGGAGAAGAAAGAAACGTGCATAATGTGGTAAGCTGAAACGCACGAAAACACAAAGAAACCCCAACGGAAAGACACCAAAAACTGCATCGCACTGTACACACTTTATTCGGAGAGGAAGGAAAGGTGAAATGTAACAAGAGGAATTATGGACGCATCATGATTCTTCAAAAGGTAACAACACATGTGAGAATCCTTTCCTACATCCTATATGCAGCCTGCTGTCCATGGAATTACCATCCTTAAACCTCCTTCCAATCCTCTCATATGTCCCAACCGACTGAAATGAAGAGGCCCAGCCATCCTGTCCTCGACATTTCTAAGAAGCTTCCAAGTTCGGGATCAACCAAAAATGTGAAAGATCCCCCTCTCCGAATGCATGTCTCCTTTAAAACAGTGATCCTTTTATTGCACTCCTCCCTCCCTTCCTAGTCTATTTAACAGTGCCATGCCCTCAATAAAATCATAAAGGGAAACGAAACAGCACAAGACGCTAAAGCCACGCAACACATTCAGAGAGAAAGTGCAAACAAAAGCACAATGAAACGAATTACAACGCGACTCAACCTGTCGAATAAACAGTAAGTCTAAGTCTTCGATGACTGACGCTGAAAAAAACTTCTTTCATATTCCCGCTGGAACAATTCCACTATGTGCTGCTTCAGATTTACTTTCAGAATAGACGCAAGTTTCGACAGCTTAGTGGATAAGGGCCCTTAACCTCATATCGATAAATCAAACCCATTTCGCGCAATTTCTCCTGCTTTACATTAACGTCTCCTCTCTGATTTCCTATGCTTTAAAATTTTCTCACTTTCGATCTCCCAGCTTTAAATCACTTAACTATGCAACTTTTAACCACTTATTCTGCCTGAGTTATGCGGACGCCATTTTGAGTATACTTTTTGCCGTCACTTTCAACAGACATTCCCAACTCTTAAGATGGCTATGACCGAAATCAAAAATGACCTTTGCAATGCTAGTATCGATTTGCAAATTCAATGAAGTGGATGAAAAATAACTGCTAGCGTTATGTGCGAAGGATCTGTACACCGTTTCACTGCAGGCTTTTGAGGATTGCATATCTGCACTAACGTGGAACAGACGTGAACGCTCAAGGACGGCGGTCAGCAAAACAACGTATCACTTTGGGTGCACCAATATTCCGTTTTGATTTTAATAAATGCAATGGCTTTCGGGAAGTGAGTTTAAAAAGAGGAGAAATGAAAATTTTCATGCGCACCGCAAGCATCACAATGTCGAATGTTTCTGATTCTAGCAACCTCACATGACCTCCGATAAATAACCTTAAAATGCAATTCCCTACTGCTTGAAACATGCCAAATTAGGAAAGAAAAAGAGTCCAAACTTCTTGGGGGCATTAATTCTTTTTCGACGATTAAATATCCTGAATCTTTAAATGGATTTCACGCACTTGCAACTTAGGAACAATCATGCCCAGTTAGGCGGTCGGCTGAGAAAAAATGCTGTCAAATTCACTAACCGACAGATAAGAGGTCACTGAGTTGCTTAACGACGACAATTTGCCAGCCACCTTGGTGACGCCCATTCTCATGCTATCTTTTATGTCAGACATCTCGGGCATTTGGCTACTGTAAGTCGAATATCCCCCTCCACTTGAATGTGAGTCGTTGTTGCCAAATAAATCCGCACTGCCAATGCCAGTTGATCCTTCGAACTGATTCAACCTCGACTGCGTCTCGTACTGCAACCAACTCATAAAGCAATTGTTCAACAGCATACGCACATTAGAAGTGAGCAAAATGTAGTTTCTGTCTCAATATTCATAGTTTAGGGGCCATATTCACTTCCAACAACTTTCCTTACGTGAAGCGACGATTGCGACCATGTTGAAGGAGAGAGAAAGAAGTAATCATGTGCATTTTACACTTCAAAGAGAGGACAGCATAATAGCACTGAGAATATTCTTTACTTATTTGATTATGAGAATGTTTCTAAAAAAAAAGCTTCAAAAGAAAGACGGCAGCAAAAATATTCGCTCATTCAACAGCAATTACTTTAACTTCTAAGGCTGACAGCGAAAAACAGGAAACAAATTGAAATGAATGTAAGCAGTGAGACTTCACATAGGAAAACAGCGAATGAGAGCAATAATGATCTTTGGAATGAGAATTTCTACTGTTGCAGTGGAGGAGAGATCCACTTCTATATTCACTATGTCTATTAGGAATAATATATAGAAATATTGTCAATGCAATGCTTTCTGATGTGCAACGAAAGCTGTTTGCCACAGCTGATAAAGGTGTTCTTACGATGGCTGAAAGTCATTTCCAAAGAAGTACGAATATGGCTGAAAATTGCTACCTGTGAGAACTATTTCAAGGAGTGAAACGAAAACACCGACTTCATCTCTGAATTTTCGGCTGAACTGCAACCAAGCTGCTGCTTGGTTAAATGGTTCGCGATTCAAGCTGACGCCCAACAACCACTCCGTTTAGGACAATAAAGTATTTAGTATTCAAAGCGATACATCGATTTCTCAAACCATAGATGTTAATCACTTCTAAAAGTTACTGCGAAGAAAATGAAAGAAAAAAAACTGCTTTATGCATAAAATTAGAGTAGAAACAATGAAAACAAAACTTGCATAGACACCAAACGAAATTCACAACAAAGATAGCTATAAAAACCATCGGCAAATCTAGAACCTCCAAACCAGCTATTCATCCTCACTTGATCAGATAATTCAGCCAACATCCCCCTCCTCCAACTTTTCGCTTTACTTTTTTTATATCTATGTCACTCTATTTCAACGTCCCTAAGTGGGAAAACATACAGAAAGCATGAGAGCATCAACATAAAAAAACAAAGACTGCGAAGCTTCAAACCACGAGAATAGATAGACAATAAGCAAAAGGAGTAAGAGCGTGCAGATCGGTCTAATGGATGCATTAAAGGCACCGGCTGGAAGGAAATTCCAGACTTGCATAACGCGTTTCTGGAAACTATGTTTACCACCGTTTGTACTGCAATATGTTTCGGCGAGACAAAAATGACGCCTGAATCATGGCGAAAGGCAAACTAAATTTGTCTAACGTCGGACGCCGGAAAAAGGCGCACACAATTTCTTATAAACGAATGAGTCAATCCTGAGTTTGCAGTATTTCATCGATTCGAAGTTAAAGATTTTCAACCCAGCACTGTAACCTGATTGGTGAGGATCATACGAGGCTTTCCGAAAGGCAATATGGGTGAAACATCTCGCTCTTTTTAACAAGATATTCGTTGAAAATATGATACCAGAAGCCGCACAAGATCATACATGAGCTTAGAAGGTCTTTTCAAAGTGGGTTGGCAGGAAATAATGAAGATTTAGTATTATGTTGGATACATCTATACCGCAAAGCGCTCAGAACAAACTCTGCAATTTTCACGCTCTCAGAACATCGGAGGAATGCAACCGCTACTGAAATTCAGAGCGGATTATAACGCCATCGTCATGAACAAATCTGTAGGAAGAACAGCCTCACATCCTAGCTCAACAAAAAACTCAAGTCGAATGACATTTTTCATTAAAAATATTTGATTGCTAAAAATTCGACCACCTGGAGAATGCAGTTAAGTCCTTATGCAAAATGATGAAACCACAGGTAGAATCACACAAATTTTGAGGTCACTAGTTACATAAAGGAGGATGGGTCTACATTAAATTATTTAAATCAGAAAAGCAGTCATCAAAGAAACTAGTCTAATTCTTGTAAACGCTCTTCTCGTTAAACGAAAGACCTATTTTTCTCTCAGTATTCGTTAACGTGCCCCACCCCTTTTATGGCTCCTCACAATCATTAATTACCATATATCATGTGTATATGCCTTCGTGTCATCATAAGGCCTAAAAGATGTCGCTAATAGTGGGCGTTATTGCCAGCGCCAACCTCACTACGGCTGCTACCAGTAGAAGATCACCACCGATGAGGCTCCCTTGAAAAACAACACTACACAAACAGCATGATTCAGCGTATTCTGCAGAACACGAATAATCTTACTAAAGATGTATGCAAAAATATAATGAGCCTTTCGACCCTCTTCGTTCCCGTCTACGCGTATTTCAACCGCAAAAAGTTCAGCAAGTTTTAGTCTATGTACAAATAAAAATCCCTCTCCACTATTCACACCCTCAACAGAAGCTTTTAACTGCCCCAAAGCTGCAGTCTGTGATGTTCCGCAATTACATATCAAAGCATACATCAATCTGAGGGCCGCCGAAGTACTGGTCGGATGAAATCGCCTTTGCGTTGGCAAATTTCTTCAGCGCTCCTTCAGTCGCCGGCTCTGGTGCAGTATTTGCTAGCGTCATGCGCGCACTGAAATAATATCACCACTTTAGCCACTTCTGTAACATTTTTTCCAGCCAATCATATTCCTTCATAGTGGACAGGAAAGTAAAAAATTAACGTGCTCACGGTGGCACACTTCCTGACATCAGACTCGCAACACAACCGAGATAACGACAGCATTTTCCTCCTAAGGCCCATTTCACCCCTGCTAAATACATCATACATCTTCCAATTTAATCTTCTTTCGGTAACTGCTACTGCAGGCAAAACAGCACCATGCGGCCGCGATTAATGAATCATATATTCTGATGGATTAATAAACCATAAGAAGCATGAGTGAATCTTCGTATTCACTGTAGCAGCACATGAGAGACGTAAATATTGCTTCGATATCTTCACTTAAGAAAAACTTTCCTACACGAAGCTGCATTAAATAAGCTCGCCTGGAACAAAAATTAGCCCTAATCGATTATGGTGCTTTCTCCACTGTGTGCGCTATGTAGTGCACTCTAGCTCTTCGTTAGCCTTGACGGTCTCAAAAGTGACAGTTTTCCTGACCACTATCCCCGCAACAGACTACTTCTCATGCATATGCCGTCACTGCCTTAATCGCACTGCCACGAGCAACCGTACTTGACCGCGAATCGAGAGACATGACGGCGAAATGAGAAACTCAGAAAGAATGAGAAAAGTATTTTTTTCTAAACTACGGGGTGAACGGGGAAGAAGAGTAGAAAATATTCCAAAATGTGGCCAATGGACTGTCACTAGGTGCACTCTGTGCGATATGATGAAGATCGATTGCAACGGCTCCCTAATACCTCTGTAACGACAAATGGGTTGCACCAGCTATTTTAGTGCAGTCCGAAATTAAGAAGCATGGGATGCATATTAAGGAACCAAGAGCTAGAAGAGATCGCTCCCTAGAGTTTTCACTGCAATGGATCGCAAATACACGTTACTGCTTGAAATCGCCGTAAAAAGAGTTCACTGAATCAACAATCAGAATGTAATTTGTAAAACCATCAATAATGTTCCCCTCAAGAACCAATACGAATGAGATAATTATCTATAAGCAAGGACAGTGGAAAAAGTAGTCATAAGTGCTAAACGATAGCACATGAAGTGTCTTTTTGAAATAAAACCCTCAAGCTAGAATAGTTCATCATAAAGTGCCCGAGAGGGCAATCACACAACAAACAAACGGTTTCTTGACAGTTGCGGGCTGTGTTGGTTGTGTCTCCCACGCATCGAAAAATTCGTCCTTCTTTGATTCCACTGCCGGCGATTTGGACGAATAGGAATCTTCATTTGTTACAAATGAGCTCCGTTCAGTACTGCAATAATGAAAATGTGAACAGCAAATGAACGATTTTACTACAAACGGATGCCTTTTCCCACATTCAAAAGCATCGGTAACTGATGCTTTTCCCATTTAACTAAATAAGACGTCAAATCACGTAGGAGCAAGAAAAAGTTTGATCCATCTTCTGCTATCAATTTATTTGTCCTCGGAATATGGCCTAGCCCAATGAATTCTTCCAGACCGACAAAAGATCTAGGAACGTATTTCCAAAGATCTCGAAAACAGGAGGGGATTCTTTGGAATTTTTTATCTTTTCCTCATTCAAAATGAAACTGGCTCATGAAGTACTGCATGAGAAATACATTTCGTTCCCTACTAAACGCCTCAATATTTAAGCTCGTTCACTATCGTAATCAACATGGAAATGTCGCAGGAAAATCACGCAGTCCAAGGCGAGACAGGAAAAAACATAACAACCTCACCGAATGAGTCAGAACTACGAAAAATTTTTCGAAAACGTCAGAATGGATATTCGTAACAGCTGTGAAGTTCAGCAGCGAGCATGACAAACAGTGTAATTTCCTATCATCCTTTCTCCATTACGCTAGGCATTCATGCGCAGAAGTACCTTGAGGTTTGAAATTCACGAGGCTCCTTCTGGCTCCAAAGTCAACTGGAGTGGATTCACTGAAGCGGTGTGAAGTGTACTACCTCTACACAAATCCAAACCACAGCGATTTAGTGAAGTGGGAATTTGGAGATCATTAAGCGATTACAGGCCAATTCGTTGAGTCGAAATCCGGACGGCTGCCAGCTGGTGGCTTATTTCGAATGCATTCGAAAGGAGAAATTCCGGAACTTGAAAACTTTTAGTTTCTCGCTTTTGACTGCTGTCATCAGCGCATTTCGAAAGAAACGGTTATCAAGAGTTTTGCTGACTGAGCATATGTCCTCAGTGACATAAACAAAAAATATTACATCGCAACAGTGCTACTTCTGAAGTGAAGACAAATGCATAGAATATGAATAATGCCACCACCTCCCACTTGGAGTTGGTTGTGTGGTCAGAGTTGACAACTGCTGCGAAGGAAAAACGAGGCGAGATAAGGACAACAGATGAAACCACCTCTTTCTGATCTTTTCACAATTCGCATTATTTCCCGCTGCCCGCCTGTTACCACCACCGCATGTAACTACGATCCAACCTCTAAACACCACCCCATTTTTTCTAAATCACCGTCATGGAAAGTGATATGTTCATTTATGTAGAAGAAAAAAACTTACTTGGAAAAATCGTCGATAAGTTCCCACTCGTCATCACGGCTCCTTGCATTCGGTAGACTGGAGACATTCGACGAGCCGCGAGAGAGGCCGTCCTGCGCAATGGAGATAATGCCACTTGCCACTGAGTGGCTCACCGTCCCTCTACCAAAGCCGCTTAAACCAATGCCTAGTCGGTCGATCATCTCCGCCTTGCTCGGATCACCCGATGCTGCCTTCACCTTAGCCTGTAGTTCACAGATGAGGCGGAAGACAGGAGATTTTAGAAAACTTCACTGCAGCTTCACATAAAAGTTCAATCCGGGAGCCATGGCCCAAGCAGCGCTGATATTTTACCACATCAAAAAAGTACATCAACAACTAGTGCAACGCTGATCTGCCAACGCCCTCAACGGAAGTAATAGGTACAGCAATCAGGACATTCTCCCCAAAACTGCGCCCGTGATATACAATGAGCCCTGAAGTCCATCGGGCTGGAGATGATTACACCAACAGTGGCAAAATTGCTCGACACTTTTTCGGCCACACCACTAATATTTATTTACATTGTTATCATTTAAATCAACGCTCCCAATAGTAACACGGATGTAGTAATCATTCCTAAACACCAACTATCCCTACCTCAGTGGTCTTCTTCTGCTGCTCGATATCCTGCATGATAAGTCGAGATGACAGCTTCTGTGCACTAACAGGCTGTTCTTCTGCCTCAGTACCTCGGATCGAGAGGTTGCTCAGCGCCTCTCTTCCTTTATCGAATTGGGTAGCCTTCTGTTCTACTTCGGTGAAGTTCGTCTTGACACGATGCGCTCCCATTCCTTTTTTAGCACCAAGCTAAAAACATATCAGTTCCTGAGAACAACGAGTATAAATCGTGGAACACAGAAGACTAACGGATATAGAAGGATAATGAACGTGGAAAAGCTAAACATATGAAAATACCGTGGAACCCTAACCTGGAATGGGGGGAGAGGGGGGGAGGAGAGAAAGGGAGTGAATGGGCCCATACTACGCTTGCTAGCCAACACAAGGCTGCAGCAGCACTCTCGAGAGGAAGAGTCGCCAACGATGGATCAGCAATTCCTCCCAGCACCAGTGAGTCATCACATTCTACCTTCTTTCTCAAGAAAAAAATATATCTGTTTCGGACAAGCCGTCTACCACTTGACTGCATTTCCACATCTTTATTCACATCCATGTCTGAGGTGTGGAAGACGTGGGACGTACCTTAGTAGCTACTCAGATGGAAAGTCACTACGCGAAGAAGTCAAAACAACAAAGCCACCGTAAGACGGATGAGGCTTAGATCTGTGAAGGGTAAGACAACTTTAATTTTTCTTGCAGTAGCCATAATCTATCGATATTCCTCACTTCTCGAATGGCTTTGCAGTTAAGATCAAACTAGATGTCGCAAAGCCCTTTTATGTCGATATGTTCTACTTTTTACAAGCCGCTATACCGACATCCCTCTATCAGCGCTATTCTTTGTAGCAAAATGCGCAAGAACACCAGCGTACTATTCTACTTTGCATTCGTGGTTGTGAATATTGCTGGCAGAAAGTGCACTTCTGAATTATATGAGTAGTCCAGAAAAATGGAAAAAACCAATTGGGCAAGAGTTGCGCACGTACCGCTGTCTTTTTCACAACCGGCTTCTTACCAATTATAGTCGACTTCAACTCAACACTCGGCGCCTTCGGAGGACTGCCGACTGGAAGATTTTTGACGCTTGGACCTAAAATTAAAATTCAATTCTTACTTATAAACGACGCGATCAACAATCCCCGCCGATCGCAAATTTTCTTTTATTCCCTCAACTGCTGATCAAAAAAAAAAAAAAACGCCGATTAGCCAGCCAATCAATCGAATACTCCGCACTTCTCGCCCACGGAGACAATCTCCATTAGTGACGAAACCAAGCGTCATGACCTACTTTAGCATAGTGCATACCCCCATACTTGAAAAGAACTTCCATTTTTTAAATCTAAGACGTATACCCGCGAAAGAGTTTTAGCTTTTGAAAATTGGCATTACACTCTAGTTTTCTGTATCGTTAATCTACCATTAAGCACCAAAAACTAAAGCCCCAGCTCAGCAAGCTATTTTCTGCACTGCATCCCATTTCCACTCATATTATCACCGCGACTAAGCTCTTAGTTAACAAAGGATCTCTTTTTGCATATACAACTCCCCTCCACTCTTGGAAAGAACAATCGAGAATTATGGTACTTTGAGTGATCGCTAGCACCAAACTTCTCTCATCATTTTGCAGTTGCAGTATTGCAAAGTGAAGCATCGCATCAGCAGTTGCAACCGAAGCGAATGAATCTCAAAGACAACGAAAACTTGCAAGCCACACCAACTTTCATATCCATATCTGCGCACTCTGTTTTCTCGTTAACGAGCTTTCAACGCCTTTACGCGTCAAGCTGATGTTCGCGGCCCATCTATTATTATTCACACACCTTTCATATCGTCAGCATCCTTAATGAAGGCATCCCGAGTAATCGAAGAGGACGAATTGCTATGGTGAGCGATAAATTCTTGCGAGAAAAAGTCCTCCTGCTGCTCCGAGTCAGATGACGGTTCAGCCGCTATAAGACCACTCCCCTCCATCAATGCATTTGTTCCATATTGGCGGTGCGTCTGCGTAGCCAGATTCGTCAATTTATCCTGTAATTCACCACACTCTAAGCAAATACCACCTACCACAGACATAAATGGGGAAGAGTTACGAAAGCAATAAACACCAAAGAACAAAAAAGCATTATAAGGAAAGAAAAAAGCAATGATTTCCAGGAAAACAGGTGAAACCATTCCTGAAGATCACTTCATACAAGCCAAACGAAAAATTGGGCGCCTTTAACATAGAGATAAAGCATTATCAACTAAAAACTCCATAGTCACTTGCCCATTTAACTATGTAATAGGCAAAAACCAGAAGGCAGTAACACGATTTCAATATCATAGCATGCCTCAAACACTTCTCTGAGTTAATGAATAACAACAGAACTAAAGAACACGCACGACGAGCATATCCATGTTTATTCTCACATTATTCCTGAAAGTTCCCCCATATTCATATGCCTCCCACTGCTCAAGAACCCCAAAAGAGAACGGATTTCACAAATGAACACCATAAACAATGGATCAGCCATGAACTTACAACTCCAGCAATCAATAATTCTCAAGACGACCTTCCAGCTAAGTGATGAACAAATGAGAAAGCAACGAATATTCGCAGAAACGAAGTGAATACAACGATGAGCGCATATCGAAAACGGAAATATCCAATAAATGCGTCAACAAAGTGAAATATCTACGCTGGATAAGCGCCTTTTTCAATTCCATATTCCCTTTTCAACGACCCTATCACCCCCTTCATCCCTTTCTTATGTGTCTTCAAGAAAAAACGCCATCTGACCAACTCTGCGTCTTCCAAAGGCACCACAACAAACTGGTAACAAGATGTGGGGAATAACTCGTATATGAAATCAACGGACAATTGGGCTCGAGCTTTTCGTTATATAACAATCGCAAGCTTTTCCTTAGCGTAACAATATATAACGGTATTCTCATTTCTATTTCTCAGTCACGCTACCGAACAGCTTAGATGAGCAGGAGTAAGCGCCGATGTGAACATCGATCAACACTATCATTGCGCAATAACGCAATAACTGCCTCAGCGCTGAAATCGTTGAATCACTTGAAGGCAATCAACCAGGAACATTAGAAAACGCTGGCCCATGTAAATAAGGTAGACGGCAAAGACAACAGTGGAAACTGACACCGCAAAGCACACTAGCTTCCGCTTCATCACCAATAAAAAAAGCTTCTCAGAGCATAAAATGAGCACTGCTAGTCACTGCCTGCAGTTCTGAAACGCAGCACTCACCATATGTACTCTGACCAATCGCCTTCGGATAAAAAGTATGCCCAAAATTGGAGTTAAGACTCCTATATTATTAGGAGTCATAACTGGAGCTCTCGTAAAACATCAACTTTTCGGACAGAAATGGTACGGATAACTCAGAGAAGACATAATCAGAAGCTTGCCATGAATCATTTATTGCTCACAGAAAAATGACCACGGGTGTGAATATTAATTTATCTAAACGCGAAATAAAAAAAAAATCGGAAACAATAAACAAATATACAACGAAAAAAAAAAGATCGAAAGACGATATAAAGAAGAAAAGATATGATGGAACAAACCCTATACAAATTTGCTGCCCGACTTTTATACTTTTGTTGCGCATCTGTCGTGTTACAGCCATGTTGTTTGAAAAATTGCACCTGAAAGACGGAAGAAACATTCAACGGCTTCAATTTCGGAAAATACAAGAGGATCCTGGAGATCGAGAACGAAGACGCTTCGAAAGAAAATTGCCTAATGCACTCTTCGGTGAAATAAGATCTCAAACGCAACTGCCGCCATTCAACATGTTTCAAGTGAGAACTAAAGTAAACCAACTAAAATAAAGCTTAAAACCAGCACCCATCACTCCATTTTCACTACTGAGAGAACCTGAAATAGAACGAATCATCGATGACCACGAACTTTTTCTCATTCCCCATTACAGGCATCACATAACCCTGGACGTATGTGATAGCCAATGAAACTTTTGCTCCCCATAGCTCTCTCTCCTTCAAAAGCATGATTCAGAGAAATGTTGCGAATGGGGATCACTTTTGCCGGAAATACGAAGTCTTACAATGAAAAATTTCGGACGTGATCCAATTTTCTCCTTTCAGCTTACGCAAATGGATCTGCTGAAAAGCCACGGATGTTTCCCTCGACATCATGGATCATTCAAATGAAACTAACATTATGCATCGTTTCGAGAGGTTATCCTTCATGGAGAAATAAATTCAAAAATTTTTCAAATGATCCCCTCAATTCACAACTTCCAACTGAAAGAGAACACTGAAAAGCATTTAAAAAAAAAAACTTTTCGTATATGCAACAATACGCTCAATAAGCATTCTAATTGAAAGCTAACGCTCATAAAAAATTGCTACTAAAGATATGCCCTGAGGAGGCTAAAAGGAATATGAATGAGATGCAGGTCCGAGCGATGAGAAAGCGCACGCTCGGGATTCGCCACCTTTTATGAGTCACTAACGAGAACGCGCAAGCTAGAATATATTCATGTCATCGATACGAGACGAAAGATAAATATATAAGCAAAAGTTTAACATAACTCCAAAATTTCAAGCAAATATCGCCTATTATATCATAAAGAGTATCGGAGACGGTACACAAAACGCTTTTTTCAACAAGATTGATGTGGCAGTGAACAAATGAATGAATACCGCATTAGCATTTCCGCCGACTTGCATAGCGCGAAGCTGTAGCCATGTCCAGTTGGTGTCAAGTGTTGTTGAGCGGACAAAGGTGATATGGACACCTAAGTTACGATGTACCGACGAGCAATCAATACAAATGAAAACACCATAAGTTATTGATGCCCACGAAGGATTACGCGCTCCGCAATCAAAACACACCTGCAAAATTGGCTCAGAAAATGATGCGGCAATTGACGTATCTACCTGCTAGAATTCTTTTTCAAGCTAAATTTGCTCCCGTTTCCTCTTCACCTCATCGCTTGTTATTTCTGAAGAAAGAGTCGGTGGAAAACAGTCCAAAGTGGTGCTGACTTTGTGCACTATTGAAAAAGTCAAGCATGAAGTCACAATCTGCAATAGAGGCTATTTATGAGTCCGCGCACCTATTCCACTATCACATTCAAACTAACTCGACATACAGAAAGTCTCAATGATTCATGCAACCTAATTATATATCCATAAACCACCTCTACAACCAATCATTCATAAAACATAAAATTATCGCAAAGTGATTTCCTCGAGATCAACTTCCAATCTCTAACATGGATAAAAAAATTCCAACATCTCTGAATAAATATATATGGGGATTTTCCAAAAACTTTCTCGGCTACCACTTAAAAATATGCAAATTCGTTTATTTTTAACAAATAGCATATACTCCTCATCATTTTCATTTAAAATATTCCGGGATTTCTCATATTTTAGAGTGACAATAATGAACTTTTCGGCTGAGCAGTTTTCTTTCTACATTTTTTGCCTATATGATAGCATCCCAACAAAGCAAAGAATTCATTAAGCACGAAGAAATTCGCCAATATAGCCCGACTTCCCTAGAAGGCTAAGTTCGTCCATATATTGCACTCAATTTTTCGAATGTACGAATAAATTTGCCTCCACCAGTAAATTGTGGAAACTTCGTTTTTAAAAACAAATTAAATTTGTGCGAGAGAATCTGCAATGAGAGATCTGTTGTTGGTGTTTGTTTTAGTTGTAGACAATGTGAATGCAAACCTACATACCCTATTTGCGGGAATAGCACGCAGCTTGCGGAATATATTTTGAATATCGGCCTTCGACGGTATATCATCGGCACTCATTGCAATCACGTAATCTGAAAATGCTCTCATTTTTGATGCAAAACATAGCACTTCAATTAAATCGATACCTGAAACGATGATGAAGACGAAGAACATTACTGACGAAACCATCTTACGATTTGCAAAAGCTGCTTAATCGCATAAATGAATTAACACCCCAAATAAATCAATATATCAGTCAGTTGTCCTTAGCTCAAGCATTATTTAGCAGCTTGGCTAGAAGCTCAATTTTATAACGGTAAAATTAAGCGACGAGTGGAAATGTGAAAGTAAATGAGCATAAAAAAAAAGCACCGATGAACGAATGCAATTACGATGAGACTTATGCGGTCAAGAATTTCTAACTCATCAAAAATATGAAGCCCTATGAGCGAGGATAGTGGTGAACTTCGAAGACTATTACATTTGAGGTAGTCAGATGAGCGTACTGAGTGAATGAATATTAAAGCTGTACTGATCTCATTGCATGCAATTAAACAATTTTAATCAATAGAATTGAGAGAGCACACTAAGTATCAGGTTCCCGTTATGATATATGCGATGAGTTCTACTTTAACGAACAACTACCCCTAATCGAACGAATATCGGTAAGTGAGTAGGCGTTAAGCAATGTCGAGTAACGCCGAACGAAACAGCAACTTCACTCATCGACAGTTCGTTCATCTCTGCTAAATCTAAACGCAATACGGAGTGTCAGCAAATATCGACTGGTCACTTGTTGACGATCTATTATGTAAAGCAAATGATCATTGCATTTTTACACAATAGAAACCGCACTCGACACAAATTGAAGGCAACTACAAGAGAAAACCTAAAGTAAATAATGAACTCAGAGCATTCAAGTGTTTTTTTCGTTTTTCGTCGCAATACAACACCGCAGACGAGGCACAGTCAGAGGTGCTTCTCGATTTCTCATAATAGCTGTTTTTTTTTTTACAAAGATCACTCGATGAAACCGTACGACGAAATGCATCAGAAGCCGTCATTGAAAAGCGCTGACTCATACACCATCTATAGCGTCGATCATTGCGGAATCTCGACAGCAGATTTAAGCAATATATCGATCGTGGAAAGCGGGCCATCATTTCAAGCTGTGCTTCCTTTCGTGAACATTCAACAGCACGTATACACAGAGTTAACTGTCATAATATGAAAGCACTCCCAATAATTCTTTCTTATACACAATACCTGTATCTCTTCAAGATACTGCACTTACTTCACCCGTATCTCCATGTTTCCCTTCTCCTTTCTCCTGCTGCCACAGAGTCACCTCTTCTACGCTCCACTGATACGTCACATCGAGACAACAGAAACACTAAGAACGTGAATATGCCTCATCACAATGGGACCGCAGTTAGATCTAACTGCGTGAAACCCAAACCATCATCTCAACTGGACTGCTCTCGCTTCGATCTAAGTGATACCTGCCGCCGATCCGAAGTGGTTTTAATCTACCGCCACGCGAGCATCATTTAAGCTAGTCCCCAGATGGGTCCTCTGCGATGAGCTGGCTAACCTCTAGTCGATGTGAAAAAGCTCCAACGATATAAAGTTTAAGATGCAGAGCAATAAGCGAAGTTGTGCCTTAAACTCATATGAGCACGCACTCAAAATAAGCTTCATGAATGAAACTAAACGATTCACATAAATCATAGCGGAATAGATCACAATAGACCCGAACTAACATCACCTTGCCTCTAAACCTTAAGTGGTGCCTCGTCGCCCAAGTCGCCCAAGCTGGCGACGTTTTAGGTAGGTGAGAGATACTTGTGTCGAAAAAAATTACCTCCCACTGATTGCGAAGTGTAACTGTGGCAGTACAGTATGTCCCACAGCGAGTATTCTTGCTATGAGCGAAATTTATATCTTTGCACATTGCAGCTCTACCAACTGCTTCCACATTGATGGAAACGAGCGCTATAGGTAGTATATATGGATATCCCTAAAGGTTCCGATTCTAATAGGGATACAGATATTCATGTCATATATCAAAGATTTTAGCCATTAACTTAGGAGAAAATCTTCTCAGCTTTATACGTTCAACTAATAGAAATACAAGTAGGCGAAATTCACCGCTGTAACTATCATCAATAAAGTTTGGTGGATGTTGATCGATCGACAAGCGCAACTTTTTGTGGCGGAAATGTACAAGGCGGGTACTAGAGGTGAGTGAAGTAGTGTCGTAGGATTTGACGACAGAAGGCGACCGTCAGAGAAACGCAGAAACGCCGAAAGCAGAGCAATCACATGCATCTGTTGATGACCTCTTTCCCTGTGATACGACGACGACGACCTTCTTTCGGCCGCCTTCTAACGAAACAGATCAGCAAATTTCTCAAATCTTGTGTTTCTGTAAGCGTGACGTTGTTGTCATCGTTGAGCAGCAAAGAAATAACCCACAATTGAGAAGCACAAAAATTTCGGACCACTTGTCGCGGCAGTATGCTTACCATGAATATACGTCTACTAATAGACGCTGCAAACAACCTGTAGAAATAACTACTCTAATAGGCACAAATGTATTAACTGACTATACGGTTACTTATTGCCTTAGAAAAGTTTTCGTCGAATAGACCACCCATTTCCGATCGATTCGTTGCGGCACTTCAGTGGGTGAGCACCCGCACAGCAGCCTATATTTTCGCATCCACGACAGCATTGCTAGAATATTTCAGTGATCCACAAAACGAGGAGATATTCGATGAAGCGTAAAATAGCGAGCGACTCATTTGTGAGCACTTCTTCGTCGATATTAAATGGTGAGGTATTGGTTTCATTCTATTGTCACCAAAGGTAGAAGAACAGTTCACTTCTCGTTACATCGTATTTTCCACGTCTATTTAGAAATGTGTGGAAAATTTTTCTACGCGAACAATATTCGCCATCCGGAAAATCCACTTCCGAATTCGTAAAAATTATTCTTTAGTTAGTGCTGTGCTTATTTCTTTTATATTTTGCTAAATAATATAGAGTATCGATTTCGAGGTGAAAGACAACCATCGACTATAAAATATTGTTTCGATCGCAATGCGCTTTATAGCGTCATATTCGTGTATTCTCAGAAGTTCGATAGCCGATCGTTTCGTTGAGATCTTATCTCGTTGTTGAGACGTTTCCGATCACTGCTTTCACAATCACTAAAGACCACCTATAGCTGCCGATGTACAATAATTCCTCGATTCTAGTCATCTCACGTTTCCTGATACTTGCGGATTGATTAGCTCCGGCCTTACTACATCGATATCATTCTTAGGAACGCTCCACTTGACTTCCGCATAGATGTTGATTTATTAATTGCTTTTCGGGAACTCATTCGACGATTCAAAGGTTGTTTCACCCCGATATCGACTTCCTGCGGCAATGTAACTTTTTTAACTAGATAAAGATTCCAAAGATATCGTACACCTCTGATCGAGGAACTCAGGTGATCCTTCGGTAGCAAGAAATCGACAGCTGACGTATGAACCGGTTCCTCCGTTGGGTCTGCGCTCATAGCTACCAGCTACAAGCACCACCATCACCTTATCAACACTATTACGATCGCATTAACTCTTCTAGCGAATTGTAGGTGAATATCGTTTATTATGCGTTCAGGAAATGTTGTTACTAAGCGATCAAGACCTATAGTGAACGGCGCATGTAGTTGGTGAACGATATTCATGGGAAGTTCGTCCGGGAAATCAGGAACGCGTGACAGTTCATTTGTAAAATGAGTTGTTGTTGTGACACGAAGGTGGTGGAACTTCCCCAGGCAAATTCATCAAAGCATTTACAGCACTTTCCGGCAGAACGTTCAGGTGACGCCGGATCCGAGCAGAGCATTTAGGGAAAAAAGAGTCAGGCAAGAAGATCCCCCTACCGTTTATTTTCAACGGAATTAATGGCCGTCCGCCTTCCCATCTTTACTGAGAAATCACCTTCCTCCGGAAATTCTGAAGCTGTGCACTTGCATCCAACTCAAGGATTTCTGAAACCGTTGACTAAGGATCGGAATCTTTAAAGGAAAAGCTATACACATGCACGTCTAGTGCTGCGATAAAAAATATCGAAATCGAATCCACAACCAACAGAAAAGTTGACGAGATCGTGAGATGCTGTTACCATATCCACAGCAATAGGCAGCATATTTCCAGGTTTAAATTTTCCGGATCGAAAATATACTTCCTATGTAGTCTCTTCCGTTGGGATGGAAAATATTTTCTGGATGGGACAACGTAGCCGTTCTACATAATATAAGAAAATAACACTTTCTCTGCCCATAGTCAACTCTACATCTCACTTCTATGTAGTACCATCAATAATCGGCTTTTTTTTTTAAATGAAGGCTTTAAGAAGAGATCGCCATTTAATTTATTTATTTCCAGTTCTCTTTATAATATGCATAAATGCCTTTTTTTAGTGTCGATAATCGAAAATTAACGAAATAAACATCAATCGAAAATTCTCTTGCAAATGCAATGAACTAAAAATACAAAGATATACTTCTTGATGGTTAACCAACTCAAATATCTTCCTTGTTCGATGAAATCGAATATATTAGATAAATATTCTATGATAATTTGCAAGGATAACGACAACGAAACCCATACGATTAGCTGCTTGAGATCATACAACAAGTGGGATCAATTATCGAATTTTAATCTCCATTTAGTCTCATCAGAAATTGCCGAACGAGTATTTACATCATCGAAGATAAAACTACTCGTTGGTATAAGTGAACGGCAATTGCCTACGCTTATTTGATCACATTCTTGTGCTCATCTTGAGGTAATCAATTATTAGAAGAGCTAAGAGAAATATAACACAAGATAATCTATTATGTTCTTTTTCGACTATTATTTAATAACTCATTCGATGATGATTACTCATAAATAATAACAGCCATATCTTCTCATAAAGTCAACCTTTATGTAAGCAATATCAATTGATCAACAAATAACGCCATATATCTCTATGAGAATTTCACTAATGATTACTATTCGCTAGTCGAAAATGATATCGCTAGAAAATGCTTATGCTCACTCTTTAACGATATGAATCTATTCAAATATTTCAATCGTAATACTTTCTTCTAAGATATTGAAAGTGTGAAAACAAAAAAACATCATGCAAACCTACATCGTTTATTTCTTTTTCCTCTCTATATGCTTCACCGAATTACAAAATTTTCCACTCTTAATAAATTATCTACGTTAAACATGAGCAATAAAAGTAATAAGTGATCTTTATGCGACGATATCGATTGCTATCGATCCATACGTCCTATGTGATAACTCACTATGGCGAGTATCAAGCGTTATACAAATGCTTATTGCTCTTTTGAATCATTTAAGAGCTTTTTTTCACGTAATCGATCACCATTCCATCATAATAAGATCGCTATCTATCAAGGTAAATCTCTTGATCAAGAGGGGTTTTTATTTGGAAGAAATACTCATATAATATCTCAATGGAAAATTTCTAGCTCAAAAATGCCTTAAGAAATATACATCGAAATCATTCTTACATACAACTCTTTTCGAACATATCATCCTATAGATAACACCGTACAATATTATACAGAAGGCTAACATTGAAAATACCTCACGGTAAAGTGGCTACTAGTAAAGTACTCGACGCGATTATATATATATCATGTCACCGCAATCTTCGCTGACAATCCATTCTTTTCTTGGATCCGAAATCCTACCACTCCTCTGTATCTCAAAAAAATCGAATAAATTATTGACTTCCGGAAATAAACCTAAAGATTCATTAGCAAAAACAAAGCAAATTTAATATCGAGGGGAGAAATTGTTTCAAATCAGTCGATAGTATTCGACATTAATCCGATACGTCAATGCCTATTTCCCACCTTTATGCAGTTCAATTGTTCGTTTTTTTTTTCTTTCAAATTTAAATGCCCATATCAATATCATTAATTCGAATTTCACTTATTTATAACGAAAAACAACCGAAAACAATGAAATTTTTCCCAAATAATTGAGATAAATGCTTAAAAAATCCGAACGAAGTAGCATCGTTCTATTAATGCCAATAGCATTTTTGAGTAATTTATCGCTTGGATTCGTTTCGCTTCCATCACTAAAGAAGAATAAAAAGAGAAAAATATTCCATTTCCATTTTTCCAATAGCCGCTCCGAAATATTCCCCTTCTGCTTGCGTAGTTGAAAAATAATGGCCATCTCGATGGGTCCACAAAAATAAAACTCTCTCTTAAAACAACGCGAGTTATCGCTTTCCATCTGAAAACGTCTAACATGAGGAAAATGATTCGCGTACAAAAAAAACGACCGATCTCTAGACTTCCACAGCAGATCGTAAACCATTCTTGGATTCTCTAAGCGATCGGATAAGATGCCATCCGTTCTTCAACGTCAGAGAGTTTCCTCTTCTACTCGGACTTTTGTTGCACTTGTTGACTTGCACTTTCCGTTTTTACTGTTTCATCTGCAGAGAAAGCAATTTCTCAAACAATGCAAGCATTAAATTAGCTATCAATATGTAAAATTTATACATCCTGAGAAATAAGGAAGTCTGATAGTCTCAGGCAGCTATCAATAGAGACCCGAAGATTTGCCGCTTGCTTAGAGAAAGAGGAAGGAGATAGATCCAACGACATGTACAATTCGGCTGATGCAATTATTTGATCACTCAAAATGCGAGAACGATAAGCGTTTAATGCAATTAGCGGTTTCTGAAGATGTATGAGAAATATGGCTAAACTGAAGACCCGACGATGTCGTTACTAAACGGCTCTATGAGGTTAACGAAGAGCACATCTGAATGCAAGGTGAGAAAAAAGAGCTTGTTCTACATCGACTGATCGTTGGTCATCCCCAAAGGGAATTTTAAAAGAAAGAATTAGTACATCAAGCGTCTTTCAATGGGACTTTATTAACGATCCAGAACCGGAACTAAGGGTCCACAGCTGAAGCAGTAAAACCTCATTGGTCACTAGTGCAAAAAATAAGTATTTCCTGAAGTTTTTACTCATGTACTTTCTGATGTTCGGATAAATTAACAAAGGGCGTGACCAATTGCATTAAACAATAAACTGTTAAGCTTTTCGTGAGCTGATGATTACACAGATATGACTGCGCTCCATATAATTCAATTCAACAACCCCCCCCCCCCCCCCCCAATTAATAAAAATATGACGGAAATAAAGAAAGAAGAAATCCATCGATCTTCGAGGAAATTCATTGAAAAGCTCAATTTAAAGTCGCTAAAATAAATGAATGAAAAAACGAACGTTGATATGTGCGGAAGAAGATCTTCGCCGAATTGTAATTATAGAAAAGAAGGCGGAATTCCTTAAAGAAATTTGTGAATTTAGGCTAAACATCATTAATGACACTTTAATCATCAATGCTGTTTTCCCTATACTAACGAACCTAAATGCTACGCGTTAACATCTCGGAGCATTCAAGTGAGTTAGATTTTCTTTCTCTAACGATGACAACTGGATATTACTCATTAGGCTCCCGACGTAACCATTTGCCTCCTCTCCCTCCGATAAACTAAACGGCCTAAATACTCCCTTAATCCGAACTTCCCCTCCACATACTGCAAAAGTCCTGATGAAATCTCCATCTCAGAGGCCGATGAAGCGATGAACTAAGTTTTTAACAAATTTCGAAACAACTCCAATTTTTAAGAATCGTCGAAATAAATTCACAAATGTTGACTCAATTTGTCAATAAAATGAATAAATATGAATGAATAAAATGAATAAATAAATGAATAAAACCAATAAAATGAATAAGCCGGTGACGGTCTGTGGAACTTTCTAAAACTGCGCAATACGTTTTACGTTATTCATTAAGCAGTTGTCACCACCTGAACTTACCTACTTCCAGAATTTCTCATAAAATGATTGCGTAAAATGCGAGGAATCGCGAGGTATATGACCAACTACTCTCTCCTATCTCTACAACTGTGGGAAAATGCTCTATACAGTTCCCTTCATCTCTTTATTGAGTACCTCAAAAAACCTCAAAAAAACCGAGCGCAATTACGCTTCTGGCTGCATATTTTTCTACTATTAACTTGAATCTCGTCCTTTCACCTTATTTTTTGCTCTGAGCATTTTCAACATTTCTTCATTTTTTTCCACATGCCGAACTCCCTTAGTACTTTCTCAAAGTACCGCACTTTCTCTCCCCTCCCTTTTAAAGCAGAAATGGGAATCGACATTCACAAGAAAGATATCATGTTACCTTTTGATACTGTTCAACCTTGGCGATACGGAGGGCGATCGACGGCTCAATCGTGCCACGTGCAGATCCTTTCAACGAAGCCGCATTAGTCATTTCATCAGTGCATTTACTCTCGATCGAATGGAACCAATTTAACGATGCGAACTCTTCCAATTGATCCAGTAGCGTCAAAATGAACGCCACACCTGTAATATATATCTGAATAATAACAAGGTGGCTAAATAAACATACCTGAATGCCTAAATAAAAAAGGTAATTTACCAGTCGATAGAAAGGAAAATGTAAATGCCATAAATCATCTCCTATCGGCAATATTTGTCTAAAAGGTTACTAAAGCTACTAGCAAATAATTGGCTCATGATTCACATATCAACACAATCCGTCAAATGCGCAACGCACGCTTCCGAACCAATATCATTGCCGCAAAGTTATGCGGCCACCTCTGATTGTGCTCATTCATGTTGAGCAATTCTGTGGCTCGAGCTCACTCTCGATAAACGATCACATTTCGACGATAGGATAAATTATTCTTGCAAAAAGAAAAAACACTTAAGCCTCGATGGATTTTCTCATCGAGAAGAGACGACTAATAAACGAATGAATCAAATAATCCAAAAGCAACGTACCGAGAATGAAACCGTCATCAGTGAATGTGTTGTTCTGTTGGGCACGTCTTCCCAATTTTCCTTTACATGCGAGAATATACTCCGTATAATTAATTGTAAGAGGCGGTATAATTACGTAGAAAGTAGCGAGATGGTTGAATTTCGAGAAATTCCGAAACTCTTTTGCGAAAACCTCTAGCAAGATCTGCAACTCATATATGCATTATCGATTTCTTAAAAAATTCTCCACACTAAAAGATTTTTAATTCGAATAAAAATGGTCAAAAATGATTAAAATATCATTCATATGAAAGAAACGAGAGTGAAATCTTTTATATTCCCTACAAACGGTTTTACGGTTTTCCACTCGAATTTGCTTCTTTGAAAGCTTCATGAGGATTACACGGTGGCAGACGACTGATAAAGCGGCCATCTTGGAGCTTAAGTAATACTGGAATATTAGCGACTATAATGTTGAATGTAGACCAACTCTTAAACTTTCACACATTATTTCTGGTTACTTTCGAAACTTAGTTTTTTCGTTCCGTGAAACAGCGCAACAGTATTTCTGACAGGAGAGAAATTACCTGAGGTCACACTTAGTTATTTTCGCATTACCGTGGATAGAAGATTTAGGTCTTCAAACTGAAATATCGTCGAAAGACCTAATGCTCCAGAAGATCTATTTTCACTCATGGCCTTTCCAGAGTTTCTAAACGAGGCAGTGCCTTAACACCGCACTAGTCTCACTGTTAGTGTCTTTCTTTGCAGTGAAAGGTGTTGGATGGCACGAGGTTATTACACTCTTCACTCAAATACATTTGATGAAGGAACTCTGCAGATAAACAACAGAATATGTGACAGCAGTGGAACGCTGCTTCCACTACGTCGGTAGCGATGGAACATTCAGTGAACGAAGTAGGATTCCTCAAAGAGAGGTGTCAAAAGATCTTTCAAGAATTGCAACCTTTTCAGAAGCTCTAAAAATTTCCGAAATACAGAAAGCATGTGCATACCAGAAGGTAATTATTTGTCTGATTCACATTCTTTGTCGCATCATCGAAAATGCCGTCCAAAATCTTAGCTGCTTCGATCGACTCATCGGAGAGATGGGCATCCTTTGCTAGTGGAACGAACGATGGAACATCGTCCAAATCAGGAAGGAAAGCCAACGACTGTGAACTCGCCTCTATTCCACCCGATCTGCAGACATGCACCGATTGTTATGCATTCAGCAGATGTACGAGCAAGAAAAAAGCATATTAGGAGTACATAGCACTATACCACCAAGAAATGCGACAGTTTTGCATATGAGCTTGATCATTTTAACATCTGTTCTCATAGAGACCTGCTTCATAATTAAAAGTACACATCGCCCCTCCCCTTTCCCCCAGTCCTTCTTTTCTCTAATGGACTATAAAATACACTGATGAATCTAGATGCCGTGTCCAAATCTTACGGATAAATGCTCACAACAACCCTGGTACCAAGCCAATATCTAGAAGAATTCCCCTCGAATCGAATGCTCACTCCTTTTTATATGCAAGAGAATGAGGTTCAAAGATAGATCAACATTACTCCATTTGGTATATCCTCCCATATATCCTTCATTATCCAACAAAATCATTTTTCATTATCTGCTATTCAGACATGAAGAAATTTGCATCGAAATATAGCCAAAAGAAATGAACAAAATTTTAACATAGAGCTGATGAGTGCTCAATATTGTAATCAACGCTACTCGTAAAGTACAAATCCATTTCAGCACACATCCATGAGTCCCTTGCAAGGAAACATCCATGTGAGCTGAGGTTTATTCTCTGCAAACATGATCCTCTAATTAGAGCTCTCTTTCGACGCTAAATGAGATAAAATATTACCTCTACAAGGAGTTACAAAGAGGCTAATGAGCTACAAACAAATGATACCTCACAAGGCGAACATATCCCATAACGTTTCCTATCTGAGTGATGAGAATGCGGAACTTATCCAGAATAGATAAACCATCAGCCGTCACTCCAAGTCGACGAATTGCCGTATTGAAACGTTGCGCTCTTTTAATCGGATACTGAAAACTCATAACCGTGCATGACGCTTCAACATCCAAACACTAAACATACAAAGAAGCGGTTCCTGATATCAGAAAATGAAGAAAAAAAAAAACAGGAAGATCCATGAATAACATTAAGAAATTGCCTTCCTTAAGAAATCCACAAGTTTATTTCCTTTCACTTCGATATCCGCTCCTCTCAATGCTCCCAATATAATTTATTAAAGAGAAATATTACCATCTTATTGAATTCGTCGGCATTCTCTCGGAAGAAACGAATATCCTTTGCCAATTGACTTTTTATATGATCACCGAAGAGAAATTGCGAAAATATAAAAAATTTCTTCTTTAAATATTGATAAGCGAAGTTGATCTGAAAATTCACTCATCTTTCGCAAAAAAAAAAGAAAAATAGTGAATTGGGAGGAACGAAAGCCTAAATTTAAATGCAATTCTCGTCAACTCAACGACTACGACGACAACAATCATATGCTATATAGAAGGAGGCAAACGAGAGGAACGGCTCGACCTTCTCATATGATCATCGAAGAGAAAATGATACCTATGTATTCTTGAAAGTAGTTCTATACGCCTATTATTCGATGAAAACATTAGATAAGTATGAAAATTTGGAAAAAAAAACTTTTTCCACCTTATAAGAAAGATGGAACTAATTTTCAATGAACTAGTTTATTTGCAGTCAACGATATACTATCAATTTGATCTATATCCTGAGAACTTCGTGGATGCGATTGTGCTAATATTGTAATCAACCTTTGGGATCTTGACCACTGAACGCAGTATCAATCCAAAACGCGTGTTTGCGATCGCCTATCCACACTTTCCTTATAAATCAATGTAACACTTGAAGATACACGACACTAACGTGCTTATTCCTTACGCTTATTCTTCCAGGGCTTCTACTCCTTCAGGACTCATCTCTGGATATCCTAAGAATATTTTCTCGAAATATTTCATTCACTGCTTTAAAATGCCCATGAGATGGATGCATTTTTTCTGAAAAAAAGGAAGCATGAATTAGATTGTTTCTCATAAAAACACCGCCAAACCATTAAAGAAGAGAGAAACTCATACGGCCGTATTCATGATGCCCATTCCATGTGTTCGTATCGAATTCGCAACATGCTCAACTGTCAAGATATTCAATTGCTTGTTTCTGCTATCCTTCTCGACGAAAAACTAAAAACTTATTTAACTAGAGAAGACTTTTATGAGGCATTTCGAACTCTATCATAAAATATTGCAAAGAAAACACGACATACAGAATCACTAACACTACTAAAACTTATATAAATCCACTTAGAACTCCTTTAATTAAAAAATATTAATTACTGATAGGAAAATGACGATCCCAACGATACTCGAAAAAGTGCTTTTCAGCTTTCCAACTAATGAATAGAACGAAGATAATGAATCGCAAGAAAAATGACGATAGAACAAGATAAGAAAATTAAAACCATCAAACCTGTCCGTTTAGGTTGTAGTTATAGGTCGAAACAAACGAATCAATATTGCGTGTTACGACAAGCACATCAAGTCCTTGATCAAGCGTTTCAAACGGTAGACGACTCTCGCACAGCACCAATCCATATTTGTAATCGCCCAGAAGTCGCATCTCAGTATAGGTGTGACAATCGTGTAGTGCAACTGCCGTTAGATTATAGAATGTACGCTCCAAATAGCGTTCCACATATCCTGTAACCGGACCTCTAAATTCCACTCTCCCTCTGCTGGACATTCTGCGAAATGCACTTACATCTCTCATTATCCATCAACTTTCACCTCTTATTCCACCTCATTTCGAGTGGAACTCACCGTCCCAATTGCTTAATGAATTACTTAACCAACCATTTCGGAGTGCTAATGAATATTTCGACAGAGCGATTCCTAAATTATGCATCGAAGTAAACGTCTATATAAGCCGATTAAAGTGACATAATTATATGATGAAGGCCGTTGTGATAAGACATGATAGGAGGGCAAATCAAAAACATTCGGCGATAAAACAACTCTCTTATGGAAAATTTTTAAGCGGAAAAACAATGATAGCCAATAGTCTTGATGCTATTGTGCAGCAAACAATTCTTCACCAACGAAAAATGCAACAAGCTAAATTGCTTCATACAATATAATCTAGCTATCAAGCTAACTCTCAAGTGTACAATCTACACTGACGCGTATTGAATATATATCAATGACTGCATTTGTAGCTTTTCCAATATCAGACTATCGCAGGAAGCCGACTTTGACCTTATAAAGAAGCCAACTTTGATCTTATAAAGAAAGCGGCTATAGAATTATGTGTAGCCAAGCGTTTAGTGGATAATCCAACTAGGCGATGTACGCTCCGTGAAATTGTCAATGAATTATGCCCAAAAATAAAGAGCAGCGAAATTTTAGAACGGCTAAAAAGAACGGGGAATGAAAGGTAGCATACGCATATTTTGGATGGCATATAAAACATACTACGTGTGTGGATACTTCTTTAATATATCATGCTAAACGAAGAATATTTCCTCTTTCCAGTCATATGAAAACGACAGAATTAAGCAATTTTCTGCGTCAATTAACCATAAAATCCCGATGAGCGATCGAATGAAATCCCAAAGATGGACACTTATGTATCTATTGCAGCTAAACTATTTAGAAAGAGCATTGCATAATTGCATAACCGGAAGCACAATCCTCCCCCTCCCATCAACTGCCAACTTCGATCAACTGCACTTCTGACATCACTCTATTCTAGTATTTCTTAAACTGCAGTCTCACATTCGGTGTCAACTGGCCCTTAACTGAACTTGAGTTCTAATTTCTCCGACGAATCAAAAACGAAATAACATGTCGCAAATGCGCTAACGTACGTTTAACATTGATTAGTTGTTCGCCGAGTCGTAACGAAGGCAATTGCACTAGATCGACAAGTCGCAGATTCGCATCATGTAGAGCATCTTTAGGGGTTCGATCCTCGAGTTGAAGATGTGAATGGATCGAGAGCCGTAAATCCGTCTCGACTGCTTCACAAAGCTTTGATAAAAACCTCTAAATATTCTTGGTTCACTCTTTCGATATTTAAAATCGATGAGTGATGCACAACTAAATCAAGCATCGAAGATAATTATCAGAAAGTAAATTGTACAAGTGATCAGAAAAATTAATATTTCGCTGAGATAATCAATATTAACTTCCTCAGCAATATAGTCGCTTACTTTCAACCGAATGTCACAAACTATTCCCTCGTTACGCTCATGGATATCTATTAGCACTATCCCATTGGAGATATTACCACACCACTTTGGAAAGGGGGATAGGAGGATGGAGAAGGTGGAGATCATTAAAAAATCATTAATTCATATGCATGTCTTAAAATCCCATCAAAGAATAACGGTCATTCGTCTATATATTTATTCATTGCATCTTAATATTATTGGTTACACTATACTAAGTTAACAAAACGCGAGAATATTGAACAGGCAGACAACAGTGATAGATAGATTGTCTTTCAAAAGCGATTACTCTCACTCTCACCGGAAAAAAAGACAGGTGAACGGACTAAGAAGCACCAGGATCGAATTTCTAAGGAAGAAGAAATACCTTCTCCATTTCCGAAAAGATTTCCTTGCAATATTTCTCAAAAACCATTTCAGGTGCCGCATGACGACTTCTACTCAGAATGATCTCCGCATCGTTGATCGCTTCAAAGAAAAGCTGAAAATAAAACACCAACGAGAATTTTCATATAAAATGGCGGTTAGTTATAGACAGGGATGGCAGGAATATTTTATGACGAGATAAACAATCCACCGGCAACTAAACTTCATTTTGGAAAGTCCGCACCATGTACAACACGATGGTACCGTCAAATGGGAAATAGACCTATCATCATGTATGCAGATAGCTGCAGGACAACATAACTGATCTCATCGATGTCAAATGATTTTATTATAGCTCAAATCGGGATCTAATAAATCTAAACAATCATGAGCAATCTCATATACACTTTATTCCCATCAAATACTGAGGTTTGCTTCAACTACGGCCGACAGCAAGAAGCAATCAACTTGTCCGACGTAAATAATATTCTTTTCCGCCATTTCTCTTTTATTCTATCTATTATTTTCTTTTATGAAACTCACCTCCGGATGTGCAGCAGTATCATCTAACAGCGAGTCAAAATAAGCGTCAATAATCGTCCTGTGTGAATAGAGAAATGTGCAATCACAGAGACGTAACACCATCTTTCCCATATCGACGAGAAGATCAAGACGTGTCAATAACTCGTCCGTCGCTTGTACATCACTCCAACGGAATACTTTCTGCAACAAAAAACCCACCTTTCTTCATCCGAAATTCATACTCCGACTCGAAAATATTTTACTTTTCGATTGCAGCCTCTAACACTTCAAAAATCTTCACCATAAATTAACTATAGGCATTCAATTGAAAACGAACTAAAACCGACTCTTTTACTACACAAAACCAACACAACTGAAGGTTATCTTTCCGAAAGAGACCTCATAATTTGCCTGTGAAATCCTTCTACATGCAAACGATGGCCTATCTTCGTATCCTCCACATTGTTTTGCCTTCAGTGATTAAGATTTCGACAATGTATTCTAGATAAATCGACTAGCATATTCAACGCCATATCATAGCAAATACTAATGATAAATATATTCTTCGGACTCAAATCCATAATGCATATACGGATCACTAGTACTGTGTGCTTATTTTCACGATAAAAGATATATAAAAAAAAAACAAAAAAAACAAACAAAAAAAAAACAAAAAAAAGCTTTCAACTCTAATCCACACCAATAATAACAGATAACCTACCAAAAGACTATCGCTTTCGATATCGCTATAATCAAATAAAGAGGATTTTAGAGGATATAATATGAGACTAGAAAAAAAAAAGATCCTTACGGTATAGCATGCCATTTCAAGCGCAACCCCTACGACGATTAGCCGATTCGGTGTCACTGAAAATACACAAATATTATATGTACCTGGACTTCTCAAATAGAATTCTCTAGAATTCTCGACGAAAAAAAAAAAAGCAACTTATTATTTCCAATTCTAATGACCCGATTTGACCAATAAGAATTTCGATAGTGAAGTTTCTGAATTGAATGGAAAATCGCTCCATAGCATTCCTGAGGTTCTTCCACAGCTAAATGCATCCACTGTGCACAAAATATTATTTCTTGCCAAAAAGATAAATGAACTACGCCAACGTCGACTGAAGCAATTTTGATAGCAGCGCATAACCAAGAGGACTAAAATAAAACGCTCCATCTCTTTCCCTCCCCTCTTTCAAGCTACCTTGCTGTTTCTCTCCCCTCCCATTCCTTCCCTATACTAAAATCAATTCTCACTGGAAAAATCTCCTTCAACAACTATGGTAATGAGTCATTCACTGATACTATTCAGCCAATAATTCGATCTCACGATTGGTAATGAGATTCTTCGAAATCGCTTTCTTTGTGAGTAATGTAAGTAAGAAATGCCGATGAACACAGAGAGCCGAAAAGGCCTCATGAATAACGTTTTCAGTGTGTTCCTCATCGATATACCGAAACCGAATAAACAATTGCCGCTGTAAATGGACAGCCGTAAATGATCGAAACTGACTGGGGAGGGTGGGAGGGAAGGGGGGGGGGGGTGAAGGTAGGGTAAAGAGTGAGTGCAGGTCGAAGTTATCAGAATATGAATATCTGAATTCAAATTTTACTCCTCATGAGGTGCCTAATGTCCAGAAAATCCCCAATGCTCCCTAACCCTCCCTCCCCACTTCAATTGAGTGTTTATACTCAATAAGAACTTGTCCCATAGAAACATCTGCACATCAAGTCTATTCAATAACTGGAAAGCAAATGAATGAAGCAAACGCTCGTGTGAAATGGATTAATGTACCGAGCGAAAGGTAAGACCGGCATGCGTATAATTCGAAAAGTCGCCCAATTCGATTCAGAAAAAAAGATGGATGACCAGATCTGTGGTAACAGAGAATCTAATTACATTGTTTAAACCATGAGGACAGAATTAACAACGCTTTATTGGTGTTAAATCTGTTGCGAGAGATAAAATACCTGTCAAGCTCAAATAAGAATCTTATGTTTAGAAATTAAACATATCTACCTGCTCCATATAAAGCAATTTCGGCGATTGTAAGTGCGGAAATAATATCGACCTTTTGATAGGAAAGATTCGTCTCAATTCTCATCGATTCTTTTACTGCGTTGATTAATCGCAACAACTGACCACTCCATTGTTGAAGTGCTTGCTGACAGCTTTCCAACACCTCATCCCACCATCTCATGAATGTCTCTTCAATTGCCTGAAGAATATTAAAGATTAAAGAAAAAAAAAAGAATAAATGAAACATAAAAGAGAATAAAGCATAAAAGCATATGTTAGAAAGGTCATAATGAGGAAAGATCGCGTCAGAATGCGTCACTGATAATTCTATTGTGGAGAAATTGATTGATGACCTAATTAAGCATTAGGATCAATAAAGTGGTGACTGCCTTTACATTATCAACTCTCTGAGGAGAATCGAGAAGATGGCTTTTGTTAAATATGAAATTCCGTACAGAAATCGTAAAGAAAGAGGAACGGTCAGGAAGCAATCCACAAATTCTGGTAAGATAACTTAATATACGATATAACACAGGTTTCACGACGTTCAGCTAATGAAGGACTTACTTTGATAAGTTCGATGAGGCGAAATATTGCCACAGCAGAACTACGAGAAACAGCTTTTCGTTCACAGAGGTGTCCATTGAGCACAGTCCGTAGAAGACGAGAAATGAGATCCGCTTGACGTGCACCCTCAAATTGCGCAACTTTTCACACGATTTAAGAGTTGCCTCTAGAAAGTCATCTATTGGCTGATCACTAGAACGTCTTAAACGATCTTTGAAGGTGATATTTCTTAATTGACTTAATATTTAATGGATTAAGAGCGCTTAAAGTTTGACGATTATTAATATTAATATTAATATTATTATTATTATTATTATTATTATTATTATAAGGAACTTCATATAGAAAGCACTAATAATATCATAATGGAAACTTCTTTCAAGTATTAAAACAAGAATTAAACTCATGCATAACTCTCAACAACTATGAAGAACATCTCTCTCGTTACTCAATGCCGTGTATATAGATGCGGCAGGTGCAAACGTTCCCTCCTCAAATCGACGCTTTTTTCTTTTCTCCTACACATCTAATATTTTGACAGCAATAACTTCGAAACAATGACAAATATCTTTGAATTCAATGAAAATATCTCTATATATGCTTATTAATCCCTTCCGCCATCTCTTGCCTTCTTATTGGCTAGAACGATACAAAGCAGAATTTCTTTGATCCATTATCTGCGGTCGAGATTAATCCCGCGCTCGAGAAATAAATCACTTTTTTCTTCATAAACTCAAGCTAGTATCAACGAAATATTTTCTCGCAACAAGATTTCCTCTTAGAGATTCGTAAACGAATATCCCCAAGTCGAAGCAACTACGCTATTAAACCTCATAAAATTACAGATAATTATAGCAATTAAATTGTATTATGCTTCCACATTTCTTCTCCTCATTAATACCATCCGACCTGCTTAGCCGTATCTCTCTCCGCTCCTACTAATCAATCAGTCAGAAGTCCATTTTCATAGACCAATAAGATTGCAATATCTTCCTACTCAAAGCTAGAATAGAGCTTCCCTTTGCTTTTCATCTATAATAACACTACATCAATGAGAATGCTAGCAACAAAATCGTCATTCGTTCAACGTGTAAACCTTAATAAAGAGCGCAGTGCGACGCATGAGATGACCGTGTGGATTATCTTTTGGCCACTCGCTAAGTTCTTCAGCCATTTTGCATTGCCATTCTGCAAGCTGAAAATCACTTTCATATTATCTTTTCATTAAACTTTTCTTCAGTGATATCTACATATATACGTCAGAGATGTGTCATATAAGCTTTCCAATAACTTTTTCGTAACAAAAACTGAGGGAATAGGAGAACTTAGGGAATGGCAAAGAGCGAGTGGTGACCGGTAGTCGATAATGTCCTCACCGCCATTATAACTGACACATGATGAATGAAGAATGTTGCCAACTTCAGCTGCATATGCATCATAACCAATCTTTCAACTATTACCTATGGCAGACACCTCAAGCAACGAAAGCTAAAACAATTAAACTCGAAATGAAATTGATAAACTAGAACAGTTAAAGATACTCAAGAGGATGTGCCAATGATGGCTGAAATCGATCTCTTTGAGATGGTGTAATTTAATTATCCACTCACAGAGTGAATAAGCTTCCACGAGTGAATAAGGAGCAAAGAAGGTTCATGAACGGGTACTGAGAGACTGACTCTGAGCAACCTCTCGTTACCTTCGACACCTCCAGAAGCCTAACTCTCATTTGCAGTCCACTTATAAGTGTGGCTCAAAAAAGCGGATGAAGGACAGCAAAGTCAACGGAAAGTTGGTTAGTGGAATTTAGCTCTAAGTGGGAGCGCGAAACAATATGATATATTAATTTCCTCTATAATGCTCTCTAAAAATTCTCTCTGCAAGCTATCACTCCTGTTTTTAAGGACAAATCCTCACCGCCAAAGCATTACTCGATGCCTCACGAGTAAGCATTTCCGCCTGCTGGTCGAAGAGAGCCGATCTTAAAGTTCCGATTGTTGAGATCGATTTTCGGTCAATAACTCGATCGATATCGTTTATGGACTTGACAAGAAAATCACATGGTGTCCAAATAATTTCACCAATAAGATGAAACGCGGGAAGCTGAAATAAACCTCATTAAAATATTACGGAATCTAGAGGAATTCCACAACAAAAATAAATACCGCGAATAAATTTATCAAAATCCACACTTAAATTAGAACCTCAATGCAATCGCCTCTATCACCTTCGTATTTCAACCTCCACCATAGATTTCATAAACACCTATCACTTTCATATATTAATTTCCGATATTTAGATGCGAGCTGAGAAAATAAATGAGCACCGCAAATCCTCGAAGGATCGTCGAACTGCAAAATTTCCCCTACGAGTTTTCTTTAATTCTTTTTGCTTGTATTACTTTTACTAATTATCTGCGGTTCCCTGCTTAGAGCTGAGCTCCGATACGTGCAACGCATGTCGCACTTCAACCGAGCAATACAGCAAGAATATAGGCTTATCTTTGCTCGCGTTCAACATGCCCAACAGAAGAATGTTGCTCAATCGCCTACACGGCAGCAATAGTCAACAGACGACGCATCGTCAACAAGAAAATAAGAAACTGTATGCAATGAACACCCAGCAAAAGCGATTAGGGGGAACAATGGAGATTGAAAGCGAAGGAAATGAGCCGCAAAAATGATCTTGAAAACTAAATCTCTCGGCTGCGATTGCGAATATTTCTCCAACAACAATAGCAATATTGAAATACTAACTCTCTTATGCATAGCCCACACGGTCTTCACGAGTTTCTTCTCGATCTGCCGAAAGAGAATCGCATGAAGTGCAGTCAACGACACGATCACCATCAAACGTTGCTCATCTGCTAAATCATTCACTGAAACATGACTGCTTTAGAACTCCAACTGCATGCTTCCCTCTCCCTCATTCCTCCCTCTCCAATAACAATCTCTTAACTGAATAATAAATACCATAACGTCCACTTAAATATCTCAAATGAATTGAAACACTCTGCTGAATGCTTAAATCAGTGGTGACGGCAATTCTATTTTGATAGAGTAGTGCAATATTTTTAATAATAGTAAATAGGTTTTCAACTCTGGATAAGATTAATTTTTCAACGAATTATCACCTGACATGAATGCAATTTTCATCGAATGCCTCAAATAATGCGCAAAGAATTCAAGAGTCAAAATGCATAGCGCAACTGAAAATTATTAAGGCACGCGCAAAGTAAAACTTACCGGTGGTGTGGTTCCATCTGTCGTTTAACTCAAGGACAATGTTCCGTAGTCGGTCGCTGAATTGTGCATCGGAATGGAGAGCTTCGTCGAACATCTGTTGACAGCAATTCTGCAAAACGGGAAAATTCCTACTTACAATAGATCCTTCTACACGTAGAAAGAGTAACGAATGCTATATTGCATGAATGATTTCCTCTGTAATCTAGAATACAATTAATCCGAAGATATTTATATTCCAAACTGCTTTTTACTGGGGAAAAAAGCGATTATACTGAGGACAGGTGAGTTAGTACTTGAAGCAGTCGAGTATAATGACGCTTTCCGTTCCACATCTTAACCAATACCAACATGTTATTCAATTACAGCAACAATCGAACATGAAGCAATCCGACTTCCGAACCGATACTTCCAATGGAATTTTATCAGATTACTAAAATAACAACCCTACTAAGAACTATATTTTTGTCCAAGACGTTTTGAATAACTGAATAATTAAATGTAAATAGAAAAGTCGGAAGTCAGACAAATAAAATAGCCATCATGCTTCAACTATCCAAAAGACAACAATGAAAGATATTCATCAATAATAAGGCGAAATTTATTTCAACACTGAAAACACTACTAGAAAAGAAAGCCGAGAATTTCTATTTTGAATTCGTTTCGAATCGACGGTGAAAACTTCCGATCCTTAAGAGTTATACATTCGACATCCTTATGTTTGATCGGCGGAATGCTTCATTAACTTCGTGTTTTGTTTCCTCAAATCCAATCGTCTCATATGGTCATAACAAGTACACTAATAGTAGAACGTCAATGAAGTTTACCTTGAAAATGAAACCGTTCATAATTTGCGCATCGATATGCACGATCACTCCTTGCAACGGCCTTAGATATTCCGATTCGGCACCGAACTGAGACGGATTATGATGCATCATTTGCATTGCCCTAAAAACATATCGTCCATATCAGTAACCGTTCAATCAACAAATGTCTATAAAACAATTATAACTCCGCCACAATGAGCGCATACATTGAAATGACCTAGCCGAATGCAACCGCAGTGAAGTTATTCCTATAGGCAGTGGACAGCGATATGTGAAGTGGATAACGAGATGCAATAGAGTAATGGCAATTCACACAGCTTTCACGCCTTACCTCAGCACTCAATGAGAGTATAACGCAACTCGACAAAACTTCATCAAAAGCATATCAGATCGAGCATAAATCATCATGACACCTCTAAAACGAGCAGCAAAACAATCGTCGAATGACGCCGAAGCAAATCGAATAATGAACTCATGGATTATGGCGTATCACGGAAGCACATTCCAAACACGGATAGCATAATATGACGAGGAATTTTATAGCGAATTCACCTCCAGAAAATCTACATTAACTGCTTACGATGAATTCGTGAACAATTTGCATGATAAGAATATAGTCTGAAATCCTCCCAAAGAGAATGTCACAAATTAAGTATCGATTTTGTGGCAAAGAATAAAATGGCTTTGGACATCCAAATGTGATGAAGGGCAAACGAGACAGAAGAGTTTACCACTAGGTAGCGTGACCGTAAGTCGTACTCGATCTCCCAGTGGGTCAGTCACAACGATAGGACGCTATCCCGAAAACTGATCTGCTACTACGTCCTCCCAGGGACTGACACGTTATAGTTGGAGACTGCCTGATCTAATCTGTTGCTCATCTCATAACACTTCCTCCAATCTCAAAGATGCCGCAAATCCCCAGGATCCCGAGAGTCGTCTAGTAGACAGTGGATCGGGAGCACGAGGGAGGGACGACGAACCAGAGGGAGCTGGGAGGAATAAATTCCTTCTTAACGGTTCTTAGGCTTGAAATATCGAAAGAAAATTGGAATTGGCAGCGCAATAGGCCTCTGAAGCACACATTCAATGAAAAGCACTGGATGAAGTCAACGACTGAAAACGTCTAATTTCCTCTTCTCCCTTATGCGTTAAGAGTGAGCGGATACTTCGATTTGTCATCTATCCAATAATATACAAATTATTTCACATCAAGTCCTCTATCATGACGAGTTTTACGATAAATTATGAGTTATGGAATTCGAAACTTCCACCATTTAGTGGATGAATGGGGCTGGCAAAAAAGCAAAACACAACGCATTATATCACTCGCAGGGAATGATGAAGAGAATATGCGAAGCTCACTTGAAGAATGATGACCAATGTTGACGAAGCACTGTGTGCTGCTGAATTATTTCATCGAAAGTCACAAGTAATGACAGAAGATTGCCAAGTGTACGCCATGTCCTCGATAGCTTCCGATCTCGTACACGCACCAGCACATCCTCTCTGAGGTAGCATAACGCCTTAATCTTCCGGATAACAATACAAGAGGATAAGAACAATGTAAACATCAACTAGCACATCGCGAATTGCGCTCACTGGAAAGACTGTTGGTCAAAATATATTGGCAAGACATTGAATTGCGCGAGGTGTAATTTCAAAAACGTTTACTCTTCTTATGCAACGCCCCAGCTGACTGGGTGATTATTTGGCAACCCGCAAACTTGGGTAACTGAATCTAAGGCTGAGCGAAACCCAACCTCAGTTTGGAGGTTGCCTGATGGTCGTTTAATGAAATGAGACGTCGTCTAAGCGGAAAAACTTTTTGACGATAAGTCTGACTCAATGAAACGACTGATCAATATATACTAATCAATATTATCAATTATAATACGCCTGAGTACCAAAAACGGCGATCAACTATGTTATACTAAAAAACAGAATCGCCGGGTTTCGCCGTAGAAAAATAGCACTTCCGACGGTTTTCTTGCCATCTGTACTTTTTCAAGGAATTTTCCGTGAAATATTGACGTCAAAATGGCGAAGAACCTCTGAAATCAAACTAGAATGATACGTAATCATTCCTTAAATTATTTAAAATAAAAGTCCCTTCGAAACGGAGCTTAAAAGAGGAACAAACAATGCGAGTTTCACGAGAGAGTGCACATTTCAGACTTCCGTCTGCACTATACGTCACGAAATGCTCATTGAAACATTCCGATATTTTTCATTTAGAAGTTTTTCTTTCCTTTTCTTTCAATGACATTATTCTTCGTACCTATTATTGAGATCTACTCTCAAGAATACGCGTACCTAATTCCATGAACCTAATATCGAAAAGCTTTTTAATGGCGCAACGCATACCCGTCCTTGAATACAAAAGAAGTTGGCTAGAACGCTAAACAGTGGTAACTGAGCTTCGACGAACTCAGTGAGCAATAATATACATATAATCGACTCACCTCAACTCGAAAAATTTGTGCATTTGAAGAAGGAGATTACGAAACACCTCGTAGCATCGATTAATATAAACAGAAAGCTCTTGTAGAAACGGAAGGAAACGAGCGATCATTTTCACTGCTCCGCCTTCCTTTGCCAAACAATTATCCACTGCAACAAGTCTTACCTCCCGGATTGAGCGCCATCAACGACAACCACTTCTAACTTACACCCCAACATTTCAGTGATAAAATAAATGTTGTAAGGAAAATCGGAGAGTTTCCGGGATGAGCGGAGCCTTGTGGAGGGCAAATATAATGGTGTTATTGGGAGAATAAAAAAATCAGGTGCACCACATGAACCACATGACAACAGCTATAATATAGACGATAATCGCATCAGCGACGCGTTGTGGACTTTTGCATTCCCCAAGATCCCAAATGCTGTAAACGTTAGATCACAGCAACGATTTTCCGAGAAACACAACATGGAAATGCCTGCAACTTCTCAATTAGAGAGGAAAATTCACTCATTAGAGATTTACTATGTTTGAAGGAAGCTAAATAATGCGATGGACGGAAGAAGACGTCAATAATTCTCTCAACAGTTAAGATGCTATATTCTCTATAGCAAAATCAACGACCGCCACAAGAGAGAACACTTCTAAAAGTGTGAAACTTATAAGGTGGTACCCTCTTCCTTTCTATGAAACTCCCATGTAGCTATGAGTGAATAACGCAGAAAATAGAAAAGACGAGGACTAAAATAGAGATAGGCAACAACAGAGGTAAAGAGATAAATAAAATTGACTAGAGGCGGCACGGGAAAGTAGGAAGAATGGGACTAAGTTGCATTCGAAAATGAAGTTATGTGGAGTTCCTGAGGATATATCCGCTTTTGCTACTTACCGATGGTGCAAATTAACAATGAAAAAAAATATATATGAGACCTCAAACGTCTATGCACAAATCAGCGCTAAAAAAAAAACACAGGAAAAGTCGGTAAAAATGGACTGCCCAGGAATGCTTCTGATGGATAATTCCTTTTACGAGACGTTGCGAACCCTTCAAATGACAATTTCCGTAAGAATTTGTGCTCATAGAAAAACGATTCGAATTGCAACGATGAATACGAAAAACGGATGTGAAGTTATGAAAATGTTGATAAATTCAATGCATAATAGTGGCCTCATTTCAACTGAAATTCGAAATAAATCCGGAAGAATGATAATCATAGAGCGTGACTCCTTCGTATCTTTCTCGCTTCCTCCACCCCAAACATAATTCATAGACCTCACAAAGCGCTCTATGAGTCTATTGAAGATATACTTTACTATATACTCGTCTACACTTAACATTATAGAAAATAAACAAAAAAAGTACACATGAAAGCAATATTCCCTTCATAGAATGTTATCGAATCATGCGAACGTGTGAGACCAAACAATTCAGTCTTCCATGAAAGAGATGTGAACCGAGCGCAATAAAAAAGACTTACCATCTTCGCCATACGCAATTAACGCATTGAAATGTTTATTTCTTGCGATATCTGTCAAAATTTCCACTTCCAACGCTAATGAAGCGAACGTTATCACACATTTATCGACAACCGCATTGCCGCTTTGTGAGATCGCCAAAACTTCACTTGAATCCCATGATCCACCCTTGAAACAAAGAAGCGATAAACTAGAAAATATATAACAATTAATATTGGCTGTAATTCATTTAAACATTTCAACTTACCCTTAGGAGAAATACCTCCATCACAGGCGAAACCCTTAACGCAACATCTTCACCATTCTTTTACGACAGTTATCCTCTATGAATATATTCTAGAGTGAGTTATTATGCGAAATAAATGATACGACAATTTTTACAAACCTGCCACAGTCCGGCTCATAGATCGCTAAATGGTGTATTCAGACTCAATCTCAAAGAGGCGTCCACTATGGCGTTCCGTTCATACACTAGTGGAATTCCATAACCGAGAGTGTAATGGTTCATAGAAACACAGCGAAACAAAGCAGGATGACCGTAAATTGAGGAAGATTCTTTTGAAAAAGGCGGTGGGCACACTCGAGAGTGCATCTGAGTGAAGCCTTTCGAACAAGAGAGATAATTCATATATATATATATATATATATATATATATATATATATATATATATATATATATATATATGGATAATCCACTCAGCGAAAGTATGAAGAGAAAAAAGACCTGAGTTAGCAGGATGCATTTTTTCGATTGCCTGTATCCATCGTTTTCCCAGCACGGCAACCTATCGAGGAGTGCAGCAAATCGACGCAGCTGTAAAATGCTGGCTCGATCTGCAAAAAATTTCTCGCACCACCTATTCAATATAAAATAAACAAGCTTCGTGTCTGCCTAACATACTGATTATGTGCGTAAAAATATCGCACATAAGTCCACCTTAAATCTTCAAACACTCCGGAGTCACTACAAAAATACCAACGAGTTTGCCGTCGTCTGAAGAAAATGATCCCCATCCGACAATTTCAACACCAAACCCTATGAATTAGAAGAATGAATGAAAAAGTTCTCGCACCAATCTGTCTGTCTACTCGCTCTTCTTTCAAACATCAACTGCATACTAGCTATAACTGCATATTGTCGAGACTTCTCATCTCAACTACAAAATGAAATTCAAGCGTACCGACTGTCCGTTTCCTAGTATTTTTTATCTATATGTCATTTATTCTCATCAGCATAATACAAGCTGAAACTACTTTCTTTCCCTTTCCTATTAATGCTTCGTTAATCGTTTTGTGCCGTATACATCCGTTACGATAATATGAACTATGGAAGATTCATGCCCGGAAATCTCATGACACAATTAATGCAATATTTCTTTGTTTGCTGACATTATAAGAGAGAAAACTTAAAATTTGAATACTCGCAAAAATAATAAATTATTCCAACTGATGTAGATCAGGTTGCATATGCTAAACGCTTGAGAATTACTGCGGATCGGATTCGAGCGAATTTTGAAACTATCCCGAAGTAGTCCAATAAATCAGAGACGTGAATATGCAGATAAATAATGCGAAAATTTCCACTGAGGAGAATCTTATTACGATTCGCTGCAATTCATCTCGAATATCAATCACTATACAATTTCCCATATCCCAACTACAAACGTGTTTAAAGACCTCATAAGGGGATTCAAGCGTTATCTGCTAACAGATTACTTTAAATGCGATCAAAAAGATTCGCCTACCTTCTCTCGGTTGATCCATTCGCATATCGTTTCGATTGTTCAAACTCCCTAGTTATTATCTGGAAACAGAAGAAACGTTAGAGATATTTTGCTTTTCACGTTTTTTCATATGAAATTCCACGATCTGCTCTCCTTTCTTCGCATCGTTTCGCCTCTATGTTCAATCTGATGAATCTCATATCTGAATCAAAGTACTGAACACTGCATATGATAAGTAAAACTTCACTATTTAATTCCTCATTAATAGAGAAACAAAAATTCTCAATTCAACGTTTATTTATTAATATAATCTTGAAAATAGATGAATATATGAACAAATCGCAAATGAATGAACGGAAAAGTGATGAACAACTATTCGAGACGCATAATGAATTCAACAAAAGAGCAAAAATGTATAAATTATATGGATATTTTTTTAAGGTCATCATTCAGGCATAGATGTTCCTATTCTGGGGGTTTTTTGCATTGTTCTATTTCAATTGGATGAGGAGATTTTCTGATAGTGTTCGCCTACTCGTATTGCCTCACGTAGTGTTGGATTCTTGTTAGCAATAAACGTATCTATCTCGAAGTGGTGATCACTTTCGCTTAGTTCAAATTGATAAGACCTTGAACGATATTCTCGTCTCTCAACACCCCAACGTTCAACGATGAAAAAGCTTTTCCACACTACGCTGCTGCATATTCTATTCAATATATGACAATATTGTTTTATTCACTTACTGCCACTTCATAACGGATTATTGAAACGTGGATATTATCGCATCTGCGGGCGAAATTTTGTGAGAAATTAGTTAAACAATTAAGCCGCTTATAGGAAACTTTCGAAAGATAAGGATGAAGTTGGCGTAGGGGAGAGGGAAGAAGAGGAACTGAATAGACGACCCTTTCTTGTCCATCCTCGTTAGATCGATCGAGAACAGATCACCACCACATCATAGTGCCATATTCATAAAGCTTTTCTGAATCAAATTTTTCTGCTTTAAAATTTTCTCTGCTAGGGATTTTCATAGCTCCAACAAGCTTATTTATTCCACAAAATTTCTTAGTTATGAAAGAATTTTAATGTTACAGCAATAATCATCCTTCGACCGATTTCAGTCGAAATTTCAATGAATCCATATTTCGATAGCTTTGAAGTGAAATAATTGAAAGAGACTAGTAATCGAAGATCGTCTGGAATTCCACTGAAAAGGCATATCTATCTACAAGGTTTCAAGTTTCAACAGTGGAATAGAGATTCGAAGCATCATTTGCGATGTTTCCTTATTTCTCATTTTGTGCTCCGTGGATGGCTACAGTTTCAGTGGCTATTATTTCTACAAACTACGGCCATCTAAATGAGTCACAACTTCTCATTGTATCACACCGTTCACCTTTGAAGTACCCACATAGGATCAGCTAAATATGAATACTGAATGAACGATGAGCTTAGCGTATTCGATAAATACTGCCCTTAGAAAATGTTGACAAAGCACCATCGCAGAACATCACAATAGATAAGACCACCCATAACGTCAAGACTATTCACCGATCACAAGGAGATGTAACTTCCAACACATCCAACTTGACTCATCGATAAACTCTCTATGAAGTGATAGGTTCAATTCAGTTGTAAGCGTTCTTCTATGAGGGTCGTCACATCGTTGAGCACGAACTACGCCTAGAAGAACATTTCGATCTTAACTGAAGCCAATCTCAATACCACTTCCAGCATTCCCAACGTTCATATCATCATTTTTCCCACAAAATAAACACTGTCCATTTATATGATACCACAAAGCATTGCTAAACGTTTCTAGTTCACATCAGAGTCGATCGAACAAACTATCAGGACATAATCGTTTGCCGACACTTTTCCGGGTATTTGCCACATGAACTGAATTTGAATACACAAAATAGCATCAATCAATGCTTCATTTTTACCTTTACATTTGCTAGGAAGTGATGAACTTTTCGTTTTCATGGATACCGCGACATCCACGCTCACTTTACCTAACGCGGAAAAGTGAATTGAAGGGTCAGCAGTGAATTCCCCTAGCCAATATTATCTCTCCAAAGCTATAGAAGATAGCCGATTGAATAATCGCAACAAAGACAATAGCTAGATCTCTCATTCGAACAGTGCAAGTTCACTTATGCATATCAATAGAAAGAACTCCACATTGATAGCAAATAGTGGTCATCGACCATTAGAGAACTACGTATCGCATGTACATTTTAATCGGCCGTTAAGAAGAGCTGCTTTATTATCTCTCATTTAAAAACAATACCAGCGTTATGCCGCAATGCGACAACCTTTTGCCACGCTTATTTTAGCACAAATTAATGTTTATCCACCTGATTTATTCACTTAAAAGAAGAAACACAACCCATAATCCATAACTCATTCGCTTATAAATAAAATAAACTCATCAACACAGTCAAGATTCGTTTAAAAAAGCATCACATCCATTAGGACCCAATATTACTTTTAATGTTCATATGAAAAATCAATCAGGCATAAAACAGCGCACAAATAAAAGAATGAAAGAAACAACAATCAGGTGCCCGAAGACAAAACACGGCAACCGAGTAACATTACTGCGGATCGGCCGTCGAATAGGAACAAACGATCCGCATAACGTCTTGTGAGCACTTCAGCAATAAAAAACAACGCCGCCAAATGCTCAATGCAGATAGCCGCAATGATCATCAACCTTAATGCAGCAATAAAGTTCTTTCCCATAGAAAAAAAACGAAAAAGAACGCTGCAAGATTTCGTCCACCACACAAAAAATCGTTCACTTTCTTGGCAATGCGATCACAACTCTCTTCATTGAAAACACTTTACGCTTCAGAATCCTTCCAGTAAAGAAGTTTTCAGTGAAGATATTAAGTTATACATGAAAAAAACAGGAAAACGCGAAATGCTGCCTAGGTTGGAAGCACATCTGCCACGAACCGATAACCGGAAAAGCTTGCCGAGACACAGACGCAACAACAAAAACAAGAAGACGCGAGTGCTTGTCGCTTATAATTCATTGCCGGTGAAGTCGCCATACTCCCAGATGTTACGATGCTCACGACGTGCCTTTTTCTCTGCCTCCACATACTCGGCAACCTCAACACATATTTATAATGATGCTTCCTTTATTAAAAAGAGAAAGCAATGAAAGGGATGAATAAAACTAACAAATAAGGTGAAAAACGGAAAGGAAGACAGCCCAAACAAAAGAGAAGCTGAAGGAACAGAGCGAACAAAGACCTTCTCGCAGAAGTGCATAACTGATACCCTCTCTTACAGAGACACTCAGCTATTTAAGAGTCCCGTAACAGACTGCCATAAGAAAATTTCGTATGCGCTTTACGGAACCTTATAAAATACGCACTACTTTTACCGCCTACGAGTTTGTCTACCCTTGACACGGTCACCTTGCAAACCAACACTCATCAGATATGATGTGCGGACTACTTACCTACTGAGTTCGTTTCCGTTCGATGCGCTCGCTTACGGCATCAGACATTCATGAGCTCTTCAAGTCACACTTTTTAGCCGCAACAGGCAAAAAGGCTTCCTTATGAAATTCTACTGTGTTTAAAAAACGCACTTGGAGGCACTGAAAATTGCTCCCGAAAAAAACTGGCAGAAGCAGAAGCCCCGGTTAGAGAGCAAAGAGGTCAAAAGTTCCCGTCGTATCGGTCCCCTCTGACCAGCACTCGCATTTGTTCCTACAAATGAAAAAAAAAGACACTGCTGCCTTATGCCACAGAAATCCATCACCGTTCGGTAAACAAACAATGAATGACTGACTCATTCTCTTCCCTCACGAGCAACTGTCAGCTGCTCGCTACCAATCCACTTAAACATTCTCACGTACATTCACCCGTTGAGTGGCAACTATTCCTCAATCAATCAGTTACAGTTGCTGCGAATGAACTGCAGAAGGAACGTAATCAGCGGCTACTAAGCCAATTAGCATGTCCACCTACCAGTCCTGCAAGCCTAGTCTCCCTGCGATGATCAACCAACGCGTGCCCGTCTGCAATGAGGGTCCTGCCTACGTCAGTTTTCGTCCCGTCCTTCGCTTCGATGACTGCCTGAACGAACTCCACTCCTCCGATGCGGTATTCGACGTTGATGAGGAGCTGAGGCGTCGAATAAAGCAACTGCTCCAGCGCAGCATCCGTTCCCTGCGCATAGTCAGGATCGCTCGGAATCTGCACCAACGCCAGTTGATATTCACGTGCTCCTGCTGGGTGTGCAGCGAAGCCGCTCGGAAGAGCTGCCAGCGAGGAAAACTCGGCCATTTCACGCTACAAACAACGCATATCACAAATTAAAATGCTCTCAACTCGTTATGCTACCAATGATTCAAGTTATAACAACACTAAATGCAACGTCATTTCGACTGAATACGAAATAAAAGCAAAAATGATTTCCCCCAATAAATTATGGAATGTTAAACAATATTCTAGCATTTTCTTGTTCGCCATTCTTTTATAATTCAAATTTCTTTGACCAATACTTTTCACATGGAAGCAACACCATCAATAATCGAGGAAAATAACTCAATTAGCCTAACTGGTAAGCGTGCCCAAATGACCAACCTAATGAGAAAAAAGTCATCATTGAAAAGCACTTCATCTCCCATTCACATTACCTTGCTGCCCGTTTCGACCGCACCCAACCAATTTCTTTAACCAAGACCGCATCCTCCTCTTTGGGATGGAATCGTAACTGCATCACATATTAGCCCGATATCTTCCTCGATGAAAAACGCAATACAAAGCAATGCAATTACTACATGATTCGTTCAACCTGCTAAACGTCAAACGCAATAATAGTGAATTCAATAAAAACGCCCACATTTCCAAAATCGATGTAGAGTATTTCGGCGTTCTTCCCACGCACACCTTCCACCCTGGCACGATACCACAATTTATCGACTGAGAAGCGCGCAACGCAGAGGTCACCCCTTCGAGGCGTATATGCGCCAACGACTGGCGGATTCGCACGCAATTCCTCTCTCAAATCCTTCATCATTTGCTCCAACTTCGCACCTGATGGCAAGCCTCCATCAGTATTCAAATCTCGAAATATACGTAAATAGAAATAATTTAAAAAATGCATTTTGGCAGATCATATAGTCTATTTCTATGGTTGCTCGAAGCGGGCAAAACCACTGCTGTCAGACAACACGAAAAAAAATAATAAGCATAGCTTTTCCGGAAGTTTTTTTAGCACGTTAGCTTTTTTTTGAATAGATTTCGAACCTAAGCAAGAAAATTAACTACTGAGTAGTGCTGAGGTTGTGGACGACGAAAACGAACTACAAATTTAGGAAAGCAGCAACTCATCACATATACCGTCATCGACATCTTGCGCTGCAAACTTGAGGCTTCCCCTTTGGACATCCGTTACAACAACGCTGCGATAGTTGACTGTGCGTTCCGTTTTATCCGCAGCAGCTGCCGCGATCTCAGCTTGTGCCGCTGCCTCCTCATCTGTCCAGTTGGCCCAGATGCCTAATTTTGCCTTAAATATACGCTTAACCTATCAACAAAATTTCCCAACGAAATATACGCAATAATGTATAGTGGGTGAGCAAATATTGCGTGCTGCGGCAATAATGGAACGCGAGTAACTCAGCATCAACTACAAACTAAACACTGATTCAAGCGACACTATACCCAACTGAACGCCTAACACAGTTGAAAAAGTGCATTTACCAAGGAACTCAGTTCCACTTTCATAACTCCCTAGTAAACGTGAAGTACATTCACCTGACCCCTAATCCTTTTCAAATATAGTCACGAACTGTATTTGCCAATAACGTTACTCTAAGAGAATCAAATCAACTGACGAATGAATCACTAAGAGCTCACGTTAAATCCTTCCAAAGCAAAAGACCGCCGGGTCGGAAACTCGATTCATTGCAGAACTCCGATATTGTGCCGATTTATTAAGAGGAATATTAGTATCGCTGCTTTAGCGAGTCGTATCCCAGTAACAATAAATGTAAAACCTTTAAATTTTAACGAACTTTTTTAGCTTTTTGTTCAGCGGCTAGGAGTTGAACGAAGTAGTTGCCCCTCTCGGCAGTGAAGTGCACTGAAGCGAGTCCGTTCTCCACAAGCTCGACGCTCAAGTTGACGGTGCCCTTTTCGGATGGAGCAAACATATACCCTATGAAACTCCCCGACTTATCCATCCCCTCCACTTCGATCTCCACCTGAAACAGTGGTATCACTAATCTGGTAGCAACGAACGTAAGCTCACGACCTGTTTTATGCTCTACATGCAATTGAAGCTTGACGAATCCGTATCGTTTTCGATATGATTATTTAATTACTTGATAGGCAAAAGAAATTTCTGGACGGAACCCGATTTTGTAAAACGTCTGGATTCTTATTTACAAAACTTAACATGGTTCAGTAGTACCTCATGCTGTAGCACCTTCGAGCGAGTGAACTTGGCCGCCTCTTCTGCAAACGGCTCCGATTCGCCAATAAGCCTTCCACCAGGCCCTATCCGTGCTCCTCGCGGACAGCTGATACCCGAAAGCAGGAATGTAATAAGGCACGTCTCCTTTGGCACATACAATCGCATGCGACTTCCTGAGGCTATAAACTCCACGACACCTTCCGAACGACCGGATCTTTGCAGATATGGAAGGAACTGCTTGGAGCGCTGAGCGTCCTTCAATTACAACATTCATTCACTTTCATTTTGTACGTGAGAAAAAATATTCATTTTTCTTCCTTGAAGACATCGCTGTCTTCCACGCGGGTAATCATCCATCCCCTTCTCATTTTCCCTTTGCTCCCCTTCAGGACCTTCCTCTTAAACATGAAACATTTGGCCAGACGGTTTTTCCATCGATAAATAAAACCACGTGAACAGCTTTCCCCTTAATCAACGAAAACAATTCCAGGGGAAAAAACTGGCCCCGATATACTGAAAGCCTACCGACAGCGATAAAAGGGATCAAACTCCATCCTGCAGCAAAGAACTGCAACCGTCGCCTCGAAAACTTGCAAGAAACACAACGTATAATATCATCCTCTAGTGGCATGACATAAAAATACATTCTTCCTTTCCAATCGTAAATCACTACCAAACTTCCACATCCTTAAAAGCCACACATGCAACCAAGTACAAACAAGTTATCGTCTGTAGGCAGAGGAAACAAAAGCTGAGACAAATAAATACTCAAAGTAGTAATTTTTGGCGAGTGTTTAAAGAATTTCCACATATTTCCTCTTTCCCTTTGGAATTTCCTCTCAAGAAATTCCAAAGAGAAAGGAGGAATACACCTAACAGAAATGCCCCGCAAAAACTTTTCAACTATGAGACTATCTTTGATCTCTTGACACCTTATTATATCATGTCCGGTTAGGACCATATAAGCTCTTGTAAAGTTCCATATTCATTTCAACAACGATTTTCAACTAGGCAAATTGCATTAATCCAACATTCGAGAACAGTAGCTGAATTCTACTGTACGAGAAACCAGCAGCGGCACTTTTCAATCTCAGACTAAGCAGATTCTTTTCTTGATGAGAAAGAAACCGAAATTCTTCGGGCTATGAATCATGAATTATGCCTTCTCAGCACCATCATGCATTTAACATATTATTGTAGGTGCATTAAAGGCGAGTCCGTCTTCCGTGCGATGTACTGATACGTTCAGGCGATACGTTCATATATTTAACGACACATTGATTTAATGCTATCGCCGTAGAGTGCAATTAAGTTTCAATAATTTCAACGTGTTACTGCAGAAGCACGTCAATTTATTGACGGCGAGAGATTTTCAAATGTGCACTTATGGCTCATCTAACTTCCACATTTATCTATTTTCTTCGAATAGTTCTCATAAAAGTCTACTTGTGAAATCAAAGTCCTATTGTTCCAGGATCTTATACATGCCACATTCCTTCCAATATTGGTGACCATTTTCAGTTGCGTCCCAATCTTCCTCCCCTCATTCGCGCAAACTGGATTCCTTAAGTATAGCACGTGGAACCCTCATTTGATCTTCTCATTGAAAGCTGCCGCCTGCTGCATCGAACGCCTCGGATTAATCTGATGATGGAACACATGAAGAACAACAACAATCCTACGAGTAACGATTACTGCAGTTATGTTCATTCGACTTTTACGAATTGCAGACCAACTCCTTCACAAAAAAAGCGCCTAACCCCTTGAAGTTCCTGGATCCTAAGCACCGATCCTTTGTCACCGGCCTCCTTTTCCGCAAAAAGACCCTTCTTGGTTTTCTCGGCTTTCGCTTCCGCTGCCAGTAGAGCATCGTACTGTGACGATCTGCAAATTAATAAAACGTTTCGAATTTAAAAAAAAAAAAGAGAAGAATGAATTAATAAAAATATCAGTGGGATCATTATCAGTGATCATACCGGTCTCACGGCGTATCTATGTTCATCAGCGACGGCACAAAGGCGAATGTGAACGAGGCTGCAGCAGTGTGCAAACTATATTTCCTTATCAGTGTGCAGATTTCAATTTACTTATCAAAAAACAATAAAATATTTGCAAATATAACACCACTATAACCAGCTTAACTTTCAGCAGTAAGCATTTCCATAATGAATTAGTCGGCTAAAGTAAAGATCACATTCATTCTGATGTTATATACAAACAAAGCACAAATACACAAAACGTAGAATGCAATACAACGCAACTAAATAGTGGTAGTGGAGTAGCAAGGTACAAGCATTACCTATTGTCATCATCACTGCGATATCTGACCACCTTGGCAAGGCCTTTGGAGATTAATGCCTCGGCAACGTTCAAACCAGCCGATATCACAGTGCAGCAGCACCTCTCCGGAAACATCTCCGACTTTGGCTGTACGTAGTCAATTGTCACCTACAAACAATGAACTATTTCGCACATACCTCATAAATGGACAATAAAAACGTTGCTTCTGCTTCAACGCAAAGAAAAAAAAGTGCACGAGCAACAAATTATGCGCTCTTGAGTTTAAATACGTTAGAATGAATGATTTGTTACGTAAAAGATGGACGATGCGCTTCGCTAAATAAGACCGAAGCTGAAGGAATTCGAAATACCGCATGAGTCCAAAGCTCACATCCAAATTCAAAACAATCAAGATTCTATGAGCAACGCTTTTCATATCGGATAGTGGTGATCAACTCGTGGATCCGTAATCATATTTTCTGCCCAGATTTCCCGAATTCAGCAAATTCCCATCGACCAATAACCTCATTAGCCAATTCTATTCCAACTTTATGCATCAATAACTTAGTCGGATGATGCTGAATTCGCAGAAATTCACATGAAAAAGTCCACACTATTCCATTGATGAAATTAGCACCTTCCTATGAACTGAAGCTGCCACAATGATCAATAAACGCATATATATATATGAAAATGACAAACGTGGAAAACGCATCGCATAGAAAATGCACATAAACATTGAGCGTGAACATGAAGGTGCAAATATACATTCAATTCGTTCGATGCGGAGCTCACTGAGCAAGGCTCCCTCCTCTAGATGAAATCACTGTCCGTGGACCTCATCCAATAATTTCGTTAGATTATTTCAAGCTCGCGCACAATCACTTTAATTTTTTTTTTTAGCTGGAAAAGAAAAATTCAAATGATTATTCCAAAGACAACGTCACAACTCTGCACAGTCCATAGTTCTCTTCGATCAAATCAAAAAAAAAGGTTCAATTCCATTTCCAATCACCTTAACCAAAGCTCTTCGACAAGAAGATAAAAAATGAAACATTGGAACGGCCGGTGAAAAGTTCTCTGCCCATAAAAAATCTTTGAATATCCATATGTTCATTTGCAGGAAAAGAAATATACAAAGATATCGCCATCCACCTGGCATTGATCTTCGAATATATGACGCCACCAATTTGCCATTCACATCACGATTGTTTAAAAATTTCCTTTTCAACTACCGCAATCACTGTCTCAATATCCGACAAAAATCACTGCTTTCAGAGTATAACACTTATCGCAATTATCTGCCTGAATTAATTCAACTTGAAGGAGCAATTTGCCGACATGAGTGCACTTAGCCACAATTCATCATAAGATGAGAGCCACAAACCTGAACTTTCTTGCCGATGAGCCTCTTACGCAAGAACTCTCTCGCTTCGAACATGTAAGGAATATCGTAGAGCGGTCTGAACTGACGACCCACTTTATTTTCTGTGTCGCGGTTCTCTTCTCTAAAAACACCTCTACTGTTCAGCTACAAAAGCGCTCTGCTTCTTCAACTTCAAAGTGAAAAAAATCCCTAGAAGAAAATATATCAGGAAATTTGTGTGGGGGGAGGTGGAAGGACGGGTAGTATACGAAGGCAATCAAAATTGGCCTAAAGGAATCCTGAAATGCGACAGTTTAATATAATTATAAGTACTTGGCCACTTTCGCTTCTCTATCGAGTATGGCTGGTTTCTCCTTACGATTTCTGGACAAAAACCATTGACGCACGTTGTACACTTAACACAAGTTGTTGTTATGGATATTTTTCATCTCTGAATCGCGTAGGCAATAGCAAGTATAGCAAAGAATAACACTCCACTCTCTGTATTCAGTTGCCCTCCTCAGGCCGATGAAAAATTTGCTCCATGCTCCACCCCAAGCAACTAAATTCCAAAGATAACACTTCTTCGTCCCTTTGTTTATTGACACCAATTTCATATGGCTCACATGTATCGGTTCTTCGCAAGCCACCAAATACTCCCCGTGACACGCACAACCACGACACTCTTTAAACTTCATCTGCAGCAAAAGCACCGATGCCATGAACATGTATCTATATGTATTTCAATTTATAAACAGCCAATTACGGCATAAAGACAGACAAATAAACGAACGTATATAAATTCTGGGGAGTTCTGCACTGCCTCTACGCAGAATTAATTCGTGCCAAAAAGGGACTTGAAGCATTTACTTCTTCAAAAATTCCATTATCGCTAATTTCATCACCACCTTACTTTCTTTCTGACTCATATGAACAGTAAAATAAAAATCAACCTTGGTGGTCGGACAGAAGACAGCCAGATCTTCATCTCCTCACCAGTCTCTTTTTGCACGACAAGTGCGTCTCCCATGACGATCTCGACCACCTTCGCCGTGAAGGTGCGTTTGTCAGCACTAAGCTGGTTCGACGGCTGATACGAACGCCACAAACGAACGCGTTTCTCCTTCGCTATTCTGCAAAATTCTACAGCTCCTGTGCTGTCTACAACATGCAGTGAGCTTATTAAAATGATCCCGAGAATGGAACTGCTGAAAAAGGAGAATGTTCCGTGGGAAATAATAAACAATGGCCTAATGAACACAATTATAAATCCTCACAAGTCCCCCTATTTGGTAAATTTATCATAAGCATTCAAGCTCTGTGATATTAGAGAAAAAGTCGTTAACAATGCCCTCAGATACTTCATAAATACTGCACGTTCTCCCCTCTCTCAGTCCCTTCACCACGCTGCTCGATTAACCTCTCACAACTTCAATAACCTCAGTAACTTTCACAGGCGAACTATGCAGGTGACGCGTGCTTTTCTTTTCGCATCCTACACTTCCTCTGCATGCAACGTCCTCAAAGAAACAATGTATTCTGTCTTCTCTGACAGCTTTGCCTCAGAAATTCCAAATTTACCTTTCAGCCGCTCTGAGCGGTTCAGGACCGGAAGTGGCTAATGCTATCGACCAGTCGATGCACTTAGCGAAACCCTCTCTGAGCAGTGCCTCCGCGATATTACCCTTTGGATGCACTATTGACCCCACTAGATTTTGATTCGAGACGCCTTCCAAGATCACTTCGACGTCGCGCTGGAGAATACGACATTCAACAAAATACTTCGCTTCCTCTGCAAAATCCTCCGCACGACCATCTGGACCCGCTCGAGTTGCAGGAGCCTGTAACATGTTTCATCGCGTATTCAATTATCTGCATTTACGACAACTATGAGCAAAACTGTTTCCACAGTGGCTGCTTATCTTACCTACTTTGATTTAAAAGACGGCGAAGAAGATCAAGAATTCCTTCTAAACACCGGGAACGCGAAAATGAGGACGGAAAAACCTTAATGAATCTTCAGCTTTAACGGTTACTAAGCGAGTAAAATTGGTAGTGAAATGCTGCCCAAATCAATCCCAAAGGACATGACGAACATAAAACCAAAGTAAATGCAGAGCAAAAACAGCACATAATGAGGATATTTACATTGCAACTGCCGTGTGAGTAATTTGTAAAAGAAAATATATATATGCATGGCAAGAGAACGCAGAAATCTCAGAACTCGATAAATCTGAAACTGCATTTGACGGGAGCCACAAATATTGACAGCCTCACCTCATAGGCACTGATCATGAGTCTTTGAATATTTAATCATACAACCAGCCCCATTTAGAATCACACAAACACAGTACTGACGCCGTCGACCAGCTTCCTCTTGAGAGATACCGTTGCAGCATAACTGCTACAACCTAACTAAAGAGTTTGTGGAAAATTTTAGATTCGCACACCCATAAACCCACCTTCCTCCTTTAACAAATCTTTAATCGGACTAATGTTCGGGGGTTTCGATGATCCGACCACATTCCGGAACAAAGTCGCAATTCAGATGGGGAAAAATTCTTTATAACTTTGTTGCCGTTAATGAATGAAGATGGGTATCTATTTTCCTCGCAGGGCTCTAATTCAAAATCTTTGCAAATTTCGCCGTAAACATTTCAAATCAATTTCTCAGCACATATTCCTACACAAATCAACATAAACCTTTCCACCTCGGCGCTTCCAGAAGAAATTTCATCACCTTCAAAAGTTGCATTTCAATGCATTTTCAGAAGCACTTTCAGTCATTTTATGCCGACGTTTTGTCCCCATTCTCCCTTTAGCAAAAACACTTCTTTTTTTCTCGCGACACCTTTATATGCCTATATTATTCCAGCGGTTCTTCTCAAACAAGAGCACCAGCGACCACCGAATGAATGAGTTACTATAACGCATCGCGTTTACTGTCAAAACCTCGCCGGCTGGATGAAACAACGAACAGATGAATCCCTTGCTGCAACCTTATGCGCAGAAAGCAAGAAGGTGATTCGCCAACATCCCATAAACCCAGAAGTTGGGTGTTCTTCAACCATGCCGATATTTGCATCATCCGACCTTCGAAGAAGCATAAAAACGATGTCAACAAGATTACCTTAACGCCGGAGAGTATCAATGTGATATAATGGAAGTCGGGCAAAAGGAATGCACGCACTGTCGATCCATCTCTTACTTGCTCGATAACAGCACTAATCGGTTTCTGTTTATGCAAATCGACCAGTGCCCGTGGATTTTCTATTACCCACGTTATATGACGCACCTTAAGCACATTGGTGACCTCTGACGAAACAAACAAACATACGCATTAGCGCCACTATGGCAATGAAATTCTCGTTAAATGAATAATAAAAGCAAGTTCGCTCGATCCCCCCTGCCGAAGTTTAATCATATAACAACATTCTAAAGATAATAGTATGTATGGGATGAGTGAAAACGACGTTTTCGATCTACAACCCCCAGTTTCAACTGCAGATAATCGCTCCCTAGAAGTTTGGATTTATCGGTGAAAGAGTTGCTACGGTAAAACAACATTAATTAGAGTAAGGCTTAAGACTTTCCACACTCAAATCACTCTCCAAGACTATCAACTTCATTCAGTTATATATCACAAGGTAATGCTTAAACAAACCGGCCATATTTAAAGAAAATGGTACAGACAAACGACGATGAAAAATGCATCGGCATACATTCATGACCCATGCCTATATGGAGGCTGGAGCACACATAGTAGCAACTAAATACTCGATAGGCCCACATCTCAATCTACAAAACTCGTCATGAGAACATCCTACGAATCTCACAGACATTTTATGGCCACTGATGTCAGATAACGGCAAACCATTGGACTAATGAGAAAAACTTGAAAAAAGAAAAGATATAAAAGTCTTATGCTGAACCTCGCTTCCCAGAGGCGAGATATGAGTCAATAAAGATAAATCTTTACGTCTTTGAGAACAACAGAACAAAAGCTTAAATCATGAAGTTACTTACATGCTCTTGTACTTGTCCCTCGTCGACAGCCCATTTGCCCTTCTTAGCCGCTTTCGCTGCATCCTGGAGCTCAAGAAGCTTTGTTGAGTACTCACTGCAACGTCATCAAAGCTTAGAAATCCTCACCCTTCGTAAAATTCGAAGCCGTGATCGCTATTGCCGACAACACCTAGTCGAAGTGAAAGCTGCTTACGATTAAACGTGATTCACAATGAAAATATCATAAACGCCCTAGAAGCAAAATTTGGCATCAATACTACAAAAAATGACAAAATGAATAAGATATCACTCGAAACTATTACCGTGGCACGAGAGAGGCAAAGGCATGACGGGAATGTGGCTGGAATGAGGAGCCAATCGTTTTTAAAGAAAACGCTCAATTACAACTACTTAAAGCTCAACTATTCTACATTTCATTTATCTATCGTTTCATTTTCACCCAAAAAAAAGAAAGAAACACAGGATAGAAGCTCATAAGCATATGGAGGATCGAAAAAATCCGAGGAACAAGATCTCACAACTTAACCAATTAAATAATTCCAAAGGCTTCCCATTACAACCACGGCTATGGAAATATGATCAATTTCAAAAATCGAACAACGATCGAAGGATACTTCTCCGAAAATGCAATTCTGCAGCTGCGAAAATCAATATGGTGAGAGCTAATGAAGTCAGAATATTACAAAATATCCTACCGAACTGGACAACTTTTATGTTGTTTAGCTTATGGGTGTTTCTAACCCAAGCAAATAGCTTGCAGATGCTAAATGATTTCGGATGGAAATTAAAAACGTCTCAAAGTGTCTAGGAAAAGAAAAGAGAACGGAAATAGAATAACGATAAACGGCAAACGTACTCGGCGACACGGCTTGGTCTGACCTCGACCCAACCTTCTGATACGCACGACTCAGTAACGTTTTCTGCATTTTCAGGGCCTAAAAAATACACCTCATCCATGCCTCTCATCCAAAAAACCCCATCTCTAAATGTAAGACATCCAGTTCTTCACTTCTGGATCACAGCATCTCAACAAGAAGAATCCCAAAAAGACTAAACAGTACGGTAAGTCCGTCCTCATTTGCCACCACTTACCAACCTTTGGATTAGGACCAGAAAAACGGTCCGCAATAGTGTCCCATGATACACGGCCTTCCTATCAAATGTTTTAAATGAAAACCACTTATATGCATTTAATGAGAGTGCTTTCTTCCTACTTCTTTCACAGGTATCCCTTATTTCTCGATTAATAAACCCAACTTCACTAAACCACTCACATTCTAAAGTTTTTGCGTTTCATATCCACATCAGCCTACTATTACAAGCATTATTTAACGACATACTTGTTCCGCCTAGATAGATTCTGCCATGCTCACGACCTGACGCCGCTGTATAATCGCAACGGAAGATCACATTTTGACCGACCAACTTCTGACGCAAAAATTCACGCGACCCCCAGGCAAATGGCTGCAATCATCACAATCAGTTACTGAAGATGAATACACACTCAATACTCTAGTGATATGAATAATCAGATAAATCGATTGAACGAATACACTTAAAATTGAAAGAAAAAAGTGAAGTCTTTCACTGCACCATCATCGAAGACTTTCTTCGAGGGCCTGGCTCTTGCGAGTAGGCGGATCATCTACTTGCATGCATCATTCGCAGCGCAATTTATGGGCGAAATAGAAAGGCATCGAATTTGTGAAAAGCGCTGATGGTGCAAATAAAAAGGTATGGAGATAACCTCATCATCCCTGCCCGGTTCGGTGTCGGTTGGTCTCTTTGCAAGCCTCGGCGCAACCACGTTGCTCAGATATACGGTCATCTCTTTCGGAGGTCCCTTTATCGGCGGCCCCTTCAATCAAAAACATCTATCCATAACACTTCGTAACAGCTTCTTTTAGCAGATATCTATTTAGAACCAACTTCTACACATATGTGATTGCAAAATTACACTTAAAACCCCCAAACTGGAAACGAAAAAATATCGAACCTTTAAATGTTGAGAGGGAAACTTCTGATTTCACCACTTAACTAGGGCAGCGAATTATAACTCCACAGAACATCAGCCTGCACAGGTGCTTCCTCTCTCTCTCCTTCTGCCGATCAATAGACGAAGCTGGTGCAAGGCAAATCTCAACTTTCCGACGAGCAAGCCTTCGGAAAAATATGACGAGAAAAGAGCAGAAAAGTGAAAGTAAGGGAGGGAAAGACATCGAAGGACTGCAGCACTAATGTGCAGCATCATCACCATACCATAAAGCCAATAAAACGTCCTCGCCAACAAAAATGAAGAAGTAGCCTATTGTTCTAATGTGAAAGATCCTCACTGCTGAACCGTGACAAGTGTAATGGGTCCGTACTTTCATCATGTGCATCTCAGTCTTTCGGAAAACTTCAAATATGGCGACGAATATTCATTTAATGATACTCAAAAGAACATTGTACTTTCAGAGAATTATCAAGTGATAAGTAAGAAAATTGGCTTATTCCCACTGCTAACTGAATAGTGATCTATTGGCAAAAAATGAAGAGCAATTTCCGTTACATCTTCTATAAATTCTATTACAGAACGATTTTTGCGGTGGAATATTCCTTAACAGTAATGTGAATTTCGACTTGTATATCTTAGAAAACGCTATTGAAATAAAGAAAAATTTGATCAACATGAAAACCTGAAGGACGACTGCATCTCCGCTCAAGACTTGCTTTACATAGCCTCGTTTAAACGAGGTAGCCTGAGGTTGCGCCTGGCTTTGCTCACTCATGCCTGCCGCCGAGGAATGTCAAGTCGAGTCTTCTGATAAATGAAAAACAATGAGATATTCAAAAAAAAAAGAGGCATATTCCGAATTAAACGGCTCGAAGTAATCCATAATAGTTTGCAAGGAGACTGAATCGAGCTAAATCGATTATGGATCGTATTTTCGGATTGTCGTGCGGAATTTTTGCACTTGCAAATGTGCAACATCATTGAGATAGTGGGGAAAAAATATGAAGTCGCTCATTTCGCTTTTCTCATTTCATAGTTACCATCAAAAAACACGTATTTTCAGCTCCGAAGAATATTGTACCGTTTGAAAATTCATATTAAACTAAACGACTCAGCAGAATTAGTAATTAAAGTTTCCTAAGCGGAAATATCGTCGAATATCGAATCGAAACAACGAAAAATTACTGACGAATAATCCACTAGAGTAAAATATACAATGAAATCGTTATTAGTTGAAACGATATGCAATGATGCTATCATATGTAGTAATTAAGGTAATATTTCACTAAATGAGTAATTCCAAATCACGGAAAATAAAGAATTCCACCAGGGAAGCGAACCGATCTCATCGAATTAACGCCAATAATTGAAACGTTTACCTATTTGGAGACATTAAAAAGAGATCCGAGAATTATTAGCGAATATTTTCATCATTAAGTTAGAATAAAATAATCCAAAAATTAGCATTAATATTCGTGAGAAATTCAATTGTAACGGATAAAAATAAGCCGTCTAGCATAGAAAATTACGCAAAGAAAAGTAATTCTTAAACGATTACAACTATTTCAAATGAAATATAATAATTGCCGGCAATATTATAGCGCTTCTCAAGTATCCCCCCCCATAGAAAATATCATCAACGAAACGCGACACAATCGGCACACCCATATGCGAAACCCTCACCTCTCACAACACTCAAACCACCAACTCGCATATCCTCCTCAAGTTTACGGGAAAATCGAGGAAAAAAAGTTCCACTACCGTACACCAAACTGCATCCCTGAACATTCGAAAGCCCACTCGCATCTCACGGCGACATTTTTAAACATTCGCTACCGTTAGTAAGATTGCCCTAGGTTATGGCTCAATGAAAGATATGGATTATCAGCATCGTTGAGGTGCTTGAGAGTGTGGGATTAACTTTGTTTCATGATCGAACGAAACATCTAGTTAGTTAGTACTAGAATTTAGAAGATGATAGAATATCTCCCACAGGCTTAAAAGACCGAAGTTATCCGACGTCTTAGTTGCATGCGTGGAGATGCAACATCAAGAAGCCTCAAATGTAACATTTCCAGACGATTTCAGATTGCATATGAAGGTGTGAATTGAAGTGGACGATAGCTTCGAAAAGATCACTTCGAAAGTGGATGTGCATTTTTATTGGGAATTTCCATAACTTTCTCAAGTTTCATTCCTCTTTCGTTCCTAACGCCCAAAGCGAGTAAATTTATGTATCACATTCTAAGATGGTTTCCTATAAATGCAAAAAAAGCAATCAAAAAAAATAATAATAATACAAATAATCTTCGATTATTGCTTAATTTTTTCCATAATTTCATATAAAATTTTCTGAATATCGAAGCATTCCTACAATTAAATAAACGAATATGAATAATGCGATGTTTTTCAAGAAATTTCACATATATGAAGAAATTTTCTCCTTGTGTATTTCCTTGGCGTCGTTATTTTTTTGCCTCATATACTGTCGAATATGAAAAACTTATTTTTGTATGTTTTATGTCTCGTTTCTCATATCGCTGTCCACCGATCTACACTGCCGAATATTATCGGCAAATCATTTCAACGAATTAATACGTTCAGCTCTCAACGAAAAGCGTTTCGTCACGATAATCGATTCGTCAACGTTCACATCGATTAGTCTATTTTCGTATATTCATATTTCTATGTCGTCTATTGTCTTTAACGATCAGCGCTATAAAGCACAATACCACGCTAGCGATTAGTCTTCGTTCTTTTAATAATCGGTCTCATATGTGGTCTCGAACGGTATCTTCCATCGCAACGATACGATCGATCAGACAACAATTAGTTGCCTAATTGCAAATTAAAAAATTCCTTTTATTTTACTTACTCACCTTTAGTTCAGTTAACATTCAATTCATTATCAATAAATACCTCTTTATATCGCTTCCCATTTCTCACTTAGGTGAAACTTCAAAGTCGCGTGAAGATTAAGGTCTTGACTCCGTTTCCTACTTAATGGGTGCTGACGAGCCGACTCATCATTGTTCCACCAAAGGGGAGAGTTCAAATATGCTCCATCGCTCACCTCGAGAAGAGCATGCTGGTCGGAGTAGCTAGAATCCACTCGGAGCGCTCATAAAGTTGATCGCGCAGTAACTAGGACTTAATCATGGAACATGCTTAGTTTTCTTCAACCACTATGCAGGCGGTCGGTCATTGTCTCTCGTGCTCCAATGTTACAGATCTCTCTGAAGCTTGAAATAAGTTATTTCTGTAAATCGAGGCAACAGAAACCAGCCGAGAGATGATGAATGAACGGAGCACCGAGAAATGATGAGTGGGACGGGACGAGAAAGCGGAAAGACATAACGTCTCGGAGAAGTTAAACATAGAAGACTGCTACATTTTCGTATATTTTCCACTGCGCTAATAGTAACATTTGCAAATATATTTTGAGATTTCCATAAGTCGTTTTCGATGTCCCACTTCTAATATATATTAATTGAACATATATAAGAAGCATCTAAAGGGATAGTATAAAATTTCGCATAGTTTCTTTTGCCATATCTTCTTCGAGTAGAAAATTCATTTGTTGAAGAGGATTACCGAAGTGATCGTCTATTAATTTGCGTAATTTTTCGGCTCTTTTCGCTGTCGCGTTTTTCAGGTAACATTTAATCGACGAATCATTCATCACTTTGCTTTAGTCGTCTCATTGATCTCGATTGCCGAATTTATTTCGAAGAACGCATTCAGTCTATGTAACTTTATAAAATACTATATGAATTGATCGTTGAGATGTTGAAGTTCGTTATTTTATAACACATAGATCACCTTTAATGACGCTATAAGCAAGCCGATCACTTATGCTTTAATAGCTCCTATCAACCGGTACGTATCGGCTATCGGCTCACCTAATATTACTCTCATCATTGGTACTTGCAAATATTTCGGTAATAATTTCCGACCGCATTGAAATTAAGTTTCATTTCATTGATACAATTGTGTTTATAATTTCCGATTTGTTATTTCAGATATTAATTATTAAAATGAAAGTTGTAATAATTCTTAGTGGCACTGATCGATGCATTATTTTGAAAATCACATCGCATCGTATAGAGGAATAATTTAATATCCGAACAATCCACATTTTTGCCTCTACGATTTTCCGGCCGATCATTTCGTCGTTCTCCACGAAATTGGCTTTTTCGCTCTCGTCATGTGAGTTTCTAGCCACAGGTGTAATTCATTGACCACCCATGCATCTCAGTGTGTTATCGGAGTGATATGTGACTCTCCGGAAGTAACTTTTGATAAGCGACATCAGCAGCACCTTGCTTAATATTTCCGTTCTTTTTATCTGATTCAGCGAAAAGATATCGCAAAGTCTGCGAAGTCCTCATCGATTTAATCCAAAAGTTTCATTTATATCGTTTAGACGTGGAAAGAAATCCAATATATTTTATTTGCTTAATCTTTCCACCGCGGACGAATATGAGGTTAAATCCAGAGGGATATTCACATATAACCATAGAGGAATAATTCTCACACTTCACCTTGCATGTTGAGTGTATACACCTCTGGATGGGGAAAATATTCGTTGATCGAGGAATGGAACGCCGGAAATCCTATCTTCATTTTCAATTTCGGCCGTATTCGAACAAGCGGGATACGGTAATTCGTCTACTCGACAGGCCATCGATGTATCACGATCGTTTCGTCAGGATAACGTGTATGAGGTGTGACACTGAGGAGATTGTCGGTGTTTAGTTTAGAGTTATGAGTTTCATTCATCTCGGTAGATCACCACTGATGCACTAATATCGCACTGAAAACCCTTAAATGCACTCTCGAAGCTTCGATTATATAAATATGCTCAACAATATAGCACCTTTCAACACTGACTGTGTCCTCTAGTCGGAAATTGCTATGCATCTCTCTGTGGAATCGTTTCACCTATTGAGACGTGCAGTTACGACTAGATCATTGCACTCTCTCACCTCACCTCTAGCTCGTTTACTATATTCGCTTGCGGAAGTAGCATCTTCGCAAATTAAAAGGCCTTAATTGAGTAGGTAGTTGCTGGTCGATCGCACGTCTGAACGCCCCTTCCTCCATCCCCCCACACACTCTCTCTTGGCGATTTATTTCTTTTCAGGTTGCATACGTTTAAGTGAAAGATACACTGACCACAGTTTGTTATCGAGGTGTGCCGTTAGTTGATATTTCTGAAGAAAAGCCGCTGAAATATTCGAACAACATTCGAAATAAGAAGGCGCGATTAGAAGTGCTCATAAAGCTAAGCATTCCCTTAGCATTTTTATCTCTCCTATGAAAAATTGTCGCATGACAGCTTTCAGTGAGTCCTCAAAGGTGCCATCGATCGGTTGCCATTCGTTTCTTTCGATATACCTGCGCTGATAGAAGCGGCTACTCTCGTCCATATCGAACTAGGAAATTTTTCAGCGATCGGCTTACTCTTTGGCAATAAGTCATAGACCTCAAGGTACGGTATGTTTTGATTGAGATCAACAATTGCTGCTGTACTGATCCGGTGATTGGTGTATCCCTTTTTCCATACTACAGCTCCAAGCGGTGTGATTCGATGACGCCTGCAAGTATGAACTAGCCGTCATTCGCTCGCGGATTTCAATGAGGCGGAAAGTCTCGAACCTTTCAGTACATTGTCCAATTTCCGCAGTAGAAGGTTGGAGTAATCATAACTTAATTAGTGATCAAATCTCAAGTTATGAGCGATTCTGATGGAGCTTTTAATGCTCTTCGAAATGCCCCGAAGCTCCGTTTTCAAGCCGTATCTCTATGAAATACTTTCCGATTACTGCCACAATTTTAACGCTGATAGACCGGGACAGCTACGTTCGCTAGATGCGCGCGCATCTTTCTCGAGCGTGCGCGCTTGTGGCTAAGTGCACCGATCCGAACGATGAGCGGATGGTGCAGTTACGTCGATTGCACTTGATGTGATTTTATGCTAAAATTTTCCAAAATCCAGAAATATGAGTGGGTGCAGGATCCGGAAGTATGCCGGAAGGAATGAGCGTACCTTATCGCATCATTCAGTGTCTCAATCGATTGAAGGTTTCGAGCTGTGAAGTTTTTTGCTAGCACTGATAGATCGAAGCCGGGCTTTTTCTTCAACTTGAAACGAATTTCGAGTTCAGCTCCATCGAATTTTCCTCTCTTATTAAGTAGCTGATATATTCAACTAGCGTCTAACCTATAAAGTTAAGAAATCAACGAATTTCTATTATTTGCTTATTTCATCGTCTCTTTAATGCGCTCGAAAAGAGCCATTACCTATAGGCAGTTTTTTCGATACATAAATTCGAACGCTATTGCAATACTACTGAAAATAGATAACTTTTTAAACAAACATAAGCGTTTAGCGTTTTCATTCATATTGAATTCTTGCACTCACTCTGGATAGTGTATAAGAAAGAGACAGTGATCCAGAAATTTACGGATAAATGAAACTTTTACTATTTTCCAGCTTCTTTGCTTAGCGCTCAACGCTATCCTATTTGAACTGATTGCACTCACTCTGAATAGTGCATAAGAAAGAGGCAGCGATCCAGAAATTTACGGATAAGTAGGACTTTTCCAGCTTCTTTGCTTGGCGTTCAATGCTATCCTATTTGAAGTGATTGTTATAGCTATTGTGTCCAACATTCTATATGTGCGTATGCGTACGTGATCGTCTGTGTCCGTATCTGTCTGTGCGATATTATGCGATCCACAAAAACCTCATAAAATCTAGTAAGTTCACCTGCAGCATGTATCATCTTGTAATCGTCGTTCTTTTTTGCAGTACGTTCTCTGTGAATTATTCCCACTTAAAGGTGGGGGAGAAGTTTTTTCTTTCGATTTCTATTATTTAGAGATGATAGGGTTTGAATTAGATCTAGTGATAAACGAAGCAGGTGGTCTAATCGACATTGTTGGAAGTAGCTTGAGCTCGAGCTCCATTTTATTTGTGATAGATGGGGATTGAGCTTAACCGAAACGCACTGGCGATCGATATGTTTTTTTTTTTTTTTTTGATTGATATGATTGATCGGATACTTCAAGAACGAATTTGAGACGTCCTCTTTTTTTTTTTTTTCAAGTTATTCGTATAACTCGTCGGAGGAATCGAATTTCGAGAAGCGCTACGATTATATGAAACTCCCTTGATTGCCTTTTTCTCTAAGTTATTGTTCATTATATTCATTAGTATCAAATCCGATTTAATGCGTTTCTTAGTGGTGATTATCCCCTTTCAGTATCGTTGATCTATTGAATTGATAATATTTAATTTTCATTCAGTAATACGTCCTTATGATAATATACTAAAATATCAACGCCAACTTCTTCTTCTATTATCGATATTTTTGGCATCGAAGATTATCTTTACGATATCGTTTTGGGACGATGACGCCACCTTCAGCGGGCGATACGCTCGAAGAGATTGTTCTCCGACTTGAAAACCATAAGGTTGGTTATATATTTGCTTTCTGCACCTAATTATGTATTTTTTTAATATGTTCCCAGCCAAACGAATCATCATCTTCTATCGGAAACGAACGAGATACTGATTGGAATATGCGATACAACGGTATGCGAGGTATCGTGGATTCGACGAATATCAACATTTACAGCAAATTGCCTCAGTGCTGTTATTTGTTATGAACAAGAGTTATTAGTAGAAAAATATCCCGCATGAGGCCGCCGTTCCTCCACAGTAAAAGGATTTCGATTTAAGAAAAAACTTCAGTCCACTAAGAGAAATTGAAAGCAGAATTCGATGAGCTTTCATCGTTTTCCGCTTAATATTGTGCATAAATTGACGCCAACAAGTGGCACCGAATGTGTCTGGTACGTTAGTTCTCGATGAACGGCAAATACTGATACAGGTTGCCAGCTTTCGGGTGCATTCAGTGAACTATTGCTTCAAGAAAACACGAAGTAGTATGGTATCTGTGGTCACCATCATTCGTGATGTTTGATAGGGAGTGATTCTGATTACGTAAAGGAGGTCGAACGTAAGCAGAGGGCGGTATCCGTCTTTCGATACAGATATGCGAGTAAAAGTGAAATAGTACTTTATAAAGCGTCCGCAAACACGAGTCGGACCGGAGACATAAAAATGGGATGAAAGCCCACTTATATAGCCCGAGATATCGCATGGGTCAGCACGAGAGCACATAAGTGGGTCAGTGGCATTACGCGAACAACAATAAATTAGTAAATATGATCTTTACAGTGTTAGGTAACAAGTAGCAGTATGAGATTGCTATTCAGTGTCGTACCCAACAACTTTGAGAAATGCAACACTGAAAAAACTTCACTTAAAGAAAGGACGGTGGTGACCGCAGGTAGCAAATCTGTATCGATATCCGTTTCTGCTATCGGAATTGGAATCGATGCGTCGCTATGCGTTGAAAAGGCTGTCGATCGAAACATTAGTGGTGATAAATTCGCAGTTGTTAAATTTTCAAAGTTGACCTTCTAATGAAACTTGAATCTTAATGATCATTCTATATACAGATCATCTATCGTTTTATTCATTTAGTGCTTGAATTTGTTACATTTACAGTTGGAACGTGAAATAGCTCTTTTGGAGGCTATCGAGGAGAGAAAGTTCGCTTATGAGGTCTGTTGTCTTCTTCGTCATAACTTCAATTTTCATATTTTTCTGAGAATATTTCTTCATCACATTTTGAAGTAGATTATTTCAGTTATCGATATATGTGTACCAAATTGTAACTGCGATAAGAAATTCGAAAAAGGGGACAATGATATGAGGAACGTATGTCGTATTACGTTGAAAGGCCTCGACGATGCAATTGTTATTTGTTGCTTTAAAAAATATACTTTTTTTAGTTAGCAAAGTCACGTGAAATGTTATATTGGTCGGTGCCTGGTGGTTTCCTCACTATGCTAGCATCGGCGTATTCATCATTTCATCACCGGAATGTGATACATACATTGCCCGTGTTGCCAATTATGACCTATTTATGCTATCAGGCACATCTTTCTTATGGAAATAAAATGAATATTATCAGAAGTAAGTGAATATTCTCCTTGATTGTAATTTTTTTCTTCTTCGGGCAAACGATAGGGTAAGAATAAGGTAAATAAGTTGACATGTTTTAAGGAGATGATAGGGACAGTCTGCTTTCACAGACCCGCAAACTTTTGCAGTTAGGATCATTTTTCTTGGCCTATAATAGAGACAGCCATATTTTCCACAAGCACTTGGTTTACCGCGATGTTAAAATTAAATTAGAAAAAGTGAAACACTGAGATGAGTTGAGCCATGCATTTTCCTGCGACAGTCTTGTTACTAGTAACTGTTGCCTCATGAGGAGATAACTCTACGTGTGGGATTTCTAGAGAATGCGGAAGCATTGTTGGCAGAGCGAGCGTGCCCAATTTTGAAACCTATTACGTTGGAAGATGTTCGCCGACGTCGGGAAGAGTTGGCAAATAGCCGTGATTCGGAGTGGTAACTCGTTTTCGCATGGTCGTGTGGATAAATTCAGCCACTGCTAGTCATTTACCTGTATCGCTGGATCAGAGAGAAAGCACAGATCACTCTGTTCATTGTCTATATCGAGCGGTGTGAAGTTGGAGGTTTTCGCTTATCGTGAGGAGTTAGGTAACAACGAGCTGAAACTTCTTCATCGAGTTGCATTTTAAATATTCGATACCGTGCACCTCAAAAGTTTCTCTTAGGCACTGTGGATGCAACTTTAACATGAATGTTGAGGGAGCAATTAGAAATTAATAACCGTCTGGTCACTTCCCACCATTATTGCAAAATACGGATAAGAAAGGAGAATTCAGAAATGAGCTGCTAGTCTCATCTCTGAATAAATAGTTCCTCCTAATAATCAATGTTCATGTTTGTGAGCGCAACAGCAGTGTTATGCATCGGTGTTAGCCATGTTTGAATTATTAGTTTTGTTGTATGCTCACTCTGAATCGTTTCTCTGAGTCATGCAATGAACTCATATTCTATCAGTTTATAGCTTCAGTTGAATTCTTTATTTGCCTTTTCCGTTGTTCGTTCATTCAGGATTGTGTACCATGGAATTTTAAAGTCTACCATGCGGAATTTTTTAGTCTAAATCAAGCTAATGTGCTTGTCGCCTACGAAATAAATTGACGATAATGTAAAAACTACATCAAAACACCAAAAATCCTCCTAACTAATACTAAGCCACTGATTGAGATCTATTCGAAAGACTGAAATATGATCGGAGAACAACGGGAATAGCAAATGGTTGTTTTGCTAGCCGGTTATTGATATGTTACACTGAAGCTTGATAGTCACTCTAAAGCCATATGGTTTGTTAGATTATTTGCACGAAACACCATCGGCTTTCTTCATTGTCTGTTTAATTTTCCACTAGCCATCACACAGCACCTTAAATATTTTCGTTGCAAGTTCATCAGTTTTTTGAATCGATCCTTTATGGTGAACTTCTCGGGAGTTGATTCACCTTTTTAACCGCAATCCTTTTGCGGAGTCTGAATATTCCTTTGCCAATATTTTCACTGAGTTGACTTAGTTCAGTAAACGTTGTGCGTTATAAAGTGAGGCAGTTTAAAATGCCTCCGTCGATATTGACAAAATATATGGAGGAATACGGATGCCACATTGCTGTTAGCTCGTTGTCACCATTACCACTTTATCTTCAACTTCATTTTGCAATAGTTAAGAACGGTTTTGCCTAGCTTTAAGCATGTTCGCTTTTACCAGAAATGCATTATGGAAGTTATTATGAAAGTTCGAATAGAAGATTTTGAATTACTTTTAGCTCAATGGATATGTTCATCGAATCTCAAGGACACCATCTTTGCATTTAGTATTCTCTTTTTGATTTTTGCTTTGCTATGTCCCCACCTTCAAGTTTGACTGTGCGAAAGAATACGAGAACCTGTGATTATGCTTGGATAATTGGCCGATTGGCCGATTCGGTGATTTTCTTCGATGTGAAATGTTTCGTTGTTATTTCTCTTTTTATTTCATTTCTAATGATATATACCCGTTTTGTTCATTTCGAAAAGTTCGAATAAATCGTTTATTGCAGATATTTTATAAGAGTTTTTCACGAATCGATAGTCTTGTTGCTTTCTGGTGTTATATCTGAAAATGTTATTGGTTTTCCATCATCTTTGATTGTAATAAAGCTGAGAAAATATTATCCGAATGACATATGAAGATATGTCGACCGCTTAGCATGATGACGAGAGAGAAACCTCGTTTCTTTTAATAATATAAAATTCATTGAATGAAAATTGAGCTGAAATATATTTCTATTCATAGGGATTCCTAGCTATTGGTAGCGTTATTGGGAGCTGAAGAGGTTCCGATAGCCGGAGGGAGCAAAGGAATTGCTTACGAAATATTACAACCGATCCTGATAACTTAAGAATGCTTGGACTTTTTCATCGAACACTGCCTTTGATTATGTACTCCTTTGTACTGTTGTTTTCAGCTTTTTTATTTCTTCTATTGATTGTTTTTGTTAAGTGTCCATGTGGCATTGCACTCGTAAGTTTAGTTAATTAGTTGAGTTACAAGTACATCTGTCTGTTCGAGTGATTTTGACCTTTAGCATTGTGGAATCGCCTAGTTGGCAGGTATTTTCTATTGTGAATTGGAAACTTGAACGATGGAATTGTCTCGGGTTAGTGATCCGCAAATCTCTGATCTGTCGAAGAACTATCAGCTGCATTAAGTACGTTGTTGAGGTGATAGGACAGATGGAAGTCTGAATAGAATAAATATGCGGGAAATGTATGAGCCGTTGAGCATAAGTCGTAAGGATTTAGATAGTGATAATTTTCGGGCGATGACGACCGTTTCATTTTTGGCTATAAATTACCGACATTTTCCTGTGATTCCAAATCCATCAATCCTCCTGTGGATTGCAGATGGTCTGATGGAGTGATTTCAGTGTGCAGGACATGAATACGGAATATAGCCCGTTGTCGATGGTAAAGAGAACGTGTTTAGGGCAATTCTGAATCAATGGGTGCGATGTGGTCGACTCGGACTGTCCCACAAGGGGAATTCGATCGACTTTCGGCTGCCTATGATCGGCAGGTATTTTCACTACAAAGCGTTGTTTGCTAAACAGAAGCCAGCTTTGTGCTGTTCACATTGTTGTAAGTCGAATTACAGTTTAAAAGTTATACTTTTTTGAACAGTAGCGAGCTATAAATGAGTTCAGACCATTTCTTCATCGCATTGGCTCGAGCAGATTCATTTCGTTGTTTCGCTGAATCCTTCGAATGCTTCCATTGCGTTTATTTTTCTGAAGGACTTTGTGGATCATTTGATGTGTCTGTTTTATTTGATTTTTTATTTTACTTAAGTAACGCATTCCGATATATTTTCTTTTAACCTCCATCATTTTTTCTACATTTTTGCAAGTCTTTAACTGCTCATTTTGTGAACATTTTGCTTCTACAGTTCCCATCTGTTCCCATCCGTTCAGTTGGCTCATCCGACAAACTGCAGCCATGAAATTTTGCTCTGCAAGATTACTTTAAGTATCCGGAATTTGTAAGTCTTGGTTGTTCTACATGGGACCAGGTGCCAACAGCTTTTTATTTTCTATTTTTTTTATTGTGGCAGTTTGCATGATCGATCATCCTTCTATGGGAACGTGCTGTGAGATGTTTTTTTAGCGGTTCTTGGCAGTTGTTTTCTTCATGGAGTGAAACTCGAAGTGAATTGCATCCGACATCTCCTAGCACATTGTTGTCTATATGTTCTTAATTTTCCATAGTGAGGAGAATGTTCAGCTTAATGTTCCGTAGAGCGATCCATTTCAAATGAAGCAGTGAAATGAAGTGAACTAAAAAGTGCATTTGATTTCTTGTGGATTCTGAAGTAGCCTATTGCAGATTTCCGATCAGATCGCATTACACAATCTGCATTTCGAACAAAAGCGGTCTCTCGAGGTAAGGCGATGTTATTTCTCTTTTTATTCCTTCTGTTTTCAGTGTGTAGTTTGCTTTACGAAATGATATATAGTGTTGTTTTTATGCTTCTGAAGTAAAATTGCATTTTGAGTTTACTAAATATCATTTATAACACATCAGTTATGATAAATGATCTTCATATGAAGAAGAAATGTGAATATTTGAAGCTGGCGACAAATCGTGAAAGTCTCGGTTGGGAGATAATGGCCGTATCGACTGTCACTGCGGCATTGGTGATGACCGCCTCTGCATTGAAGAACAAATTAATGGCTGTGCCCATCATTATCTTGGTTATGGGTATTGGCTATAGATATGACAGATGTTATGGAGAGCATGCTAGTGATATTAAAGGTAAGCATGTTGGGTGACCCTTTATGAAACACTCTTTATGAGGTGTAGCGCAATATGTAATACCTCAGTTGCCCTCGCCAACTTTGGCTGCTGTGAAAGTAGTGTGTCAAAATCCAACGGTTTGCATATTCTGCATTAATTTCACCACCTATCGTTGGGATTTGAAGCTATAAGTGTTTTCGCGTTTGATGCGCTCAGTGTATGTGATCTTGAAAAGAAAATAACAACTGAAATAAGTCAAGTATTTCGTGTTATTTGCACAACGATTTATGTTTCCAGCATTTATATTCCTTCGTGTAAGATCGTTAAAGCGCATACAGATGAGGCTGATCGTGCTGTTATATCTGCTGCTAGGAAACGTGCATGTTCAGATCATATCCAGGAGCATAATGGAATTCATGAATCGTACCGGGTCCTTTGAACCTGTAAAGCCTCGTGCGGTTGACTGCTTCACCAGCGAGTTTGCTGCAGCGAAAGTTTGTTTGTGCAGCAGCATCATTCGTTTCGCTAAAAGTGAAGTCACCATCGAAAGTGCTGAGTGGATTGCTTAATGATATGCGTTAGATTGAGCTGACCCAAGTCTCCTTGGCTTTTTAATCAGGCTTAGTTGTTTTTTTGCGTGCTTGGAAAATGAATATTCTGTGAGGACTATGTTTTTGGTTGTGTCTTTTTTCCGTTTTTTTGTTGCTCGTCCAACCTTTGAAGTACCGTCATCCCATTCAGAACTTGATACGTCGAACGGACGGGTTGTCACATGAAAAGCGGGTTTTTCGCTGAACGTTTTTGCAGTAATCGATGAAGCCGGAAAAGATGTATATTGTTGTTTTGGATGCTTGCAAACCTTCATTTGCTGATCACATAATAGCAGCGTTGTGTTCGTGGGTACATATTCATTTGTGTGTTTGCCTTTCTCTCAGGATAGCTCAAACTGAGGAACCACCGAAGTTGGAAGTACGAAATCTGGTAGTTATGATGTGTGATGTAAACCATAGGGTATCATTCTATATCCCCTTACATATTAATTTGTGGCCTTAAAAAGGTTCACTGAAATTTGAGAGTGGAGAAAATTTACACGCGGTTTACATCAGTCAAATTCTCATTCGACAGTTTTTGCTGCTTTAGAAAAAGTCAAACGTTAAACCGTACCTTCAATAGAAAGTTTGTGTAAGCTATTGGAGTATTTCAGACATTTCCCATTTTCATTGTTTACCCTCCTCTTATGAAACTGATTGATCCCATGAACGCAACCTCAAAATTCTTATGAGCAACTTTCATCGCGAATTGTTTACTTGTGACAGCCGGCTAAAAATACGCTCACTAACATTGGCTGGTACGCAGTATCCACATATATTTTTATGCTGATCGGATAGCCCTGCATCAAATTGGACCACCTCCTACATGAGTTTAAGTTCACTATATATCGAAATATCTACCGGATTTCGCATTTAGTGTTGGATCGTGCTGGCAGATATTTTAAGTTGATAGTGTTGCGCCGGAAAGCCGGATGTGCGACAGGAAAGAGAGCTTTTTCGTTTTTTTGGTGCTTCATTTTAACATGAGCAAGCGTAATATATTTATGCCTTCTGGTGATGCCAATTTTAAGACATCCGTACCTTGCATAAATTGTTTTCGGATGCTTTTCACGGTGACTTCCCATATCTTCAGCGCTAGCGTGCAGTAAGAAGTCCGGCATATATTCCCATTCGGCGTAGATCAGCATGCCTTATGAAAATAAAATGGGATTTGTCGAAGAAGTGAAAAAAAATTGTGATCAAGATCTCCCTGCTGAATGCTTTGTATTATTTCTTCTCCCGCTATCACCTTTTCGCGGGTCTTCTTAGTCTTGTCCGTCACACTTCTGCAATCGACACTTCTTCATGGGAGGTTACATTATTTACCATCCATAAAATATGGCGCATATTTATTTATATTAAGGGAATTTTATATTTGTGTGATTCTCGAAGTTCGTAATTCAACTTAAAACAATATATTTGGTGTAGCAATTGGTTTTGAGAGTGCGCGGAGCGCCTGTTAGAAGAGGATCGACGACGTTTCGAGATGATCGGAGGGCCGATAACACTCGATGAAATCGATGCGAGGGTTCGATCCAAGAGAGAACATTCACGTTTGGATCGATCAAGTGGTGACGTGACCAGCAATTAGGTTACACAACGCTTCCCTCATTTGTTGTGAAGTGCAGTCATTGTATTCTCCAAATTGCACAGAAAACACGTCGGGAATATAAGTAGTCGTCAACAGGAGAGTTATATTTTCATGAGTAAGGGATGCCATTCGAATGAAGGTGGAATTTGGTAGGGTATTCATTTGAGAGCTTTTCTGAAGTCGTTTTGGATACGGATAATTTAGATATGGATTTTGAAGGCTATATAGGATATATGACAGAAAGGAAGTAGACAGACAAACACCGCTTTTCAAGGCTAGAAGCAACTCACAAGGCTACTCTCCTAAACTATCCTGTCAATGGCTGACTCATCTGGTGGATTTGGTGCTAGTGGTATGCAGTTTTATAGAGAAATGCCTTCCCCATTTCGAATTTTTGCCATTTTCTAAAATGGGAACATTGATATGTTAGTTATTAAGTTAGCTTCGAATTCATTTTTGCTAGTATCTAGGAAGACCTCGAGCTATCTCTCATGTTGTTTTGTGCGCCTGCGGCGTCAAGATTACAGCTGGAGGTTTTTCCTGAGAGTTGCTTCAGCTTCTGGTGAAAACTATTCATCAGTAGAGCTCTTCAGATAGATATTTGAGTAGGGCAGAAATTTACTTATGTTTTTGTGAGCTTGTGCTTCTAATGAATTTTTTCTACGTTTTAATCAGATAGTGTTGCACAGCAAATAGGCAACTATCATCAAACGTAAATGCCTCATTGGGCTAAATGAACGATACGTTTGAGCCTAAACTTCAATAACAAAGTCGTGGAGAGCAAAGAATTTTGATTTCGTTAGGGAGTGGTGAATTTATCTATGATTGGATTTTAGTTATATATTGCGCTTAAATGTTCTGTTTTCACTCATAATCTCTTTCGTATTCCGAATATCGCTACTATAGTTTGCCCTAAATTAGATTTTGTCGAGAGCTTTCTTAAGAGTAATAGTAATTTGTGCTGCTCTTGTCTTACACCAGTCAGCAAACCGTGTATAAAAATGTTTTATCCGCTCGGGACCCATCATGGCATTATCCTGACAAGATCCGAACTGCATTCTTCGATAGGCGAGCAATCTCTTCCTATCGTCTATTACGTAGATTATTTTACATTTGCTACTGAATGGTTTTTGTAGCATGATTCTATGAGGATCTTATTACAGTGTAAGAAGCTTCTTCAACTATTAATTTCTTTAAAAAAGTGATGCGGCGACAGTTGTTATATATTCTTTAGATGTGAATTTTCGAGTTAGAGAAAGAAGAAATGTAATCCTTTTTTGTGTTGTTGGTTATCGTTTAGAACATTAAATTTTTATTGTCATTTGTGATCTTTTGTTTCAGATTTCTAAATAAGCGCATAGGATATTATCTGAAATGTTCAAAAGCATAGCGTACAAGGTTTTATTTCTTCTTCATTTTTCTCTTTCATATTCTCGTTTCATCCGTCCCTCTACTGCATTTGGTTTGTTTGCTTCCAGGAGGCTGAAAATAGATCAACTTCAAGCACCCGTTAATAATCTCGAGATTCCATTCATTTGTTCACGTACATTTCGTCGTATTCTAATCGCATTTCATCTTCTATTCTTATGGGCTAGCCAAGATTAATAAATCACGTTAACACGCTAACGCTGTGGTCATGCCTTCGGTTATGAAGACTATCGATAAGATTGTGGTGGAGATTGGAAAGATTTTTTATTGGGCAAGTAATAGACGAATAAGAGAGATTTTCATAGTTCTAATTCAAGGGTAGGCATGATTGATTTGGTCTTATCTTCCTGTGTTGCTTTGGCTTGGCTTCATTTGTAGGTTGTTTTCTCGCCTTTTGTACCCGAACAGCTCTAGATATAGAGTCTAAATCCGTCCTCATTCGTTTCAACACATCGTTGCACCAATGCCAGTAGGATTTTGCTCTTGCTTTGTAACTGCTCTTGAGTACATAAAAGGGAATACGATGTCCTAACCGTAAATGCAATAATAGGAAGCATCTTATGTAGTCTGATTATACTATAGGTTGGAAAAGCGTATATGGTGTGATATTGGTTTAGGAAGAAGTCATTTAGGGCACGCAATGACTTTCATGCAAAGCATTGAACATTGCAAATTGTGTTAAGCATCTAAATGGGCGCAAATGTCGAATGGCTCGATGAAGATACTTGAAGTGTAACAATTTAGTAATTTCGAGTAAGCTCATAAACAGTGATCACTACTGAACTCGGAATATTTTATATCAAAAAATATTGCAGTATAGTTTGATGTTATAGAATGCTTTATTATCGCATTTCGCATAAAAGCGGATAATTGAGCCACTGAATTGATTCGTTCTTTGAATTGTTCTCAATTTCTCCTCAACATTATCATTGCCACAAATGGATAGTGAGATGTTTAGCTTCTATTTGATTTCGTAAACTGTTCGGTTTATATCCACTATTTATCCCACTTTTTTGCTATCTTTAAGACTATTAGGCTAGCGCAGACATATTCAGATTTTCATCTAATTAAAGGTAAACAGATAGGTGGGTGAACAGTAGACCAACCTTGTGGCGTTTAAAATCAGGATAAAACCGCCCGTCGGTGATCTTGTTATCACGATCCTCTTCCTGTATTTCGCATTCATCCAATTTGCAGCTCATCATGGCGACGTCTTTTATAGTACTTTCTGTACTCATTTTGCATTTCTCTGCGGTCTCATCAGTGCTTGTGCAAGGTTGCGTTGATTCGCTGCAAATTTCACCAATTATTTGCGTGTTAAGCTTACAATCACAGTAGCATTACCAATGACTGCTTAAGCAAACGCAGCAAATGTCAGCACGATGCGCACGTAGAAGGAGGTACTTAAGTCAAAGCCGAATGCTAACTAAAAATCGAAAGGCATCGTTGGCGCGTCGGGATACTGAAATGACTGCAGAAATTGTACTAACCTTTGCGCATACTTACTGCGCATCGATGCGAAGTATTCAGCTTCACCGATGAGAGCATCTTTGAGCACGTTGACGGGTAATTTCTCGATTGCCTCTGCATCGAAATACACCTGCAAAAGATCAGTCTTATTTACTACATTGTGAAAGTGGTACGTGTAACACTACAAAAGTTGTGATGACTGTTGTGGGCTTTATTTCTTCCACTTCGCTCATAAAAACTTGTAAAGTTATTCGAGGATAGAGGTAAGTTTTCTTGGGAATGACAGTTATTGGCTCAGGTAATGAGAGTAAGCCGCTACCTAGTATACTCTGTCTTACTGGAGATATGTATCTGCTCCTGAATGTCAATTGCCTCGGTGTTGCACGTGAGACGGTATTGAATAGAGATATCTTTGATTTATTAAATGAACAAATAAAGCAGATATCGATGAGAAGACGTGACTTTTGTCGTTGTTTCCATTCACAACGGTTATAATTCCAGTTAAATCACCTACGATCACCATCTCTAATTCTTTGAAAGTTTTGCTTCTCAGTGGACCAGTGTTATGAGCGAAGACGGTTGCTTGTAAATCCTAGAAGTGGGACCTTTTCGGAGCAGTTGGGTTCAATTTTTGGGTCGTGATAAGTGTCCAGGTAGGGGTGTGCCAATGCCTCTTCAGCTGATATTCGTTTCCATGGTGCCACTTCCATAAGCTGAAATTTTTCTTTGATGATTGTCGCGGTTAATGAATATCACGTAGAATTCTTATTGATGAGTGTTATCATGAATCCCATCATGAGGCTTCAGATGTGTCAATTATCCAGGTGATCCGTGATTTATCTGTTTCATTGTATTCGTATTAGTGTATTAGATCTGAAATTATGATAATGAGGGGATGCATAGAGAGTTTGTGCGACTGAAGTCAGAGCTGTCGTTTTTAGTAATGAAGCAGAGCTCGCTTTCTTGAACCCTGTAGGGCAATCTTCGTTTTTTTCGGCATCGACGAACGGAACTGAACTATGCGTATCTCGTTAAGACCAGAAAGAAGCACGTTTGGAGTACTATTGGATATAAAATTATGGCAGGAGGTTGAGGACAAATAATGTTCAATAACCTTCGCGATTAGGTCAACAGCCTTTGGGTTCGCTTTTGGGAGGATACTTGACCAAGCGAGGGGTCTCTTCAGTCCACAACTCTCGATCCATCTGAAGACGAGATCCGAATTGATCCGTTCAAGAACTTCCTTCAAGAGCGTTCTTCAACTTGAAATCGACGTTGCCTTATATGGGAATATGCTAATGATCTCTAATAAATAATAAGTTCATCGCTTCACACTTCATTAACGTTGAGGCACATAATCAACTAGATGAACAGTTCATTGTATTCGTTGAGTGTAATATCGATGGATTCAGTCAATTAGCAAATATTTAGCAAAGAGAGATTTAGTTGCTGTTAAGTTACTGTCTCTTGCTAAAATTACAGTAAGGAATGAAATCTCTTAATAAAAATAAGTTTTTCGCCTTATATATGAGAGTACCATGTTCGATATAGTAAAACTGTAATTGTAAGAATTTTCATATTGGTGGGAGAGGCGAATTTTCCAAATATTCCTTCATCAGTGGAATTATTTCATGAAAGAATATACTTAAATCTCAAAAGTTCTCTTCTCATTATGATTCACAGGAGAGGCATCGTTCTATATACAGTTGACACTATTTCCATACATGATAGGCAATAAGTTATCAAGTTGCACCTTCGATACTACAATTCTTCTAAGTGTTGCGGCCACCATTTCATTGATTTAAAGAAACGATAGTTTATAGAATATTACAACGTAGCGTTATCTAATCAGCAATCATTGCATAGAGTCAGGAAATTAAAACCTTTTCAGGTGTTCCCAGATAGTAGACGATCATTTTCACTTGGCTGATAGCGTCTTTGCCAGGGAAGAGCTGCCTTCTTAAGATCATTTCAGCAAATATACAGCCCGCCGACCAAATATCCACTCTTAATTCATAAAGTAAATAGCACCCGTCGTTATGTGTTTATTCATAAATTCTGCACAGTAAAAAGTTAAATTCAGCTGAATGTATCACTGCAGGAATTCAAAGTTGTCCAGTTTTACTTTCTTTATTGATGCAAAAATTATTTGACTTGTGGCAATACTGAAATCGGAAATATAAATGCGATCAAGTGAACTGCTTGCTATTGCCTGGGTAGTTTTTAAACCTCTATTGGGTGCTTCTATTTCTCTTATTGTAAATAGAAGTACCATTCAACTTTTCGTCGTGAATGTGATGAAGGTGGAATGGAGGTGTTTTTCGATAAAATAGTCCGGAGATTAACGCTAATCTTGAGCACATTATTGAGAGAGTTCCCACCTCGATTATAGATGAATAACATCATGTTGCACTATCGGAATGAACGATTTCTATTTCGATGTATTTGTTGAGAATCATTTGATTTAGTGGCTGAAGTATTTTGCAGCGAATGAACTAACTTTGTATTGTAGTCAATAAGTGAAAATAGTAATTCTGGAGCACGGTACCATCGTGTTGAGACATACTGCTGAAATATCTGTGGCACTGATTGCATTCATTTCTCACGCCTCACTTGTCTCTATCTTTCAATGTTATCAGTGATTTCTTTCGTTCTTCGAAGATATTTAAGCAGCAATAATCTTTGAACTTAAGAAGGGTAAATCTATTGCTTAATTCAGATATTAATAGTTCATTTGATGGAAGTAAGATTTTGCACATGTTGTGAAATGCATTTTACATTTGAATGTACTATGCATTCGAGAATTTAAAGGATATGAGTAATTTCTAACGCTAATATCTAAGCAATTGCACATGATCAGATTATCTGTTTATGTGATGACTAAATCTCGGCAGAACAATCCAGATAGGTGCACAGTACTGAAAACCAAATTGGAATGCTCAAGAAATGTGAGCTTGTGGAATGATTGGCACCATCGTCTGCTTTATGAGCTCTGTAAAGTTGCATAAGTGACAGCAACGGTGAAAAAATCACGTTTGTAATTTCATATAATTGGTAGCAATTTAGTGAAAAGCATCAAAGAAGTTGAAATCTATAGTAGAGCTGAGATGCCTATTCAGCATCGATGTTGACCGCCATAAACGAATGAATAACAAGTTGTGGTAGAATTTAAGGAGTTTTTCTGGATTTTCTTCCGGAATAGAAAAAGTAACCGTCATGAAGTTGCCCGTCGTATGAACACACTGTTCGACGAGACGAGCCATGCCGAAGTCGCCAATTTTTATGAGGCAGTCACCGTTGACGAGTACATTCGAAGGTTTCAGGTCACGATGCACGATCCCTACTGAGTGAAGATACTGAAAATATCACCTTTTTGCAGCAAGTTCATCGCTTCACCAATGTACTCTACACGAAGTTCCCATTAATGTGACACTCAGCAGATTGTTCCTTTAGAATAGATTGCTTGTGGGATGAAAATATACTCTCCATTTTAGCAAAATTTAATTGGAAAGGAGCTTAAAAAAAGGAAGCGAGGGAGGGTTTTCTTCTATCGAAAGACTTCAGTTAAGTCACGCCTTGGAATCAAAAGCTGTACAAAATAGCCTCCAGAATTAGCCGTATTTACCTTCAGTCCCCTCAGTATCTGATAGAGGAAGTATTGAAAATGCTGATCCATAAGGTTTTGCCTGCTGTGGATGATTTGATGGAGATCAGTCTCCATTAGATCCAGTACCATATATACATCCAAACCCTGTAAATCATTCAAATTTTTACCACATTTGCTTGCTCATCGCGCTATATGTTTGCCGATGTGCACAATAGAACGGTGACTGAGAATATGCAAAAAAATTCTATCGTTTAAACTCGATGCACATAATATTCAGTGAAAATCGGATGGAATTCGCTATATGCTAAAAATGACGCAAATAGAGGAAATAATGGATTCGACTATCTAAATTCATGGAATTGTGTTTTCTCGACTTTTCTCAGCAATTATGGTTTTTAGTATATTCAATTTTTAATTGTGCATTAGGGACGTGTTCTTGAAATAGATGGCAAATAACTAATTACGTCTGCAACATGCAAATTTGTAGTGCAAAGGTATGCGATCAGTGGGGAAATGAGTATTACTGAATGTTGTACCGCGGTAATAAGTGAGCTCTTTGAGAGATAACAAACGCACTTTTTATTAAAATATGTTTTTAGGGAGGCTATGAAGAGGTACTAAAGATTGCCTTTAAATTTGATTATGGAAGTTTAGAGCTCAAAATTTCTTGACGTTCTACCGCAACTTGATATTTCTGATTCGAACGATTTCTGCCAGCATGATTAAACGAGTGTAATCGTGCTGAGTTTTTTACATTTTAAGGTCACCTGACGTTTAACTTCCTTTTAAAAGGTCAGGGGAAGCGCCGAGAATTTTGGATATGTCACAGAAATTCTCGAACCTGTGTTCCATCGGCAGTGAAAACATCGAGCACGGAGATGATATTCTCATGCCTTAGATCTCTTAAAATACGAATCTCACGCAGTGAACGTTTGAGTAAAGTAGCTGCCGAGAAAGCACGAGGTATCTTCTTGATCGCCACTTTCTTCTCGTGTATCTGAAACTTTCTTCACCTTCAAAATTACACAAATATGCATCGAAAAAGCAAAAAAAAAGAAATTAGAACTTGAAGATTTATTACGCCGATTTTAAAATGGAACTTGAAAAATGCATTAATCCATCTATTATTGCACTATTATGTCTTCTGTAAATATCCGCCGCAGGTGCGTCGTTTCTGTGCATATTTGATTGTCTAGTTTTTTCGATAGTTTCGACTCTATCACTATGGAGTTTATGCTCAAAGACTTGAATGGATGAAACGTAAAGAACATAAGTTAATCACCTTAATCGAATTCTTTCTTTCCCCATTTCAGGATACTAAAATAAAAAAATAAGTATGCATAATGTCATAGACATTTAGACCAGCTAAAAACTTCTATTTAGATGAGTGCATTTCCAAAGTTGATGATACTATATGGATGCATCCAGAATGCTTCCACATTTGTTTTCCCTAATATATAATATTTTCATCGTGTGCGTTTCATAAGTATTTTTATAGCATTTCGCTGAAAGATCGCAACGAATTATGACCATTTTGGTGTGACCAACGAATTATGAAAATTTTGGTGTGACCAACGAATTATGACCATTTTGGTGTGACCAACGAATTATGAAAATTTTGGTGTGACCAACGAATTATGACCATTTTGGTGTGACCAACGAATTATGAAAATTTTGGTGTGACCAACGAATTATGAAAATTTTGGTGTGACCAACGAATTATGAAAATTTTGGTGTGACCAACGAATTATGAAAATTTTGGTGTGACCAACGAATTATGAAAATTTTGGTGTGACCAACGAATTATGAAAATTTTGGTGTGACCAACGAATTATGACCAGTTATGACTCTCCATAAACATCACATTTTTACACAGTATTTTTATCTCTAACTATACGCTTTATTTTATCGTCGATTTGACCGGAAGAAAAAGACATTTGATGAAAAAACCAGTCTGCTGATCCACAATATTTTTTATGATTGTTGTTTATTTCTGAGTGCGGTTGGGTGGATTGAGTGAAATTGCAAATGCACATTTATACACTTTCTCATGGAATACTTACTTTTTCATCTTATTACTTCCTACGGTGGTTATTCTTTAAATATAATTGTTTTCTTTTTCGAGGATTTAAATTCATTATTCTACTTTATATATGCGAGGAAATCATTGTAATTTAAGAGCGCAGACATTAAATAGGCGATCCGCCTTAATGACATACTCGATCATATGCTTTACATACTACTCCATATGCGCCTGTACCAATGTTTTCCACCGATTCGTAAGGTGTATTTTCCAATTTGAAAACAACGTCTAGCAGACGTGAATTTGCCATCAACCTCAACTGCGGTTGGTTCAACGAGGCGACCTTGTCAAATGCATTCGATTCCTGAAATTAACATGAAAGGTGTGGTTGTGAAATTATCACATTCTATGCCACGCGAAAAACGTTCTTCAACACAACACGTAAAGGGTCCTTATCCGGCCGCTTGAGTGATAACAGAGATTGCTAATTCTTTTACAAGTTATTTTAATTGCGGGAAAAGGCTCAGTTAATTAGTAGCCCGTATAAGAATAAAGAAACTGCGGCAATGCAGTACAGTGAACGTGATAATTGAGGTTTTATATACGAGGAAATGAGCATGAAAGAGAGCTGAAAAAAGAAAGGTACTGAACTGAGAGGGGCACACTTGATAAGAGCACAGAAATGGAAATGATCACAAATGAGTTTTTTGAAGAAGAAGAAAATATACCGAATTTTTCTCATATTACGAAAAAACACTTCATCTAATCCAGTAGTCTCTACTACAAGAAAGGATCAGAATGTTTTGATGGATCCTTAGTTCCCAAAGCAAGTGTCAATTATAGCTTTTCGGTACGGCGCTTGAATACTCCTGTTCAACTAACTGCCCCAATTGACTACAAAAGTAAAAAGAGTGGAGAATTACAGTTGTTCTTTTTATATCAAATGCACATAATGTGCGAAATCTATTGAAAATTATAAATGCTGAACTGAAAGACGACAGATATCTGAAGGCTTAGCCGACTCAGAAAGTAAAAGGTCAGCTGCTTCAACTGATCAAAAAAGATTCTGACTGCTTATTTTTATAGATCGGTAAATGTAAAGAGACAATTACTCATTTAAATTACCGAGTAATTCAGTTCCAACAAAATCTTTGAGTAGGATCCTAATATACTGCAATACAAGATGGTTTCTGTGGTAATAGAAGTCGACAATTTGTTCATTCTTGAAAGAGGCATTTTTTCGTCACGAGAAGTTGACGATCACTATAGTGATATATAAATATGAATATATAACTGTAAAAAATTACAAACAACTATAAAATATAAGATATAGTTATAAATTATATATAATAAACTATAGAAATATAAAAATTTACGAAGATAAATATAAAAATAAATATATATACGCATAAAACGTTAAATAAAGAAGTATATATTATAAAGATATATATACACATATCTTCGTATAAATACTCATATTTATATATTTATAATGGATCACTTCGTCAATGATGATAATTTTTTCGCGAACCGTTCTTGATCTTAATTCAATGAAATTTCTATTTTGTTGATGCGATTGAAGAACGAAGGAATATTTGCTGCACAACGATAGCAATCACTCGCTTTCCCGTCGAATCTCGGAGGATAATCTCGCCGAATCGCTTTCCCATCTTCACTAGCTTGAGTCGTCAAACGATTTCGATGCTAAATCGCTCTCTTAAGCGGTTTTCCTCCTAACCGAACTAATAGTCGTTTCGATTCGCTAAAGAAAGCTCTCAACATTTTCAGCGTAGCATTAAAATTTCAAAAATGTGTTCTTCTATTGCACATTAGGCACGTTAATGATACTAAGAATCCGTTGTCGCACTTTGGCCATAATATTTGAGACAATATCCGTCCTCTAAACACATCTATTGTTTCGTTTATTAATTTCTCTCTAAATTCTTTTTATTCCACATATAATGCGTCATAGAGTGTGAAAAGTACGTCACATCAAAAATTTATCACTATATTAAGCTTTCTTCTTAATAAAGTTCCTCAGAAGCGATTCAAGATCTCCAAACTGGAGGGAGCAAAATATATATATATGTAGATGCATCCTTTAACGGTGCTTAGACACATCAAGTTCCTTGAGGATTTAACTCGTCAGCTTAAACAGTAAAAAGTAGAAATCAAAACGAACGAGCACCTACACAAAACGCGAACACAATATGATGACCTGCACTTCTAGAAGCAGTCTCAAACGCAAAGATAAATTCATACTACGCAGAGCTTGAATATTCTTTTTCGTTAGAGGCATTTAGTCGAAGAAAGCTTGAAGAAATCAACAAATAAAACTTCGCAAACTTAGCGCTCCAAACTAATCTTCTACCCTAACAGTCAAAAAGACGACCTCTATGGCGGAATGGCGGCTCTTAATAACTTTCTCAATCTGCGATAATTACGTGAACGTGGTTAAGTTGATTGTGAATGGGCAATACTCAATTAATGCTCACTACTGATGTTGCAGCATTTTTCACTCAGCCACTACGCTTCATCTTCTTAGGTTAACGTCTCTTAATGATCGAGGTAATTGGGCATAATTTAGAAGTAAACCAGTAAACGAATTCCTGAAACATTTTCGGATGTTAGAATTCAATTTATTATGTCCCCTTCCCCAATGTTGCTTAATTATGCTATTTTCTTCTTATTTTAAAAAGCTTACATTCTATCATCAATGATATGGGAAACTTAAAAGTTTAACTGTTTAAGCTTATGCAGTGAGCCTTGAATTTCGGGCATTAACGCCAGGTGAACTGAACACACTGCGAGAACTTAAGGCATTGCGTAATACTTAAATGCTCAGTCCTCTATTCCTCGAGGAGGTTTGCTTTTAGATTCCAGTTCTCACCTCAACAACTCAAAAAATAAAAAGAGAGGAGTCACTGAAAGACAGACAGACGGACACGAACACATACACACACACTTACGCGCATACGCCCGTCGGTCGACAAAACTTGCTTCGAACGCATAGAATTCACAAACCCCAGCAGGTTCCTACAGTTGAACGAGAAATTTGAGCCAAAAGCCGAATTTCACTGACGGACTTCCATCAGTGACGCGTTACCTTGGAAGACTGAGGCATTAGCAAGAAAACAGTACTTTCATTTACATACTTGTTTAATTATTCCACGTCGCACATAGGAGAACTCTATATGTGAGTATGTATGTTAAACACGAAACAGTTGGAGAGAGGCGACAAAGGAAACGAAAAGAAAGAACACCTACAAAACTGACAACTAAATACTACATAGGTAACACAAAAAAACTCAGTGCAGAAAATGCAAAAAAAAACATGAGAAAAAGTAGCAAGAATATAGGCAATAAGGATTTGCATCAAGGCGAAATCCAAAAAGGTTCAAGCATCCTATAAAATTATCTGCTTCTACGATAATCTCGATGTGAATATTCAATAGCCGGGTCTCATCCAGACGTCATCTATCCGGTGGAATAAAATCTTATTCTGGAATTCAAAGGCTAGTGAGCGAAGAAATAGGACTGCCCATAGATAGAAGAGAGAGAGGGAAATCGATCATCATGCAATGGAAAGAGGTGCTGCAAAACGATATAGGAGACGACCTTGTTTAGTGCGTCGATGAGACGGCAACTCGAAGTGGAGGTGAGAAATACAAAAACTAGAATCAATCATCATCACATTCGCATATAGCAAAAATCGTGAATGCTTCACTTAGCGATGAGCGCATTCGACGTTACTCATTGAAGAAGAGAAAGAGAAACGGTCCGCAGTTTACTTGCTTGTTTGCTTGCCGATTCGCACTCTCATAGATCGGCATTGCTGCTTTCTTGATCGTGAAAACGATGCACCTTTTTTGAAGTGCACCACTCGATGTGTGTCGTCGACGCATAATCAGTGACAATTACATTCGCCTTTAAATAGTGCTCGTGAACGATGAAAGGAAATATGGATCGTTGATGATGGAGGAACGCGTCTACGAAATTTGATTTTGCATTCTACAGTTGGAGGTGTCTATCCGGTATTGCCTCTAGTGCTTACGCACCGAACTTGGATATGATTTCAAAGGAGGAAACAACGTTTATTAATGAGAACTTCATCTTGAAGAAGCAACAAAAAACATTATTGTACAATGAATTAATACAATACATCACTTTCATTTACAATTATTCATTGCAGTGCATTTCAGTTATGCTGCAATTATGCGTTGCTACAATAATGAATGAGTCTTTGCCAATGCTAATGAATTCATTTAATTATATAAAATGAAACTTTTAAAGAAGCAATAAAGCTATGTGAACGATACTTTTGAGGTGGAAAAACATTTTAACTACTCTTATGGGTCTATGAATTTAAAAACAGCAGTAATATAGATATATTCGAATGATAGTTTAGAAAGCTCGGTTGATACTGAGAAATGCTCAATTTCATCTCAATGTGATAACTAAATTTCTTCAGAAATAATCTTTTCACGTACCACATACAATACGCATATTCAAATTGAGAAGCACACAATTCAATGAGAATTGCTAATTTTCATAGAATAATCTAAGTGGAGCAGCATTCATTAGACGGTTATAGCAATCAATATCGATCAATGTTTATCGATCAGTTTTTATCGATCGAGATGGCCAAATTACGGAACATTTTGCGTAATTTGGCCATCTCGATCGAGAGCATTAGACGATGAATCTTTATTGCGAATTTCATTTGCAATATTAGCGAAGAACTTTTTAAACTATATTCCTACGTTTATAGAGACCAACTTTCGTTGTGAACACTATCGCAAGACAACGATCTTCCGCTTAAGTGTATCATGTTTCTCGTTTAGTTCTCAATGAATTTCGAATGATGATCACCGAATCGATTTGTGAATAGCAGCACTTGCTTGGTAATATTACAGCACGTGTAGTTTCATTTCTGTTCCGTTAAGTTGCGTTATTTTAGGCGATATTCACTTTAATTATCATTGAATAAATCAACGATGAATAAATGCAATAATATAAGTTAATATTCGAATAAAGTATTATTCTTCTCCAACATCTGCATAGAATATCAAATTTCCCGGATCGGAGTTGTTGTCGCATCCAGAAAACATGCGTATACGATAAACATGAAACATTTCCCCTCCAACATATCAACCTTCATGCGAAGTGTGCTCGATATAAGGCGAATTATGTGAGTTAACTTATGTGGAGTGAATTTTGAAGTAATTGAATGATTAGCGTCGATTATGCGATGCTAATCATATAAAAGAAATACTTCAAATATTCGATGCGGAGAATTTCTGAAAGAGTGAAATTACAAATGGGGCAAATTTTTGCGTCGCTTTGACGATATCGACGCTGCAAAAGAACACTTTTCTGTCATATAACGAAGCTTCCTAAGCCGATACTTCGCGGAAACGAGAATTATTCTCTTCGAAGCGTTTTATGCGTATTGATTGCGTGAAATTTATTAAAATTATCACAGTTATATTTGTCGTCGATCTATGCGAATATTTTGAAATTCACTCTATTCTCATCATTCATCGTTGCACGAGGTATCCAACCCGCTAATGCTATGAAACTTAACCGCAGTGATGTGGAGCTAACGCAACGTTCACCACATATCAACGAATCAGCGTCACTTAGTGGGGGTTCTTTCTGTTTTTTTTTTTGGACGTGATATGCCTAAAACAATATCGACTATCCTAAAATTAATTCATCGAATTTAGTATATAGAGGAGGGGGGGAGGCATAATTCAAAAATAGAAGCTTTGTTGTATAGAAGTAAGTGATAACTATACTCGCAGTAAATGATAACTTACACGCATTGTATTTCAACGATATTATCGAATTAGCGTGGAGGTCGTTAGTGCCGAAAACTTGTGGAGAGATTGTATCGCTTGCAAATTGCCTATACGAGTAAATTTGTAATGAGGGCATATTAGTCGCTCTCCACTTCGCAAATGAAGGAAGCTGTCCCGTTTAACGTGAAGAAAACGCCAATTCAATCTTGCAATGAGTAATTCTGTCGTTGTCGTTGTTTTATTCGTCATACGCAAAGCGAGTTCATTAAATTCAAGAAAATGGACGATGCACAACTAGAAAAAGCTTGAAATGTCGTCGTATAGCGATGTTTGAGTTAATTAATAATTAGTCATTGTTGAAAACCTGAAATTGTCACATTGTCACATGCGAGAGCGAGGTATGCGGTCACAGCGGATAGTGAAACAACGTTGCAAGAGCATCGTCACGATGTATCACTACAGTGCTGTTATGGGCACTTATAAGTGCACGATTATCGAAATGAAGTTTTCGAGTAACGTTGAGGGGTGTTGTATTCTATGCGGTCGCATGATATCCTCGCTGCTCTCGCTTTTCAAGTATCCTATTCTATCGTATATATCTTATCGTTGATATTTCCTAAGCTTAGCTTTCATTTATATAAAAAGAAAGAATGCTTTCTTATACAAAAAAGAACGAGGTTTTCATTTTTCATATTTTAATCTATTTTCCGTCAAAATTTATTGATTATTTCCGCTCTTTCAGAAAGGTGAAGTGCTATGCGATGAGATTCAACTTTATTAAGAGGAGTTTTTTTTTATTGATGCAATAAAATTGGATATGAGAGAATTTAATACTTTATTTATTCTTTTCGCTAATTCTATTCTCTTGTTTCGCGTTATAGCCGATATAGTTCAACGGCATTGTGAAATCTATAATCTCATAAGGTATCATTGAGAGAACGCTAATCAATGATAGATATTCGATTAGCGGTTACTTTTATGAAACTGTCCTCTCATCTTATTGAAACCCATTGGATATAGGTTGTATGATCGGAGAGAATTGTGCAGCATCACTCGAGTGAGCAAAGAAAAATGAACGATGTGCGAAGATTTCCACTATGGAGATGTCACAACTGCGTTGACGTCAAATGATACCTCTGTAAAATTCTAAAAATGAATTGCGTCGCGAGAAGGAAATATATTCTTGTGCCGAGCGTGGGCTTTCTCATCACTTTGAGATGGGATCGCTCATTCATAATACCATTAGAATCGTTTAGACTTTTATACAATAGCACTAATATTTATGATCTTCATAATAAGGTATATTTGTGAAATATCTTTATTAGATATCTGGTCGATGTCCTTACGTCGATATAATTTCACGATATGGTATATTGTGTTTAATTGTCTAAATTCATTCGTATTTGATTATAGAGATGTGCTAAAGGTGAATTAGAGCATAGTCGTATCAGCGGGCAACTTGAAAAGTCGGCACTTAATGTGAACGGCATCATGCCTACAGTTTGCCTTCGATCTGAAATGCTTTCAGTTGCAACGATGGGTGATCAGTCACGCGGGCGCATGGTACGTCCACCACGGGAATTTTTCAATGCGCCACGTTATCCGGTTTGTGTCTCCCATTTCGCTTAAAGCTCTAATTTCACACTTTATCGTCGTTTAATTAGAAAGATTAGCGAAAACGTTTTAATAACATTAATTTATGCGTTTATCTCTTTGCACAAAGTTTGAGCTCTTTATCTATTTTGATGTTTTATTGCCTCTTTTTCTTAATGCTCACCGGAAAGTCAGTGGAAATGAAATTAAAAGAACTAATTCGTAAGATATTCGATTGTTGAGAAGAACTGTGAAGCGCATTTTCTGCTTCAATAAAAGCTTTTTAAAAGATTGCTTCATTGAAGAGACTTAATCATGACTTCTACGAAGATGCCGAGAGGATAACCGTTTTAACGCGTCCGACGTCGATTCTCACAAAATCGAAAGGTATCTCATTGATTCTCTCCTATAAGTCCACCTGGAGGAATATTTTCCCAAAATATAGATGAATCGAAGATACGATATGCTGTTCATTATGATTATCAGTTGCGAATGAAGTTTCACTATGCGTTCTGTTTTGTATTTTCTCACAGGGGTGTTTTTTTACTTTTTCTCACATTGTAGCCTTTCTCATGTAAACTATGCGATATCACCCGTCTCGTCCTTTGATTCCTTTTATTTCTTTCATCGTAGACATCCTTCTTTCCTCATCGTTACAGATCCGTTCCCAATCAAATGATAGGTCGTATTTTGTTTTCGCTGCATAATCGTTTGCTAGTATTGTTTCTAAGCAGTTCACAACGTTCACTTAAATCCCATTCATCTCTGATTCGGTATGATTGACCAAGTTGCTGAGGATCGTCAGAGCGCTCTTTTTTTCGTCTGTAGATGTTTGCCACTCGATATACATAAGCCTTAGACTGATTATCTCCGTTCAGCAGTTAGTTTCCGGCAGGAAACCTCAACAACACCGTTGTGTTCTACTGCAAGTAATTGCTAGATGGAATGAGATTTATACGAAATTGAGTAGCATGAGTGAGGTTAGCGTGCAACGTTTGCAGTCAACCAATTTACTTCAGTAAGCTTCGTTAATATTACCAAACTCAATTTGTTGACATATGGTAAGTTCCTATGCGTTCCGTGACGTGGCGAGGTTTATATTAGCACATCCATCATATGCAGCTTTCCTAATTATCTCATATCTAATAATTTTTTATTCGTTATTGACCATTTCTCCAAAGGTGATTACTTCTGATGTGATGAAGTTGTTCGTTGGATTTATTTATGGTTATTTTTTTCCAGAACCAGCGCAAAGCATCGAAAATGTACGCATATTGCAATCGAATGCGACGACGTCACGAAGCGTTGCATGCTCTTCTCCGTCTTCTTCTCATGTATACTTTTTCTAACGTTGATTTCGAAATGTTTTTGTGTTCTTCAGCAGTTCTTCAAGTTCAGGAAGCTAGCGTCACTAAGCTGAATTCCCAGATTATTATGATTTACATATTATTGTAATGTTCGGATGAGAAGCGCATTGCACATCTTGCAATATTCACTCTCCTATAGCAAACCGATCTTTATTTATTTATTTTTCTAAGTAGCCTTAGGAGCCAAGAAGATCTGTTTTTAAAACAGAATATTGGAAAGAAATGGTTGATCATTTTTAGTTCTTATGTCGAGATATCAACTATTCGAATTATTTTCTTAAGCAGCGATCTCATTTTACTGAAAAATTTCCTTCCGTTCACCGCTATAGCAATGGAGAAAATTTCTGCTTTCAGTTTGCATTTCATTTTCATATATTCTGAAGAATGTGTAGAAATTCTTATGCAACACAACTGTCGGAAATATAAGTCACTATGGAGTAATTTAGATGAAAAAACTATGGAGCAATTTTTTTTGCTCTATAAAAGAGGTGAGAAACGAAGGTTGGTCTATTTTATTCCTATTTTATGCAAAGATTTCATGATGGGGAATGCTTTATTATAAGGGATCACGTTGAGAAATGCTTACATTAATTGATTTCAAATGAAAAACTATTGAAAACGTTTGTTTTGTTTCCGATAATCCGAGAGGTTTCCTCACCAAAGCATCAAGTAAAATCAACAATTTCATCTTGTATTCGTGATTTGTTTTATTAAAGTTGAAAATGATGATCTCTTGGTTTATATCTATCATCTATCTCTTCGCAGTTCGTTGCAGTTAACTGTTTTAGGCCAAAATTCGCCACTTTCTAATTCCTAGCAGATGCTAAACGTAAAATTTCACATGATAAAAGCAAACTGCCGTGAATTGCTATGAGATTGCCATGAATAATTTTCTTTCATTGATTCATTGCTAATGAAATTTAGTGTTTAGCGCTAAGCTCTAAGAATTTGAGAATTTCACAATTTGTGCTTCGTAATTTCTCTGAATTTCTATTCTTTCCGATTATTGTCCGCCAAAACTTCAACTCTTTTTGGTAGTCTCCTGAAAGCCTATTTCCTCAAAAGTACCGCAATTTGGGGGTATCGTTCGTTCGTCGCATTCTGTTAATGGGTTAGGGGATTGCAGAAATTTAAATACAATATGGAAGTATGTGGTAAAATTCTCTGTATATTATATACTTTCGCAGCATGTGGACTCTATAATTTCTAGCACTGCAATAATCTTTTATACACTATAGCAATACCGTCAAATGCAATTCACATTTAAGTGTGGGAGATGAATGAATTCTTTCGGCGTAAAAGAGAAATTCGTCTTTTTAAGGCAGCTACTATCACTATCATGAAGGTATTTCGGTATTCCGAATTACTACTTCAAGATTCCAGAAAGTTTCGAGGTAACTTTTTCCGCTTTATTTTCAACAGAAATCAGGCTCATCTCAAGTTTTGCGCATAAGAGAGGCGCAATTGGATGTACACATCAGCTGTTGTGATGATTATATTTGATTAAGGTGCCACCACCTTCGGTGCTGTCCCGACCATCGAGCACGTCATCTCTTCCGACCAAAGGAACGCAGCTCACCATTTTGAACTCATCTCGCAGCGAGAAGATACCACGTAAGTTCTTTAAGTGAATACAAATGATGAGTCAACTCGGCTCAGTTCTGCTGCCGTATTATGCCATATTAGGGCTTGTATTTAGCATGAATATTCTGCGTTGCTTTGGTGAGCATACGGCCATTTTTATGTGCGAGGCATGCAGACACGGTTTGAGGCGAACTTTCTGGTTCGCAGTCCACGTCTGCGGTTCTCCAGGAGTTCCCGAAAATCTTTTTCTCAAAGCGGAATTGTTATCTAATTCTTCCACATATCGATTTGCAGTAGATAGTATTTCATAGATAAATTTCTTGTGTACTTGCGAACATAACTATATGATGTTGAGGGCAGTTTGCTTATCAGGGAAAGAATTTTGTTGCCAATGGAATTTGGATTCGTTGCAAATGCTTTTGTTCAAAGATTGAAGTAGACACCCTTTATTGACGGAAAATTAAATTTTCCTTCCAGAATCTCGATTAAGCCGTTTGTTGCGGTTGATAAGGGTTTTTTTTTCTCCAGCTAAAGGTCAGTTTTACTAGTATTTTAATTATTTTTTGCAGTGAATGAAGATATTCAGAGAAGCAATTTGATTTCGAAATCTTAAAAACATCTTAAACTGTTGCTTTAATATGCTTTTTTAAGTGTCACTATTTGTCATCGATAGCATAATTCAATTAATTTCTCATCATATTAAGCGTCTAGTAAATATTTTTTCAAGCTTATCGGATATCGATCTATCTTTTTCTCTTCGTTATTTTTTATTTAGCGCTCTTTTTCTTGCCATAATTTGCCGTTTTATATCTCGCTTGATGATGCTATTTCTACGGAAACTCATAATATTGTTTTGGTGATTTTTTTGTTCGGACAATGAATTTAGCATCGAATTGTATTTGAAATAGGAAAAATGGGATTAATTTGGCAAAACTTAGATATTTTTTCCTCAATTTTCTGGTTGATATTGCTGAGCTATCTACTTTCCTATGATCGTCATGAGCACTGCGTTGCATCACTTAGATCATTGAGTGCGTGCAAAGGCTTTTTATCAACGGGTCTTATTTTGGTTCATAAGGAGTTCAGTTTGTTTTTAATAAGTGGAGGCTAATATATATTAAAAAAGTTAAGCCAATTAATGTCTGAGGGAAAACTCGTTTGATTTAAGTTTGATTTGCCGTTTTTTTTTAGCAGACAGAAGTTGATCGATATACAAATTATTGCTATTCTTGGTTGCCATGTACGGGGTTTGGATCTTTTATCGGAGGGAATTTTGTTTTGAAGAAATGTCACATGGTACCGACCAATAAAGCTCCAATAATGAGAAAGGATGCAACTCTAATTAATGATGTTTGATGAAACATGATTTGCAAGTAGAATCGAAGGGGGAGGGAAAAACGACTTCCCCATGGAATAATGTGTAATTTTTGCAAACTGATTACTATTTTCAGAAATTGCACGAAATGTATCGACAGCTCAGACTGCGACCTCCGATACTATCGTCCCACATATGAAAGCGGCGATCCGTTTAATTGGAGATAATATGGAGTTTACTGACTATGTTGAGGTTATCGAATATTTCAATTCATCTCAGCTTATTTGATACGCAAAAATCAACCAGCGATATGAATAGTGATTAATATTTCTCACGAATTCACACTCAATGTTTTCGTAAGCGAAATCGCAATATGCTCATATTTATGGTATAGATAGATGGTCATTAATTAGGGGTAAAATTCTCAACGAAGAAGAGGTGAATTTGAGTTCATTTGAGCGTAAATTCCCCTACGAATCATAAGTTGAAAAATTCTACACATATAGACGAATTTCGCCCCATCGAAATGGATTCCTTTAAAGAAAAGTAATGTTTGTAGAATATATGACGCAGTATTAATATGATGAAAATGGCTTAATGAGTTTGAATGGATTTTTCTCTATATTGATACGATTGCTTCGTTCATGAAACTTTCGAGTAGATGTGAGCGTTTAAACTCGGATTGTTTTAAATGCAAGCATCGTTAGGGACTAATACAATAGATCGAGGAGATGCACAGAACCTGGTAAGCATTTCTCACGTATCGCTCTTGTGGCGGCGCTTATCACTTGCACAAATGAGTTGTGAATCACAAGGGGATCACATTTATAATCATGATTTGATGTAGGAATGCATCGTGAGTCTATTGAAAAGCCATCGTAGAGCGTCGAAACGGGTGGAGGAAAGAATCTTAGGGACTCAAGAGAGGTTTGTAGAAAAACTTGAAGGGATTGGATAGTACCCAAAAATACAACTTAACCTATAGGCAGTGCAAGTCACCGCCGGAAATAACTAGTTGAAATTATAAAAAAAAAAACGGCGAAATGGTAAAAAGATTTCGCAGGACATATTCATACAAAATTTTTTTTCTCTCAAGCATTTGCTTAAATAATGCTGAAGGCAGTGAGTGAAAAAACGGTTATATAGGCATCGAATGTATCACTGAGGATCGTTCTTTACCTTCGACGCAAAATCTCTCTTTTTTGCCCTCTTTGTTACTCGCCTTTTTTTTCATGCATCATGAAGTAATTACAGAAGTCGGTTGATTTATTCCCAACACCCTTAGGCGTAGTACTTCATGAGAGCTGAAGTAATTATTGTTTTCTTCAAACTAATTTGCAGTAACTTTTCGTACGTTGGGGATGCTTTAATTTCGTTTTTATCCTCTACTCATTCAAAGTATATGGAGGCTGAGGGTAACTCATACAGAGTTAGAGTTATACAAATGGGCAATTCACCTACTAAAAGGTCATGAAACTTGATGTTGCGTTGATCTTTTAAGACCATCGGAAACACTGAAGGATAGTTAGAGATTCACTGATTCACTTACTCGTTTGAAATGAAGCTCTGAAAAGTCTAAAATGATAGGTTGAATATAAACCTCACTCTTTGTTAGTTGACAGTTGGATCCTGTTTGAAGTCGGATCGTTTAAGGAATATTTGTCGGATTCGAATACAAATTTCACTGTGATCGGCGCCGTAGGACCTCAAGGAACTGGTAAATCGACATTGCTGAGTATGATAGCGGGTAATGACCATCAAGATATGTACAGGTAATTTTTGCGTTTTTAGATAGGCTATTTCTGCATTTTGTGAAGCTTGCAATCTGTCGGCATTTTGTTTTACCGACACTTGTTGGTTGTAAATGATCGTGGTCTCAGATCACGCTCAGCCTGATATCTTCTGAAGCGGTCAGTAGGCACTGAAATGTAGTATTGGAATGGGACGTGGTTTGTATGCAGTGTTGAGCACTTCACTAATGTTTATAACGAGCTATTTTAAAAGAACCCACCTGAAGTATCTACATGCTTGTCTGGTTAACGATATGAGTGAATGCTGTTGTGTGAATGACGATAAAATGCTTCTGAATTGAGGTGGATAGACAGCGGCGGTATGATAACTTTGGAACGTGAACGCAGCTAGATCCATTTTCTTTTAGACATTATGCATTCCGGCCTGCATCTCGTGAAGCGGTTGAATCATGTCGTCATCAGTCTTCTAAAATCAGCATTTATGTCTCGAAGTCGAGGCTCATCCTGCTCGACTGTCAGGTGAGCAACTCTTAGTGCACTTTTTTTTTTGAATTTGAATCCACAAGAGCGAATACGTTGGTTGTATGTCTTTTTATCAATCTGTTTAAAAACCTGAAACGGAGAATATGAGAACGGACCTCGTTGGAGGGGACGTCAGAACAGAATACCAGTGTCGGTTTCGACGGTATGATACCTTGCATATTACATTCATCGTTTTCTGATTCTGAAGTCAGTCAGTTTACTAGCAAATTCTCGTGCTTCTTATCGTCATTCCGAACTCGATAGTTCTTTGTAAGCCCTCTCCTCCCTCCTCCCTCTCCCCCCCTCCCCTATATAGCATCGATATTAATGCCATTAGACTTAGCGCAATGAAACATTGATGATGAGATATGAGATGTTTCACAGTACTCATTTTTTTCTGTTTGCACCCATTTTCCATTCGGTAGTCGTTACTCACTTCCGTGATCATGACAACTATTCAGGCATCATTCTCAACAGCGATCCTCGATGAATTGATTCGCAACGGTCGGCGAGGATTTCAGCCAAAGGTTGCCGATTTTTGCGACAGTCGAGTCGAAAACCATGTAGAGATCGAGGTTCTTTTTTTATTTACCACAGCATATATGGAGAAGTGTAGGGCAACGAATCAGGACATAATGCAAAATAAGGGATGTTAACGCTGGTTTTTACAGTGGCCTTTACAAAAAATCGAAGCAGTTTCACTTACCATTTGATAATGTGTCGATCATTTCTTATATTTTTTCCCGTCTTCCGCCAAATTTCCGCATTCGTGACTGCGGTATATGTGAAATTTTTTCGTCAGGTAAACGGTTGAGGTTTCAGTCGATCCAGTTGATCTCTTTTATGATGCAAGTGTGCCACACAATTCTTTTATGCGTCGACTGGTTTATTGATCTTGACGTCGTTCGTCTTGTGCGTGCATCCGAAATGCTCCGAACCGTGCCGATCTGGACATCTGACAAGTTCAAGTTCAAGCCCAACAGAACCGTTAATCTTGGTTAGTGGTTTACATTGTATAGTGGCTGCGGGAAAAAAAAAACAGCCGGTAGCCTTTCTCACATCCAAAAGTTAGGCCTCGAAGTCCAGGTGTAAGATTGATAGCTTTTCATTGTTTAATTGGCTGGCGTTGTGTTGTGGTGTTATCTGAGAAATTTGAATGTGAAGTTTAATCGCCTTTGCGAATTTAATCCAGTGAGGTCTTAGACTAAACGGACACTTTTCAGCCACGTTTCCTTCCATCTCCTCTGATTTGGTGCTTATATTTGCTAGCGCCTATACGGTTGCAAATAACGGAGACAATCTCTCTCTCACGGTTAGACTGCAGAGAAAAAATAATTTTTGCACACTTTTGTTAAGGCTTCTAACGTATCCTGAAAGGCTTATGTTAGAATTGCAGTTTTGGTCCATCAGCGCGCCAAATCAGAAGATTTTGAGCCCGATATATTGCGTTATCGATGTGATATGCTAAAGGGGATGTTCGCCGAATCGAAGTTGAACGTTGAAGGCCTTTTAAATCTTGGAGCAATGGGACATGATGTCCACAAAGGTGGCAGTATCAACATCAACTACGTTCTCTTGGCAGATATGAAACCAAGAATGAAGCTAGACGTGGCGCAAACTTGTATGCTCTTGCTGTTGTCATTGTTTTGCTCTCGCAAAGGGGGTGAAGATTAAGTCGACAAAATAGAATAACAGTTATAGTTTGAACAGTTTCTTGTGTGTTGCCAGCAGCGAAAAGGGGGAGCGCCTTAATTGTGAAGGAGCACCCAGAAAACTGTGCGTGAGGAAACAGATCTGCTTCTTGTTAATATATTTGAGCGCTTATGTGAGGACATTTGGGTAGGTGCAAGTTTTGTTACCAATGGGAATTACTGGATGAAATGTTGATTACGTTGGTTCGCAACAGAATATTGCGAGGTGATATTTTTAGTTCATTTATATTCTCATCCAAATTGTAAACGAACGAAACATCTGAAGTGGTAATGGAAATTTGCCGACAAATATTTTCTTAATATAAAGATTAGGACCTTATAGAATAATTTCCTGGTATATTACTGAAAGCATGTTCACTTCGAAGTTGTGGATTTTACTAGATAACATTGAATTTGAATGACGAAAAATATTGCGAAGTTGAGCGTTCGTTCAAATTTATCGAGCATTCGGCTTACACCAATTTTGGAACAGTACTCTAATTTTCGAATATTGCACTGGCTCAGTTTTTTAACAATCTTTTTTAGTGTAATTTAAAGAGTGTTTCGACGAGAATGACTGTCTTATTTTCTAGCGAATTCGTTGACACAGCAGTCAGAAGGGCTTCACTTGCACTCTCCGGTGATCGATTACGAATTCGTATTGCGTACACTGCGGATCGACATTCAGCGATTACCGAAGGATAGCTTTACAGTTGGCGAATCGTATCTCACCGAAAAACGATGGTTGCAATTTTCATAGTTTTTTCCAATTTTTTGCACACACAAGTGCATATATCTTTCTAGTTACAGATCATTTTTCTTAAGTTTTCTCGAATTCTCTGCATAGTGATCCGCTGATCACCGACGTTTTTTTGCTGAGGTGAATGTAATAATATGAGAGGCCGTGAAAAAGTGGGTGAGCGGTCTGGTGTTAAAAGCGATTCGTTTAACGCATTGCAACGAAGTTCGTAACACCGTTGTTCCTTTTTTAGTTCTGAAAAAGGTCATGCTGCTTGCAAGATATGAGTTCTCGTAATATTTGCAGCATAGTTACACTTTCGCATTGAATAAATTTTCTGGGACATATAAGTTTCGTAGATTTAAAGGTGGGTCTTCTCTCTACGAAGGTAGCAGGTCTCACTCATTCGCAGCGTCACTATGAAACAGCGGAAGCCAAGTCTTGTTGTTTAGACTGAGGCCGACATATTTACATATTCAGGTTCAGTGAAAAGTGAAGCGTTATTTCTATCAGAAGCTTTTTAAAGAATTCTTTTGAGAGAGGTGGGAGAGAAGAATCGGGTTGTTGAGATTGCATTTATGATATCGATAATTTTTCTACATGATAACACCATCGTCAATAAAGAGCCATTGTGGGCGCTTTTTCATACATTTTTATCGGTGAAATTTGTTTGCGAAGTAGATGGATCGAAATATATAGGTGAGTAGGTAATCCAGGTTGTAGTTGGGATAGGAGTTCGTGAACTTTTCGGGGTTGTTCTTTTTTCTTTTCTTCTGTTCAGATGTTCATAATGGACTGAAAACACATTCGGCATTCATGGGCTAGTTGGCACTTTCGTTCTCTCTTAATTTTTTCTTTTTTTTTAATATAGGTATTTAAATAGTGAGTGATGTTTGAACAGCTGTAATCTCCGTTGACCTATTGTTGCGGCCGTTTCGTCCACACTGGTAGACAGACCGAGCGCCCTTTGCGTTTACCAAATAGATAGCCTCTTACTGAAGAGACTGCTTAGTGGTAATTTCTGGTAGAGAACAATAGGTTCAAGTTTTTCAATCATCTTTCGAAATGATACAGTTAGATTTATTACTAACCTAATTGTATTTCCGATTGTTGATTCATGTTGAAGTTTATTTACCCAGCGCGATATGCGAATGATAACCATTTTGCGAAAACTGTGCTAGGCCTACGGCAAATTGTAGCTGTCGTCCCATTTAGATAGGAGAGCCCAGTTGAGGCACACCAATGCTTGCACATAAGTTCTTCTAATAAGCTTCTTGTGCCCGTGGTTAGTGCGATCTGAGCGGTGATCCATGATCCGTGTCACTGGTTTCGCAAGCAGTCCGGTGAGCTATGAAGGGGCACTGTCGAGAAGGTTGTTAGATGAAGGAATGAACGGAATCTTCTTGAGAAGGTACGAATGAAAGCGAGTCTTCCTTTCTGTTTAATAATGCATGCACTTCTATCCAAGAAAGTTATAATTAGAGAGAGTTCTTTCTCAACAAGCGCCAAATGTAGCAAATAACTGGGACATCATCTGATGCTTTTAGCTGCCGCACTTGTGATGTTGCTCGTTATGTGCAGCTGAGCGCCCTTAGGGGAACTAATCCAGTCGCTCTCCGTAATGATTTTTTGTTGATTGTTCCCAATTCTGCACTTTCCATCCTACAACAAGCCGTTATAAGATACGCTGATTTAATTCTAGGTATAGCCTGGCAAGCAAACTGTGGAGGAGTACATTTACAAGTCAGGATGTCACGAAGTTTTCATCGATACTTTCATCCGTTGTTTGATGTGGTGACCGATTTGCAAACAATTGCGATGCAGAAAAGTTCTTCAGAGGGGTTTCTGGATGCATCTTGCTGGTGATCTATCAAGAACTGGGTCCTCACCAGTTAACAGGTTCTCTGTTGTGTCACTTTATTTTTCTTTTTCTCGGTCCAGCTTTTTCCATTCGCTCGAAAGTTCCGTTTTCTGATGATGATGTGGAAGTGCTTCAATTATCGTCTTGCAAAAGTAAGCAGCATTTGGCGTTGTTCATATATCTGATCATCGACTCACGTTATCTCAACTTCGCGATGCTGCAAAACCAATGCAGATTCGTTGGAAATCCCGCATAAAATGTTGAACTTTGATCTTTCACCGACACGCCGTAAAAAGTATTTCATTAATTGAGCTATTTAATATCTTTTCATAAAACAGCTTTTGAATTAGATAATTTCGCCCGACTCTAAAGAGACATAATTGCGTTAAGCGCATTCAAGCTGGGCTGGGATTAGCTATGTTGCTCGCTAGCTTTGGTTTACTAAGCCCTGTGTCAGATTAAGGTGTTTCAGGTTTACGATTGGTGTATGGGACGTAACCCTATTTTAAACCGAGGTGCACTTCAGCGTTCTTACACAGCTCTGTGTTCACAGGAAGAGGACATTATCTGCGCACCCCCTATCGAAGAAAATTTGGTTAGCGGTCGGTGGTCGTGCTCAGTTGTGATGTATGAAAGGTTCAAGCTGTGCTCGAATATCCGCATTGTGTGTTGCTGCGAGGGCTTCTGTCTATATATGAATGGTAGAGAGGGGAAGGGAGAGGGGTTGGAAATTCTTTCCTAATGAACATTTCACTACCTAATGTTGCACTTGAATTACCTCCTTTTCTGCTCAGTTCCAGTCCAGTCGGAATTTGGGATCCCTCTTATACGATTGTTTTGGAATATTAGGAGCTAATATTAAATTGTTTGATTTAAGGGACACAGGAATGACATGAGGGAATTACGATGCGGAAACGGATGTTCCAGTAGGAAACTATTTGTGTTTCGTTGTCATCAAAGTTTCAGCGTCAAAAAAGCAGTCATAGAACGGCATTTATCCAACAAAATCGACGATCGGAGACTTTTATCCGTATTAATTATTGTAGCTTGTTTAATTCTTTACAACAAAGTCTATGCAGCCATTTATTGGCATATTTACGAGTGATCAATTGGCTTCGACATTTGCATTATTTAAACGAGATGCGGCATTGTTCTCTTTTTTTAATGTCGCCTCTGAGATTTACATCTGATGTTATTTGTTTATCTATATCTCTAAACACATTGTTTATGAAAAGACAAATAAATATTTAGTGATGTTAACGCGTTTATTGAATCTCTTTAAAATGTTTTATCGTTGTGCAGTTTATCTCATCTTTTTTTTACGATTTCCTAAGCGAATTTAGGAGGTGTTGCTTCCGGGATTTTTCGATATGCTACGGATGCTGACGGATATATAGCTTGAACCCCGAACTGAGGTCTGCTGACGCTTCAGACAGTTTTACAGTTCATACCCATAAGCAAATATTACGATGAGAAAACATTTTTCTACGCACGCAAAGATGAGTTTAGAAGTGAATTTTCCGCTTGTTTGTCGGCTTTATTTGCGTCATTTACGGATTGAGCTTTTTGGATCGTTCAAGTTCGGTCATGAGAACTGCTTAGTCGACTTATCTGTACTGTTATTCTTTTTGATCAGTATATTCTTTCTAATTGTATTTCTATTTTCATTCAAATTTTTACTTCTTTAAATTAGCAGCGTTTCAGTTTGTTTCAGATTTCGTTCCATAGAAATTTGCCAATTTAAACGGATTGTTGTTATGTTCGCAAATCGTAGCCAAATTTCATTTTCACGAAAGCTGCACAGTCTCTTTGCATTTCTATCGAGTGAAGCACCGGTTCCTTAATATTAAAGGATTAATTTTCTATCGCATTTAGTTGGATTTCAGGAGGAGTTTTTTTTTTTCAAGAAAATAGACTGCTGTGCTCGTGTAGATGTGAAGCAACAATGAGAGACTGAGGTGGTGGAGCAGTATAAGTTGGCAAAATTTTATGTTTTTAATTACTGCAATGCATATTTTGCCTCCACGTTGTCAATTCGGGTGCCAAATTGTGTTGCTGTGTATCTTTTGGTATTCGGTCAGTTCAGCGTCGAGTATCATCAATAAAATTACTTTACAAGTAAGTGTATATTCATTTCTTGCATTAAATAATCGTTTCTAAGAATTCATTGAGTAGGCAGAATGCGGAGGTTTTAACGTCGCAAAATTAGCGATAAAAATGAGCTAATAACTGAAGAATTTCATGAAAAATGCATTATGAACTAATGATGATCGTCTGCATACGCTTATTTGAGCCATATCACTAAATAGAAAATTAATATTGTTTTGTTTAGAGAAAATAAAATTCACTCCTAATTATTCGAAATTTTACTAATTTTGTCTATATTTTATTTTCTTGAAATGAATCGAAAATATACGAAAACATTGAAATAATATGAGAGTGAAATTTGATTTCGAAGTTAATTAATTCAGGTATAATTTATTCGCTTTCATAAGACAAAGTCCATATTCACTCATGTGGTTTAGATAAAATACACCTAAGGTATACTACTTGGATAAGTTCGATAATAGTTTCTGCTACTCTAGTTGTCCGATTTCATGTTGTAGCATCGATTCTACAAATAGATCTAGCTGCTGCCATTGTGGTATCTTTAAGCTTCTTTCGAATTACGAGTAGACGAAGTAATTTCACGTTTTATTTCAGAAGTACCCTTATCCGATGACAGTTGCACTTGCATCGCTTTCGAGCATTCCCCTATATTCGAGTCCGTTATTGCGATTTTGGCAAATTAAGAAATGTCATGTGTCATCTTATCATATGACTCGGTATGTAATACCGATATCTATTGGGAAGGCGTTTGCAGTTGCGAGTGCATATTTTAGCCTTTGGAAGGTACCCGTTTCATATGCACATACAGGTTCGTTTATTTGCAATATATAGGAGAGCTTACTCAGATGTTTCGTGAGAGAATCGTAAACGTGACTAAACAAGTGGGTAAATTGGAAGATCCATCGGAAAGAGCGAGGACGCGTAAAATTTCTAGCTACTTGATGAAAAAGTATATGGGTCGCACCTTTGATAAACAGCGTGATGCAATGGTAAGCTGGGAAATGTGGTCGCATTCTGCAAAAACGTGACTCACATGGATGCTGTGTGCGTTTTGGTACGAAGCTTCATTTGCCTATTTTAGTGAAAGCGACGATGCCACTTTTCGCGGTTATCTGTGCGAGAGTGGTGCTGCACGAACGACAGACCTCACTGGTCTACTTCTCGTTGTTGCCGATTATGGCTGGTGTACTGATCGCCTCTTTGACGGAATTATCCTTCAACATGGCTGGCTTGGTATCTGCTCTGTTGTCTACTTCGACATACGCACTACTCAATGTGTTCGTCAAGCGAGTACGCCCATTTCAATGTTTATTCCATTTCAGATCCAGGAATAGTTCTATGATCCTGTAGAATAGCACTTGCAGTCTGGTAGAAGATAAGAGGATAGGTGTGAACTTGTCAATTTACATGATACCATCCAGCAGTTGAATTTTTGGGTTACCGCAGCGCGATAACCAACTCAGATATGCCAAACTTTGTTTTTATAGCTGCTTTCATGACAATACTATATAAAACTGTGGGGGGAAGACGGGGAGAGGGAGGGGAGGGGAGGAATGAGACTGAACTTTTGTTCTTCCATAAAGCACTCCGTGGCATTAGGCCATGCATTCATCCTTGTTGCTGATGCTGTATCGACGTGAAAGTTGACGTTGTTTTGGTAGGCATGCCCTGAAATTATAATGGTGAAATTTATGCAGGTCTTGAAAGATACGAACATGCATCCGTTAGCGCTGTTAACACTGAACGCTCAGATGGCAGCCTTAATATTCTTTCCTTTTTGGTGTCTTCGCGATGGATTTGCGATATGGAACGGCATCACATCTCCGGTTTGTGTGTAACTTGTTGACAGCATTGTTGTTTATGACATTTGTGCAGTGTCGTTTTACAGTTGGCTTTGCAATGAGAAATCACCACAGTGGGGGTTTTCTTCGAGCCGTGTTTGCCCGTCGAGGTTCTTTTTATCAACGGCGTCATATAGGTGTTCGGTCCACGCTTAGCTTTAATATAAAAGGTAACTCCTAACATTACCCTTCGCCTTTATCGCTGGCTTGCTTTACGAAATGAAAAGAGAGAAATACGAAGTTCTCTGGAATGGTATGGTGGCCAAGAGCTGGTGTACATTAAACTGTTTGACAAAGATTCCATATTTCACCTTTGTGGCATATTTAAGAATGTCATATTCAACGCTATGGCTTGCATCTAACGTTGAATATATCTAGTTCGACGTGAAACATTTATGCCAATTTTCTTATATTGTCGAGTAGTTGCTATTGTATCTCGACGCTTACTTTTCTCCTTATATCTTGTTGTTATCTTCTCAATTTACTGTTTATATCCTACAAGAGTAATATGATTGAGGAACGAATTGCGTAGTTTGCTGTAATGAAATAGCGCTTCTATAATATACGGCAACGATCGAGTAAATTTAGGACGAGCTGCTTTATAAGCAAAAATTTTTATTGTTTAGATTGTAAAGGTTTTCTTAGCATTCTGCGTCTGTTCAAGTTATGTTATAACCCCTCTCATCTTTATAAATGTAGAGATAAAGCCATTGGATTGGGATATGCGAAATTTTGTGGGTATTTTTTATTCAGATGTGTGCTACACTTTTGATTTAATTCGTCCTCATCGTCGAATAGATAGATGCTATTTAGTGAAAAGATTACAGCATATTTCTACTGTTGATTCAATTTTTGTATTTTTGAAGGAGACAACGTCGAGTAAGCCAGATATACGATTTATATTCTTTTTGCTGATTTCTGGACTTATGTCATTTTGTCAAAATCTATGTGCTTTTACGTTAATTCATCGCCTCACCGCTCTATCATATGCGGTCACGAATGCGACGAAACGAATAACGGTAATCTCTGCATCACTGCTAACGTTGCGAAATCCAGTTAGCATCTCCAACGTATTTGGAATGGTGTTGGCCATTTTGGGCGTCTTGCTCTATAATAGGGTTTGTGCTTTGAAATTCTCTGCTTATTGATATTTTTGTTATTTGTTGCATTTAGCAAAGTAGAAGACGCTGACATCTTATAGTTAGTTGCTTTATTGTTTACAGTGTTTACCCAACAATTTTAGTGAGGGGAGGGGAAAATTTGACAAAGGAACTGAATGTTCACTGAAATGCAAATTTGGAAGTAGGTAGTTGCTGTTGCATAACATTGGTTATCGACAATAAAAGTAATCGTGAGCATAAAGAAGTTGTCTTGAATCCTTTCGGATTGTGTGAAGAGATGTGTTTGTACTTTCCTTCTTCAGGCAAAGCAACGGCAAATGCAGAGCGCTCGCTGGTTGCCCTTGACGCGTACTGAGATGAGCCTTTCGGATGCGTCTCTTTTGATACGAAGTAATAGTTCGCTCGATATGGTTTCGCCTCCACCCCGGCTTCGCGTGAATGCAGATGATGAACACTTCTCCTTAAATCATACGAGTCGACGTTTGGATGGGTTGGACACTTCGCTGTATATACGTTCTGATTCATCCGAGAAGGTATCCAAGGGTGACTTCTCTTCTTTGACACGAGAAGGTTCATCTCGAAAGATGCATGTTAGGTTTATGATGTGATCGTGTAAGCTGATGGCAGATCGGTTCGTAGGTTTCGTCAGGAGGGCCATAGGTGCGATGTAATTTGTTATCATTTTGCGCATTTTGAAAGCGCATCGGTTTGTTGGGAATATCCGATTAATGAGCGAGAAGGTGCGGGGAAATGAACGTCATAACCACAGGAAGATATCGACTAGTACATTTTTTATTAGCAGGGCATCACTGAAGTAATCGTTACAGGTCTTCACAGACATGACAAGGGGAATAAGAAGATTACAGGTTCATGTGACGACATTTAGAGGAAAACTTGTGTCTATAACGAAGGAAGCAAAAGGTATGCTGTCGGTGTTTATAATCTGAATCGCAGAAGTGTGTTGTGGATACCAGACAATACTTCGGCATCACGCAGAGGGAATGTGACACTACTTTGAATTCATTGATTCACTTTTTTGTTTTTTGATATGGTGTTGTAATGCATTATGTTCCTGATGACAACTCTTCGACGTAACCTCGTGGCAGCGATGTAGAAAAAAGTCTTACTAAGATTTTCTGCATGCATTGTGGAACGAGGGGTGGGGGGTCCTCAGAAAGGCTGGGAGCGGTATTGTCCTTCTTGGTAATGGTCACTTCCGGTGTTCCATTTAGACTTCCGGTGAAAGTCTTCCCGCAGTTCCATTTAAGCCGCTTTTGTCTCACATTGAGGGAACGCACTGACCCGATTACCATTTTTGGAGAGACGAAGCCGTTGTCGTTAGATAAATATGGCGAGAACTTGTAGCAACAACCTACTGTTTTCGCAGTCTTACCAGAAGCCTCTTTTGTTTCTTCTTTTGAGCGTTGTCTTGCAGTATGCTCATTGACGACTGCTATCTTCCAGTCTGTGCAATTCCGTTGAGATGAGTAATATTGTTTCTCTAGGGTCTTTCTGTCACTTCTGGGGCTCTTTTCTCATCGTTTTGACTCAGAACGGTCTGTCTTCATATAGCTAGCACGAAGGAAAGGAAAAAATAGCAGGAAAGTGAGAAGGTTGGGGAGGGGTGAAAGAACGATTTCGAGGTTCGCCTATAGTGAAGGTGGAACAGTTTGAGCACTAGGTGTGCGAGTTTGCGTAGTGGCCAATTGAAGTGGCTTCAGATGACACACAGGAGTGCCACATAAACAGAAGATGCGGCATCTAAATATTCAACTGTGATATCGTTTTCGTGTTGTTCAATATCAGAGCTGTGATGGTATGAATCCTTGCTGGTTTTTTTTCATATGCAACCTATTTAGTGAATGGCCTTCCACAAAGGGGACGGGCAGGGGGGAGGGTTGCCAAATATGAAAGAGCCCGTTGAACGGCGCCATTCGCTCACATCCCCCCCATGAAGTTGTCATAGTTTGATTTGGATGGAGAAAGTCTAAAAATAAACATCCCAGGGTCTTGTGGCACCTGGTTTTTCGAGGCCTTTCTCCGTTATTGGTGTTGTGATATTATTTTTGCAGAGATGTTCTCACAGTTGTTTATCCTGGGCAAGTTCGTTTGTTGTGATATTTCTGTTTTTGGTGATATATGTTCGCGATTGGGCTCATTTGCTTTGTCGACACGGCCTTTGCAACTGAATAAAAACGTTAGGAAAACCCTAATGCCTCCCTCAAGTTGAAGTGACAACCTTAGGATCGAGGCAAATTTACTGACATAAACGTGAGGAGATATAACAATATTCATAAAAAGTACAATTAACGATGTCTCAATATAGGAGGAACAATTTAGGGGAATAGAGAAAGGCATGAGTGAAGCGTTGAAACGTTGAACGATACGAGTAGGAAGAGATGCAAAAATGCATTAATTGTTCAGAATATTTCACGAATATAGTAATACAAGAACAGACAAACGTAAATTTCACGTAGTATTGTTGCTCAACGAAAAAAATAGCACTTCCTTCTTGCCGTGCTTCTGTTTGAACTGGTGTGGCTCGATGCGCTTCAAGATTGCCGCTAGCTTTTGCACGATTTCTGACTTTTCCATGTCTCCACACTTCGACTTGATCTTTGACAGCAGCTCCTTCGTCGTATGCGGCTTCCTTAAATAATGGAACTTGCAGACGGTAGGTAAGCACGCTTTCATCTCCTCCATTCTACGGACCATATCGCAATTACCTGACTCCACCGATCGACTTCACACAGAAGTGATATTTGGACTTACATAATATTTCATATGAAAAAGTACAATTCAGCAACGCAAGGTGCCCACCTGTGAACTGTGCATTTTTATATAACACACTCTGCTAAGGAAGATAGAACAGAGCAGTAAATTAATCGGTTAAATAGGGGAATAATCAGACTGAAATTGCAGGCTGAGAAAGCGCAAAATGCAACGCTGTAGATTTACCTCTATTTTATTTTCGACGGTATATGCTCAGTACTACCGCTTCACAACTTGCAAACGCCGTGATAATAGATGTGACACTCACTGTTTTGTCTACCCGCTCTAATTTCACATGTTTCCTCTCCGTATCATTAGTTCCTTCAGCAATACTTCATTCTGAAATCCGCTAATTCTTTAATCTGACTCAAATTAGCTAGTCACTTGATGCGTTAACAATCGGACCACTTCTGACACTAGACGCCATGGCTTTTGAGCGCCGGCAAGGTGCTCCTCGCCATTTCCACTTTATTTTTAAACCGAGGCTACCGAAGCATCAACACTTTCGCCGACCAAATTAATTCGTCCCCCTCTCCCCTAATGTAAACTGTTTGGGCGCAGTTTCTGCGAAAGTGGCCTTGCATCTCGTTCACTTTCCATAGCTTAATGTTACGCTGTATAAAATTTTATTAGGAAACATGTCAGTCGATGCTTTCTTCGGCCATCGGATTTACAAACACTAGGGATGAGACAACAATTTATGGGACCCGGTTCACTTCCGTTCCAAAGACCATAGTCGGATGGCTTTCTAGTGGAGAAAAAGAGATACTGCTCCAAACTTTATGATCGGGAAAGCAAAAGGGTCCCCTCCTTCCAAAAGGACTAAGCAATAGTGAGGAAGCTGAAGGGACGGAAGAAAAAAGAAAACGCCAACCAACCCAGATCAGTGCATCAGATAAGCCTGAAACTGATTATGCAAACAATGCAAAGAGTTAAAGCGAAAACGACTACCTTCTCAGGTAACGACGAACAGTTTCCTCATTGAGACCATCGGGCAACTGTTGGACCACTTGTGCAGACGGTCCACTCGGGCTAGCACTATCGCCCTCCTCCGTACTTCAATTACGGTAAATGATACAAAGTAGTGACTGGGAATAAACTGATAATCACTTTCAATTCACAGATTTGCGGCGCTTCAATCGTACTTAAGTAAGTAATCCAACCTTGGAAAAACGTTAGGCAAGAATGCTCCCCCCCCCCCCCCCCCCCCCCCAATTAAAGAGAGAATTAGTGGGGACGACACTAGCCGAAGAATAGACGTCCAACTCAATAGTGTTTGAGAATCGGATCCACGCAACACACCACAGTGTCTCTCTATCACTTCTCCAATCGCTAGTCAAGAGAACAATTCTCGATACCAGCAAACTTAACGTACTTAACCGCTTCACTTACTCATACCAATGGAACTTTCTTCGCCTATTTAAATAACGTTCCTTAAGATGCGCTCCCATAGCGGTCGTTTCCACCAACGAAGTTTTGTGCAATGGGAAGGTGGAAGATACTGCACAGATACTGCACACTTTCGCGCGTGTTCCGTTCAAACCTTCTACTCCTATCTTCCCATTAGCAATGAGCAGTGCATACCGCTCGGTTTGATCGCCTTAAAAATTACTTACGACGGTTCCGTCTTGGCTCGTTTGGTGTCCGAGCTTCCCCCATTCATGTCTTCGTGGTGACGCTTCTTCCCGTTCGTCGACGTTTCATCTGTTGTTTTCTTCTGAAAATTTTCATCAAATTTGGGCAATAAAAGCACTTTCATGATAAAAACTTGTGCCTTCGAAGCACACGTAACAGGAGCACAAACGTTAGTAAAAACTTGAAGACGACCACTTCGCTTTTCTTAGTTAATTGTACCAGGGCTGATATAAACTTCTACTGATGATCCCATGTTTGATGTGGTCGCGATGACAATCATCGACGACCGTACACGCTTCACCTACCATACCATAGTTAACTACATCTCAGCCGTTTTTAAAGGTTTTATCCGAGCGCTTGCACTAAAAGTATTGCTAACTGATTAAACCGGAAACAAACATTAAAACACGTCCGTACCATAGAGAGTAAGAATGCTGAAGCCGGCTCTTTGTCCGGATCATCTGAATCACTGCCCGATGAATCTGCAAAAAAATTACAATTCGCCAATTCTTTGAAATGCATTAATGAAAACAATCGTATATAATAATCGTTGTTCTGCTGCCTCGATACCCTAACAATCTCGTTATCGAATATTATCGAGGAAGTTCCACGCCCGCTCTTCATGGATACAAACAATCCTTGCAAATAAATAACAAACCCTTATTCATAACCGGGTACATTCGAACAGGCGGGCGACACTGGTTTCTGCAGTCATTTTGCGGCTTACCCTTTCCTCCTCCTATGTCTACCTTAGAAGAACAGTGTAGAAATGACTCAACTAACATACCACTTTTCTGGAAAAATCAGCTAATAACTTGCTTCTAAGAGTAACGTTCAACCACCTCCCTAAAACCCTGCCAAACTCGGAAAAAAAACGATGCCTCAGCTCATGCCAATACCAAGCCATAACCAGTTTTTGAAACTTCTGAGGCAGGAGAAATGAAATATTACAACCCGAGAAAGCAGGAAACAATTGTACATGACAAATTTCAGAAATTCCAAGTTGTAAAACAGGATACCTTTGAAACAAATCGGAGAGGAGGCCGACGAAGACAAAACATTATGAAACGCAAGGGGAGAGATGTTCCCTGATGAAGCCGCTATCATAAAAGCACCAGGAAATGAGAAGGGTGGTATGTTTCATTCGACCGGCCTAACGTGCTCAATCTTCTCACCTAGCTGACCAAGTAGACTCAACCCAGCAAACATCCCATCTCAACCCACAGATTTCAGACGAATGCACGACGTCGTGACAACAAAAAAAAACTGGAGCCAGATACGTTCGAGTCGGCGGAAAACACAGATTTTCTGCTGTCATTTTCTGTGACCTCCTTCCTCCTCCCTCTATCATTTCTTCACTTCCAGCAAAACACTGAAAAGCAGTCTTAGAGATTAATCGGATACCCATACTTTCTTCACCGTTATATCATACAAGCTTACCGCTGTTATTTCCTAAAAAGATTCGCATGTTTTTTCAAGCTATGTTTCACCTCCTCAAATCCCTGAAGCTTAATAATACAATCAGCTGAAGAAGTGAACAACGCATGAAAATGTCCGAGTATTCATCAAATCTTAAGCCGTTGTCGTCAACAGTAACCTTTAACTTCATGGATATACCAGCCTATAACCCAGTAGAACATACAATATGAGATAACATTGAAGTGAATGTTATTTTTCTATTTTTTCTTCTAATTTTTGATCATTAGACAAAAAGCTGTCATAACGACATTCCCTTAGATGAAACAAGAACAGATGATGATTGATGCCCAGAGAATAACCCACCTCGCTCTTCAATATCAGTGAAGCGTTTCTTATTTTCCTCATCAATACCCTCCGTTGCGGCAAGTAGTTTCTTCGCTGAAAAAATACCAGAAACAAAATAACGCAAGAAACATTTTCTCATCAACCCGTTTAAATAACAAAAATTCATTTGAAAAGTTATCACCAATATCTACCTTACTAGCAACACATTTAATGGCTAAAGTGAGTAAGAAATGAGAAGAATTTCATAGAACAAGACGTTAGCAAACTGTCAATTGCTGAAAGCATACAGGCTACTTCTAATGAAGGCCTCTTTTCCTATGCGCCTATGGAAGATGGTCTCTTTTCCTTTCCCAACGACTGATAATGTTTTCTATTTTTATCCTTTTTCCAGCATAGTAATTGATCTCTTAACGCTCACTCACATATTCACTATTTACTGGGCTGAGACACCAAAATAGTTAAAAACCATCTACACTAAAGACGTATTTTGCAGTGAGTTCCCCTCCTCCTCACATGTTCGCTTGCTCGCTTCATTCATTCTTCTCTTTTCGCGATCATACAAATCGAGCAAATCAATTAAGTTTTCGCATTCTAGCTAAAATACTTGCCAACCTATTATAAGGCGAGAGAGAGGTACCGCAGCAATATCACCAATGTTTTTAGGGTTTTAATGCTGAGACCTCATATCAACTCCTCGTCAAAGAAAAACGTAATAAGCAAAAACAATAAGAGAACCTAGGATTTACTGCCAGCAGAGGGCTTCCTTTAAAGGACAAAAAACTTATCAACATAACCACTGAGGACAAGCAAATGAATACGGAAATAACCATTTCATTTTGTATTCTACCTCTAAACACCGCGATCAGCGCTAGCTTGGGGTAGGAGACCAGCTATAAACGCGATCCGTAAAATAAGACTTCCATCTATGGAGCATCCTTCCCTTCCATATTCACCAGTAACATAATTCAAAACGACAAACTGGTATCGTCGTCGTCCTCGCTGGATTCCGTGTCCGACAGATCGCTTTCGATCATTTTCTTCAGCCCCTCTTCATCGCCAACGGCCACCAACGCCTCATCGACCTTCTGCTCCATCGGTATATCATCACGACTGCAAAATTCTTGAAGAAATTGTTTACGGCGAACATCTTGGCATTCGATCAATTGCAACCAATAGTGACTTTTAACTCCATGGTAGCACTTTTTCTTGGCTCTCACTAACGAATGCTATGTCTGAAGTAACATGCGAGGAAGACTTTCAAATACGTTCGCTTTAAATGATGCATTCGCCAAAACTTAGTTCCCTAAGAAATTGAGCACAATGTAAACCACCTCTCAAAATCGGCTCTACCACCCCCTGAGATGTTCATTCTTCAAACCGTTCTTTTCAAATGTGGCTACCTCCCTACGAGATTCTGAAAAATTCCAATTCGAAAATAGAATTCGAGGTTTTGCAGTAGAGTTCCTTTTTCAAATCCATTGTTGAAGTTTTTTTTTGAATTATATAATCCATAAACCTACACAATCACTGCAACAGGCTAACAACACTCTTTGCCATTCATAGCAATTTTCTAACACGGTTTTGCACTAAACTTTAATAAGTACCATGTGTGCACTTCACGACGCTTGTTCCTTAGCCCTTTTTGGGGTTATTATGCTCATTGCTCCCCTGCCGGTCCCTCTCTCTTTGTAAGTGGAAAACACATATTAACATCTCAGATGGTTATCATATTTTACGAACGATGTAATTAGATTCGTTGAGCAGAAATGTTCGATTTGTTCTCGGTGTATATGAAGGATGGAAGAGTTCTATCAAATTATATTACGCACCGAAGCTAAATAACACATAAAAACGTGACAAAAAAAGGCGATATTTGGATTGTGTGTGGACAACCCACTTCGATAAAAATTTATGTCTAAAAGCTTAGATAGCAAGGTGGAAAAAATGTCCCAGCCTGGGTACACCGAATGTAGAACCTAGGTACAGGAACACATGGGCAGATCAACTTTAACACAGCGAGCAAGTGATTGGACTCGGCAGCATCGCCAAGTAAGGGCCACAGCCATAAATATGGACCCAAGTAAGTATGGGTTTTTTTCTTTGTAGCGTTGCCCTATACATGGTCGACGTATCCCTTCTTCCTCGAGCATGGGTGTTTCGCATTCTGTCCTAGGCCATATGTGTCGTTGTTGTCCCCCCTCTCCCCTCCACTACCCTCCTTTACGACGGATGCTTGAGTCCGTTAACCAAAACTTCGCTTCAGCATCTTCACATCTAATGCGCTCTCACAGCAAACTGCAAAGCACAGCGACAATTCGAACGAGTTTGTGAGTCGACGGAAGTGCGTCCGGATAGGACGCAAATCGCTCGCGTTGTTTTCACTATGAGCCAATCATTATTTAGGCAAAGTGACGCTGCATTCAACTCTTCAATCACGCAAGACGTGTGTTCGCTATTCTCCCATACACTAAGCTATTGTATTACATTGACTATTGTTTTTTATCTTCTTAATTATTAATTGTTACTGCAATATCCGACCAGTTACAATATACTCTTTCTATTGTTCCGCTCATCGCATCAATAGAAATATTTGAGAATATTATCAGCAAATTTACAATAATGAAGTCGATCAATGTGCTATCACAATCAATTAAAATCAAAACTGAACGATTTGCTCCATTCAAAACACAATCCTCGAACGAAAATTCCGGATTTAACGGCGTAAACTCATTCACTTATATATCTCTATTACTTACTTGAGTAAATTTCTATTTCATGCATATATATCAATTTGATATTGCGTGCATTACCGAACGACTCTCATCGAATGTCTCGTGAAATAGAAAACTAAAGAAAAATGCTAAACATGAACGTGAATCATTCGAAAATTGCCATCACTAAGCCCCTGACTCGTTCACTCGACACTTCTTTTCAATATCGTTCAATGAACGAAGGAAAACAACTGCTTTTTTCGATATTTTCTTCGTTTCGTCTCAAATTTTTTTTCTTTTTCAGCAATAATCTTTTCGTAAAATTCAACTGTTAATAATCCGCTATATATTGGCGAATGAGAAAAAATAAGCTTTTGAGCATTTGAGATAGGCTGAGTGATGAGCGATAAGATTGCAATGAATTCGTTACATCAATTCGGATTGATATAATTTTTGAAACGTAACCCCGTTGAGTTCAGTAGAATTTCAGCTGTGATACCCTATAGCAGTCGACGCTCCACTCATATGGGATCTATTTGAGTTCAGTAGAATTTCAGCTGCGATACCCTATAGCAGTCGACACTCCACTCAAATGGGATCTAGACTTGAAAATCATCCTCGAAATCCAAACTGTTTCCATGTCATTTTTTGCTGCATAGCCACTATTCGGCATATACATACATACGCTACAGCACTATGGCATCCCAACGCACCTGTGCACAGTACTTCATCGTTCAGTCAACGCAGAGATGCTTTAAGAAACAACAACGACGAAGTGCATTCTAAAGAGAATATACTACCCTTTTCACGCTTGATAGAGATTGCTTGACCTCTACGGCTATAATTAACGAATCCAATTGCTAGACTTACTTATTAGTGGTTTTATCCATATACTTGTAAGCACACTTATTTGTGTCAAATCAACAATCAATCGAAACGTATATAGTTGGTATCAATCGATAGAATAGCACTTAAGTGTTGAATGTGAACACTTGTGACGACATTCCAACGAACGCAACTGCTCTAACGTAAGCAACAAACGTCATCGCTGAACGAAACGGATGTTCGGACTCTCGCCAATTTAGAGATCAATATGCGGCGTTCTTCCAAAATCCCTCAGCTTTGCAACCAATTCATTCGATTACTCCAAATGGAAATAATCCGAATATTTGTCTCAAATGACGCTTATTAACAAATCTATCGAAAGTTCTCAAAACTTTGTTTTTCTATTGTCTCTTTCTAACCCTCCTCCCACTCCCTTCCTATCTGCTCTCGTTGACAATGGTACTTGTGAACGAAAAAACCCCTACAGAGGCCACATTTAGTCCATGCAATCTTCTTTTAATAAGTCTCTCACGAGCACAAATCGGATTAATCGTTCTCTATGCATAATGAAGTCCTCAACCATGCCTGTATGCATCGGATCCGGACGGAGGTCAAGAATTGACTCGGCGTCTCTCCATGACTGCTCCTTTTGAACGAACAGAATCAGTAAAGAAATGGAACTTGCACCTTTTTTTTTCATAAAATAAAGCTCGTGATCTTGCTTGAGGCATTTTTCAAAGCTACGATAAATATAGTACTGCAACAAGTAATGGATATGGACGAAAGCTACAACTATAGTCTACAGAATTGGAATTCATTGCAATGAAAGCATAACTTAGCACAAATTCCTCTTAGGCTAACGAATAGAACGTTGAGAAAAACTTGTGGAATATGCCACAAAAAAGAGCTCCGATTCATTCACTGGTCCTCCTCGTAGCTCACCATCGCCTTGTCCCTCTTCCAACTTCGTCATCTCCATCTCTCACTCCACCTCTCTCCTCACCCAATAACCAGCTACAGCTCACACTTCTCTCCGCCGACATTCGAGCGCTTAATAACTCCCGACAAGCGATAAAATTTGAGAAAGAAATCGAATATTCCGATGCAAAGCAAAACAACAACGAGCGAGAGCAGCACGATCGCAATGCGTTGCGAGCGCGAGCTAATCCAAATGTACCATTCTGCACGTAATCACTTTCAATGTTTCCCATCATTTTTTCGCAAAGCTATTTTCTTCGCCATCAAAGAACGCTCATGTCACTTTACTACTATTCGTGTCGGGGAAAGGACTGGTTGTGGCGTACTCAAGCTTCCAATGAGGCGAGTGCTTCTTGCCGGCGACAAGTGACCCTTTCGGTCCCACAAGGGGCCCACTTGTTTTTTCCCTATTTATCCCGAATATTGCCCACTTCATAGGAAATACCACTTCACTCTCATCTACACTTGCAAATATTTTCTTTTACAATTTCATTTCTCATTCGGCTAATTTTGATTACCTTATGAAAAGAAGAAATATTTGAGATGTAGATGCCGGCGAACAAAACACTTTCAGCTAGTTTTTACCCATAGACAATATAGTGATTGTCTATTTAATCCCTCTTGTGCCTCTCACCCTTACAAGAGGGTGTTCTCGTCGGAACACTTTAAGTTCTCCTCCTATCACACACATCAACCCCTACATCCGATTCTTAATTCTATGCTGGTTACCTCAGTTTATCGCTTAGTACTTATCGAACATTAACAGTTTCAAATTTCTATATGTCGTTATAGCCGTTTAACGAGTTTGCACTGTTTTTTCACCCCTTTGCAGCCTTCTATCCTTGGGAAACAACCTCCCCTTCGTTCATCTGTCTATAACACAGATAAAATTTCAGTGATGGCTCCTTATACAGTAACAAGGCATCCCCGCGGACGACGTACCATTTGGGTGGTGAGACATGGCCAAAGAATCGACAATATCGACAACACGTGGGCGATGCGTGCGCCACGAGGAGCTTGGGATGACCCACCGCTTACGTAAGCTCATTCATCTACTTCTGCATACGCCTGCTTGTCTGTTTTCCCCTCGTGACTCAGATCTGTTAGCTAACAAGTTCCTCCACTAGCTGTCAACAGCATTTAACATAGCTGAAAAATGAAGAAAAAAGTCACTCTAACAACAATACCTGGGAAGCTTTTCTTCGAGTAAATACTCTCGAAGTAAAACTTTTAGGAAGGGAGCTTCTGAGCCTCCAAAAGATCCTTTAGGAGGTGTTAAGAAAATTGCGTGGAATAGCATACTTCCCACCCACATACGAAGTCGCTAAACAATAAAGACGAAATGCGTATCGCTCCATGAGGAGATGCAATTTCAGGCCAAGGGGACAACAGCAGGCACGAGAATGTGGTCAGCGTTTAGCGCGTGAACGTATCGACGCAATTGTGTGTTCTCCGTTCGTAAGATGCGTTCAAACAGCCACCAGCATATCATCTGCTCATCCTAGTCATCCATCAATATATATTGAGCCAGGAATATGCGAGTCGTTGAACGTTTGTCAGGAACCGCCTGGCTACCTTACCGCCACAAGGCTCAGGTTGAACGTTTTTGCCACATTCAAAAAATCAACGCTCTACCATTAACCGAACGAGCCTCTTTCAAACCAAAGTCCACCCTCGATCCATAGCGCTCACTCTCACATGATTCGAACTGAATTATGCTCAGCAAGAGCTGGAAAACCTCCACATACGCCGTCGACGCAACGAGAATACGTCTGCCAGAAATTCATTCATAACAGATACACATAGGGTCGGGGATGTGCCTCAGTTCAAAACGATGTTTCAACGATCGCCTACGATCATGCACGTTTCTTTAATAAAATCTCTTTTAGAGAAGACTTCCCGGCGATCGATCTCCTTTATAAGCCTGTAGTTTCGAATCCTCAACCGGAAAAGGATGAAATTAGTTGCAAACAGCGAGTAACCGAAGTCATTGATCTGACGATGGATCGTTTTGAAGGTTAGTACTGCCCTAAACGCTATCATTAATATTTTCCTGTACTTCATTTCACGAAAGGGATCGAAAATAAAGAAGCTTTATTACGTACTTAACATGTCCTAATCAAAAATTAGTGCTCCTTCTTCGCCAATAATAAACTAGAAAGTATTTGCATAAACCGGTCGCTTAATGGGCTAGAGTGCATAATCGCTTGTCGGAAGAAGGCACTCCTGTTGCATATTTTATGCGAGCAGAAAGACTTCGACCGTTATAAGCTGCCTATAGCCGATATCACTATACAATATTCTTACTATATAATTGGTGCCCTCTCTGCACTAATTTCAGACAAGAACAGAGAAAGGGACGGATAACTAGTGCTTCGATGTTCCGAAAAGTAATGATCTTTGTCGAGTCGCTGGTCCAACCTAGGAAAGTGCCACGGGCTTCGACTTTTTATAGCTTATTTTCTTTGAAACATGTCGATTCCCGATTTACTTGGTTACCGGGTCTCTCCCAAAACTTCCGAAACGTAGAATCAGTAATGCAAGGAGTTTTTCGCTGTACTCACTTCCACCTTCTTCTTCTTCAATAAAGCATTCTTCAGGTACCATAACACTCTAGTCGACGAAATGACAAAACTTTTAGGCGACATACTATTCGTTAGCCATGGAAGTCCTATAGCAATGATTCACGAAGTGCTTACTGGCAACTGGCACTATATTGGACAGTGTACTATCAGCAAATTCGTATCGAACGACCAGGGTACATTTCAAGCTGTCCTTCAAGGAGATTCAACGCATCTTTCTGATAGGACAAACCTTCGCGAACGTGAAATTCAAAGGCCGAAGATCTAAATTCTTCATTACAAACGAAATCATTGCCTAAGCTGATAGCATTGTAATCAGATTTTCAAAACTATAAAATTCGTGACAACTCTGAAACATGATAGATGGGATACAAGATAAACTACTGAGCCAACAGCGGATTGACATCATAACGCAATATTAGGTGTGCTAAAAATGCAAGATCCCTTCCCCCATTGATACCCTACGGTGACAAAAACTGGCGAGCATCAGAGATTTATTTCCAGCAGTTCAATCTTTCCGTTGAGGTTATGTGCGAATCTGCAGAATCGCTATACGCCCACTCGAGGTAACGCAATTTCAACGCTTGAGGCATTCATGCGTAACAATCCGGAAACTTAATAAGAAAACGAAAAACCTGAACATTTAAATGTCGTTCGTTCCGTTAAAACAGCAATCAATAACGCTACAGTCGTTTTTTAAAAGAGCTCAAAAGAACGAAGTATTCAGAGTGAGTAACTCTTAACTGTTACACATTTCAACTGCACTTTTCTCTCTCTGTGATAGTGGCTGAATGATGTGAATTAGTGAACATTTCACGTATCATTATTCTTCTTTGTCTCCAATAAAATATTCATATTACTACTAATGAATCCACTTCAAAATTATCACCTGCTATCCTACAGTTTATCTGACCCCATCGCAATCAAAAAAAAAATCCATTGGGATCCTCTTCATTCGTACAGATGGCAGCAGTGAAAACTGCTCTTGCAAATGGGAAATCGAGCAGGAAGAATATTTCCACGCATGTCGCCTATCCAAAAGTACTGAAAACGTGGGAGAAGGTGAGAGAGTAAGATGGGGAGCCGGAGAAAGATTCAACGAGCTGAAACTATCCAACAAGTGACAAACTTCGCACGGAAACGAACAAAACGCTCTCTTCATAAAAGAGCTTAGTAGCTAAACTAACTAGCGACATTAAAAGCGTTTCAACTAGGCCTTCACCATTGAACTTTTTGCCTCGAATTCAGCTTTCATAACCGACCCCATATCGCGTGCATTCATCGGCGCATCCTCTATCATTTCCATTCAGAAATGAGTGAAAAAAAAGCGAAAACACATGAGAGGAATTTTTAAGTCGCAGAATTTTGAGCGTCCATTGAACATTTCATTCGGCTATTTAAGAAAAGATCAGCAAAATACTCGTTCTTTTCAAGTGGGTATGATTTATCTGCTTCAAATCTTCATAACTCCGCTTCCTCCTTCCTCTTCTCCCCCCCCCCCCCCGCCCACCCCCCACCTCCCCTCATCCATTTCACACAACACTTAGGAAACAACGAACGAGGAAGAAGAGGCACTTACTCGGTGTCTGAACCGCTGTCACTCATATAATCGTACTCGCGACCCTCGTCCTCTCCATCCTCACTCTCATATGCCGCCACCTCATCTGCATTCTCGACACGTTGCTTCTTGTCCTTTCGTGGCGGCCTATTCTTTTTCTAAAATCGTTTTCGTGAACCAAGACAACACCTCTTAAGCTCCTAATTTGCAAAGAACATATAGAAAGGACCTGGACGTTCAACACAAGCCAAAGGCGTCTTTTTGGGATGACCGCGGATTGAACGTCCTCCCTCTGCACCAGCTTCACCGTATATGTACCGCAACAATAAGCTAGCCTAACTCAACCAGTAGCTTTCAGCACTTCCAACAGAGATTGTTAGAGACGTGGAAACTAAGGAATAAGCAACAGTTTTTCCCCCAGATAGGGTGCTTAAATTGATGTACTAGTACAATGATTCATTCAACTTATGTAGGCGTATTCTCTCAACAGCCATTTAAACACCGAATCATTTCACCAGAGCTCAATAGGGTTGGACGTACTATGGAAGGATGGGTGCAAGTTGAGGGGTTGGACGTTTTCCTTTCTCAAATCCACAAATAATCACCGCAGCTGTAGCAAACCATAACGTTTATAACTTTCAGAGCTCGGAAACGGTAACTAAAAATTATAACTTGCGTGGAATTTCATTTGCCAACCTTTTGCGCCTTTTTTGAACCTCGCGAATCTTCTCCATCACCCTTCTCCCCTTCTGACTCATCCTCATCCGAGCTCGCTTCGTCCTTTATCTTCTGAAAAATATGTTTCCGCTTAACATTCCATCTCCCACATAAATAATTGCAATAGATCTTCTAATAGTCACGTCATAACCATTTCCGATAAAAAAATGATATCAAGACTTGCTAACATCAGCGTCCTGTTCAAAGACCTAATAATATGGACGGGATTCCATCACGCTGCGCAACAATGTACCTTATTGCAGTCACATCTCTCAAATGCAAAATTCGGGTATCGCCCTATCGTCCAGTCTCCTTCGGGATACCCATTACGCTTGACAAAATGTCCCTTCAAAAATTAATTCGTATGAGCGATGCTTCACTCAAATCTCAGCGCAACGAACTTCCTTCAAAGCAGTCAGATGACACTGAACTACAACCATGTGCACTGCAGTCAACGACAAATCGTTTCGCCATTCATGTCCACACAAATAGTCAAGGACGGGAAGCAGAAAAGTTCTACATTAACGAAGGTATATGACCTGATAGCTACAGCGTTAAATACTAGGTGAAGCAAGGGAAACGACTGCTGAATAATGTCGAAACATACTAGCATTTTTGCGGTTTTGACGATCTGTTCCCCGTCTTCATTCATAGCATTCAGCTGGCGGCGAATCTGCGCCTTCAATGCGAATTGATTCATCACTTGATTTCGCCTAAAATAATATTTTCTTCGGGAGAATCAGACTAAATTCTTGAATGTGACTTCAAGCACCTAATCACCGTCCAAGATGGTATGGCACTCTTCCAAGGCGGTCCTGTATTATACTGTGTGCTAGCTGAGGTAATGAGTGGTAAAGAACCCGCAGAGGAAAAAGATTGACCTGGAATTCCAAGAACGATTCCGGGCCATATTTGTGGTGAAACAGCACACACATAACCCCAACAAAAATCACATGCATTTTCATAATTTATATTATCGGAATTAATTATAGCCCCCCTAATTTTAAAACTTCTGAAGAATGGTGACAGACTGAAATTTCCTGCAACTTTCTGGGAAAGATTCGAACACTGGCGAAATCTTGCAAAACGAGGCGAACAATGTGAAACAGCAAAACAACTTAATGAACCCCACAACTGCTGCCTGCTCTTGCACCACTCTCACTTCATAACGATTTAGTTTTCGCTCCAATTTTCCATCCGAAACCCCAAAGCCGAAACTCCGAAATAAAACTGTCGAAAGCCCATGCAAGCCCAACTACACCACTAGCAAATGTCTTAGAGAACAAACATCCACTAAAAAAACGACCACCACGCTAAGGTTATAAGAGCAAGAAAAGCGTCCTGGCGAAAAAGATTCTGCACTTAAAACATTTTTTGAGTTAAAGTCCGTAAATTAACAGTTATCGAAGAAATTTAGAAGAGACTGAATTGAGCTTATCGCCATTTCTTGAAAAAGTTGGCTGCTGAATACGAACAAATCGTTTCAACATTACGAATTCAACGAAGTGTCTCGCGCTCAACAATGCTCCCATTTCCACCAAGTGGCAACATGTTCCAGAGGTGCGGCTGTCCGGAATATTCCCACCCAGCGAGTAAAATTCTGCTCATAATGCTTGCAAAGCCGAAATATAAACAAGACAATTAAATGGCTTGCCTAAGATTTATGTACCGATACAGTCAATCACAAACTATTCAACTGTTTGCGGAAAACCTCATCTATTCGACTTGTCAAATATCAACGACAAACAGAAAGCCATTCATCTACGCCAATACGGTTTCATCACGTAATGTCGGCTGATGACAGTGACTAAGTGCAGGAAGTGCCACTTGGGTGCCTTACCTTCGGAAAAAACTACGCGTACAAAAATCTCCCAAATGAAGAAAATAACTTATGCAGGTACTTAGAAAACAATGCAACCCATGAAAACACGATCGACGTACTTGTACTTCCTCGCAGACGCTGTGATACATGTCTCTCGGTGGTCTCAGATGGAAGTCAAGCAAAATTTGCCCTACAGCAATAGACCGAAATATTAGAAAGCATTGAAACATTCAATTAACTATAAAAGTACCACACATTATCAGCTCAACCGCTAAAGCAATTGACTATTTCGAAGCGATGAGGAAGAAACAACAACAACAAAAAAAAATTACTGCTGGAATCGTTCCTCGGCTTGGTCGATATCTAGAACTGGGTGCTGGATACATGGTAGAAACTGATACCAGTCGTCGACCTTGTGCGCGTGGAACTCACCACCTGACTTCATAAAGATCCAATAGTCCGCATGCTCACCAGCACCCCCTTCACGAATACTACGAAATTTCCTTTCTTTGCCACCTGCAAACTTCTCCTCAAAATTGACAATTCAAACGAAACAAAATTCGACGAAGATGGGAATGAAAAGTATAACACTCAAGTGAACAATGACCTCAGCGACATCTTACAATTTCCCGCTACCACAGCAGGAGAATGGAACAAAGAAATATGGCGATTCTACAGAATTTTGACTGAGCGCTAATTTTCGAAAGCGGGCAAATACGTCAGATAATTTTTAGCACAACGTGCTGCTAATTATGCTATCAAGTTCACTCGGCAGTTGCGCGGACAAAAAAGCCGAGCGTAGGCGTTTTCCTCAACGAACCAAAAATGGACACGATTGCAAGGATATGATTTCGGGTTGAGAATAAAACTTCAAGATGGGTCTCATTCCTCATGTCCCTACAAATGTATCTGCTAGGCACTTAGTTTCCATAAAAAAAAAGGCAATCTGAAAGAAAGTTATGATCCTTCCCTTGAATGCAGGACAGTTTTCGAAGATTTCCTTCTCTGTCAGATTTCCGACAAATTCCTGCTTTAACAAGCACTATCCACAACACCTTCGCATCCAGCCGGTTAAAGTTATCACGTTCAACAAGATTTCAGGTTTATCTCGATGATTTGACAAAAACGGTCGACTCCGTCTGGTAAACTTGCTATTCTATCCAACTGATCTAAACTGTTTGACCTCTTTGCGCTTATCCAATCAATGTGTATCTCTATCTGACCACCTAAATAGTACTCCTCATCCTCTCCTCGTGTCTATGAAATGAAGAACTGCGTTACAATTACGAAATAATACATGAAAATCCTTGAATTCATACAGCAACGGAACTAAGATCGAACTTGGATCGTAAAAGCACCAACGTGTACGTCATCACTGATGAAACTTCCCGTCATTTATAGCTAGGTGACTGGAAAGCTGGAACTATGTCGGTCCGCGCATACTGCACGTCACGATACATTCCGGCTAATCCTCATTATCCCAAACCGCACTCTGTGAAAACAATCAAAACATATATTCCACTAATGTAAGCTTGAAAGTAATATCAATCACATCGAGTGAATCAAACCTCCCCTTTCTTTTAGAACAATGCACTAACTTTGATCCTCAACTGTGAGCCTCCAAGGCTGGCTATCGACTTGGTATCTGCGAGTTTGATGACCATATTTCTTTCTGCGGGCCTCTTCCCTGGCTGCCGATCCGTATTCCGTTCCCGCACCATAGTCCTATAATCTTACGACAACCGCATTATTCAATATTCAACGCACAAGCTCATAGTGAACCTATCTAGCAAGTGTGTACGATAATACGCATAATATATTCTTGGCTTTTTTCAATGTCCAGCTTCTTGAGTCAAGAAATGAGGTTACTTCTACTAGAGATTTTACTCATGAGTTTGACGTTATAATTCACTCTGAACTTCAATGGCGGTTACAGTCTTTCAGTGTTGCCGAAAAGGCGAAAACTGCTAACTTTATTTTCTGCGGTGAGATGCAGTGCTAGCTTTGGCTCTTCGTGTCGAGTTCATTGACGTACAAAAGCTGCCACTTCAAAAAAACATTGCTAGCCCATCTCAAAATGGTTCTTATCGTCGCTCCAACATGCCAGGTTGGACAGAGAGTGGAGGTGGCAGAAAAGAGCCCAAGTCATTCGAGAGGACCACAAAGACAGTAGCAAGTATGTCAGGAATCCCTGGAGTTTTCCTAGAGATGGCGACTTCCTCGTGATCCGAAGGAATCGAGCGGATCGCATTCGAAAGAAGAAGTGAGAAAAGGTCGCCGTTAGCGTTTTCGGACTCCCTCTCCCTGCTCACCAGATAAGCGAGTTTTTCTATGCATATAACCTCACTTACGTGGATTACTCCGGCTGATCTTCGATGAAACGACGCGAATGACAAACCTGTTTGATTTCTGTTGCAGCTGCTTGTGCCCGGTTGTCCTCACGAGACATGTGAACCGAATCCTGAGTCGTCCAGCGCCCTGGATCCACCATTAGTGACTTGCTGAACTTCAGAATAGAATAACGCTTATGACGATTAGGTCTGAAAAGAGTTTAGTAGTGAATAAGCAAGTCTAAAAGTCACCGTGCTCTGCACATAAAGAACCTGTTGCCACCAAATTACACCATTTTAAAGCAAATTGCACAAGTAAAAGACATTGGATTCGGAATTCTTAGAAGTGTAAATTAATCATCATCAACACCAAAAAGTGCTCAAGGTGGACAACCAAGAAGATGAGGCTCCTCCCGTCATAATGAACAAAAGCGATAAAAACCGAGATTCCACTGGCAACACTGGATTCTACGACCTTACTCATAAAGCTTCCTTACCTGGATTACTGCCTATTCATGTATGAAGTAGAATATTCTGGAAAATTTTGCTTTGCTGCTTTTTTTCCGAAGTTTGCTCGAAGCATAAGTCTTCAATCGCACACAAAAGGAGACCAGTGTTCAACAACTTGTCCCAGAGCTTCATCCGAGGCAACATATTCACAGCATTCTTTCCGGAAGGCATAAAACCTCATGCAGATAACAAGCAGTCGGTGAGAAACAAGTTAATTAGTGTGATGTCTTACAAGCATAATGTTTCACTTCCACCGCTTGTCAGTTCTAACAATGCATTGAAACACAGAGGTTATCCATATGCGCAGGTAGCGTTGTAAAGTTTTCTGGGGAGTAACTGACACATATGAAGGGTGCCTCTAGGGCTCGTGGCGGTACTTCTGACCGATTAAGACATAACAACGAATTAAACTACGACTGAAAACTTGAGAAAAAAAAAGACTGGAAAAAGCCTTTAAAAGCTTCAAAGTTTTAAAAAAACTCACTTCGGAATGTGGACGACATATTGCGATTGTTTCGCTTGATTTGCCATAATCTGCACACCACCGTCCAGAACACGCACAAAACTCCGTCAGCACGACGAACAAAATGATTATTTGTAAGCCTGGCAACCCTAATTTGCCTTCATCAGGTGTGTGATAGCGATGTTCCGTGTTGCGTCTCTTAAAATGAAATCCAAACACTGTAATGGTGTTAGCCATTAAGACGACTATTGACTACGCTTGGTGAGGAGAGATGAAAACAGATATACGTGAGCTTTTGATAGTTGCAAATTCCCAAAACGAACCTCAATTACCTTTTAAACACTGAACAACAACTGACCTCACCACGATCAACGTATATCGAGAAGAGCGAGAAAGAAAGACGGCTCCAATAATCAATCCTAAACACCACTGAAGATCATGAGTTATTATAGCTCACATAATACGAAAAATTATTGTGGAAAGAGTTTCTTTAATCCCAAGAAACTATTCGACGAACCCTCAAGCATCTAAATATACGAAACGAATGAAAATCACAAACATCGATTATGATCTCTGAACGAATAGATATTGATATACGGACATCTCATCTTCTCAACGTATCCGCTCATAAGACGAAACAATTCGCTTCAGAATTCTTTATTAACAACAAAATTAGCAATACAATTCCAAGAATTCCACCTAAACCCAACAAACATTTCAACTCTAAATACACTCACTACAATGATCGTCAATCTATTTCGTCCACTAAATTGCACCACAATTCGAAACGCTCCTAATGATCTTTGATGTTTGAAATAAGAGTAAATAACTCGAATTATTCAACTCGACGAGTTCATATAATGTGAAGCGATTTACTTTATAATGAAAGAAAAGAAGCGTTAACTTGTGACTATTTTCTCGCATTATTGTAACTAAAACAAATAACTAATTCCTTTCAAATAGCGTAAACAACGATAATAATAATTGCTCTTCAAAAATATAAACAAACATAACAAAAAAAAAAAAAAAGAAAATAAACCTAGCGATTTTCTACATAAGATCCGAGTGATCTAGCCACGAATGCAATAGCGGAAGAATCAGTGTCGCAGAAACTGCTCCGATTAGAAATGCAAAGAAATATATAGGCAAAAAAAAAAAACCAATGGAACAATATTTGCGATAAAAGAAATCTTTCAATAGACGTGAAATTGCCAATAATTTTCGACGACACCCTTCTTATAATTGTGATAAGCTCTTCGCAAAAGTTATCCAACGTCAGCAAATTCAGCGCTATCGTTTACGAATGTTCACTGCGGAGTCTACTTATTTATGCATCTCGAAATGCGCATTTATACACCGATTCGCACAGAAATCGAACCTCTATGCTCAACGTTTATTGCCTCTGATTTCAATGACAGATCCCTTGGCACTCTCACCTTATTAGTCGAACCAAATATAGAGCGCAATCGCATCCAACAAATTAACCACTTTCCACTTCCGGTACAAAATAATCAAACAATTAGTGACATCGCTTTTAGTTGGAAAAAATCTCAACACCTTCTGACAGTAACTCGACCAGCAACACCTCTTCGCAAATCACATTCGTTGAGGACCCCAGCAGCAGTTTTGTCAGCAAATGTCTCAAGTCAGATCCATGATTTCCCTTTCCTCGATGCTAACTCGTGCTTGATCACTTTCAGCTTTATAGCGTTGGCGATCTCATTTTCGTTTCGATTTTGACCTGAAATGGCATAATGCTCAGTGGTCGAACGACCCTTGCGTATCATACTACATACAAATCCTCCCTATATCTCATTAAAAGAGGCGATAAATGAAGGAAACAAAGAACATGAGGAAAAATGGTGCCTTTGCAGATGATAACCACTATCTAAGCAAAGATATCATGCAAAGAAAGCCCACATTTCACGGCTGCATGTTGTCCGACGAGGCAAATGAAAATTCGTTGAGACCTGGAACTGGACAGCGAGAGAGAAGTGGAAGGAGAGGGAGGGGAATGGTAGACGTGCGAAAGGAGATACTCCTTGTAAAAATGTTTAATAAACTATTGTACTGATAATGACAAAGGACCTACTTCGTTCTGCCTGTCAACCAACAACATTTGCAGCTTTATGCTAAACATGGATACTACTATGCAGATATCGTACGTACACAAAATAATGGACCAATCAACATAACTGCGATATTAATAAAATAAATGCAAATGAATTTAGTCAAAACCATAGTAATCGTGGAAGTTGCCATCTGGATCAACGAGATACATTATGACCGAATGATCGACGATATAATCATCTGGCGCATTTTTAGACCTTGGTCCTTGGCTATAGTATACCCGGAATGTTTTAGCCACTTTATCCACCTGGAAACAACAATGCATTGAGGATAGAAAGTTCAACAAAACCGTCACAATCATCTGACAAAAAAAACCTTGTCACATGATATCGGTGCTATTTTTTTGGGTTATCCACACACCTACTAGCTTCAAGTTTCCACCGTTTTCCGCTTTACTATCAACTCAAACATCCATCTGTATTTGCCAACAAGCATAAATGGTCATAATAACCTTTCAGCTTATCATCTACCAAAAAAAAATGAACGGAACCGATAAAATATAACCGATAAAACTATCCAAAATATAAGAGAAAAACCTCGTCAAGTAGCTTCTTTCTACAGATAAGTGGCTGAGCAAGAAAATTTTAAACAAATCATCGCGCTGTCCTCGATTTTTCATCTCCCCTCTTCCCTATCCAAAAAATTCCTACCTCGAACGCAAATTAAACCTCTGGCTGAATTACCTCTGAGACGCTAATAAACGTCTATTAAACAATCACGCAAAGTAATCAATATCCCAAAAGATCGTTAATAAGTGGGACGTTTTGTTATTCTACTGTCTCTTAATGATTTTGAGGAACTGCTAGAGATGCAATAATGGTGGGAAGACAAACAGTACGATTAATACTGCAATAACTCAATGCTGTAGAATTTTCATTGCATCAAATGCACTTCCCTTTTGCAAAGATGTAAACGAAATTGACTACTTTACTGCATATTTGCTTCACCGCGACACTATACTTACTACTAAAACACATCGATCCTATGGCTACTGAAGAGCGTTAACGAAGATATTATCGTAAATATGGAATGTCGAATGCAGAACTAAAAGTTTACAAATAAAAGCACTTATTTTCTCGGCAGAAATCGTCTCGATAAACCACAAATTCATGTATAAACTTTACATTTGTTTGCATCATTATATCAACAAAGAAATGCTATCCGCACAACGTCAAACTTCAATTTTAGCGTTACAAAGATATGTGCTCTACAAAATCCTTCGAACGAATATCGCACACCAAGCAGGCAATACTACCTGTTCTCTAGATCCTGTATATCCACGCAACTTCGGTGAAAACTCCAAGCAATATTCCTTCACCCGTTCTATTGTATCTCTCTCCGGATCAACCGATATGAATAGCGGAATTATAGAAAACTTTTTCTGCGGATCTGCATCCAAGATATCCACAACCTGAAGCGTTATGTCTAAATGAACAACACAGTCAGCATGATACTTGAGACAGCCTTCGCTAACCTCCCTTCCTTCCCACTCTCCCCTACGTGAGCCGTTTTCGCCTTTAACGACGCTCATAAGCGCAACAAAATGCTTTCAGATTTCGCTTGCTGCTGAAAGAATTTTTTCACTTTTTCACTCATCAATGCCAATTATAAGTGCCTTTTTCAATTACTTAAAAACGGAAGCACGAATAGAAGCAATACAGTTTATATTAAAACAGTGCCTCTACTCACAAGCCATATTGAACTTCATTTTCGTCAAATTTCTATATTAATAATCTCAATAAAACCTTGCCTTACGAACAGGTGTGGCACTTATACTTATGTGAGGCAACTAAGCGCCATCAGCCACATTTGCTAGAGAGAATACAAGAGGTTTTCTCAGCATATGTGGACCTCAAGGAAGAGTACCTGAGGTTTCTACCAAAAGCGCTCTGAAAAGTGAATTCGCCCAAACAAATTCAGTTACAAAGATCTGGATCTTCCCCTCGCTCAACAAGCTGTTTCTGAGAAAATAAATTTTTCCTGAGAAAACTTAGAAATTTCTAATATTCTGAGAGAAACTCAAAACGCTCAACGTGAGAAGAAAAGACTGCTCCTCAAAGCAATTCTCGACAAATATGTCACAATCGGTCAAACTAAGAGAATTTTCTACTACTCTTACGAGCGTACAACTCTTCAGCCTGTTTGCTTGGTCTTCCGGCTATCGACTCCCGACTGATCAAACGCAAAACAAAATTTATTTTTTCTCATATATTACTCTCAATGCCACTTCCCAGTCATTTAGTCGGATAGAAAGACACTTCAAACCGCAGTAAAATAATAGCATTGGAAACCTTTATCATCTTCTCGATCTCATCGGGACATACGTCTGGGCAGTGCGTAAAACCGAAATAAATAAGCAACCAATTGCCCTTCAGCTGCTCAGAGCCTTCCAATTTACCATCAGTGTTCAACAACTCCCAAGGACCGCCGATCCGCGCTTTGCCAGCCATCAGTTTTCTTCGCTTCTCATTTTCAGCAGTCCTCTGAAAGCAATAAGTGCAACAGACATTCAGGAACGATCAAAGCAGACTCTTACCTATCTTAAGTGACGCTGTCCCCTCACCTTAAAGAATCATAGCAACTTCATTAACTTATGAAACGATATATGCCACGTAATTCGGAAAAGTGTTCCGATACCGAAGTCACAAATTCACAAAACCAGCAGCCATAGTGCTCGCTTTGCAAAGAAACACTCAAACGTTTCAAATCACCACATATTTACCTCACCAAAACAACGCTAAGAAATTTTTTTGGCTCAAAGCTGTTGGAGGAAGGCAAGTTGCTAATGGGCAAAAAAATCTGAAAACGAAATAAGTCTACACACATAACCGTATAAAAGATCCCAACTTTCCTACTTAAATGCTTCTCCTTTAAAATCCACAACCACGATACTTTAGGCATAGATACAACCTGGTCACCTAAATCCTGTCAAAGGAAGCGTTTTATATGATCCATCCTCTCGTCTATTTCCACAGCCTTAGAAATCGGCATGATATCTTCATTTAAGCACAACAATATTCGCTATGACTTCTTCACTTCCATAAGCAAACGCGACACCACATCAAACAGCTTGAATATCCTTCTTTCGAGGTAAAAATGAGGAGAATTTGCACAACAAATTATTTCACCTTTTCACGCATATACAGCAGATAGGCCAATGCAACGCCACCCACTGCCAATGTCCCGACCGCCGCCTTCCAGCTGAATATATGACTTCGGTCATGCGCCGCTTGCTGCAAACTATATGCGCTGTTCATTCGTATCATTTAAGCATGAATATATACGACGTATCAATAAGCATCGTTTGAAAGCTCAAACGATTTCCTGACTATCTCTGGGATAGAAGAAAGTAAGAACCTTAGGCAACAAAAAATTTTTCAAAATGAGTTCCGGCGCGGATGAAATCCTCGGTAAGTATAATGGGAAAATAACTTTTATCCTACTCTTGGTAAGGATAAAAGTGGGTTCGATCCTCAGCGCAGCAACACTTCATTACGATATAAAGAAACCTCAGTATGAAGATGTGATTACATTAATCTGAAGTGCACAATGAAGAAATTATCCTTCGAGAAAATTAAGGAGAAAATTACGACTACACGGCCAGAAAAGAGTTCCACCTCTTAAAAACCAAACGAATGAGTAAAGAAACTTTAAAAACAGTCCCAGTTATCAACCATACGGAGGCATCTCTTCTCTCTCTTCATTTCCCTTTCCCTCTTTCCACCACTTCTCTTCAATAAATATTTCGGCCTAGAACTTCGAATTCATAAATTTCCTCCAATCATATCTCTCATACGCTCACAATGATAGCTCACTTTCAAGAACCGACCATGATATGATCACAAAAATTTCCTGTCATAATTCTTAATTTGTACCCAATCAAATATCGGTGAATAGAAGGTCAAAGTCGACTTCAGTGTAATGCAATGTATGCAAAACGAAGCCAACCTCTCTTTTTTGCTTAAAGTTCATAAACTTCTCATCGAATCCTTTTTCAACTGCCGACTCTTTTTTCAGCGCTTCGTCAATTTCATCTAGGTTGATCTTCGGCTCGTCGACCTTCGATTTTTTACCTTCAAATGTCACCATAACCTTTTGCTGTACAACATCCTCATCGTTGCGTCTTTAATTTACTCTTTGCGAATACGTTGTGCATCTTGAAATGATGAGAGGAGACACTATCCCCCAGGAAGAGTTTAAAAGCGGATGGTTGTGTTCAAGAACGCCTGCAAAAAACTAAAATAAACTTCTGCGGCAAGTTAAGTTCGTGCCGCATAAACCTTTAACTTAGATATATGTTCATACAAATCGGATTCGATTGCAGAATCGAAAGTGATCGGATTCGATCGCAGAATCGTAAGTGTCCTCGTCATTCCCCTCTTCCTTTTTAAAACGAGGGTCAATTTCAAGAAACGTTCATTTCCAAGCTAGTGATTCCTCTCAGGAAAATGAATCTTGGCATGGAGACTTTATTATGATAACTCTCAATCCTCCCCCCTCCGAAGAAAACAAAAAAAGCACCAACTCACCTTCAACTGCTCGTAGCAAGGAGAAATGCAACGCACGAGAACCGAAGGGACAGCAATAAAGATCGCTCGACGAACAAGCCACTAATCTCGACATTGTCAAAACGCAATACCTTCGTAGCATTCCGTCCCACCACTGTTTTCCTCAACCACTTGAGCGCTCCACTTGCGGTCAACCTAAAATAAATTTCCGCATACGGTTGATTCATAAGATTGGCGCTAAGTCAACGACATCACAACCTATGGCTTGAAATGTTTAACCTTTGACCTTTGCCGAGCAACTGTGCCACTCTTGTAGCCATACTGTACAGAATGAAGCGGACAGGAATTGGTGCAATTACCCACCACAGAGACAGCAATAAAAGAAGCGATGGCGACGTAACTGCGAATGATTTTGATGTTTGAAAGGCCAATATGCTACGATGTAGGTTGCGCTTTAATCACGGCAAACCTCTCGACCGGCGAATGGCTCATTTCGGATCAGATTCAGTGTTTGGCAAGTGAATTCGCCACCGAAAGGCATCATACATAACATACTCAAAACACGGAAATTAGCCATATCAAAGCAATAATGCCACATATCACTTATCGACCTTTCAAGAATACCCGAATTTAAGCAGTTGGATGAGGTCGACAAAATTCGATATGACAATCGGAAATCTTTGCAGTGCTACGGAAAGAAAATCAATCGAATTGACTCAAATATAGAGAGAATCCTTAAGAATTCTCGAAACATGAGACCCTATAGGCCACTGACTTCCTAAACACCTTGAAGCCTAGGGACCACAAATATGTGGCAGCAAACTTCAATATTCACTATTATTCCGCTAAGTACAATATACCATTCGATCGGGCGCTAAACTACACGTTAAATTCACACCTGCCAAACAACTAACCGAGACAAGTTGTCGTATTGCCGACTGGGACCAAGTAGAGCGGATACAAAACGGAGATACTGCAACCACAAATCGAGGCAACATTTACGATCGACGGCTATTTCCACAGTGTCTTCATGCGTCATTTCCCCCCTCGGAGGTCGTTTATCAGTACTCCCCTTTCTATTGCTTTGTAGTAGTGTGAGCCCTTTCCCCTCTCTTACAATAAAAACAATTCACTTAAGGCTATTTCCCTCAGATGGCATGTACCTTTATATTAAACAGATGGAAATTTCATTCGTCGAAGTTTATCGAGCAAAAATGAGACCATCTCACACGTATACAACGCACAGTTACGACGGGACAAAACGCAACACATACGAGGGAGAACGTCCCTTAGTGAGAGAAACAACAATGCAGCTATGATATGATCGATCTATGGCCAACGACTCAAAAAACAACCAATATAATGATCGAGTAATGGACCACTCCACTGGCCTCAGGCTCGTATAACAACATATAAAACGCACTTTTGCCACTATCAACCACTTTATCAGTGCCCTCCAATGGAATTCATTGGCTTTGAAAACATAAGATGTGATTTCAACGAGCTACTACGCCACTCCCTTGAAAATCTTGCTATACTTCTAGGAATTCAGATGATTAAAGATTAATCGCTATGAGGCGTTGCAAGTTGCACGGTTCGATATGGTTCTGATGGTTCCTAGACCACCCTAGATGTCGTTGTTTTGCTCTGCAGTAACACCACTAACGCCGCACTTTGCAGAGCAAAGAAAATAAGTAGTCTCGACTTTCACCTCCCCAATCTTCACCATCTGCTCACATCCCTGCTTCAACCTATCCGCTAAGCCTCCAACCATCCGATGTCCACAAGTCGACTGTTCAATGCAAAATGCGGTAGCTGCTGTAATCCTTATTTTACCGAACACTAATGACTGCTTCGTAACTGTCTGATGAAGAGGAACAATCATATTAGAGCCGAAATATGGAATTTTAACAACGAAATATTCCCATAAGATCAAATCCGATCAACGAATTCATGCATCATCACGAATAAATTGGTAGAACTCAAATTAAAATGATGAACGAACAATTTCAGATCGAATAGGCACTCCTTAAAATTGGTGGTAGAAGGTTCGCCGGATTCGAAACACACTCCGCTTGATCGATTCATGTTGCGACTAACTCGAAAAACTGACGGCAAGCAGTGCAGTAACCGGAAGTTCGCATGAAACCACTCATAGTGATTTCCAGTGAAACGTAAAGATTAGTTAGTGCTTTTCCCTCGGAGTCGTTATAGTGCACAAGTATACCTGTCGTTGGAATGCTTTAATGTTAAGTGTCATTGTCGGCTATCGAAACATAAATATTGTTGTCGCTAACTGTATTAAAGGCTGATGGTTTATTGTCGGAGAGGCCTATATATTAGAGGTTTGGGCGCATCACCCGATATTCCACAACGTACATCCGGACTAGGCGTGTGAATGCAAACTGCGGCGCCATCGTTTATATAAGAAGCATAGATACAAAGAGATAAATAAATACAGGTCATAAACAAATAAACATAGGAATAAATAAAGATTCATTTGCAAATACTTTAATTTGTACGTCGACCTCCAGGTAGGGAGTCAATGAAGAGATCTTTATGTCCTCAAACGTCCACGAACGGACAGTTAAGATGAAAAGAACAAAGAGAACGTGGCCTTGATCACTGCTTTTCGACACGATTTGTGCTGTTGCTGGTCCTCCCCTGCCTGCTGTTATCGCTCCTGAGCTGATGTGTAGTGCTCCCGATTCGTCGATAAACTGGAAGCGCGCTACACCACATCAAGACACCATCTCTCTATTGCTACCCAGTAGCATACCATATACTGTTGAGGTATTTCCTTTTCTAGTCCCAACACCATATTCCGCCGTGCGGAGAGTCCTTGCACGTTGGCGAGTTACACCTCAGAATTGATTCACTTAAACCTTTATTATAATATATACACATTCGAAACGACAGTAAGCATACACATAAGAAAACGCACGAATATCTCCCGACAACGTGGGGATGCACAGCTTTAGCATACAACGGCAACAACAGAGTACATTTGCATACACAGAAGAGGAGATGGTGATGCATAAAAAATTCAGGCTACCCTGAATGTCGAACTCCGAATAAGTCCGTCGAAAAATCCGTGCAAACTTATGAGCTTCACGGGTTGAGGGATTATCGACCAACCCATTTTTTCGAATTTTCATCATTTTTCTATTGCCCTTCCTGTAAGCTGTGCTTCGTCGCCGTTTTTGTCAATTCCTTTGTTAAGAGGTCACGCGCCTCCTCTATTGAGACCGTTTCCTTCAGCCATTGCGAACATTTACGTCCATACCCCGTAATATATGACGATTTACTGCCCATAGGCGTTAGTTTCTGATTGAAATGAGATAGCGAAAATATGGAAAAGAACTCATAAGGCTTGAAACAATTGCACTAAAATGCACAAACATGAGGCTTCAGCTCGTGAACTCTCATTTAGAGAAATCAGAGAACTTTCCCTTTACGAGATTGTAGAAATCTCTTCGTTCTTCTCCCGCTTTCGAGAATACACCTTGATAGTGGCACTATTTCAACAAGTTCCCTCGAAAATACACTCATCTCCGAATTTATGAACATTTCCGATGCAGACGATGTTCGAGGGAACACATTTTAGGCGATAATAATTCCCGTGTTCCGCTTGCTATAGCCGAGACCGATGGAAAGACGAACAAATACTGTTTGGCTGCAAACACAATTAAGCGAGGCAATCCGATACTCTTTTCAAATAAGCTATATTTGCCATTGTTTTTTAAAACAATATCATCTTCACTGTAATATGAGTACTGTCGAACAATAAATAATCAAACGCTCGACACCTTAATTACACACTTCTTCCCGAAAGGCGCAAGACTTCCTCTCTCTCACCTTAAAAACTCAAAAGATGAAGATAATCATCGTTAATCAAAGAAAAGAACAACTGAGGAAATACGTCCTATGAAAGCATACGAAATTGACTTATCGAAGAGAATTGTGCGTTGAAATCGTTTCTCGGCAATTCCGTCAACTCAGACCCACACGAACTCACTCGTCTCATCATCAGTTCCCATCATAAGGAGGAAATGGAATCGCATATCAACAGATCAACACACTTCAAAAATCACACCGATTGGACGACTGACAATCGCTAAACGATCACTTTGGTGAACTAGAGTTTTCTCGCAGGTTCCCTCGCCCTTCAGATTGCTTATCTGAACACAACTAAAGTTTATTTAGTGCCACACTATCCTGGGTTCTATTTCTGGCGACAATTCCAAATAGCGCTGTTTAGTATAACTATAATTTTTGAAGACGAAAGAGCGGGTACGTTTCCGATAGTGTCTTTCATGCCGCAATTTTATCCATATCTATATCGCAGTACGCTACGCAACTAATCTTTTGTCTCTCTTTCATCGTTCAACATCTTCGTAATGAACATGTATAGGTAATAAATAGTAAATCTAAAGATAAAGTAAAGCAATCAAGTTTCCTATCAGCTATGAGAACTCCCCCAAATTGGGAGCCGCAATGCAGAGCAACCTTCAGCGCATCTGCCTGTGAAAGATGATCCGGCACATCAGGCAACTATCAAAATCTGTTGTTAGAATGAAGGCTATCTCAATTTCGGAGTAAGTACTTCGTCTTGAGAACTTCATCTGTTTACTCAAGGTGATTTTGAAGGAACCTATATGAAGTCCACCACTCTGCGATAAAACGTTCAACTTTGGAATTCTAGACTGAAAGGCTGGAATCATCTTTAGCATGATACTAAGGTGTTTTTCACAGTCATCAGAAAGAATTTCAAGATTTTTTCGCTACGGCAAATAACCGAGATATCGAAAAAGCACAACTGCAGCATATACTGCAATTAGAAAATTCAATCATTGTCTATAGAAAAATGCTCCTACTAAAACCTTATTTTTCATAGCTCAGCTTTAAATTATGAACATCTATTCACTGTTAATTTCGAAACTGAAAAAAAAGAAAACAACTCAACTTTCTCTGTTTTTAAGCCAAAGAAATGAAGGCATTATTTCAAAAAAACTTTTACTAAGGCGGTCGATAAAAATGCCGCTTAATTTCATACTTTGTAATAACTACTTCCTCAAATAAATAAGTCTAAAATCGAGGAAAAGATTCTTCGAAGGTCATCAAATTAAGGCGTTACTTAGAGGTAAAAAAAAATCGATAATCTCAGAGTCGAAGTTAAGTAAATCGTCGATGAGGTTATTAAAATAACTCAAAAAATTTTGTGCAAATTTTTTCCGATATCCGTCGAACTATCTTAGGATTGTAAGTTGACTGTTAACGTCACATAAAGATACGCGATATAAAATCTCCCTAGAAATTCATTTCGTGGACTTTTCTCTGAATTCCTCCGTCGACGATCTTGATGGCTTCGACGATGAACACAATCACTGTCTGGTGAGAAAAAAGAAAAGTGAATAGAAGCAATGAGTTGTGAAGATATTTGCCGATTATTTCACTAGACGCCTAAAATAGACGACTAAGACAAGAAGGAAATCAACGCTTTAGAAAACATGCATTGTTTCATGCAAATATGTAAATACGGATATTTCTTTAGCATTTAACTTCGACGTCAAGAAAGAAGAATCCTATTTGACTAAAAAAGATTTTGGTTTTTAAATTCAGCGTTAAAAATTGTACTAGAATCAAGTAGTTCCCCTCATGTCCCGAAAAATACTTCACTTTCCTTTCGAATCTATCCACTAAGTACTCTGCTCAGCAGTCTATATGCATTAACAATTACAAAATATTAGTAAATTACGAAACTTGAAGTTAGCCACCTTTGAAGTCTTTTCAAACAAAAAACGACTTCTGAAGAGGAAGACAGATGCAACATAGTTTGATTGCTCCTCCTGTAAAATAGGCAACATATCAGGAAGATACGACTCATTTGGGCATCTTTTGAGAGGCACCTCAAAAGGGGAAACGAATCTCGGTGGCAATCATAAGTGGGCAATTCCATTTCAACTGTCCCAAGTGTTAATTCGTTGTATTTTATTAATGTGCGTTCTGATTCATCTTAGTCTACACACGAAGAGTTTCGTCTGCCAACCAGGACCCAACTGTTTTCGACCATCAACCAAGACTTCAATGAGAATATGATGCTGACCTCAATGAAACTAATTCTTCTGAACGTCTTGCTTCATTAGACGCGAAAATGGGACGACGTTATAGTCCTCTAGCCAACAATCAGATCAAAATAAACGACGGGTGACAATGTACAAAAAACACTCTCCTTCCAAGAAAAGAAACCAAAGATAACAGCAGCTTCAAAAAGGCTTTGGCTGAGAGCTTGAAGTTGAATAACAAACTGGCATTGCTATCACGAAAAGCACAAGTGGACTTTAGTGCACTTCCGGTCATCAAGATGGATCAATATCGCGAGTAGCTAGACATCAAGCGAGTAGCTTTTCCGAAGTTTTAAAAGATGAATTTTCTGCATTGTTTAGGTATTCCACACAAATAACCAAAGAGCGAAGCGATATTTGAAGGTAACAATGGAAGATCGTCATCGCCACAGATGAGCTTAACACTCCTAAAATCTGCACTTGGCTGCGACTTGACGCGAATGGCAGACATTGCCTCGCTAAGCGAACAAAATAAGATCTTCGTTCCTTTTTATCACTAACTTTCTGCCCAATTGTGATTTTAATTTAAACCTAAAATAGGGTTACATCTTACAACTCTCATCTTAACTGAATTACGTACGGAAGGAGGAGAGGAGGAAAGAAGTTGGGAGGAAGAGAGAATGGGAGGACATAAGCTCCTTTGTAGTAATGGCATTTTGGTCTCGTCAGTCGAAGATTGTCCTATCCTTCATTATCATTGGGGAATCATTTTTCGTTCACAATCGATGAAGTCCATTTCCTCTTCTCCATTGTATGATGTTGCTTTACCGTTGCGCATTTGTAACTGCGGATGCAATCCCTGGCGTAATTTCTGAAAACTTTTAGGGTCTACTGCTCAGAATTATTATAAGTTCGCTGAAATGTCGAGGATGGACGCTTTGGGAAAACTTGGAAATAAATCTGTTTACACTCTGTTCTTACCATTTCATAAATTGATTGTAAGTTCTATGAGAAACATTACAGAGTATCAACAAGGAGTCTAAACATGAGAGCCCATTAAAAAAATTCTCGAAAAAACAACTGAAAGAAAGTCAGCGGTCTTCAAAACAAGAATTATAACGAAGCAGGTCGTTTCCTGCTGCAACTGTCGGCAAAACTGTTACTACTTCATTGGTATACGTTTTTATCCATCCTTTTCACCAAACTGCGCAGTTATGACCTGAGCGCTAAAATACAGCAACTTTTCTCAGGAAGTACAAAGCTTTCAGGCAGCGAAGAAAATCTTCATCGATCTAACTAAGATAGCCTCAGGTGCAAAAGTGAATATAGGTGGAAGTTACGATATGAGATTACCTGTTTCAGAGGTACATCGGCCTTTGCGACAAGTAGAAAATAAAACGCATAGAGCGGAATGACGATCATCGAACAAGAAGAAAGAAAAAATCCAAATACTTCAGCCCAAAGTGGATAATCTTCGCCGGTCGGATATTTCAGCGGCTTATATTTGAGAACACAGAAGATAAATAACACCTAAAAACTCGCCGGATTTGTGGCTTTAATCGTTATAAGGATATTGCGTTCAGTTGAAAGCTTCTACTGCCAAAAAAGCTCGTGGCCCTCTTGCTCTTGCTCCCTTCACGAGTAGCACTGCAGTCACAGCCACCTAGTTACTCAAAGAGACAGTTTGAAACATATCTCCTTTTATCCCACTCGACACCCTGTCAACAATTTCTCTTCTTCAAAAGTCCTGCTGATCCGTCATAACTGCATTGTCCTTTCTAAGGTCTTAAGTTGGAACTGCTACCCGACACTAAATGCTCTATGTAGTGGAATGCCTGCGCCTATTGCGTTATACCTGCACGATACAGACGTGATTGCTGAATTGGAATATAGAGTAGCAGATCTCTTTTTATATTGTCCAGAAATTAGAATGCCGAGAGGATGTAAAGTCTATCTCTAACCGAGACGTGCATCTTCAACTGCTAACCGCCTTTGTATAAGGACAGCCCGCTAGAATGCTCTCAATAAAAAGCATCTAAAAGAGAAATCACATCAAATGAACTGGCTGAAATTTTAAATCCTCAACGATGAAAGTGATGAACACTAACAGCAGTAACAGCCGGAGAAATTATCTTCCAAATAATATTCCACATTCTAGACGCATTCAAACCAATCATTTCGTTTAAAGCATTTCTCACATTATCGGCTCCTGCAACAAACCCACACTGAATTACTTCATTTCATCATTGAACACGACAAAGGTAGCGATAGAATAATGTAACAAAAATTCACTGCTCTGCATACAACACCTTAGCACGTGATAGAGTGCTTGTGCAAAGGGAATCGAGCATTTTCGTTTATGTTGATCCCGATCGATCTTTTGATCAATCAGCTGTCACTTAATAAATGCCGATAAAACAACACCCACATATGAACGTTTGCCTGACACTAGAGTGATTGCCATTTTGCTATTAGAAGTGCAAAATGATGGAGCTTTACTGTGATGTTATTTCAACCTTATTAAGTACTTCCCTAATATTGGTCGAAATAGAATTATGTAGCCTGATGTATTGTATCACTTAGGGCACATTTGCAGCAATATTTATTCGACATGAACCGGCTATCGATGACCACATAAAGAGATCGATTATGACCGGCTATGACCTCTTTATCTTCTTAACAGTGGTACTGCGACCACTAACAAATTCTGGAGAATTAGCATGAACGTAGTGACGAAATCTATTGTAAAGTCGCATATGCATCCCTATTGCTAGTTATTGGATAATTCTCTCGAAAGCATTACTTTTCGATTTGCAGTTGGATTTCTCGAGAAGATTTGAAGGTTTTTATGAAGATATTTTCAAAAGCGATTTCTTTTCGAAGCAAAACGGTTTTGATAAAAGTCGGAGCTGTTAACGAAAAGGAAGTGAACTCATTTTTTTATTACTTTTTCTATGATATTCTCAAAATCGATTTATCTATTAAAATTAGAAAATGAAAATTCCACTTATTTCATTATTTCGTCCAATTTCTTACATCAAATTCCTACATCACTAATAATTCTCGCAAATCATTGCGAGAACGTCGACTCGTATCGTCTATCAACGTATCGGCGGCAGCTAATAATTATTCATCGCGAGATTTCATAGACAAATTTCTTTGCACTATTAAATTATCAATTATTATCGTTATTGATCTCATCAATGCCATCAATAAAATTGCATCAAAACTATGAGGTAAAGACGTCGCTTGAAATGTTCTCTGAAGATGAACAGCAAGTAAACTCTGTAGAAGCCGAAATTGTCGCATTTCTAATAGGCGCATTCTAATCTCCCTAATATCATCTAAGAAATATGTACTTATATCGTAAGGATGATGGAAATGATGCATCCTTGAAACGACTGATTAAGAACGAACCGAAACCCCACGAGAGTCCAACAACCTCGAAGAAAACAACAAAGAGGAGCGCAATTCCACTAGCTCCATAAGCGTCAAATAGGGTCAACCAATATGCACCAGCCTGTAATCGAAATTGCTTTCTATCAGCCGAGTATTTCATAAGGATTGTGTAAATAACATAGCATCTTTAGAGTGGAAAATGAAACATTTAAAGTTTTATCAAACTTCTTTTTTACTATTCGATGCGAAAATACAAAAAGGACGAAAAAAAGAAATGCAATGCTCCAAATGTAACATTTGTGATAGCAAAATGCTATACAAAAATTGACCTTATTCTCACTTTATTGATCATAACAACAATAATATAACAAATAGTTTTTATTGCAAGACGACGAATGTTCCCCGTATAATAACAAGGACGCTCCCTAGACCTCAACAAGTATAGAAAGGTTAGTTACGTTTTCTACTGCTATTCAACTATATCTTACTATCATCTCAGCTATTGTTCGAATCACAACGACCGTTTTCTTTGTCAAACTGGATAGCACAATTAGGTTCCTATGTTACCGGGTCACTGATAATTGCAAAAAGGTTCCCAATATATAAACAACGACGAAAGCAATCATATACGTAGTTGCTATGATATTCTAATGGAAACAGGTCATCACAGAGATATATCTAAGAGGCAGGAAGAATGAAACAAGCTGTCGCCAACCGACTGACATATGAGACCATCGGAATACCGATGACGAAGAATATAAGACACGTCACTCCAAGCGAAACCTTCTTATATTTTCTCAGCACTGCAGGAAAAACATCCTCGATGGCTGTGAAAAGGCCCTCCATCATACATACCTGCAAAACAATTGCCCTAGGTCGCTGCAAAAGAACGAAAACAGACGGAAAATAGACAGCAATGATAAGCAGAACGGTAACTTCAGCGATATTTGAAAATTCTATAAAGAACATTTCAATCTATAAATTTGGCAGGTTTGAGTCGAGCTCAATTTCCAAAATTTCCAAAAACAGTCAGCGAACCTATCGCATATGTCTTCCGAAGGACATGCTGTCTTAGCGCACGAGTTCCCAGTGTATTGGATAAGACAGATCAGGTTTTCAAAAACTCAAGCTCTAGCATTATCGAACGATCTCAGTAGAAGCGAATTAGCTCTGACGAAAAGAAAAAATATCCTAAGATCCAAAGCGTCCCTAAATCTCTGCAACAATTAAAACACAAATACACTCAATAAAATGAAGATGACATTTCAATTAAAGAAAACAGATCTCCTATAAACATACCTGACTATCCAGACCGAGTATTGTAATCATAAGAAAGAAAAGAAAAGACCATAATTGTTTCAAAGGTAAATTGCTGGCGACCTCAGGATATGCTTGAAAAGCGAGACCCACGCCTGTAATAACATCCCTCAAATTAACCATTGAGGAAACACAGAAAGTCATTGATATTTATAGGGATAAATTCTTCCGACGTTCTATCCCACGATGCAGCATTTCCCAAAAGTTTCTCTAGCTATCCTTGGGTGCACTGAACGATACCACAAAAGTATCAATAGTTTTCGACTCCAGAAGTCGTAGATTAAAAAAGTTTCTTGAAATTGAAAAAGAAAATTTCGCTCCTTCACTTCTCAAAATCTAGCTGTAGTTCGTGTCTAAAAGAGAACGGAAAATAAAATTTCACAAATGCAATAGATGAACTATTATTTCTCAACGAAATATATCTAAAAAAGTATCAGTGCACTAAAGAATTGAATAATAATGCGAAAATGAAAATAGAATACACAAAATTCAACCTGGCTTAACGATTTCAGCGATATCTTTATTGGCAATAAGAGACATATAGCCGAGAATCGAGAAAACAACAAAACCTCAAAAATTATTTTTTCACTTCGGCGAATATCGCAAATTTTTGACACGAAATCATTCGAAACAAATTCGTTCCACACAAGCTGCTATAAATAAATTAGAGCACTGAAAATTAGGCGCTTTTATCGCCAATTTTGCTCACTTTTATGGATTTATGGATAGACGCCATTGGAGCAGGAAATGACGCGTTCATAAATGCTTTTCAGTTTGCGATGTTTTTGTTAACTGAAGTGGCGAAATGAAAGTCTTTAGTATCGCGTGATTGATGCACTATACCTTGCAAAAACTAAACTGATTTCACTTTTATACTATACTACATATGATGCGAAATGTGAATAACCTTGCCACTGGCTTCAATTATTAATGAAAAGGAAAATTTTTGATCATTTTATCGAAGAGAGTTCCTAAAAGTACGAAAATGTGCTGAAAGTGAAGAACGGTATATACCAATCTACATAAATTTCAAAGTAAACCAACCCCCAATATTAAAATAAACAATTTGGTTCAAATTAACTCATAAAAAATCGACAGACAATATTTTCTAAAGTGATTTTCAGTGGAATTTATTCGAAGTTGTTGCATTTTAGTTAAGAAGTTATGATAATTGTGACAACAATACCTACCAGCCAGGATACTCGTCGATCCATTAATGAAACACATAACGAATGCATCCCTTAAAAAAGCCAATCATATTGCCAGAATCCGCTCTTAGTAGAAATCCCGTTGCAAAATTCTCATCTTCGGGTGCCAAATACGATTCAGAAACTTTGAATTCGTTAATAACGATATGTGGAAAACTTTCAAATTCTTCAGCTGTGAACTATTTGAAGCGATCACATCATTACCGGAAGTGTAACATTTACAGCAAACAAGATCGAGATCTACGAGCTTCAGTTTATTTGAGTAACGCTCAAACAACTGTGCTATTTTGGAAATCCTTTTAGCCATATCCACATAGCTCTTCTAAACCGGTGAGCATTCTCACTGTTGCTCTTACTCTTCTCTGAAATCAATTATTCAAAACTACTTATTGAATCTGAGCGCATTCCAGGTTATTTTAGTGATCTCTTCTAGTCATCTCCGGAATTTCACTCGTTTCAATCTTCCTATTTATTAATATTCTCTGTATATCATCTCACAACGACTAAAAATTCGTTTTCGTTTAAATCCCTTCCAACATTATCAGCATCAAAATATCTGGAATTCTTTTCGTAGTTATGTGATGCTCTTTGCTCTCATAAGAATAACATTCAAAGTTTGAATCATTAAAATGGCGTTCATATGTGACAAAAGCTACTTTCAATTATTGAAAGAAATAACTATGAAAACGCATATAACTGAAATGTTCCGATAAGAGCAATCCGCACCAAATCGTATACGATTTAAGAGCATTTTAGAATTGCTAACGGTACTTTCTTCGATGAAAACTTCAACCTGGCAACCTAAATCTTTCATTGAAAATGAATTTATCATTACCTGAAGCAATTATGATTGAATTTGTTATGTGAACCGAGTGCTATTAACGCTCCAAAACCAACACCATAAGAATAGAAAACCTTTAAATAATTTATTAACGCAGAGACGAATCATTCGATTCAACACAAATTTCTCAATTCAATTAAATTCTGCATGGGAAAATTCATGGAAGAAGTTCTCTTGATAATGGTACTTCGAATATGTAGCAAAGAAATCTATAAAATTCATGCTGCAGTATCTACTGTAACTGACTGATCTCTTGTAAATTTCCGATCTTCCTTTGAATCCCCACTTGTTTTAAAGTTTCAATATAGTGAGTTATGCCTAGAGAACGATAACGAACTAATTGTGATACATTACATTGTCTGTCCAGCTCTGATCTGAACGAATGATGGAAAAGGCAATTAATTAATCCCACGCTTATGCTATTGCTTCTGAGCAGTCAAATGACGATTAATGTAGACATGAATTAAAGCATTTCATTACCATATTCTATCAATCAATAACACAGGCTGTAAACTAAAATGACTTACTTGGATATTGTACGTGAAGTGATTTCTCCCCCTCCTTCCTGCCTAGAAGTTCCTCTTACCTTGACCTACCTATACCATTGGTTATGTGCATAAGTGAGGAAGATATTCATCGAGGAAGTATTCTATTCGCACAAATAAATTGCGGCCACAAAAACCTTTGTTGCTACTAACCTGAGTTCCAGCATCCTTCCAAACAGTTGTTTCAGAGAGCTTCGTCATATTCGGTGTGAGATAAAACGAGATACCGGTAAAAGCACCTGGGAGGGTGAGACCTCGCGCAAGTAAAACGATCAACAGAAAATACGGAAAGAGTGCACAAAAATACACAAACTGCAAAATAATGCAAATAATTTTTTGTTTAGAGTTATAACAGTGCAAAACCAATATTTGTACAATATCTGAAGATGGAAAAATTCCCTCCATCCAGGCTACCTCTTTCTAAAATCAGCCATAAGGTGCGGATCGTAGAGAGCCATAGCAACATCTTGAGAGGAGCGTGCAAGTGCCTCTTTTATGCAATCATGAAACATTTCTGCTTGTGTTAGATTTATTTAAGTGTACTGCTAAATTTTTAACGATCAATAAAAACCAATTCATCTGATAATCGATAAAAAAATGCTGATTATGAATTCAGAAGTTGCCAGCTAGGTTGCTGTCGTGAAGTTTCACCTCCAGATCATTTCAACACCCTCTTGAAGGTTGCTTTAAGCGAAGCAATGCGCACAAGAATGATGATTCTGATTGAGAATCGTTATGATTTCAATAGAGTTTGCTCAAAAATGATCCCTCGGAGGAATTTTAAGGAAAGCAGCCTAGAAAATGCTTTTTTTTAATTGTTGTAATCAGACAATAAAAGGAGAGCGATGAACCTTTCGTGCTTGTGTTATTCCTTTCCATAAAGCGAAATAAACAATTAGCCATGCGAATAGCATTATTCCCAATAATTCCCACTGAATTCCGCCGAAATCCGAGATCGATTCGGTTTGCATCAGCACGCGGCGCCTATTCAAGAAACAATGCTCAGAAATTAAACTTCATAAAAGTTTAGGGATAAAGTCATTAAAAACTCATCAGAATATATCATAGAAATTTGAAAAATCCTCCTTAGTGAAGCGCAATAGTAATTCAAATACAAAAACGATTTGTTCAAGAGAGCGCAATGTACGGAAAATGCATTAAAGATATTTATGAACACCGAAAGAACGCCTAAAGACAGCTAAATTTTGCTGAAATGGCCAGTAAAGAACAAATATAGCACAACCTCTAAAGACTCTTATAAAATTCCTTCGTTTCGTTCTTTTACTGGAAAAGCCATTGCCTCGGATCCATTAATTTTTTTCGCAAAATAAAGCAAAAATGAATTAAAAGCGAACGCACTCCCAAAATTGCTCGACACTGGTTTCAGTATGCTGACCGATTTGTGTGAGATTTGCAACGACCTTCGCCAATGTGGAAGCATTCTCTTTGCCAGTAATGCACTGAACCGAATTCCTTTAAATAGTGCATTTTGAGAAAAACCTCAGTGCGGTCAGTTACCTCCCCTCCGTCAGCAAAATTCTCGTTTCCGCATTTCCCACCTTCCTTTCCCCTCCCTTTCCTCTCACGTTGGGCTATGAGCATTCGATGAAGAAACACTGCCTATTCATTACACATAAAAAACAAAAACTGAAAGCATCAGTAAAGATCCGGTCAGAAATTGCTTCAACCTTCATGTACGAAATCCAAGTTCTCGAAGAACAATTTCTTCACGGTCATTAATGATCTCAGCTCGTACATTCTTAGCAAAAGAAGTTTGACAGTTGCAGCTTCAAATCGAGAACTTCAACGGCTTGTCGAAGTCAGCCGGAACCACGCTGTATTAGGCCAACTTGAAACTGCACATAGGATAATCCCACAAGCCTTTGCACGGAGAAAAAAAAGGATTCCGAAGATACAATGGAGCAAATGCTCCATGCAATGATCTAAGCATAAAGCGACATTCTGCTAACGTCGACGGGTGATGCTGCACATCCACTTCTTTTCACAGTAAGCTGACGCAATTCTGCACAGCATTTCCCGTGGCAAACATGACGGTATTTGCAGGAGAGAACATCTGGACACCTGCAGCATCAACGGACTACCAAGAAAGTGTGCCACGGATACGACGAAACGATCCTTCACTTTGAAAAGTTTTCGCTTTTATTGCATACTAATTGATTAACTTTCTAGGCACATACAATACGGATGGCGCACTTTTATGCTCATCCAAACTGCAATTATTCCATTAGATTTCGGAAATTTTCAGCTTCTTTCGGAACTTACTTTTTAACTAGTCACCACTAATTTAGCAAGAATTTACAGTTAAGTTCATCCTGTCCTCTCTTTATTGCGGATGACTGGAAGCGATGGGAAGAAATAGCTGTTAAAATGGTAGCTGAACAGTAGGCCGCATTTTCTATGAGAAATCGTTATTACTGCCAAAAAACTTATCCGGCACCTTTCACATTCGCTGATGGAACAGCTGCGTTAGCGAATGGGAAGCATTTGACAAGGGAACTGACCAATTTCAACGAAACGCTATGAGTAGGCAGAAAAAACAACAACAATAAACTGACCACCAGTTATCGCACGTCTCCCATGGGAATGTTGACGTGAGCGAATTTATCATATAAAAAATAGACCAACTGATTATCACACAGAAATACGCAATACACATAAATGCGATCACAACATTGCCAATGCCCACACCTGTAAATAAATAATGACTGATCAACGTCTTCGTCTAACTACAGATGGACGATGCGTCGCATATGTTTTTCTAAGGGATATACGCCAACGAATTAATATGGCGATAAGCGAGTCGCTCGCTTCCTGAAAATCCACGAGATGAATCAGCTTTAGCGCATACACTTTCAAGTCTAAGAAAACATCACTGGAGAACGCTGGTTTAAATTTCGGATGAAAATAGGCTATTACTATCCACTACTGTCTCCAATAAGATAAGACCTTCAAAATGAGATTACCTGTCCGCTGATTTGCACATCTGGATATTTTTCTACCTCAGAGTAAAAGAAGGTCTCAGGTTTTCGAATTTACTGAATACTCTTTTTGGTTGATGTTTTGCGTTTTCCTTTACTTGCCAAGGCAAATAAGGACGCCTCAAATTCGTCCTCAACTAAAGACATGTCTTCTTTGATGCCAAGCATTTACAGGAGCAGCCTGCACCTCTGAGAAATTTGAATTTCATCCTCCATTCATAAAAATAAATCACACCTGTAAATCTTATAAGTTCTTATAGATGAAAATAGACTCTTTGAAATGTTTTCTGCAATGTCGTTAGAACAGGTGAGCAACTTTGCATAGAAAACGATCTCCTCGTTCTTGCCTCACCGCATAAAATTCACAAATGAATCTTTGAATAACTAGTAAATCCTCACATCTCAAAAACTGCTGCCGGAAAGAGGCATATTCTGTGTAGTTTGACTTGCTACATAAAATACTCATAACTATATGTGGTAAGAATTTAAACCTCCTCCCTCCCTCCCTTCCCTCGCTTTATATCATATATTCTGGCTGAAATAGAGGAAGGTTTAATTAGTGAGGCTTCGCAATCGTATATCATTGCACCCACTAGCACGCCTAAAAATTCGTTTATTCACACATTGCACTCACCTTTGAAAAGTGGACACATATTCCACATCTCCATTGCGCCACGTTGCAAATATTGGCCTATAGTTACTTCCATTATAAATATTGGTACAGCGCCAAGACAAAAAAATATCGCATATACGACCAGAAAAGATCCTAAAGAAAGAAAAACTTATTTGTTATCCACTTGCAGAGCTCATTTCTCTTTTTCTATTTTGAACTCTTTTTTTTCTATTTTGCTGATAAAGTTCGAATTTCACTTTTTTCATTTTCCCACAAATTTATTACCTATAAGATGAAATCGGCGCCTTCTTGAACAAAAAATACGGCAACAGAATGACTTTTCCATAGGATTTTACGTTGAAAACTAAAACTTCAAATCTCCTCTCCTCTAATGTTGTTGTAAAAATGACGATGTTCCTAAAGGAATGCAGTGGATGCTCGCAGTAAGTTGCATAAAAATTGTATATTCCCATCTATCACTCTAAAGAACTTGGAGACATTCAAAAGATATCCAGATATCGGTGGAACATGTCAGGGAAGCCAATCCCCGGGAAAAGGTACAAAAGAGAGACGTTTGGTGCATCGAAGAGTAAACAGGCAAAGACCAACAGAAAGACATCAAGTGTCCGATAGTTCCACATTATGGAAGGTCTCTGACTTATTCCTTTTCATTTTCTTTTTATTTTCTCGATTCTGCACTGCTTTTTTTCATGGAACAGCAGCAAGTCAACATGGCCCAACGTGAAGTCAGTCTCCACCTTACTATAGTTAATTGAGCATTTAATGGCAGCTGAGGATATCCCTTGCTGAAGGTTGTTGTTTACGGATTTCCGATATAGCTGGAGCTTCTTTCGCTGTGATATGCGTAGAATCAATATCCCTAATTGAAATGTTAAGGTCTCATCAGTTTTATTAGATAGCATTGGCTCGTTTTCTTAGAAAAGAATTATCCACCGCAGTTACGCCAAACCTGATCATCAGCTATTATAAATAAGAAATCAAGTTTAATTTAACTGATTTTAGGGAACATTCGTATTGTTCCATATTTAGTCGCTGCTTGCGGGCTTGCATATAAATATGTAAATTTCCTATGCCATATGCAACTATTAACTCAACGTTCAGCTCAAGTGATGTACAATATAGCATCCACTGGTAATCTCCACATCTAAAGCTCCGGAACACGTTCCAAGCTCAGACAATATGTGAAGTCTGCTGCATTTCTCTCAAAGTTATACGGCGAAGATACATTACTGCTTCAAGCCTCTCCGCTCTAAATACTAATTCCCGTTCCTAAAAAGAATTTCTGCAGTTTTACCCGATACTGCAACTGCATCTTATTCTTTGTTCAGAAGAAGCAACAGTTACATTCTGAAGACATATCGAATTGTGCCGCAACATGCGAGAAGTGAAATAAATTGAATAATGGAGACGCAGATATTGGTGAATTACTCAAAGAAACTGAGTTGCTGTTCAAAGCTGACTTTATACGCGCTGAAGTCTTTGAGAATTCAACAAAAACGAAATACATACCTCCACCATTCTTGAAGCAGAGATATGGAAACCGCCAGACGTTGCCTGAAATTATAACATTTCATCGCTACCGGAAACTACGCTTCCACGATGTTACAGCTGTTTGAAATTAAATGCCCCACTATATGCGAACCCCGTCATACATTCGTTTGCAATAGCGAAACAAATGTTCGACAGTTCAAACATAGTTTCTGAGAAAGACAATATTTTTCCCATGTGATTTAACAAAGTTTTCACAAGGACGTAAGTTCTTTCAAAATCGACAAATGTTGTTCTGTTCTGAGCAAACCGAGTCCACTTTCAAGGCGGCGGTGGCACAGAATTTCTGAGTCCTTCGAAGAGATAAATACATTAGATTTAACCTGATTCCAAGAACGAGCTTCTTCCATCGTGGCACACTCTTCATGAGGTATAACCATCAAATTTCCAAAGAAAACTTAAATGAAAGGAGATGTCGTCCAACTTACCTTCCACAACAACTTCAGTCGGTAACAGAAATCACACTCACATGTGAATCATTACAATATGAAAGTGTACTGTCCAAATGCCTTGCAATAAGCTTTAACATCGCAAATGCTCTCATCAATCTCCTAACGTAATTGAATGACTCATGGCCAAATGCATGAAAAGAGAGAACAAAGTTGAATGCTTTTCGTAAGATGCAAATTCAAATTTATTGTGGTGATTGGTTCTCAGAGTAAATTTCTTCAACTTTCCTTCCAGCGTGGCTTGAGAAGCGAACTTCATTCACAGAACAAAAATGAAAATTGTAGAATGGTAGGAAAAACGAAACAAGAGGATGGTTACAAACCTAGCCCAACTGCATAAGCAATCATCGACATGAGAAAATCAAAGGGACCACTCCATTGACCTCGGTCAACGGCTTCCACTCCGAGGATGGATGACTTCCGCACTGATTTTTTCGTCTCCATCCTGGGCTGAATGTCCAACTTGGTGCGATTTCTTCCAGGAAATCCTTCATTTGTATTGTCCTCATTGCAATCTGCGTCCTCACATGTTGCTCTCGTCATCATTGAAAACTTAAAGCCATAAGCTGCGTCAACCGTCCTCACGCAGTGGCGCACGGCGCCATAGAAAAGCTAGTGAATTCAGTGCGTGACGCAGGAAATCGGCTAGTACCAACAGCACGCGCTCAATATTAACACATGACTTTGCAGCATTTAGGACGTTGAATGTCACGAGAATATTGTTTCCCTAGAGCATCGGAGAATAAATGAGAATCGACCGAAACAAATAATCACGTCAACAGAGGGGAAATAAATAGGCACACTGACGATAAAATGAACAACAAAGACCATGCACATGGCGAAACACAACAGACAGGAACGAAGGCATCAGGATGTGTACGAAAGAACGATAGCGCTCGAAACATTCTACCATTCCTGCTGATCAGAATGAGAGCCCGAGTTATAGTACAATGCGGTACACTGAAAAATGCTTTTTTTACAAGGAAATATATTTGAATATTAGCATATTTGCAACATATATACAAGGATAAGAATAGAGAGAAGAGATGAAGTAAATAAGACACATTTAAACGGAAGAATTAAACAATAAGCGAAACTACTTAACCTCAAAGATCAATTTAAAAACTTTAAAAGTCCCATTAAAAAAAATTTTTTATCCTTCACTCCGCTCTATGAACTCTTAAGCTAAAGTACGTAAGCGAACTATGCTGTTAAGGGCGTGAGTTACACATCTGTGCCCGAGTGTGGTGGTGATCACAAGCCATACGCTTAATGCGCAACCGCGAAACGAAAACAAAAATCTATTGCTGCAAACACGGCACTGGTAGTACGCAAACTATGACATATTATTAACGGATAACAGGTATCAGTTATAGGAATCGGAAGGCATCGTGATTAACGGAGCACTGATATCACGATCATTGATATTATTGCATCGTTTCACTACAGCCGTATTCTGCACAAGTGCCTCTGAAGCTTTTATTATGGTTAGACACGTGTTTATCACCTCATTAATTGCCAGATTTGGTGGCTCTCAATTCAGTGATGATCTGTTTATTATATTCATTTGGTAGGATTTGTTGGAAATTTTAGCAAAGCGAGTTGTGACGATATCCCTGTGTGCAGACATATTGAGGGCGCGAGCAACTGCTCGATTCCCACAGGCAGATGGAAGCAGGGCTTACGAGCAGGACACACGTTTACAACTTAGTGAAGAGAGGATAAGGTGAATAAGTGGTTTTAATTTTATTCTACAATTTTTAGACGGAACCTCATCGAAATGAGGTGAAATCAGAAAAATTCTAAGGCACATGAGCTACTCAAATGCACGTGCTTGTGCTTAATCTGAATATTCGGAGTGACAAAAATTCGAGTTTTTTAATGAAAAGCATCTTTGAACGATTCTGAGAAAGACGATATCAGAGAAGCAGAAATAAAGGGAATGCCAAAGGGTTTAGTTCAGTAATCTAGCAGCTTTATGAAGCATTAAGCCAAAACTTCTAGTCACGTGGTAGTTTGATTACTCTAGCCGAAACATTTTTTACAACAGTGGATTTGAGGGGAATGGAAATGCAGATTGATAATAGTGCACTAAGATCCCTTTTCCAGAATGCAGCTTTTCCTGAACTGTACAAAACTCATTGACGACTACTTAAGAAATCGAGTAAAAGCAATACGTAGGATGCGGAAACAACTGATTAAAGCTACTGAATGTTGCCAGGAGGCTGTCGAAAACTTCATGAAAACGAAAAAACGAATATATACACAAGAATCCTGCCATTACTTTGCATCAGGATGGGAAAGGGTTTCGTGGGAAAGAGAGAAGAAGAGAGTGGACGCTAAAGATCGTTTAAAAATTTTCCACACAACGACTCGACTAAGAAAATGGAAAATAAAGAAAAATTAGGAATGCAAAAATCCCTCTCATAGGGAAAAATTTACGCGAAATGACGCAGATACCTACGCACGATTAATTTCAGTATAGCATGAAGAGTGCCGAAAGAGAAACACCTGCACTAATCGGCGTTCTTGACGTAAATGTCCTTCACTGAGCAGCACATATATGGCACTCGATGGTGAGTTTATAGATGCACAATGTTCTATGCATGGGATGTTGAATCCATAAAGAAATATTTACAAGCAAATGAGTCATCAGTTTACAGATATTTACTTACATTGTGCGTCTACGACACGGTTTACTTCTATCACTCAACAGTTATGATCTTTTATGCAGTGGCATATTTAAGCGTTGCTTTGAGTGGGCTTCTCGTCAGTTCAGTTAGCTGCATTCAACTTTAGCCAGTTTAGGGCAACCAACCTCGGAATTCGAACAGAACATAACATTTTGGAATTTACAACTGTTAGCATATTCCCTCAGTTGACTGAACGTCTACTAATGCTGCGACACATCATAAGCTTTGCAAAAGACTCCTATTCAAAGCAACACTGGATATCAAAGGAGGCAATACATTCAAGAAAAGGTTTAATTCGATGATTCGAGTAATTTATTAGATTGGAGAAAAACGAATCAACGCATAACAGTGGCAACAAGAAAGAAGGCAAACGATGAGGCCTGAACCAAACGCTATGAAAGAGAGACACGACACATCTCATTTTTGTTTAATTGCATCGAGTTCGCCGTCCCACCCAGAGGCAACCACAGTTGTGACGTTGTTCGATAGAGCCTCCGTGGAAAGACGCATTAAATGATGAAAGCTTCATAGCCACTCATTTCACTCACTTTGGCGGTAAAGGAGAGAGAACTCAAAAAAAATCCTTCCAAAAACAAGAAAAAAAGAAAATGCATAACTCACATCCGGTAAAAACGCTTTTTATGCATAAAATTTCTCAAAGGCTTCAACTCTACTTCCAAAGTCCCACAATAGGATATTTCATTTATAGTTGGTAAATGTGGTTTTCACACGTTGAAAACGGAACGCTTTATGACTGAGCAAAATTTGGCTTCTTTTTTTTTCAATAGTACATCTCCATTGCTAATTGAAATTAGAATTTGAAGAGTTGATGCGAACGATGGCGAATGAGTTCGAAATTCGAAGTTTTTCTCTTCGAAGCGATTTCATAGAAATGAAAAACAAAAATCGCACATATTAAAGAAAACAATTTGCGGAAATTTCACCATAATGGTATAAAGAAGAGAGATATTTTTACATTTTACAAGTTTTATTCGTATATTTAAATTAATATGAATAAAACGAATATTGGTGGCGATCGGAAAATTAACGTCGGTAAATTAGCAACGGGAAGTTATGAGCAATTGAAATGTTCTTCACAAATTAATGATCAGGACGATAAATAAGATAAGGAGTGATTTCAGTTCATAACGTTGAGAGCAGTTCGCATGAACAGTCAATCAGTCTTCGAAAATAGCACCTCTTTGAATTGGTATGATGTGTGGCAATAATGGGGTACCTATTGTCAACTGAGAAATAAAAAAATTGCGAATTTCTGAAACGAGGAAAAATACACATTTGACAAAATCTGACGAGATCTACGTAGAGGAAAGCTTTCGATTGAAAGAAAAAACCTCTCAATTACTTAAAATTATATAAAATTAGCTTATTTGACGTTTACTTAAATATATGAGCGGTGAGGAAATCAAAGCAACAGAAGAGAAAATTTTTGAACTATTCAACTAAAGAAAAGAAATGTGAAAATATATATGAGGTTATTAGCGATGATCGATCAAATGAGAATCCGCCATCAATGAAAACTCCAGCTAAAGATTCACAGATGCTTCTCTTTTTCAAGTGCTTATGAAGTGGGAAATTGCTGCTGATGAAATAGGTAAAACTGAAATAAAGTAAACCATTTTATATTGATGATAGTGACATATAAAAAAATTAAAGTTATCGGTAAACTTTTAGAATTTATTGAGACGACGACGGTGGATTGTGGAAGCGGTGAGCCGAATTCACTGTCGACAAAGTCTGTCAACTGGATGAGCGAATCATCGATTCCAGGCTAATTAAGGCTGCAATAACGCGAATACCATTCTCTGAAATTTGAGAACTAGTTTGCAAAAGCAAAAGTGAATTAATGCTAAATAGATATGAAAAGAAAACAACAACAACCAATTAACACGTTACATAACAGTGAGCAAAAACAAGCGCTAAATGAGCATTTCGGTGTTGTATATCGTTTCAGTGACAACTTGAAATTCTATATACCCTAAAAAAGTACGGGAAGCTTAAAAGTTTCAGTGCGAACTATCACTATGAAGATCTCAGGATGAGAAAAGTTCTTCTCCACAAATCACAAGATTAAATTTTTGATGGTAGAAAGAACTCCGGAAATATTAACATATCGGGAGAAAAAATACTCCTTGTTGGAACAAGAAAATTTAAATAGAATCAACGAAGATTAGCAGTAAAAGTGTTCTAAAATGTTTAGAATAACCTTTACCAAACCTTCACTCATATGATCGTACTTAGCACAATTACACTTGGCGAAAAAGTTATAAAAACGAAAAATTATAAAACGAAAATTGGTGAATAATGATAATACTACTGAAAAATGAAAAATTGAGGGAATTTTGAGAGAATAGGAAAATTTCAGAAATTTCGTCCTGACCGGTCGAAAAGCTTGGTTGCCACAAGGTTCATTGTATTTCTTCGAGATCTGTTGATGCCAGTTTCTTTGTTGTGCCGAAAAAATTCCTAGAATGGATTAAAAATGCAAAAAAAACTGACCTTTTTGTTGCAAAAAACTATCTACACCCCACATATCGCTTCATAAACTGTTGAGGTTCCTGGTATCAGGCTCTAAACTTATGGATCGCGGACTCTGACCTGACTGGGGACGAGAAGGCCTCTGGTCCGAGCCATTTTACGACAAACCCAAACATCACAACTTAAGCTGCCTCCAAGATTTATGACTGATACTGAGCGAACTCAACAAAACAGTAATGGGACGACATTCACGGATTTATTCAAAATAAGATAAGCTGCGAGAACGAAAAAACCAAATCAAGCTAGGTCACCTCACATACGCTCATGAACACACGTGACCGCTGAGAACAATAGGACACTCAGATATTTAACATTCAAGGGGAAACAAGTTGCCAATATTTTAAATGAAGATTTCGGTAGACAAACACCTAGGCGAAATGTTGCCGGATCACATCCTAGAGATGCCATGGCCTTTCGCAGTGCATTGATGCAAATAGTCGAAAATCGACATTTTCGGAGTATCGAGTTCACGAAAAGCCACTTTTTTACGCAGGATTTTGCATCGAATTTTGCCGTGGAAAAGTTGGACAAAAACAGAGATAAATATCCCGATCATTTCTCGAAAAAGAAACAAGAATTTATGATAACATGAAAGCACTTCTCTGATATAAATATAAGCTAAATGACATCAGTTGCGCAGAGTGAAAGCACCATCACAAATGTTGACGATCGGAACTTGAGTTATGTGGATTAACTAGAAATCAATGGCAATGATAACAGCAGCACTGTTTTTGAATGATGACAGAGTGTAGAGGAGAAATATCGGAAGTGATGAATTATGAGAGGAGTAAGTGAAAAAGACTGAGAGTAGTGCACTGTAAAAACAGTCCACCTCCCGTGACATTTGAGGAAGAGCCGAGAGAAATCTTTTCCGATCTTTAGTCCTTTCACGTATTACATGTACGAAGCGTTTGCTTTTCGGTCGAGAGATATTTCATATATTCAAAGCGAAAGGAAACAATGGTAAAATTGAGAGTAGTGGTGGTGTGAAAGTGAGAGTGGCATAAGTAAATCCAACAATGGAAACACGTGTGGCAGTTTTTCACTTCATCTGGATTTTATTTCCACCCGGTTGGCATATCATTCCATTGGAAAAAGTCTCAGATAACAGATTTTTGTAAACATCGGCTATGACAAATATTTTGCATTTCGTCTTCAATTGAAGAGAAGCGCTCGAATCGATGATCATCTTAGGTTGAAGTCTCTCAAACACGATAAAGCTCGAGAAATCTCTGATTCATAGCGAGTATTTTCGTGATAGGCATTGAGAATAGGATTGATGATTTCAATTTAGACATGTCCCTCAATGCGGCAGCATTAAAACTTCATTTTTTGCTCATCATTAGATCTTAGAAGTCCTTCTTATAATCCTACAAGAAAAAAACATTTCAACACTTCGAGAGCTTAAGAAAACGTTAGAGAAAAATTTAATCTTTAACGTCGCTATATATAATTAGTATGGAGCGAATACTCAATGCTCAAAGAATGAAACGTAATCGCAACGAAGATATATGACGCATTTGAGTTATGACAGATTTATGTTCTCCTGTGAATGAGAAAACAGCAATGGAAACGTTGAAAAAATAGAGGTAACTTGAACGAATGTTTTTAAAAAGTTCTCTTAGAAGGGGAGAAATTTCGTATATTTCTTTATCTTTATAGTTCTTTATCTTTTTCGTTATTTATCCGAATGAAGAGAACATATCGTTATCGGCAATCATCACCTACTTCGACAGCAGCTTTTATCCAACATTCGGGCAAGTCCTACCGGTGACTTAGAGAAATAAATACAGCAATCTCTCCCAAACATTCGATTATGAAGAACGCAGACTGCAACACAGAAAGCACCCATCTAAACTCAAACAAATAATGCAACGAAGGAAAAATACAGATGTCTTAGTCTGTGCTGAGAAAGAGGGAGATGGGGTGAATTCAAGCGATTGACTAGCGAATCGACAGAATAAATGAGTTGACTTTATACATATATATACATATATACTTGTTCACTGGAGAGTGAAGTGTTACTGTGAACACATCGCTGAGCAAATTCTATGAATCTAGCGTCGAGGACACTCGAAGAGGAAGTGAAGTGCATCCTTTTTTCGAAATACGCGATTTTAGTAAAGGCATTCATCTCTTGTTGCGCTCTCCTTCTTTTCACTATCCCCCCATCGCCCCTCCTCCCACTTTTTTCGTCCCTCTATTTACACCGTTCACCAAAGTGACAAAGGTTTCAGAGAGTGGGCTAATGTTTCATAGAATCATCTACTTTAAAATGAAAGCTATTAAGCGAGACAGTGCACAAAAAAAATGCGTTCGAAAATCGCGGTCTGCTTGGAATTACACTGCTGGCTTTGACCTTTGAGTAAGAAGATGCCACACGTGAGATTTGCTGTGTAGCGTTCAAACATCACCACGCCATCTCCAATCGCTGCCGAATGTAATATCAGAGAGCACTAAGCGGAAATGCTGCAGCAACAACAAATTATCTTCATTTTTATGAGGTTTTATTGAATCGCTGGAAAAATTTTTTTCAAGCTGGCTACAAGGTTTCGGCGAAGCAGATTACTGGAAATGCCTAGAGATTAAACGAGAAGTCGTTACTGTCTATGGAGAGAGCAGTAAATCAGAACCTATTTTAATACAAGCTATTTGTGCTTTGGCATTCTGACTCGACTCCGTTTCAAAACGCCATAGAAATAAATATCCGAATTTCCGGCAGTCAGACCATTTTCAGGCGACGAGCCAATAAATTAGGTCGCAAGCAACCACAATTAAAATGTGCAAATGCTGCGGGTAGATGCTAAAGATAGACGAGGATCTCAGAACTTTTGAAGACGACTCATCCAGAAAAAAAAAGTTCACTATCGCAGACTCATTCTTTTTTTTTGTCAAAAAGCCGTGTCATCAGCATTCATCATCATCAACTCGTTTAACTATGATTCTTGCTGGAAATTTTTATCGCTTAGCGTCTATCCATTGCTTTAAAAAAGTGATTTTAAACAGTTTACCATCTGTCAGTGATAAATTTTTGCCAAAGAAACTGAGGAAGGGAAAAACCCCGTTAAACAGAAGGTAAACTAGGTCGACGTGTAATTCATATTGTATTCAGACTGAAATCTCTCGAATGGGTTTATGTGCGATAGTAGAAGAGAAACGTTGTATCGTGCTGAGCAAGAAAAGGAGGAAAAATTCAAATGCAATCGTCTGATAGTCGTTGAAGTGAAGTGGAAATTTGAAGAAGACCGTTGAGAAGTCGCTCATTAATTTCATTTCAATTTACGACAGACTGAAAATTTCAGTTCAATTTTAGGCATCGACGTTTATAGCGAAATCACGATCAAAACCATACCAAGCGTCATTTTTTACCCACCTATAAATAACGCTTTAAAACAAACCCGATTCAAATGCCCTCATCAATTATAGTACATCGTAAAAATACGCTCTTTACGGAATCAAAGAACCACTTACTGAAAGAATATTAGCTTAAAGTGGAGATAGAAACTGTAAGAGGAGGGTGATTTGAGAAGGAGCACAAATATTTTAAAATTCATTAAGGCAACAGTTAATGCTGTGAATGATTCAGATCTGAATACGCAAGTCTGAAGGCGAGAAGTCAACATGAACGCTCAGGCCTCTAAAGTTTCTTGAGTGCCTCGATCGGAGTTGATAAAAAAGCGTAACTGTTGAGGGAGAAGAGTACGCAGCTGAGAAGCATAAGATCACGGAGAGACTCTCAATTAACAGCTGCATCTTCCTCGAGTTATTTGCGAACGCAACCAGCCTTTCAACCACGAGACCGGAATTCCGTCAGGCTGTCTTCATAAGTGAATTTATGGGCACTTCCTTTTCACTTTCACAAACTTCGCACTCATTTTATGGACAAAAGAGGAATGCGAACAACAGCAAAACCTTCAATTAATTCAATCTGAAATTTAAACATTTTCGACTTGCGTGAATTATTCTTCTTCACTAGCTCTCTGCATGAGCGAGGAGGACAGAAATGAACAATAGTCATCTCTTCCTAGGATACTCTCAAACTGTGTCGGCTGCATTTTCTTTGCTTAAGTTTCAAGCAACGAGTTAATCAAGAATGAAATTTTCTTTTTCAAACCCTCTGACTAAAATACGCAGACCAATACCCGCTTTTCCCGCTCCTCTATCAATCAGAGGCAAACTGGCCAGAAATTCTTAGTCTCTCAGGCGATGAGTCCACGACTGGACAAAAGAAGCTGCTGGATATAACTGAAGGTTTTAGAGACAAATACTGAGGAAAGCTGAAAAGTGCAGTAATTTTGAAGAAAAGTTATCCACAAATAAGAGTGCTTGGGCCTTCAAAAAAAACTGGAAAATTTGTCATTTCCATCCTCAGCGATCTGAAAGATTACGGTTCTCCTTTGAACTAATCGATCCCAGATGAGGTAGACAACGGTATCACATTTATACATAAAATTTCACGATGTTTTGAGACCAAGAGCGAAATCAATTCAAAGAAATTAAAGCTTTAGCCGTATCAAAAAACAACATAAATCGATAGCCACAAAACACTTAAAACATGCTGAGGAAAATTCTCGTAGAAGTTCAACAATTCGATCGGGTATCCTCTGATGGATTTCTTCAAAATATACTGCAAATGTTGATTGAGAGTTCAGATTCAGAATATGGCACTTTTTATGAGAACCACATTTCGGCCAATTGAACGACGTTTACTTATGAAACAGATAGAGCCGATCAAAGTCTGATAATTAGCTGTGAAAGAATTCATAGGTGATCAAACAATTCAAATGGGAAGATAATGGACACGTACATACACAAGGCCATTGTTGGCTCAAAATGGAAGCACTAATCTATATCAAAAAAATGAGTCTTCAGCCTTTGAGGCGCTTAGCACAACCTGCTGAAAACATCCCAGTGATTAGGGAACTAATTAGAAGACTGCGAGCTTCAAAAGGCCTTCTAATCGAGTCAAGTTATGAAGTCTTTTCTAAACAACATTCCAATGCACCAATTTACAATAATCGACAAAACACCCATCAATAATTAACATAGCATTCCACATACGAACAATTTTTCCATATCTTTTCCATCGTCTTTTTTTTTGAGAGGAGAGAAAACCCGAAATTTGAAAGTAATTATCTATAATTAGGCAATTTTCTACCATTCGATGGCGAACGTAAGAAAACGATTGCTAATAAGAGAGCGTCAACGCATTTGCATCGCTCACTTACCGACAGCCGTATTTCGCACTGGCTAAAAGATCTATTTCTCTTTCAACAAGTAGGCATTCGATTGGCGACGTTAGCCGGCCCTAGCTAGTACTACTATGTAAATATCACCTAATTATTCAATAAAAAATATACTGTGCACAGTTCGTAAGCGTGGCGCCTGTTATTAAACACAAGTAAAAAGTAGCACGAAACTGCGGTAACACGCGCTGTGAGTTGAGTTAAAACAACAAACACTTTGAGCCCTAGTTCGCTTTGATGATCGCATATGTTTTCAGAAAAATTTAACGCGTTCAACGTTCACAAATGCATCTAGAGAGCCTCCGAGATCTAACATAAAACGCGAGTAACAAAGGTGATAAGTGAGGTTTCGCAAATGCAAAGATGAACAACGCATTGATCATACAGAACACGACAACCACCTCACACTATGAATAATGTTCCATTAGCCGATTTATTCTCCTTCTTTACTTCAAAAAATTCTTTTTATCTCCCGTTTCCTGTCTCGTCGAAAACCGCTCTCTGAAAATTCTGGAAGCTTTACGAAATACTCTACCTCACACAGTCTCAACAGAACTAATGATATTTGATGGAGATGAGCAGTGATATGTGACACTTTCTAGGACTCTATTTATGCAGGCATCCATATTTTGGCGTCGAATATAAAGACACAATTTTTCTGTGAAGAAAGTCTTTGTAACAAGAACTTTCGAAGAACCTTCAGAAGTGCTCAACTAGAAAAGTACTGCACTTTTGCATTTTAAAATCTTCTCGATGAACTGTTCCCATAGTGGAATCCTTTGAAATTATTCCCCCCAAGTGAAGAATTTCATCACATTCTGTACATTCCACAACATTACAAAACGACGAAAATCTAAATTTTTTCTGTGCTCAAGAGTTCGCATTAATTGGCCCACAGACGTCGGAGGAAAGTATTCATTCAAAGATACAAAATACATTCCCCAACGGCATCTCAGTGGGATGTTCACTTCCTGGAAGAAAGGGTGAATGTAATCTGGGATGGCTCAATTTCATTGCGAAGCGCTCGTAAAGGAAATGTTGCATGGGACAATATAGAAAAGGTTGCCTCTTGATTTTGGAGTTATTGGCGGTAATGTGACATTTTTGATGGCCCTTTCAAAACAAAAATTTTCTCAAATCCAAGTGAAACTCGACAAAGTGGGAAAAGTTTTCTTATCGGATTCCCACGAAAACATTTTCAGGCCAGTCATTCTCCGCAGTAAGCTCAAATTCTAGCAAAAGTGAAGGATCTTGGAAAAAACCTGACCCTCCTCCATCAGAAGGGTAACCTTCCGCAGTTCTTTTCATCCTTTCCAGTCCCTGCTTTTCATCCACTCTGACGGGACTGCAAATCAATACCTTTTGTAGCGAAAGGCGGACGCAGAGGGATGGGGGTTAGTTCAAATCGGTATTATGATCTGCGAGTGTATTTACTGCAAACGTTGGTTGAAGGTGCAATTTAACATTCCTCTAGTGCTGCCTAGTGAATAACGTTCGCCGCGGTTACTATATTGCAGCAGCAGAGGCAAGACCACAAAGAAGTTTCAGAGGCGACTAGGAGCGGGGGTCAATTCTTTGCTCAGCAGGGATCACAGTCAAGAAGCTGACCCTTGTTTTTCCTCAGTCGGAGCCTCTAAAAGTCGACGTTTTGGGGAGCCGCTATTCAAGTCATCTCAGTGTATCAGAGCAGCCCATCAGTGCTTATAAGATTATAATACTGAATCGGTTTTCGTTAGTGGCTTTTTAGCTAACCCACCTTCAACTGAACTCTGACTGAAAGCCTCAGTTAATATTCCCCTAGGTCTCACTCAATTCATATCTCCACTGAGGTTCAGAAAATAGCCTACACACTTCAGTTAATTTGCAGTCAAAGGCGACTATGCAGGAATACCTCAAACAATTGAAGGCAAAATACAGATTACATACGTGGCAGCGCATTAACTTCATCAAAGTGAACTCGAGAATCGTTTAATTCCGGCTATAACCTATCCTGAAAGATTAGAAAAACCCCACCATCCACAAATACCCTCTCGCATCTCACAGGAAACTTGGAGGATTTATATATCGAAATCGTCTGCCAAAAGTTGAAGAAATGAAACTACGAATGATTCAATGACCAAGCGGGTGCTACCAGCAACGTTTTTCGGACGTCATTAGCATTTGCGCATTAGGATATTGAAGTCGACAATGAATGCGCGTCAATTATGTTACATAAAATTATAATGGATGTGAATGCATTCCAGATTAAAATAAAATAAAATATTCATAGCAAATTACTTGAAATGATGTGAGTTTCCACATGTGTGTTCATTAGATTAATCAGCCGATACGTCAACAATGATGAAACGTATGAAATAAAGGAAGAAAGTTTCAAATGGCTGATTGCTGTCTCCTACGAAAGGCTTCTTTTGTGAGACTCGACAAAAGCGGAAATCTGATCGATCGGAAATATGAGCAGATTTTGGTGAGTGCTTAAATGTTGAATATCTTTCGAAATTATTGCTTTAATTCACACGAAGATATTGAGAGTCATTTAGTGGTAGATACCTGGCAAGTTCTCTACCTCTAGAATAAGTGATTGCCAAGTTAAAAATGTCCGCTAGGAAGACCTATACCTACATATAAAAAGACTTGACATCACCATAATATGCTCTACACATGTACACCGACAGTGTCGCTAAAAAAGTTGGCAGTCGTCTCTCAAGATACCCTTAAGTTGGAATCACCAGCCATCTCGCAACAAAAAACAGCAGTAGAAACGATTTGTTAGTCAACGTAGAATAAGTCATCAAACATTTACCAAGGCACAGAAGTAGAGTGAAAACGACTCAATCTACGTGATGAACATGGTGATCTACCGATGAGGTAGGACCTGGTTTGTACGAGAAAAAAACTGCTTACTAAGACCTCTCGGTGTACTGTTTAATAGATGCGTAAATAGCGCAGCAACAGACAATCACAGTTGAGCAACTGCAAAGAACAGGTTTTTACTGCGTACCAACAAATGGTGCACACTGTTCGTTGCCAACCAAAACTCTCTACATGTGTGTATGCTCCATTCAGTGCTGGCCTTCAGCACTTTTTCCTTCCAATGAAGCTGCAGCGTTGTGTTGTCAGAAAAGCATTTGCTAAATATGCAATCGCTCGTTCCTCAACCACTGATGTTAGCTCTGAGAGCAGTTAAAAGATGCTCTCGCTTTTCTCGGCGTTCAAATATTTCCAACCTTTCGAACCCCAACGACAACGAATCGGGTGCTGAAAAATTAGTTTGTAAGCCATTGAAGCAACATGATTGTGGAGTCAACCAGGTGGTAGAGGGCCTCGTCTGAACACACACTGAAACGCTATTTGAAAACATTGCAGTTTTTAAGAACTTGCTTTCATATTTGTCTGCAAAATATGATAGAACCATCAGCTCAACCGCGAGCGTGAAATTCAAAGACCTTTACGAATATGCTAACAAATTCTGAGCCGATGCACTAATTCCCCTCAATCAACGTCCGTCTATGCGCACCGAATCGTATAATAGACACATCAGCAGTTACTCACAAATGATGGCAATGATGTTCACCTGGATCAGTGGTTAGTTACGGAGGATATGAATTCTAGATATAGAAAAATAAAATCAAAAAAGGAATGAGATCACTGAGCGGCGCCTTCACGTTATGGTTCTTCTAAAATCACCTTTTACAAGAAATAATACAAACTGAAAAAGTGCAAACAAACATGAGAAAGGCATTCATCTGATCAATAACAGTGCAAACGGAAAGCGATAACGACGAGAAATAGAAAATGAATAAACAACTTATCGAAACTTGCATGTTGCAGGATTCATACTGGCAATCGTCACATGCCATTTCGCTTACTTTTTCTTCACCAATTGTCCATCTTTAAATAGAAGGTGACCAATACGTAGCACTCCTTAGGGAAATGACCCAACTGAGCCATATAAAACAAAAAATTTTATGAAAACAAGACTGAAATGACAACTGAGGGGAGATAAGATGAAAATCTGAAATAAAACAAAGACGAATTCTCTCAAATACGCGATGAAGCTTCCAAGTAAGTCGTGAAACGAGCCGAAATAACTGCCTAAAAAGCAAACAAAAGCTATATGGAACACCAGAAATGAGATAAATATTTAGTCAAAATTCGGGCGAATGAGCCACAAAATTATCTCAAAATGCGAACTAATAATATGTACAAATTTTGATATTGTTTTCCTGCGGAACTAATATAACAAATGCAGTAAATAATAGACATTTGGCGTGAAGATGAGCACGAATGAGCGAATAGGCGTTACGAGGTTCCTAATTTGATGCGTTTCTAGATGCGGCTCACTGAACAACCACTTTCACAAATTAGTAACAAAAATAAAACTAAAGTATTTATATCTCATGTGCTTCAGTAGCTACAAAAAATATCCTAGAAAACTGCGATCTCTAAAAACTAAACGAGAAGTTTAGAGGAGTTCAATTAAGGACTGAGATTGCAAATGGTAACATTTCACAAATGAATAGATGAAAGATGAGTGTTTAAAATGTTGAGATTGACGCAGCCTTTCACGAAATGTAACAAAATAAGGCGATCAGCAACAACAACTATTCATTCAGGACGTCCAATCGAAACTGTGAAAGCACGTCGGCTCAAGCATATGGACATTAAGCAGGCACTGCTTCAAGAGAACACTGCTATCATAAAAAGTTCTTTTGCGGCAACACCCGAGCGTTGCACGGTGACAAATGATTCTTCATAGCTGAAAATTTTTCATACTCTGAAATATTGCACTTTAGTAACTTTTTTCCTGAAATGAACATTCTGCTCTCGACCGCGTCGAAAAACTTGTTAAAGCGGTATCGTATAGCAAACTTCATAGTAATTATAATATCAAGACAATGACAATGAGTTTCTCGTTCGAACATCACACACGTCTGCTTTATAGCTTCTCGATTATTATTTAAAAGCATTTAACGCACCTCCGCAACTCATAATAGGATGACCTTTATAGATGCGAGCTGTTTATGATATGGCTGACACTTTTGAAGGCCTTTATGCTACTGGTGTAAGCTGCAGAGATCTGTTGCAGTTCGCTGCATCAAACACCGTGAACAGATCTAGTGGTTTGAAAACACGAACAGATAATCAAAGAAGTGGTGGCAACAAGCAATACCCATTTGGATGGGCAAAAATCGATTGCACCATTTGTGGCGATGTCGGTCTTTAAAACGCAGTGAAAGTAAAAATTTCATCTGCTTTAGTTACTGCTATTTTGCACTATTTTGCACTGTTATCTAGTTACTGTTATTTTGCGCCGCCAAAGATGAGAATTTGACGGAAAAAACATTTCATAGGGACAACAAAACATTAAAGGGAAAAATCCTTACAGTGGTGGATGCAAATCGGAATCAGTCAACTCAGTTAATCTCGTTGTAAATTACTTCCGTATTGGAAAGCAACCTGATGGATTGTTCTAAAAGACTTTTTTGTTGCAAGGTAGATATAAGAAACAGCGAAACAACGAATCATTGGCAATTTACCTGACCACTAAAGACGCATTGTTTGGTGACAATGCGTGATGTTTTGCACATGTTAGCAGGTTAAAGAGTGAAACAGAAAAAAGACAATCCGACAGCATCACACCATTTTTCTTCCTTAATTTATTGAGATATTCACGAGATCCTTTTTTTGAAGAATTCATCGTTTATGAAACAGAAATGGGAAATAACTTGTCGCTTCATTGCTTCGCGCAGCTGTCACCTCACCGAACATACATTTTCGTGAAAAAACTCTCTACTGCATCTGACTCAGTTGGACAAAACTCGATGATTTGTAATTTTTTCTTCACATAGTAGGCTCCTAATGCTCCTTCCCTCTACTTTCCCTGCCACCTTTTGCCCCAGAAAGCCCTCCTTGATGCAATAGATGATGACGCAGGCGAATAATCCCACTATAGATTCATCCTCAATAGATGCCCATCCCCATCATCATTCAACTGCGCAAAGCACTTGCTTTACGTTAGAATATCCCTGGCTCAGTTAAGTGTGTATATTACACGTTCTGCAGAAGCATAGAGGAAATGATCGAATATTGCACGTCCGAAAGTTTAGCTGGAGGTGTGAATGCACAGAGCCTCTAGGATGTGAAGTAGGCACTAGAAAAAAGCTTCTTTTGTGAGCCTAGTTCGCTGGAGACTCACAGTATAGGTGAAACAAACTACTTTACAGTTAACAGCAAGATTACACAAAGATGTGGCACTTGTATTCCTCGCGCTCAATCTGATTTCACCGAAGAAATTCTATAACCTGCGACTGCAAGCTGTTTACAGTATACGCTACTGCGGTAATGGAAATTCCAGTTAGTCTCCAAGCGCAAGAATACTGACTATGGCCATGCACCCACCGACATTGTCTCTCTGCGATTTCTCGCGCAGTGAAGTGCTGCATTATTCTCAACTATGACAGCATTATTGTAACGGACTTCACGATACAGTAAACAGGAAGTGGAAACAGAGACGTCCATTATTGATGATGCCTGAACTTTGATCAATGAGTTAACATATAGCTGAGCACAATAACTGTCGAAACCTGATTTTTTCATGCATGAGAAAGTGAAAAAAAAACCCTATTTACAAGCACTGTTGTTGTAAATTGCGTTCCAGCCACCGCCTCTCGATGAAAACTTTTCCCTAGGCACACTATCGCTGACCAAACAAGAACAACTCCAGGCCACTTAGAGCTATAGCAATCACGAAATTGACGACGCACAGGAATCGGCTGCTATGATCGACAAAAAAAAAGTGCTCCGAGAAACGTACTCACTGGGGAATGGTGGATTGGTGCAAAATCGTGGAAAGCACTTTTTGCAGACATCCCTAGCCAGCAACCCAGAATGCTATCACATTTGTTTTTCTTAGCATTTTGCGTAAAGAGTAAGGAAGTGCAAGAAGTACAAATGCTGAGCTGGAACGAGACGAGCTTTTCCAAACAAAGGAACGCAACAGATCTAAAGTGGAATACAATTTGCCAGAAAACATTCTTATATCATTATCGTCCACAGTAATTTCTATTGGCATCACACATATACAGAAATATTTTCTACGAAGGGAAAGTGGGTGTTGCTGAATGGGCTGTATAAGAGTTAAGAGGAGGTGAATTTGCCTTGCAAACGTGATGACGATATGAGGAAGTGAAGAAATCAAACTGAAGAAAATTAATAGAAAAAAAATCGTCCACCGGAATGATTTTTTAATAGAAAAGCTCCCAAGATACAACACATAAATATTCGGTCGTATCGCTCACTTATTTAAAAACTGACGGATCTGAGTGAAAATCCCGTTCCTCAACTAACTTAGTCTGCCAGGATAGCGCCTGTCTGGTTTTTGGAATCACTAGACAGCGAGTAGAAGTATTTCACAAGTTCAACAACACAGAAATGAGAGGTCTGAGGAAAAGAGGAGAAGGTGAGAATTATCTGTTCAGCATCTCTATCAAACGCACAATTCGATTTCTGATGGTAAAGCGTTTTTCCGAATATAACCTCACAAAACTTTTCTTCGAATTGGAAAAAGGCTGAGGGATCTAACGATTCTAAAAATTTCTATTTCCAGAGCTTTGTGTCTCCTATATATATACATGTGTGTTACATATATATCTGTATTATATATATATATATATATATATATATACTAATAACTAAAATATATATATAATTATATTTTATATATATATACATATATATATTATATATGTAAAATACAAAATCGAAATGTTTTATTTACGATTTTTATCTTAAACCGTTGCTGAATAATGAAATGCATTAGATTAATCACAACGAAGGTTCTTGGTTCACACACTTAAAGAGCGATGATTTTCTTCAAAAGCAATCGTCGCTTCAAAAAATGGTACAGACGCAAAACACGCAAAATGAATTGACCAGGGTGCCGCACGCGCTTCTTGAGGCTTCTGACTCCGTTACTACTACAATGCAATTTTTGTCTAGACACAGACTGTTACTTGTTATCATAAGTATAACAACATCAGTACTGAGAAACCTCTGAGTGATCTAACCGAAATCGGTGTCTGTTTTGGAACACGTAAGAGTATTGTAACTGCACAGCATTGCAAGAATGTAACGAAGGCAACGATAGCTGATCTGCCTCAAAAGTGGCAAAAGTTAGTGCATAATATGTGACCTTGTGGTTGTGCAGCATGTAGCTGAGAGCTGTGGCAAATAGGTCCAGAAAAATGGATTTCCATGTGCAACAAGATATGGACCACCCACTTAAACAGTCCGTGTAACATAACCCTTCGTGGTTAGTGGGATGTGGTTAGTGATTCAGCTCCAGCACTGCAATGAAAAATTTTCCGAATGCTCCGTGTTCAAATAAATTTCGCCGAAGCCAAGCTTATTGCCCGGACAGAATACATGAAAAAAAGAAACAATAGAAAATATGAATGTTTCTGATAAGATGCGGAAGATTTGGATTAAAGGCTTTTTTAGAAAGCTGATTGTTCTCCAAAATGTTTGTTTTTTTTCGCTCCATGGTTGAAACATCAGCGATCTCCGGCAATCCTCGCAGAATACCCTTTCGACGTCGTCTATCACAGTGATTTTCGTTCTGCCATTCACTGGATTTATATCATATTACGAAGTATAATGGACCGCGATGAACAACGGCGTAAAAACTACGTCGTCAGCAAGTTTACCTGACATATAACACATCGTACAACGCTTTGATTTCTATTTTATTTTCTCGTATTTTTCGGATTCACTGCGTGAAGCTATTTGACATCATGAAACTGTTTCGTTGTGAGCGTCTCATCTCACTTTAGAAGGTGAACAAATGAAGTACAATCATCTGCGACGATCGCAGAAGCAGTAATTGTCGTGGTCGTCATCACATGAGGAAGTGTGATAGTAGGTGAGTACATAAGATCCAACTGTTGTCGACGCGGCCTCAAATTTTACTCAAAATCTTGGCCATTTAAATAGCTCACTTGAGAGTCGCAGGACCTCCATTTTTGGCAATAGGATTTTTGTTGGAAAGGCCGACTTTCGATGGGGCCAAATAGTATTGTTCAACAGTTGTTATCTGCTCCTGTTTGTCGAAGCTGAAAATAGAAGTTTCCCTTATGCTACGAAAGGACATCATCTGCTTCTCACGCAGCTTCTTCATCAAACGAAGAAAGCGCTATCACTCGCAATGTCCTTTGAGAACTTTTCTTCTGATGGCATCATCTTCTAGCTGCAAAACATATTCAGTCCACTCGACTTTTATTTTCTTTCACAGTCAATATTTTTCGGCCGAAGCAATTTTTATTTTCAAGCGATGCGCCTTAACTATGCCCACCTTCGCAATGTTTTTTCTCTTCATTGTCCATTGCTGCTCGATCGAAGCAACTTCTTGTCGATTTTCGTTTATATAGGTCTATATCGCCTCCGCATTTTTCTTATAGGTGCCTCACACGTGTTGTATTTCAGATTGTATAAAATGCACCGTCGCAAGAAAATATTCATTTTCTTTTGAGTTGAACGTTAGCAAGTCAGCTTCTGAGCTTCAAATCAGCAAATTAGGCTTCATATTCATTAGCTTGGTTTTACCACACGTTCATAGTCAAATTGAAGTTTCCATGATTAAATCTTCATTATTATATAATTTCAATAAGAGAACGCAGCGCAAGGAAAAGCAACTGCAACACTTACTTACAACTCTTAACAGATTCAACGCTACAACACAAAGAAATTCATTCGCAATATACAGAAATCATTTTTTAATCTATGTAGCTATTCGAAACGCCTATTGAACAGCTATAATACAACATTTCAATAATTATCATTATAGCTACTTTTAACAATATGCTCTTATGTAATACCTATTTCCAATGCAGCAGCTAGCAATGCACACAGCTAAGCGCAAAGAGATGAAATGTAAAATGTTTTTATAGCGTTTGATAACGATTCTCAAATAATAACGGCGAACAATCTTCGGCGGCTCTTTGCAAATTCTCGATGCCGTTTTCAGTTAGCTCTAATCACAACTGAAGATTTTTTATTTCACACGCGATGTGCTCGAGTATTGGCTCGCGATAAACTTCTTCACAAAGACAAATTTCCTCCTAGAATTCTTGAGATGAGCTTATTCGCTCCAGCCATTTTCCACTGACACGTTTTCCAATAAAGTCACAGCCACTTAGTGGATAGTCATTTATGTATGCAGGCAAGGAAAAGGTAAACGTGCACTGACGCAAGCGAACAATGCATGCAAGGTTTTGTACATAAAAGTACAGTGTGTATGGGGATGAAACAGAATAACAAGAACCATCCTTCGAAGCACAATTGATTCACATCATTATGTACGCTCAGCGCGCATAATATAAAAGCACGTGGAAAAGGCGAACATACATGAAAAGAACAACACATCACTACTTCCGAATGCAAAAGAATCCAAACGTTCACAGCTCTTTTTTTCCATCAACTGCGACAGTGTTTTATATTCAGTCATTCCCGAGACCGCAATTATATGCGGTTCAACGTTCTCTTGGCACAGAGGAGGTTTAACTGTTGCGGACTGGTGCGTACTATCCTTCAACTTACTGATTTTCAGTTCACAACAACAATGACTTCTCGCGTCAGTTGGACTGGTCATACTACTCTTCTTCGTGTTGCCATCGAAAAGCTTTGTTGATGGCAGATCTCGACAATACGCCTTCGCCCGTTGAAACGATTTGCGGAATGCCGAGCGCTAGCGATGAAACATATAAATAACCCAGTCACAGTGAACCAAACTGCAAGCGAAGCCGTCTGCGTCAAGGAACATTTAGATCATTTAGAATGCTGGGGCATCCACGCTTATGTTGACTATGGCGATGAGTCCTTTTCAGTTAGTATGACGTTAGATCTGCCTACGCCGTACCTATCTCTTGGACACTACTGCAGCAGCATTGGTAGCATTGTCATTTATGTCTTGCAGTTTCTTCTTCCTGATTAAGTTTTTGTTCGTAGTTGATTCAATGGAGATATACGTGACTTGCAACGGACAGAATGTTGACGAAGGCTGGAAGCTGGATATCTCACCATGTTCAGTTGAGCAGAGAAAACAATTGCTTTCACATTTGACATTCATTTATAGGATGGTACCTTGGGTAGGACAAAACTAGTATTTCTGTGTCACTGAATACAGAAACTGATCAGAGAACGTTGGGTGTCGCAAAGATCAGTGTTAAGTACCGCGTTGTAACGGCTTAGCTTAATCTTTTCCCAGCTCCATTCTTCATTCTTAATATGTTTTTGAGGGAGACCACCCAAATTCCACCTTCGTGTGGTAGAATGATGGCATATGGCTTCATCAGTTAGCCACCAATCTTATGGTACGACATCCAGGTATACAATGCTATCACTCTGCATTTTCTATAGAGTACAATCTTCCATAGATAATGTAGAGTGCAAAATATGATCGCTCTATAAATATGGGAAACAGAATAGACCCATGCCTTTGTATGCAAAGCGACGGAAGACGGAATATGGACATAGGCAACGACTCCTGTGCTCAAAATAGGGGACTACAAACTGGAGTGCAGCGAATAGACTTTCTACACGGTTCATTTTCACATTCTGCTGCTCCTTCTCACTTTTCAGAACTGATACCTATGAGTAAGTCCCGCTGCCCGCGCATGTGAATAAACTGTTGATGTGAATCAGTTTCAGTATCCATCGCATCGTTCAGGAGCATCTCATCAAGAAGAAGGATCAAAATTATTGAATAATCGACGTTCGGATGTGAGCGAAAGAAACTTGACCTTTTTAAAATTTTACTTACCAGGCCAAGTCGTCCTGCACACACTCGAAACTGGGGAATTCCTGAAAGTCCAGAATGCGTTTTTGTAATAAATGGGAACGGCACAAATCTTTTTTTCTTGAATTCGAACGGTTAAACGTTCTTGAATTCCTGAAATATTGCGGAAACCTCTAGCTTCTGAATTTTTCTCCCACCTCCAGCTTCTGAATTTTTTTGCCTCACATACGAATGTACAACAGGGGAGACCGTGAAGGCACTTATCTGAGGAAATGCGTACAAAGATCCTATCTCCATCCTTATCTGTCTGTTACCCCTTTCACTGATCAGCGATACCGGTATTCAATGAACAACTAAATGTGAAGTTGGAGTTCAATAAAAAGGGCTGATTGATTCACAGTGAGACTCATTACTATCGACTTATAGGTTATTATCAACTCGCCAATAGAGTGCTTTACCTCTCAACAAATCTGTGTCCGACTGTTTCCATTCCTCGATACCTATGCATGCCATTGTGATTAGGTCGCAGTTTCCTTCCGCACGCACCAGTGAATACATTGTCTTTATTAAAAAACCTATATCCTTAATTTATTGTGCATTCTGTGAACGCAAACTTAATTAGCGTGCATGTTAGCGATCTTTTGGCGAGAAAACCGTCTACGAATGCATTGGTGCTCATCCCGACTGTAACACCATTCCGAGTTGCTGAAAGGAAGATATTTTTCAGGATAGCAGAGGCAAAGGAGCAAAGAATTTTGGAATTTTGGGGAAAATGAGGGAGCAAAAATATTTAAAGCAAAAAGAAACTGAGGCAAGCGAAGCAAGTCGAAAATTTTTAACCAACGAAGCAAAAGCAAAATTTTCACTTAAAATTAAGATTTTTGGACATCTGAAACTTGACTCCTATAGATAAAAACTATTTAACGCACGATTAGTTAGCTGAAGTTTCTGTAAGTGCTTTAACCGGTGAATTTTTATTGATCAATCAACCGCTCATCGCTCTGCTGCAGGCGAGCCCCTCTGATTCTCTACCAGCAAAAGACGTGACCGGCTCGACCTTTCACGCATAGTGTGCCCAACAACCCAGCATCCCACTTCATCTTCGTCACTGTTGGAGCCCGATGCGCAAAGGTAGGAGGGTCGATGGCATGGTACTGTGGAGTGAATACGTGAGTTGGCAACTGCATATGAAACGCAAAGCGGCCAGAGCAAAACGGTTGTGGTTCGTCATCAGAGCAACATGTCGAATGCGGCAATTATGGGCGAGGAACGAGTGCGATCGCAGGAGGGTTGAAAATGGTTTGTTTTTTTGTTCATTGGTGATTATGTAGTAATGCGCTGGGGAAAAACCTGTTCCACAGAAAACAACGGAAACAGAGAAGGAAGTGGCTTCGGGTCAGTTTTCTCGGCTTTAATCAAGAAGTCTACTTGTAAAACAGGTAGAGCGGTTGCTGCGACTGATTAAAAAAAAATATTTTGGAAACAGACAGCATCAAAGCCATGGACGACAAAAGGCACCCGGCAGAACCGCAGGGCGGGTGGAAAGAAACCGTTTCCTATCTTGGCCAGAAAGCGATTCTGATGGATACTCGGCCATGGGCATCAGTGGCCGTGAGCCTCATCTGAATCCTGCTCGCAGATAAGCAAGGCTCTATTCAAAGGATAGTATAAAAACACTGCAGTAATAGTATTTCGGTCACTGTGAAAATCCCATTTTCTGAAAACTGTCAGTGAAGAATTGTGAAGTTTCACATCTGAGGAGGTTTTATCTTCTCATTCCAATGCCTAAAATTCAGAGACGTACGAGTTCTTCATCCAGATCGTCGTCAAACGACGTGAATACTCTTGCTTGATTTTGTCTCCTGGACAGTGCTTTTTGAATGCCAATTTGTTCTCATGAAAAGGCCTTGTAACTTTTACACATCTAGGGAAACCAAACGTGGCTTCAACCTTTACTGTCTAGAATTCTTGAGTAACGGATATGAGCGCAGTCAGAACTGGTGTAAATGTCATTTTTCTCGAATAACGCCCTAAATAAATCGAACTTCAGTGCCGTGCAAGACTTCCAGCAATAAAGAAGGATTGTATTATGTGCTTGCATCAGATGGCGCTTCGACGTGATTGGGATTTGCTGGCTAAAAAAATAGAGGTATTCGAATTGTTTGCAATTTTTGCGTTAGAACGCTGAAATGAGATGAGGTTACGACTGCGGTGGGCTGTACTCAAACCGAGAATGAATGTAACAACATAAAACGCGCAATGTGCGCGTCAATGGGTTCGTTGAAAAGGGAAGCGGACGCTTTGTCACACTTCAACCGGTCCTCCACATTCGTTCGCTCCTGTCTACCCGCATAGCGACGGCGGCCCATTTTGACATTTTCTAATGCTCATTTCAGGTCTGCTTCTCGGTTTCACTTCCGTTCCTCACACTTCCTCTCGTGTTCTCGTTTACTGGTCCGTTCAGTCTTTTATTTCCGGCCATGCAGATTTTCACGACTTATAGAACACCGAAAGCTCCACTTACAAGTCCTGAGACTAAAGATCTCACATTTTTTAAAGGACATTTAGTGGAAGACGATGGTTCTAAAGCCCTTGTTCATTGTGAAAGGCGCAAGCCAAATGCATAGGTGAACTGTTTAAATGGTAACTAGTTGGCAGTAACTGAACGAAGTGAAAATGTCCACCGTGATTGAGAATGACTTGTAATGCATTTAAACATTTTGATGAGGTATGGTATAATCCAGAAAGGACTTAAATTTGGCACCTTACGATATTTTTTGTTCCGAAAGTTTCGGCTCAACGATGCCACATAAGGGAGTGAATATTCCAGTGAGGAGAGCAATCCAGAACAGCCGGGTGGCTGTGGGAGATTTAAAGATTTTCACGCGTCAGATTAGCGTTATTTGTGGATCACTTTAGATAAATGTTACGAATAGATTTTGTATTTCCATTTATCGCATTGCCGACATGCATTGTTGATTTCTAGCTGGTTTAGTATCGTTGTTTTTAATAAAAACAACGAAGGATTGTCAGTAACGATGCAAAGTGATAACTGACGTTGTGTGCTAGCTGGATAACAGGGAATTTTTGCCGTTAATGAACCTTTCTAAGATTTCGATAATTTCATCCAGTATATAACTTTGTGGGAGATTTTTGCTCATTTCAAGGACGCACAATTTTTCCTTTGATAAACTTCACCCTCAGGCCACTAGAACTGATGGCATCACGTACTCTTCGTCCTCTCCTTTATTTAAAACGCTTTACGGTAGCGACCTCGACTGTGAGTGAAAAGGCGCCATTTTCCAGTGAATCATACATGTCGGGCACAATCTTAAGCGGATTTCGCATTTTAGATTAGTGGTTTGTTATCTGGAGTTTCCGATATTAGGAGTTGATGCAACAGTCATTAGGTTGTAACGCTATCCTTCCGGCACGAATGTTGGTTAGATACGCACTTTATAAACATGAAAGAGTACACTTGACGTGGATTGATGCTCTGCATTGCTTGCTGTCCGCTTCCACTGTTCGGCTTCATCGCAGAGAATTGCGCGAACAATATTGTTTGCTTTTCTCGTTTTTCTCGTTTTGAGCTCCGCCTAACGTATCAGTGGACAGCAAAAATTAAGCGCCGAATATTAATAAGGATTAAAATGGTACGCAAAACGAACAACCACCCTCCACGAACCGTCGTCAACCCATTGCCTACCGATCCAACAGATCCACCAGGTATGGCTCTTTTCTAACGCTCTTTATGTCGGAAGCATTGTCGATATTACCATATAATACATGATTCATGAATTTATCTACTAACAAATGCGTTGCAAATTATGCCATTGCAGTTGGAGCTAATAATACATGAGAACTGCTATGTTAGTTTTGTTTTTTCTGTTCTCATTTACCATTTCTTGGAATACTGCTCTTTTTCCACAAGCAACCCTCACGGAGCAGTAGAAAAAATGGTGATACTGCTACTTAGACAGAAGGTGAAGAAGGTTACCATAAGAGAATCCAACTATTTAAAACACGAGATTGACCCAAAAGTTTGTGGGCTTCATTCGATTGCTCATTTAGCGAGTTGAAAACATATCAAGTTTCAATTTATGTACAAGCATCATCAACATTTTCTCCTCTGGCGCAAATTCCTTCCGCTACGTTGATGATGGTCGGTTTGCACACAGATCCCCATATGTGCTTCATGCGCCTATTTAAAAGATGATGATTCAGTTTGTGTGTATGTGGAAGTTGACACTATGAAAACTCGGCGAGCGGTTAATTTATTTGTTTCTGTGCGTTGAACGCTGCGCAGCTGCTGCGAAACAAACGCAATATATGGGCTCATAATTGCTAAGGAGTGGTATTCAGACATGGATACGTTGATGATGTGGCTTTGATGCGATCAAATCGATGAACCGGGTACTCTTGATATCACCGTCGAACTGACGGCTTAGATATCAAAAGGTAAAAAATAGGTCAGCGTTGACATTAGACTGTAACGCTGGCCTTACTGCTCTCATGCTTATTCAAGGGTAAGGTGGACGATTGATTTTTGTCATATATAGTGAGGAATTATATAGTTGGCTCGTGCAGTGCAGTATCAGCGCACTCATCACTTATCGCGCTTCATACTTTGCCGTTTACGACATAAATCATATATGGTACATTCTTAGATCTTTTGTCTTTTAATTCATAATTGCGAGGTAGGAAGGTGCCAAGGATGATAAAATTTGCATCGCCAACAATCTGCGGATGGCATGTGCTTGCTTTCATCCGCGTTCAGTCTTATCCAAGTGAGCCACGAATCATTGACAGCACAGTCTTGCTTATTACAGGTGGCGATTACTTTCCGCTCGTCATTCTTCACTCCATCATCAAACTTCAGCATCGGTTTTGTGCCACTATCGATGCACTTTAGCTTTATATTCTGCTCCTTTTTCGTTGGAATGTATCGTTAATTATTGAAGTGATGCTGAATGCGTTTGTATTTTCTGATTCGTTAACGGATATGGAAAATTATGTTTTAAGTGAAATCTGACTGTTGCTTTTAAACATCGTGCAACATTGGGTGAAAAGTATTCAGTTGGTTATATGAGAGTTAATAAAGCTTTTCTTTAGGAGGAACTTTCCCATCTTTTACAGGGATGCAACTCGTGGCTGAAATGTGCAACGTTTGAAAATGTGTGAGAATTAGTGGTTTTTAGGTCAATAATTGAAACGTTCTAATGGGCAGATGTTTTCCCTTCTTGAAAAGCTAATGAGCGTGCTTCTTTTCCGTTGGAATGTTTACGAGAAAAAGGAACTTTTTATGACTTTAGAGCATTATCAGTTCATTGCCAAAGCGGCACACATTAAGATTTTGTGGACGATTAGCTTTTAAACGTTTCACTAATTGGCACAAAATCCGAGCAGATGCACCATCTTAGTTTGCGAGTGCAACATTCATTTGTAATTTTTTTGTTTTTGTGGATTTGAGTGCCGCCTGGGGCATACCGTTCGGCTCTTTTTAACATACTAAAAGCATTGTGGAACAGCTCGCTCCGCTTTATTATCGTAGCATCAAATTCGGTGTTCAGATATCCGTCATCGTTTCCCACTTTCCGGTATTTTTTTGCGTCAGTTATTCGCTCTTCGAGTTAAATTTTCTTCCCTCATTTATCTAACTATCGGTGCAAGATTTTATATATCTGATAGAGTCAAATTTCATTCCCTTCGTTGTTGATGAAATTCAAATCGTAAATCATTCTGAAACCTTCTTTATACGTCAGCATTATTCACGTCCATTTGACAAGGCATTTATTAATTCATTGCGATCGCCAAGCTGGCGAATGAATTTCACACATCTGCGTGAACGATCATTCAGAGGTGGTGGATGTCTTGCGCCATCCAATACGAGACCTCAGCAAAAACCGGCTCCCGATATAGGTTTCACTATCAGATGGCAATTGTAGATTAAAGCATCTTATCTTTTTTCGTTGTTTATTCAAAACTTGGTTAAAAAATATTAGTTTAGCAATTTGAATATAAGCCAAATGAATCGATCCAATTATTCGCAGTTGTTTTGTTGTATTATCCATCAATCACTGTTATTGGAGTTGGTTTTTTAAAGTGATCTCAGTGGGATTTCTTACATGAATTTGTCGCTTGACGAAGAAGATTGGTTTACTAATCTATATATCACTCGCTTCTACGTATATTTTAGGTTCATGGAATAATTTAATTCAACGTGGTATATATTAGGTTCCCGGTCAAGTTTATTCAATTTGAAATTTGTTTCCCATTAATCTCATTTGCTTTATCAGTCAGTGATTGCATGGTTACTTGTGGTTGGGGCTTAGTTTTCACTGCTTGAAGGGTTCCACACTTCCATCACTTTACAAAAGAGCAAAAACGCGTTCACTTTCTCCTCATCCCATCCAAGTTTGGAACCCTTTTTGCTCAGAAATGGTTGATGCAAAGTCACTCATTCGTGCTTCTTGCTAATTTTTGTTCATTATTCGATCTTTATCTCATCATTAATGCGCTTACGTCTATTGCATACGAATTTTTATGCATCTGTTTGTAGATTATGCTCTCAGATGTGCATTGCTAAGTCATCTACGCAATGACTGTACAAACTAACCCATTTATTTCTATTATTCACCGAATATAAGAAATTAATACCAGTTATATCACTTAGGTTTACGATGTAACGATAAATTTCTTTTAATATACAGCTGGGTTAAAATGAAAGCAGTAATATAACAGCTAATAAAAGTTCGATTTTGCTTCCTCATTGTTTCATCCTTTGTATATACAGTTGGTGGCCGTCCGTCTCCATCAAAATCATGAACTGTTTCGATTGTATAGAATAGCGCTATTGTTTTTCCTCGTTGTGTTATCCCTTAGGATAGTAACGATTGATTTGTTGATTCGTTTAACCTCCTTTGATGTTATTCAACTCATTAGAGATATAGTCTTGAGGATAGATCAGCGACAGTCAACTTCATTTTTTCGCATTCAGCTCTTTATTTTTGAGAGGAACAGATTGAATAAATGCACGAAAATGCCTTCGCAATATGAAATAGTGTACTTGCGCTTGGTATTTTCACTGCACTCGTTGTCCAATCTTTCAGAGTCCCAATGAGTGAACGATAGAAATTACAATAATGAAATTTGATGCTTATATTCGAAATGTTCAGATTTTTGAGTTTTATCTTTACTTAATATTGAGGAATATTTTTTATAATAGTCTTTATGCATTTTTCCGATCAAAAAGCATCAGTTCAATTTTTTTAATGTATATATATATTTGTTTATTTATTTTATTTATTTATTTAATCTCTTTATTTACTTATTTATTTATTTATCTATACATTACCGCAAAATTCATTAAGCAATTGCAAATTCTCGAAAACGTTTAATAGCGAATTGTGAAAAATCGATTTGATGTAAACATTAGTGTGCTAATGTGTTTGATTTAACGTTCGCTAACGATTTGCGAAAGTTTTTAATGAAGAAAAACTCTAAATAGCACATATTGCGCCAATTGCTTCAGCTCTCTTTGCATTAATTTAACATCGTTAATCGTGCACACTTATCGATTCGATATAAAGTATTGTCGTCCAGTGATTAGCTCAGGCAATATTCGCCAGCGCCGCAATAAAGCTCTTAAAGAAATAAAAGTAGAGATATAACTGCGTTATAAACTGCGGACTGCTAGGTGGTGGGTGCACTTATAGAGCTGCATATCGAACATTGAGTAGAAAATGATTCATTTTAGAGAACAATTTTTCAGGAAAAACCTTGCTAAAAGATACAAAAACGTTGAAAGTCATCTTCAGTCTATACTTGTTGCGTACAGAACCTATAATATTAGTTCGAATTAAGTGTTAAGAAATCGTCAACGTCAGCAAAATTGATAATTGTGGCGCAGACGGCTTATTTTCATGGGCGAGAGGTTTAAGGTTCTATAGGGCAAGGGACATCGCGGTTCGTTCGAAAGACGAGCAAAAGTAAGCCGTTTAAAAAGTACTGCAGACGTGATTTTCTTCGTCGTTTCTGACATGGAAGTGCCAACAAATGATTTCTTAAGCTCAGATGTTGCCTTTCTTATCTTTTATGGCCAGTATTTTGCTGCGAAAGATATTATGTTCAAAGCCTAGAGAATATCAATCCTTTGCATTTTCTACTTCATACAATTGATGGGAGAGTGCGTCGGGTTTTGCTTTTAGGGAATGTTTTTAGCCTTATCTGTTCTTTAATATCTGCTATTTGAATTCCTTTCATTACTGTTTAAATTTTCAATCATAACGATGGAAGTTCATTCTGCGACGATTCAGTATTATGCTAATAGCATAGTTGCAAATGAGATATGATGAACAAATCCTAGATCATAAAAGCACTAAATCTTATTGTTGAATAAAGCAAGTGTTTAATTCACTTATCATGCTGACCCGTTTTAGTGGTCCGGAATAACTTTTTTTCTGCTGATGCTTTTTGCTATGGGCGGATGCTACCTTAGCGATCGTAGATTTTTGCTTCTGCTACAGACAACGCAAATGAGCAGGACGGATGTCGCTGCAACTGAACGAGACGGAGACATAAATGAACAGTAGAGGAGGGAGGGGATGTAGGGAGAGGTGCATCGAAATAATGCATTGCAGAGATTATTTCACAGCACTCAAATGGCGATGATGCACAGGATTCTTAGCAACGTTAAGTACGAACCGAATGACCGGTATCAGCGAATCGTGCTGATATTTCGCCCACTCGCACTCACTTGTGACCCCAAATTTCATTCCCGCTAAGAAATTCCAGAAAATCGCGTTATTTGCCTTCAGAAGCGCATCGGAGCAAAATGTGTCACGCAACGGTTTCATTGGTCAATGATGTCACTGATGGATTGATTATTCATCTGCTTCTCAAAAATTCCCTTCCGATCATCTAAAGGGATGACAGTCATATCTCCAAATTTCTATATTGACCATTTTCAAATGCACATATCATATGTTCAAATGGTAATTTTGAAATTATGAGTACTGTTGTTCGAAGAGCTCATTTTAGAATAAATTTTTCGATGCAATACGCTTTGCTTTATGACGCATTCAATGGTGAGCACAAATGGTAGCCGAAAAGCACAGACATATACACGATACATTTCATCAGTGGGTGTATGCCAGAATTCAATAAGCACCATTATTTTGTTTACTTTGTCTCCTTTTTACGTTATCATCGACCAGTTATTGCTTTCATTTTCCATCAAATTGACTCATTTTTGTGCGCTTCTTAGGAAATTACTTGTCGGCATTATTAGAAATACTGTGACGATTTATGTTATTTTTTGACGATATTGCGCTTCGCCAGTCATTCTCATTGCCCAGCTTTATATTAGAAAATTCAGAGTTTCTTTCGGTTCGCATCTGCTTCCATTAATCATTTACATATCTGCACCATACGTTATCAGCAATAATTTCTATTTTTTGCAAGTATGATGGTCAAGCTCAGTGAGTGGGATAGTGATCGACAAAGACCGGATGCAAAATATTTTTCTGTTTGTTAAGTTGTGGCCGCGTCATTGGTTTTGGCCGCATCAATTGGAGTATTTACAGAGATTTGTTGCTGTTTTTTCTTTTTGAAACTGCCGAACTGAATAAAAGGCTGCTATGTATCAGATAATTACAGAGTACTTCGGAATTCTAGCTTCAACGATCGCTAAGTTGAAAGTACCAGCCACAGTTGGCACACACATGTACTTAATAATATTCGCATTGCCATTTTTGCGAGCACTATTCATTTCATGAACTCTTACAAGATTCAAGCGAATGCAAGCATCGCCCATATTCGTGCGGGAGCAGCCAGCCGGTTTTCGTGCGTAGCAAAGTGAGCGCTCGTTCACGGGCGTTTATGCGAGATACGCCAGTCGTTTTCGCCGTCTGTAAGACCCTTCCAATATATGCGCCCTATTTCGAAGATTGCAAATACTGTTAGCATCCTCTCCCTACTCTTAACCTATTAAATTTAATCTCACATCTCGAAATAGGATGATTTGATCTGTTATCTCGCCAATAATCCAAACTCATTGCAGTAACTGTAAACGTCGCTCTTATGCATGAGAGCAATAGCAGCACAAGAGTAAAGATTTCATTGAATGCATGGCTTTAGAATGATTTTTCTGGGAGACGACTCTCCTTATTTACTATTTCTGATCGAGCATAAGCAACCACTTCGAGAATCACGAGCAGCATAAGTCTTGTTTTTTATAAGTGCTATTCCAAAAGGCACCTATTTCAGCAAGTTTTTAGCATAATTGGCATTAGGACATACAAATGAAGGAATAAATGAGAATGCACTACATGTGGTCAGATTTATTCATTAAATGACCATTTCTATCATAGGGTCGTTGCAGTGATTAAAAATGGTTCATTTTCGGCGATAGAATTTTATATGTGCAGAGGTGCGAAAATCGAGCGGGAGGCTGCAATGAGCGTGATATTAGCAGAAAGAAATTGGTGGTCACATTTAAGGCTATTGGAACGTGATCATTAGGTCATGCAAGTACGACTGGGAATTGCTGACGGGAAAGTAGTTGTCTTTCCATTATCTTGCCTCCGAACATTGTTGATTCCCGAGGACGAGCAAAAGTGAATGGAAAGAATGGAAGTTGTGGTGACTATTGGCCGTGTTTATCTTCCATTACCAGACCGTAGTGAGTGGCGATCTTGCCACGCCTTAAGCTGATCTCATCCATAGGTAGGCTGTGGGATCGGATTTGTTGAGCGCTTCATATTCGACAAGCACCCTTCAATGCATTTTTTTTGTTTGGCAAATAAACCTACAACACGGGCATCGCCGCTTTTTTCGCATATTATTGATCATGAAGTCAGGAATGAAGCTTATTTATTGAGTGCTTACATCTATTTTTATCGTCTATTGTAATGGTCAAGATGCACTCAACAAGCCTACAATAGTGTGCGTTGTGCCATTCTCACTAACACACCTTTCTGGCCGTTTTACATTTCATTCACAAGCAACCATCCATACGCATTACGTAGCACTGCTTGCGCCATTGCGCGAAATGTGCTAACTTAAAAAGACATCCCTTAGAATATAGTGCAGGAATAGTCTTTCAAGTAATATAACCGTCCTTCATGGTCCAACCGATGAATGTGACTTAAATCACCTTATTTGCAAGATCCATCAATTTAGGAGACCGAGTTCTATGATATAAGGATGAAGCAGATGTATAAGCTGCGTCGGCGACCGACCCTTCTCAGCAATTCCGTAATCGATAGCAGGATCTCAGTAAACTTAAACAATAGACCATTTTCTCGCAAAGAAACAACACCTTGTGAGATGGCAGATCCCTTACAACAAGAAATTGTAGCTTTATTACTTCAGTTTGAAGTTAAACAAGGGTTACAGTTGCTGCCAGAAGAGATCAATTGATCAGAAGGAGAAGAATTGCAGAGGTGAGTAATGGGAATGGTGAAAAAAAATCTCCGAGTTGAACTTTCGAATGACTGTCAAGAAAAGTAGCTCCGCCTGCCTTTGTCGCTAAAGAGCACTGTTACTGCATAAAGCATATGTAAGTTGGGCAGTGTGTTTGTGGGTCGTTTTATTTACATATTCGACAGTTTTTAATACTATCAAACTATAAAATTCAGCGTACAATTCTCGAGCGAACGAGATGAAGCCATTTGCTCCTTAGCCTAACCCCTAGGATTCGAATTCTGTCTGGAACTACGCAAAGCAGTTCGAGAGGAAATTTTTTCTCACTCATCAGTGAGGTGAAAAGAGTCGTTTTGCTTCCAGAAAGTAACCGCTCAAATTATTTGGGCACAATAAACGATCTTCCTTTCTAAGAATAGGATCTTCGGATGATTTGATTGTTTCTTTTCCGCAACGGGTTCCTTTTACGAGGAAGTCTGTTTTGTTTATTTTTTAGAGTTTTTTTGTATTTCAGGAAGATCCTCTTTTTCAGGAATGGATTGTTTTGCGGATGATCGGGAAGCGTTGAACGATTTTGCGAAATATTTCAACAATGCTCACCTTAGCGACGTGACGCTACTCGTCGGAGATGAGATGTTCGTTTTTTTGTGTTTTTATTATTTTATTTTTTTTAGCCACTGACTTTAGTCAAATTTTATTCTCTTGATGGGTTACAGTGATTCTGTTTTCAAAATGTCATTTTCGAATGTTATCATAGCAATAAATCAAAGATTATTCCCTACAGAGTTCTCTTTAAGTACATAATTGGAAAATCAAAGCACATTTTCGTTTTACTTCCGAGTGATCCAATATTGTGGATGAGGTTCTACCCTCCCTGAGGTTCTACCTCCCATATAATGGTTTGTCTATATGCCTTTCTGCATGTTTTGATATGCACAACGTCTGTGAGCTTTGATCATAGTTCGGCTGTGATTCGATTCCTCTGTACGCGATAGTGTTGCCTTGAAAATCCAGAAAGTTGAGGTTGCATGACACGGACCAACATGTTGCTTTCAAGATGATCTAAATGGTGAGAATCAAGTTGTGGACACTGAAAAGTATCAAAAAAGTTTCTATGCAAAAGCACTTCATAATAGTCGCATATAATCTATGCACCAAAACGAATTACGTCTGAGTCTTCATCAGGCGGTAGAGTTGATTTTAATTTCATTATGTATATTTAATTTCAATGTATATTTCATTCCGGAAAAAAGAATCAGTCTGCAAATTTCAACGCTGACTATCGCAGATTTTTAATAATAAGACATTTTTCGTATTCACGGCAGCGTTATATGTTAATTAGTCATTTCTAATGGAAATGAATTTCTCGTGCAGAATGACTACTCCGCTTAACAATAATCGTATTTACCGCCGTGCTTCTTCTGAACTTTATAGGTCGTTTAAGACCTTCCCGAGGAAGAAATGCGCATATTAGAGCGACATGGAAAGCATTTTAAGTAGCCTCAGCTGTCTTGCGATTACGTTCCAAATTGATGGGAATTTATCTGTACAGGTTTTTATCTATCATCAATCTCCCTGCATCTCTGTAGCAAAATCAACAATCGGAATGCGCCATGTCTAGTGCATTAGTGGTGACAATATGGTGCAATGTTAAGAAGTGAGTTTCGAAATATTTATCTGAGCTTGAGGCCAGGCAAACAATTAATGTGATCCAGAGTTTTGTTCGGTGAGTCCATTCAACGCTCAAAGCATGAAACATATAGTTGTCCATTGATGTATTTCATTCCTTAAAGAGGCATGCAAGTGGGTCAATGCTAACACATAACGCAATCATTATTAGCAAATTTAGTTCGCAAAACCATGAATCGTCGGATCGAATTCGTTCGTAGCTGAAAAAATCCCCAGATAGCGAAAAAATTTCTTTCAAAGCATCTTAACACCTGAGAAATAGAAATATCCCTACTATCGATATAAAATATTGCGAAGTCTATATCGAGTCACCTTCTAGGTGCTGATGCCGCAGTCACAGTTCTTGGCATCTTTAACGCGGACTTAGTGTCGGTTTCATTAGTGCTCTACAGATCAGTATGCGAAAAGCTACTGATTGTTTGTTTTAGTGTGTTTTGAGATAGAGCAAAGCTGAAGGCAGCATATTAGAATAGCGCCTCTCAGAACCTTTGAACGATGCAAATTCGAAATCACCAACCGTTGGCTGAGATGTGAAATCCGGATATTTCTCAACGAGCGCCACCAAAACGCCCCTCATAGGTTGCGTGATGAATATATGTTCTTTGATATGAGAAGCTGATGTGGAAAAAAAACGCGATTGCTATGAAGCTAAAGATGGCGTGATTTGAGTGGTCACATTTATTGTGGCGATTTTTTGTTTCTTTTGCAGCCATCATATTCTTTCGTCAGCATTGCGCGAAACTTGATTTCTAATGATAGTGACAGCAATTAGCATCGTGGGAGAGAGAAATATGCAACAATAATATAGCGGAATAACTGCATTTATTGCTTAGACGGAATTGATGACCGTAACAAATATTTCGATCTTCAAATAATCCGCTACTTCACAAGATTTGATTATTGCTCTGCTCAGTTTAATTTTATGCAGAAAGAACTGACGCCATGCTCATCATCTGTGCCAAAAAAAAAAACACTCTTATGTTTATTGCAACTTATCAACCAATTTCCGAAATGCCACAAATGTACCGAAGTGACGGCTTCAAAACTGTCTTCGTCATCCGGTTTCGGCGCCAGAATTATAGTGCAAAGACGTCCTGGAGTCTCATCGTTTCCATGCATAAATGTCATTTACTGAACCTCATCGAAGAATGATAGAGGAAAACAGCCCACTGGCGTGGAAATAATATTATCTCGTGGATCATGCATGCATAGATAACACTAGTGACACTTGGCACCTAATGTTTATCAGGCATAAAGCACCATAATGGTTAGTTTCGAGCAATCGCAAACAGCCCAGCCAGATGTTGATGATATGGCATGTGGCGCTTTCAATCGAATAGCAGGTTGCTGCTGTTTTGATTACAAAAATGAACATTTCTGCCACCGCTTTCAAAGCTCCACTGAAAAGCGATAATGTTTAAATGACATGTATGATAAGAGATGCATAAGGTTTCATTGTCAAGCGGGTGGAGAATTATTTGCTATTCACTAATCCTATGATTATGGCGGAGCATCAAAAGAAGGTACTTCGATAACCTTGCCAACAATGAAGTCTAAAAAACTAACTGTACGTACATTATTACTGCTTTCAGAAATGCAGTTGTAGTTCCCCCTCTTCACTTTCCCAAATACTATTTGATTACCTGATTGTCGACACATTCTGGTTGTTGCGGTGGATGGGCAATTTCGGTATTACCGCCTCAGAGTTGAACAACTGTGGAAATTTGAAGAGGTGTCTTGACAGCCCCAAGTTTGCTAGCTTTACTCATTGTGCCACTCGTGATGATAGGGCACTTCAATTCTTCTTGGAACTATTAGCGTCAAGTGCATTTTTGTCTATAAACTCGTCAAGACATGTTCACGTGAGTGTCTTTCTCAACAATTTCATTTTTCAATGATCAGCTGTGAAAGCAGCTTGACAGTTGAACGGATACAAAAACACATCTCGTCAAACTGTTGCGGTGTGCCTTTTCATTTATTCACATGGGTAATCAATTGAGCAGTTTTTATTTGAGTCTAACTTGATCAGTTTTGTACAGGTATGTAAAGAAAACTAATTATCTGAGTCGACGTCTAATTAACTCACAACGAAATATGATATTGGCTACAAAAAATTCGTTAGACTTGTTTCTGTGAGCAGTTTTGCAAGTGGCACTCCTTGTTTATTAATATCAAAGCGTTAGTACCGAAATTGAACACTCTCCGGATCGTTATAATTATCGGACCGAATTGCATCTGTGATTGGGTAATTCAGTTGAATAAAGGTTTATATCCGTCGAGTTTCATGTCTCGAGATTGGCGAAATGTCTGTAAAAAACGTAAGGCGTACATTATATAATCCTGGATCATGAGAAAAAGGGTCTGTAGATACTATGACGTTTAGATGCCGCAATTTGACGGCAACGTTAGCAGCTCAATTGGTGTTTCTTTGAGATGCCTTTTGTTAAAGTGCTCTTATCTGGAAAAATAAATGGAACATGGAACAACATCTTAATTGGGAGTTCTCAACTGTGTCAATCGTCTCTGGTATATTTGCGTGTCTTAACGAGCGATTGTAGTTTAATTGACAGCAGCATCCAGGTGGTTTATTGAATTCTTTCTGGGGGTGATGCTATCGTTCGTTCTCATTGTATCGATTTTGCTCCTACCATTCTCGCGGTATATATCATATATTCACCGTTATCAACTAGACATGAGTATTTGTGCCGTACGGTTCCAAAGTTTAATGCTCAGGGTGGTGGAATATAAAGAACACAGTTGACAGAATTTCCTTTTTTTGCTGCTTCGAATATGGTGATGCTTCCTCGAGCAGCCGTTCCCCGTCTAAGGAGGCATAAATCAGTTGAAGTGGGAAAGGAGAGGGTTGATTTGGTAAATGTTTTTGCAAAAGGAACCAGGATTATCACAACTAATAAACTTTTATTATGCCTTACACCAGTTATGTAGGCCATCTTCCGGTAGCACACTGAATTATATATTTCATCATCCATCTTGATATAAGCGCCAGTATAATCGAGTGTAAGCTATGATTGGTATGCGAGAATTGTAGTAATAGAGAGCTGATACGTATGCAGAAATGCTTTTAAATTTACGAACCACTTAAGAAATCCTGGGAACTAATAAAAGTGGCTAGACGATCGATATGTTTCGAATTTAGTTTCATTTTTCGTCTCAGTTCTTCGAAAGACCATCATTTAGTGAGCTTTCAGAGGGTTGGTACAACTTGATGATTTAGGATCTTGAGAATAGCAACAATTTTCTGGATTTAAGGATTGCATTATGTTTCAACCATAGACTGAGACGAGATATTTGCTATATTCCATGAGACTCCAACTGGAACGTTGGCTTTTTCGGCCTTTCCGTCTAAGATGGTCGATAATTTATCGCTGTGTATATTTTTTGACTTGATAGTTTTCGGCCAGAAAGTATAATGAAGTCGGATTATGCTTTAGCATGTAATTCTTTAAGTCATATCGGCTAACAACCAATCAGATTTCACTAAAAGCTGTTACTATTAACTATTCCAGATTTTTCAGATATTCAGCGCATCGAATTATCCTAACGAAAAGCAGTGAAGTTTTCGATCGAATGCTAAGTCAAAAATGGAATGGGGATAAGAAGGTCACTTATACACACATTTACGTGCGTCGATGAGTCATCGGTGACAATTCGGTGTAATTGCAATATCTGTAGGTAGAATGTTTCACTGCGTTAGCAAATTGGGCGATGCGCGTTCGTATTTGTGAAGCGCTGAAGCTGAAAATCAGAGCTAATTTATTGTGGAATGCTGCGTTTTTAGTGGAAAAAATGGTTGCATTATCAGTTTCTACAGTGATATACTTCAAAGCTGACCTGTTTGAGGCGAGGGACCTCCGCTCCCCCTTCCCCCTTTAGGCGGGGTACATGCTGTGCAGTCATTTTATGCGTTCTTCAAGAAAGATGAACATAGAGCTACTTCTCAGTGGACTAACGGATAATTTAGAGCTTCCACTTTTATCAGCACCGCACAAATTGCTCATCTCGCATTCACTATCTCATAATTATCGTTGTCTCTAACTCAGACTGCATAATCTCGCACGCAGAAAGGACGAAGATCGTAAAACATCATAATAGAGTATGACCTCTTGACGAGTTGTGCCCATGACAGTCTGTCGGTTTTCCCTTGTTTGAATAATTTAAAAAAAGGAGAGGCATCGTCTTGTAACCCATTTTATCCAGCTGCCCCACATGCACCTCCCCAATGTCACTACGAAACATCTGAGCTTGTAGTTATCACAAATAGCGAAGCATTTGGGGATTTAGTCATCTTACGCATTGAAGCATAAAAGCCACACAAAATTGCTTCTGCGCCTTCTTCGCTGTGTATCCGCTAAGCAGAATGCGCATCACGAACCAGGAGAAAGTGCATCAGCACTCATCTAGATGCGATGATGAAGGCTTGAAAAGGTGCAACGTATGCTGAACTTCGCTACAAAATAACTCACAGCCTTTGTCATAATTTTGCAAAAAATGAAGCAATCATCAGTTAGGTGAATCAGGGTGGGAGTAATTTTTTCCTCCCAAGCTTGCCGCACATGGCAAAAAATTATGAAGAAGAGTTCGTCCGAAAATATATCGCGATTTGCAGGACTGAAACGATGAACGAGGTTTTATTTTACAGGAGCTAGAACTTGTCGAGGAGCCACAATGCCAACGTGTCTTCGCCGCGTTTCTGCGGTTTCTATATTGCAATCATATTGTTCTCCATCCCGATAATACGTTGCCGATTCTTGTGTTAGCAGACAAATACAACGTTCATAGTCTTAGAAAGGTTCGCCTTTTTTCTCGAACTCTTCGGCGAATTTATGTCGATTTGAATAACGGAAGCTTTTAGCTAGCAGAGCATCATAATTGAATATTACTCAAGAATCTCAATAACAAGTGTTTGAAATATGTGGTCTCCTGTTTTAGTCTAGGAGTTTTGTTAACCCGAAACTCATCTTTTCATAATATCACACTGGTCAAATTCAAATGGGTAACGATAACTTGGAAACTGCTTTGCTGTTGAAGTTAACAGTTGACTTGGCTGCATCGATACGTCTGTTATGGAGCTTCGCATCTATAAATTAGCCACCCAGCAGTACTTTCTGCGCACAAGCAATCAACAAAACTCCACTTTTCTTATTCTCCGACCTCACCTTTCATGTGTTCCTATGAAGCAACTTTTTTATAAATCTTTCACAAGTTAGTTTCAAACAGTAATTTCGATTGCTGCCTAATAATTAAGGTGCTCGAGGAGAATAGATGCTCTTGAAAAATCTTTTCTCTCACTCTTCTTTCAGGTCCATAAATCCTTTTCCTTTCTTTAAAGTTATGATTGTAGTTCAGCCTAAGGGTGTTATTAATCGTAGTTTTACTGCTCTTTTTCATTGTTGACGCAGTTGGCTGGTCTCATAAGCCGAGTTACAATCGCTCATATCGTGCCAATTTTCCTTGTGGGTTTCCTAGCTTGTTTTTTTATCATGAGAGCTCATAAATTCGCTAGATTTCATTGTTTTAGGTATGTATCGACTACGCTGTGAACAACATTTTGCCTGAGCTTTCTTTGAGGGAACTCTTTCATGTATGGTACTCGTATGCTACGAAGGCTTTCCACCAGGTATGCCGAAACATACTCCATGCTTTTCTTAGCGAAAATTCTTTGCTTCGGACTGTATTTTGCGACGTTGAGATAGAAGCGCAGTATTTTTTGCTGCTGAACAGTCGCTTTTGCACTTGCGACGAGATTCGAATACGCCTAACGAAAGAGTAAGAGGAAACGAGTTGTTGTTTTGAGGTAACTAAGCGAAGCGCATGAAAGCAGTCGAAAAAATTGACGTTGAAAAGCCGGAATTTTCTGAAGGTGAGGTCAGCTGAATGAGTTGAATTTTTTATAGCATTACCAACGTCTTTCAACATGTTGACCGCCATGATTTATGGCATTCACCTCTCAGGGTGTGGGAACGAAGTGGAGACAGTGACAGTGAAACTTTTCCAAGGATAATCCATCATATTCCATAAAATTCTCTGTCGTTAATGTCTTCTGGGTCTAGATAGCTCAGTTTTCTTGTCTGCTGATAACGGAATCGTTGACTTTGATGTAGAAATTGTTCATTATTTGAATTCAACGTTCTGAATACACTTAAAAGGTCTCTAAGGTTGCAAACTGCATTGTGCGAATCTTGCTGCACAGATATTTCGAGTACTACTGTAAGGTGTTCAACAGTACTCATCATGCATGGCGCAGTTCGTAAATTGTTTCTCTTGCAATTTTGCTCCAACTGTCGGAATGTTCAACCGATGATTTTAGAGCGTTCGAAGTCAACGATATTCTCTTATGTGAAAATCACGGGAAGCTTTTTTGCTACACCCTCAGAAATTATGTTTCATCCTGTTGGCGAACGTAAACGGGAACTCGATTCTTATTTTCTCGTTCCTCCACGCTTCCTTTTCGAGTTTTTTTCTTCTATTACTTTGCCGTCGTCCTCACTGTTCTCATCCTTCGAGGCACCCGAAATCCTCAGCTAAAGTCTCCTCTTCATATCTAATTTCACTATTTTTTGTCGTTTTGCTCACTTAGATGTTTCTAAATACTTATTTGCTCTCGAACTTGAGATGCTCATTTCCCGTACAATAAATAAACAGTGGCTGTAAGGTTCAGGTCAGAGCTCCTTTATTCATCTCAAACTGACGCATAATTGGAAGTTCCAATCCTTTAGTAACGCCTTCTCTAAGAATGCTTAATCATTCAGTCATTCAATCATTTATTGCCTGCAAGCATTCTTGACTTCTGTTTTCCTCTCTTTTCTCCATTTTCCTCTTGGAAGAATATTATTCGTTTAATTGCGTTCCTTCAACTGTTCTTTCTTTGAGTGCAATTTTCTACTGCTTTCTTCACTTTCTTATCGTTATATACACGTAAAGCTGTCATTATGCTTCTCCGACTGGCAATTTCCTTCATATAGACCTCGGTCTCTCAGGTCCATGGCTTCCTAGTTCAGGCTTTTAAAAATTTTCGAAATCAGTGTTTTTTCGAGGTCCTTAGTTTTGAGATCCCGAAATTTCCACCTCCTTGGGTCGTGGAGGTGATTTTGTTCCTTTATAGAATCAGCGAAGTGTGGCAGCCAAAGCCTAAGCAATTTTTCCTCTGCACCCTTCTCAACTTGGCTTTTATTCTGCTACTCCTTGAAGATTCAGCTATAGTTACCTAAAGTCGAAAAATTGCAGAAATACAACGTTGCAGTACAGTACTTACGATGTTGCTTGCACTAAGGTCCACGCATGAACAGCTTAGCACAGTCTTTCAATAAATGCTCTTTTCCTGTTCTACTCATCTTTTTTAATTGAAGATCCCCGTAAATCATTTTGTTTCTTCTCAAGTTCTGAGTCCAGAATGTGAATACTGCTTGTGAACCGTTGCATCTATTCCAACCTTTTCACCTTCCCAGGAATAAGTTTTTGGGATTTCTGTGTTGCTGAGTCGCCCACCTCTTCACGTCCCTTCCCTTTTAGTAATGTCGGCTATGCCATTAGCACGTCCAGACAAGTAAATGCATAGTCAAATTGATCAGATTATTTCGTCTTACTTTTCATATAGCAATACTGGGAGGCACATAGTTATTTGTTTTTGATCTCGATTCGTTCAGTATACGACTGTTGGATAATGTCGATACAAGCCAACGTTTGCTCTAAGGTGCTACGTCGTGGTTTAATGAATTTCAGAGTCCTTCAGAGGCGAGAATGATTTATAGAAGGCACTGTCGGAATTATTGATTCTCTTTTTCCGTTTCAGTGTATCTCCGTTAATTTCTGATTTATCAACCCTCCAACTGTTGATGATTCCATACGTTTGATGCTTTCAGACCAGGATCTCTTGTTTATGCCTTTCTTTCCTATGTAGCGGAGATTGTTCAAGAAAAATATTTTAACCATTAACAGCAATTTTTTTTCAGCCATTGATAAACGCATGCATAAAAGTATTGGCATGGCATTTTGAAGAGATGATCACAAGCGAGGAATGGGAGAAGGAATGGCTTTCAGTTGATAGGGATCAACTTACGGAATTATTGAAATCCAACGATCTCGTGCTATCGAGTGGGTGATCTACAACCAATTTCTAAATGAATTTACTCAGGTCTTTAAAAAAAATTTTTGCGCTTGCGAAGAACTGAAGAACACGAAAGATCGAAATGGAACCCTCAGCCTTAAAAATGCTCAAATTTCACTGTTAAGCTGTTAAGATGAGTTGAATATATGTTACAGGTATAAGGGAATAGCTAATTCACCTTGCGTCTCTAATCACTTTCTCCTTGTTGCTCATCCTTTTGGGTTTTGATGGTGAAGCAAAAGCAAAAGAAATCCGTTTCACCATCTTGTTTAATAATCTCGCAAATCATACGAACAATCAAAATACGAACAGATCACACAAACAATCGTTTCACAAATAATCAAAGTCTATTATCCGGAACCCTATGCTATCTGCTTTCGTTTTGCTAAACATCCTTCCTTGAAGTAGCTGTTTTGTTCCCTTTTTCTGCTGTTTCAGCAGGATATGACGAATTCGTTCTCAGTAAGAGGCCACTAATAACTCGAATCGTGATAAATCAAAACCCAAGTTCTCATGGGAATGAATATTTTTGCAGTTTGCTTAGTTATATGCTGATTTCGGAGGCATAATTCGTTATCACATAGAACAAAATATTGTTCTTTGGGGCTTTTTTGAATAGGTTTAATTATCTTTGCATCCGTTCATAATGAAAAGACACTTTCATTGTGGGCTGTTGCACTTTGCGATGAATTAAGTATCGCGAGACAAATTCGTTAAAGTTCTTTCATAATGAGAGAAGTTTCATTGCATATACGAAAATTTCTCTTTTTTTTTGGTGTTGAAGGTTTCTGTTTGATGAGGAATCGATAGAAACTATTTAGTAATTGTTCCATCACCGTAAAATATTATTTTCTGGATCAGTTTTGAATGCATATTATAGATTTCAGTTTATCTTACAAAGATATGTTTAGTTTCCATGAAATCTTAATCGTTTACTTTACATACTTCATTTTTTTGTTTTCTCAACGGGTTGCATCATAGAGAAAGCAGATTGCATTCACAAAATCTATATTACGAGCTCATTTGAGTTTTTAAGGAGAGAACAGTTCAGCTGTATCGATTGGCGAGATTGACATTGCAGAGCCATTGCATATTTCAAGGTGAAACTTATCAATCAAAGTGGAGAAATTTTTTATAGGCGAATATCGTTTATGGGAAGCTGTACAAAAATGGCTAATGGCACCATCGCATCCAGAACGAAGAGGCAATACCGCATCGCCTCTTCTTGTCTCAATTTTGCCACTCATTAGGTAAATTAAAACGAAGAAAAGTTTTCCATATTCCAATAGCTCCTTATTAGATAAAAGTCTTTGAACAATCGTTGTTGTTCGCTTATATGCCGATCGATTCCACTGATCGTATATATGATGTGCTCATTGTTTTTTCGGCTATTTCTTTGAAAATTTTAAAGAATATGAATTTTATCAGTAACAATTTACCTCGCAAAAATCTGTCATAACGTGTAAATATTCATTCGCTTTAGGTTACTTAATAATATTGTTGATGAAGGTAAATATTTATGAAAGGTGATTAGATTTGAGGATGTGCACATCTTGATGTTTCGAAGTCTCTGAGATAATTCCTTTATCAGTCCACAACTGCATGGAATCATCCTTGATTTTCGCCTTTAGCAGAGTCGTCCAACTTCTGATTCTGCCGAAAGTATGAGCAGTAGCTAGTGGAGGAAAATTCTATATGAGCTAGGCTGTTAAGGCTGATAAAAGAAGTGCCTTGCAAGCCTAAAATCGTCGGGGTAGAAACGTCTACACAAATCCTGTAATTATCCTTGAACACATTCGGCTTTAGTGTTTACGAAATGTTTGTTTCCAACATTGCCTAAAGGTATAAGACAAGACAGGCAAGATGGAGATATAAAGTAGAATGTCTGTTGCCTTGAAATCTGAGAATTTGGAAGAATAGATGATGACTTCGTTTATCGCACCGCCGAATGTTTCTGTTTATATTGGAGCGGAACTGGTGGTGTCGCTTAACTATGATTGACGAGCAGGTGTTATTTGACATGCAATTCCGTCGTTTCAAGTTGCCATTTATAGGCGCCGGTATTTCAGGTTTCCTTTCATGACCGCAGACGAGCTGACGATGGTGGAGCGTTCGCCTTTTGTCGAGACTCACCCAAAGTTATTTCATCCTCAGATCCTACTAGCTTACAAGTTCCAGGCACTTCCTCTATCAAGCAGATTGAATTGCAAGTATGGCTTCTCACATCAGAGGCAGTTAATTTCAGTATATTTTGTCCCCTTGTCTGCTGATCGAAACTTCGTGTGACAAGTCCTCAAAAGCATTACGAGTGATATAATCTTCAATTTGATGGTTTTTCAACTTTATAAACTCTAATGATTGTAGCCTATTATAGCCGTGAAGAAAATACAAGATAATAAAGCGTATGGTTTCTGAGAATGGGAACTAAATTCAAGGGGAACTGAATTTGAAGAAGACAGCCGTTCAAGGAAAAGTTAAATTCATGGAGGGCTTTTGTAAAAAAAAAAACGCTTCCATATGGGAAACTGCATTTAGAAGGTGGAATAAACTCATGCCAGTTGTCATTTTTGAAAATCGAGTAACAATTCGTCGAGGAGGATTACAGGTGGACGAGATTGGAAGAAACGGCACCCAGTAAAAATGATCACGGTGGTTGAAAACGAGCAAATCAATACAGTTCAAGTCCTATTTCCCTGTACTCAGTTTTATTGCTCTTCGCTGCTCTTGTTCCATCCTTGTCTCCTCGGTCGATTTTACATACGTAATCCCATTCATATGCGTTATTTTCGAAGCTGCAACTTGTTATGACTATGAATTCGTGAACAAAACTGAATTAAAGAAGTTTTTTCTCTTCCAACCCTTTCATAGATCATTAAGTGTCACATTCCCAGTCAACACAAACGTCAATATTTCTGTATCTTTGGAATCCAAAATCATAACCTCGACGCCTTGAGATATTTGCTGCGTAAAAATGTTTTTACGGGAATTTGAAGGACGAAGATGTGCATTTAAAAAGGCCTTTTCGATGGTGAAATCATCGCTACTGAAAAGAATTGGTGAGTACATTTTCACCAGGGATCCCCCTCCCTCTTCCCCTCCCTTCCCCCAAGCCACCATCGCATTTCCCGCCCACTCCTTTCGATTACTGTGTAATCAAACGGCAATGTATCGCAACAATCCACTGAGGATTTCAGGTACGACATTATCAATAACGTTGTATCTAAAATTCGGGACAAATGCTTTGCACACAATATTCCTCGATCGCAACAAAATTTCATTTAACGGGGCAGTTTTTTCCCGTTTTCTCATTTCGCAACAGTAATCTTTAAGCCACTTATTGCCTCAATGGCACAGAATGTGGGCTGTGATTCTGTCAATGAGAGGAGAGAATGCTGCAGAGAATTCACTGGGACGCAATTTATCCTACGAAATTATACAGACGTTCGATGGGATAGACGAATCGTGGTGAGAGGAGAAGATCTAAGGCTCGAAGAGGGATACAACAGAGCGATCGATCAGGCCTTTAGTGTGAGATTTCTGCTCAAAGTGTTTATGACCAATATTCATGAATCAGAATTACAAGCAAACTGTAGCAAAGAGATTTGCAAAAATATATTGAACAATTTCGTTGTTTCGTTTGCTGCTTCTTGGTATAATATCATCGTAGTTGGATCGCTCCAAATTTCTGGCATCGTAGAATCACAGAAATTACATCATATAATAGTTACTTACGACTTAACTTAGATGGGTCATTTGGACGCAGCCACAAGTAGCATTCTTTCTCAATCTCGTGGCGAATATTCTTGATGACAGATTAAAAAAAGGAATGCTGTTCATCACTGTTGTCTCATTTATTGTTCCCAGATATTGACTATTTACTGTAGGTGTTGTTTACGAGAGGTGGTCGTTCAGATTCAGACGCGTTCATCAACGTTTCCCTTACAATCGTGGAATTGGAAAGTGCAGTTGTCTAGTCAAATGGTAGCGAACTCACACGAAGAGTTGAGGTTGTACCTCGTTTCCGAAGATATCGATCAGCCTCGATCTATCGAATATCTCGTTTCGATTGTCGATGAAAAGAAAGTGTTAAGGTCTCTGGCTGGACGTAAAAACTTCACCAAAACGAGGTTCGCGCTATTATCTCAAGTGTCTGATCAGTTTTCTTTGATAATGAAAATCAACAATGTCTACGTTTTCAGAAAAAATTCAGCTTAAAAGCTGTTGTTGAAGATTTTCACATTTATTCGAGTCGCTTCTGCATAAAATATTGGAAATTCATTTCTCTTTTATCTGACGACTATCTGCGAATATGCGAATAGCGTTGCGATTGTTTCTCTTTGAGGTGACTACATAGAACATAATACGAATTTGAAACTTACATACGTTCGTCTGAAAATGGCTTCTGCATGAATTTATTTAAAAAACAACCCAAATATTTCATGCAACGGCTGCAAAATGAGCGCATTTTAAGTGTACAGTTATATTTTAGATTTCTTTTACTATTTTCTTCATCTAAAGAACCATGAAGAAATATTATACTACAATGGAAGAAGTAGAAAGCGTGATGCTTAAAATGTACAAATTATAGCGCGACTTAGGCGTCATATGAGATGGAACCACTAAAATTATATTCCAATAAAAATCACTCGTCGCAGTCTCGTATATTTTTGCCACAGATATCTGTTTTCGTCGTGAAATACACCGCTCTAGGTATGTGATTTTACTTGAAAGCTGGAGTGGTCTCATTAGTTTGAGGTGTTTTTTGGTGTGTTGAAGTGTCCTACATAGATTTTCATTTTTCGAATTCTTGGATTTTGGCATAATTTTATACCTAAATCTCACAATTCACGATGACACGACTTCGGCGCTGCTTTCAGATATTGTGCGGACCTCGAAATTGAGAAGAAAGTAGATCTCAACGAGTTATATGTTGAGAATTCACCGCTCCTCGTCAACGGTGACCTTCATTTACAGATCACTTTTCGACCAATCGACTGAAAGCAGTATTCTTTTCGACGATTATTTCTGTCACGAACTACTTCGCTCAATGTGAGACTGCATCGTCAGTTGTGCCTCAGTAAACGTGTAAAATAAACGAAAAAGTGTTACGCACAGCATCATGTCATCACTCTGAGATAGCAGCTGCCTAAATAATGAGATATGATTGTGAACATTTTTCGACGATTTCCTGCCTGGCGCTGTCGTTATTGTGATGTATTGCCCTCTCGGATAATATGAAGAGATTTTCGTTTTCATTCGATTGTTCGTAGTTTGCGAGCTACATTAATCAAAAAAGCTCAACTTTGTGAGGATTTTCGGGAATCGATGATCCATCTCACTATTGCTATGACTACGAGGTGAACTTTTCGTAGATCTTTCTTACTAAAGTCGTTTCGGCACCACTTCTTATATCGTTTCATTAGGTAGTGTTTAAAATAGCTGATGTTTGCATCAGAATAACATATTGCCAAGTGACATACGAGCTGCGCTGACTGCTTCACCGTGCTTTTCTGTGAGGGTGTGAACATCAACGGTTGTCCACACATGAGACGGAGTGGATGCGGAGTGGGCACTGGTGCTAAATGACGTTTGCAGTGCACGCCTTTGAATGAAAATGTGAGAACATCCATTTATTGGTAGGCGTTGGCGGTGTTATGCCATCCGCTGATGTGAGTACGAAAGAATTAAAAAATCTCATAAACATGCAAAATTCACCACGAACTTCCGTCGTTTTGATGGATTTTGATGAAATTTAGTTGGCACATAGTAGGTGGGAAAGGATTCTCTGTCGGAGGTGCGAATCCGGTAGAATGATCCGAGACTTGGAAGTCAATCTAGAATTTTTAAAGCTTGAGTCTGAGTGGACCTTTGTAACTGCGTCACTTGACATACTTTTCTTTCTCAACGGATTGTAAAGCACACTTGAGTTCCAGTGTAATCCCTATTCCTCTTCGATTTCGTCTATTGAAGGTGAGGAATGGGTTGCAGAAAGCTCGAGGTAACTTCTTTCACTCTCGAATTTTATATCTCGCAGACGCTTTACTCGACCTTTGCGCGTAACCATTTTGACTTCACTTGTGCATTAATTCTGAGCTGCGGTGGATCGTTGTAGAAAAATGCCCTCATAGGATGAGTTTACTGTAGAGCGGGCCACAATGTTATTTTTTGCCAGATGGGTCGGTCATTCATCAGTGATGATACCGCCTGCGTGTAGTTATTAAAACGAGAAGAAACATAACCACAGACTAGCTGCATAAGCTCGTCCGTCATCTGTGTCTCGTCGCCGCCTTCGTCACATCCAGAACTTCCTTGGGGTGCAAAATCCTCGATCACTGAGATCAAAATCGTAAGCATTCCTTAGTCACACTTTTATCTCTCCATGCTCGATCTCATATCTTGTAATCTGACAAAAGACAAGGGTTTAAAGTTTCTTTATTATGCCTGAAAAACTCAACACTAATAATGGTGGAGGGGACAACTACTGCACGAGGAATGGAGCATGGATGGGAGAGAGAGTGGAGAGGACTGAAATCGTCTCTCAGACAGACCTTTGGCACGAATAGTGCTGCTCCGGCGTAAACGGGCGCTCGGCAGTGTCACGCCCGAGCGATATCGCAGCATGATCACACCTCTACGATCCGGACCGATCCTCAAAAGAATGACGGCTTACGTGAAAAGGTGGAGGCACTCTGATTCGTTTAGGCAAAAACCTTCTTTTGTTCACACCAACGCTCGCATCAGGAGATTTGCAGAGACTTCGCAGTATCTTATGGTCATCAGTTCATCACTTTGTTAGAAAGCAGTTGATTTACAGTTTATTGACCACTGCTTATCTCGTTCATTACCAAAATTCTCCTTCATTATGTCTTCCCATCTCCGTTCATTATCAAAATTCTCTGTTTTATTGAGAAGTTGAGTTATCTAGTTTGCAGTGAATGAAGAAAGATAATTTCATCAGATCAAGAGTGTGATAGGCATTTCGTTGTAGATTTATTGTGGCGAACTGGAAGAGGATAGAGTGTTCTCGACTTAGTAAGAAGCGCGGATTACACTCTGGATTCAGCTACATTGTTGCACTCTGGACACATGAAAAATCCATAAAAACGATGCAGAAATTTAGAATAGCATCAAGTCCTAACGTCTTTAAGCGATGTGAAGTTTCGAAAATGTGGATTTGCGTCTGAGTGAATATTTGTTTCGTTTAGGTTGAGAGCAAACTAAAGATACTAAAATGTCGAGTAATGTTTACTGTTCATTTTCAATTAATTCATTTACGTTTACATGCTGTGAATAGCGTTATGAATGCAAAAAATATCGCCAGACATTTTCGTTTTGTTCTCGCGCTTTTGGATCGCCGATTCTTCTCTACCTCATCGAAAGAGTGCTTCGCATCCCGTCGAAATCCTTTCAACGTGCACCATCTCATATGTCGTGGGTGCGAACGGAACATACTCTTGCATTTCACCTGGCATTCACTTCCTTATGATTCATCATTGAGGGAATGAATGTGGTGATGTTCGATTGTTCCCTCTAGTGACTACTCTTATAGGTTTCATTCATGTGAGTAACATGCAACCATTGAATGGTGCAGTGGATTGGTTCACAACACTGTCATCGAAAGTGTGACCGAGTGAGGCATAGAAATGATGGCAACTAGGTTGATATGGTGGACAGTTAAAGCTGGCAATATTGGCCACATTTTTCACTGCTGAAATTGATTGAGCAGAACGGTAGACAGTTCCTTCTTTTTTCTAAAGTTCTATGAAGTTAGAGTTGAATCGTAGAAATGGTTCTGAAATTTTCATCGGAAATTTCGCTCTGTCGGCGAAAATTGCATCAATGAGTGGAATGTGGTGCGATCGGTTATGTGCAGTTATGGAAAACGCGTATGTTAAACTTCACATTACGTGTTAATTGCTGGCATTACGTGCTGTTGCATTTTGCTGCAGCATGTTCTTGCGAACGAGCCGATTATTTCTCTACCTAATCGCTCTTAAAGGAAACTTATTGAAAATTGCGAAGGATGGATTTCAGTATCCGTCAGAGCGTAGATTCAACCCATGCAGTGTCAACGAGCCTTTGAATGCTGGGATTACGTTCTGCCCAGTGCAAATTTTCTACTCCCTTCTCATCTATGTTTAGTTTCATCACGATTGTTGTGCACATTGAATGGGGAGGTTTTTGCATAGTTATGAAAAAAAGGGAGAATTAATGTGCTATAAGCGGTTTTATTGATATATAAATCGGTCATCACTTATGCGGTAAGATCCGCTGTTCATACATTGCAGGTAATCGAAATTCAGTCGACATGGGGCTCGTGGCAGCTTGTTGGACGCTCATGTTTACATCGTGAATGACAACGACGAGAAGATAGTTAAGGCGTTGATTGAATCGAGGACTACCAGGAGCGAAATTGAGCACTCCATTTGCGATGTTTAGTTTTTATAATATCGTCGAAATATTCGCAATAAATATTCTTCAACGACCATTCACGAGCATCGAATTTCTCATCAGTGAAGGAGAGTGTTTTTTAGGCTTACCAATAAATTCACTCCTACACGATCGACGGTGAATGCAGCTAAATTCCATCAACAAGACGGAATTCATTTGTGTCGCTCTAATTTACAATAAAGGGCCATCATTTCTTGCTGTGATGGAGGTCACTGTTTTTTCGCCTATTGATATGCCTCTAGAGTAGGCGATATGATTGTGACAGTGGCTTTGCTCAGAAAATGCCTAAAGTCACGAAATTTGTGAATGGACATTTTATCAACGAATTTCTTCTAGTGAAGGGGAAGTGTTTTAAGCGGTCCGTTTCAAACGCCTCATCTCGAAGTCCCTTCGCAATAGTACCAAAAAGGAATTTAGAAAGAAATTTAGTGCCTCTTTAAGGAATATTTGCTTACCTTTTTCCGAAGCGGCGATTCTAAATTGCAGTAGTGGCCTAATATGAGTTGGGGCAAGTAGGATGTTTTTCACTGTAGGAGTTTCTTCAGTAGGTTTTCTGATACTCCACTTTGATCAATTTTACTTAAACACATCACTTCTTGCGAAGCCTTCATAACTAACACTTGGCAGGATTCCATTGTAGTATTTGACATTTGTGTAAGTAAAAGGGGTCGTCTATGTTCATTTTCGATAGAACGTGATAACGGATATTGAGGAATGGTTTCTGAGACTTTTAATTAATTCCATCGAAGTTCAGAATATTCGATTCTTTGCTGCGGCAACCAACAACATAGTTCGCAGCCCCATAGTTATTAGAATGCGTTCGATTTATGAAATTTTGCATCGTCGACGTCGCTTAGCCTTGGTAAACTTCTCGAAACCTGAGCGTGAACTTTACCAATCGAACGCTTGACTCGTCAAGTCAGCATTTATTTTCATTCGCGTTGCTCCCACGATACAGCAATTTGCTTCTATTTATATTTCTTTAGTTTATTTCGATGCAATGATATTTTGACGCTTTAACGTCATGTAAGGTGAACTTCATGTTGATGTAATGCTTACTATTAATATTACTGTAATGTAATAGTATTACTGCAATAATATGTAATATTAATATTACTCTCATTACTATAATGCACATACTTGTCCTCTTATGTATTTCTTGGTTCTTAGTAATTTTTTCTCAACGATTTATTTAAAGAACATTTTGTGCGCTCGATAGCAACGCTTATTTACCTCGTTGTATGTGCTATAAGTTCTAATATACTGAATAAAATCACTGTTGATTATTGAAAGATGTAGGCTGAAACTCTGATTGTACTAGTAAAGTAGACAGAAATTAGCCTATAGAGGAATTTTTCTTTTTTTAGGGATTATCGTGTTTTTAAAGTTAGTTCTATGGATGCATGACCGCTAGAACTGCATAGAATATCATGACAGTTGGCTATAGCGTTGAATAAAACTAGTATTTTCCTATTGTCGGATGATTTCACTCGGTTTAGAAGTATACTGCAGTGAACGAAATGAGCTTCTTATGGTCGTTGGATCTCATCTGGTGTCAGTGTTGCTACAGACTTCACTTCGGACTTCAGCTCAAACCTTCTGAGAAATTTTCTGATGAATGTGGGTCAAGTCCGGCTGCTATTGCACCAGTGAACGCCGCCGGCACCGGATTCGATTTGGTCTCATATAAGTTCCATTAAACGTGGTTCCGGTCCAGCGTTGGTAAAATATGGTCCAACTAAAGACAACTTTAAACACTCTACAGAGCGTCATAAGTAAAAATTAACCTTGTCTAGGCTACACCATGTCGAAAAACGTTGGGCAAGAATATAAACTTTATTTCTAGCTACCACCCTTTTCATGTCCTCCAACCACAAGAGGGTGGGTTGTATGGTGTTCTCGCCTTAGGTTTCGAACTTCATCATGAAGTTTCCCAACGCGCTGAACACACTGTGCAACTCTTCAGCGCAAAACAGCTCGGAGGAAAAGTATCGTCTAAGAGATCGTGTTTCTTAGAAGCGGTAGTACCCAAACATTAAGTGAGGTTTTGTTCGTGTCTATTCAAAAAGTCTATTTTCAGCGCTGGGTTGTAAATCGACCTCAACTCAGAACTATTTGAATTGCGACCAATTTGTCTAAAGTCTGATATAACTGAGCGAGTCTGAAAATACGCTTCAATAGCTTGCAAGAAAAATATGAAGCGAGCAGCACTTCGAGCCGTTATGTGTTGCCTAATACCCCTAAGATCACCGGAATTTTTCAGCGTATCGTTGCATGGAATCGGCATCCTCTGTCTTCTCCGTGATACTTTGTTTTTGTCAAAATTCGCTACCTTATGTCTCTGAATTTAAACTTGAATAATATTTATTTCGGTATGATTACTACTACTCAATAATAAGAATGGAGATTGAGGTGTCCGGTGTGGAGAAGGGATGAGGGACCACTTAAGGTTTCAAAGTTGTCCATCAAATGATGCGTTGTTCGTAGCTATACGCTTGTAGCCAATGCTCTTTCATTTGCACACTGAAATTACCGTGTTATATGGTCTTAACTAAATATCCGCCAGATTCATCTTGAAGGCCATTTTCGTAGTGACCCAAATATTCATACGTTTTATTTGTTATTTCAATTTGTTGTTCAGTTTCCAATGTGTTTACTGCGTTAGCAATTGTGTAGTTGTTTGCAAATAGCCAGTCTAACATTTACTGAGAGCCGATTTTCTCTGTTTTTAAATGAACTGCGTACTACTTTTATGATGCTTCTGGTCATAATTTTTACTATTTTATGCTATAATAAAGGTTAATATTTCATAGCTGTACTGATTTACATATTGGTTTACTCATGAAAGTATTTTTTCAAGCAGTAAGACCTCATTGCTTTGAATTATTACTCATTTGTTTTCTTTCTTACTTTGTTTATTAAAAGATATTCCGATGAATTTATTCAGTTTTATTCATCCTTCATATATCAAACTTAACACCAGATGATGTGCACACGGCTTTCTCTTATCGTCTACTTAAATTTTTCTAAGCAAGCTGTTAAGGTGGAACGAAGAACGAAAATTATATGTATTGCAACAACGATGGCCATCGAATTATTGTGAATGTGTTCTTTCATGTGGCCGCAGTTGGCACAATGATCGATGATATGTTGGGGACAGATGGGTGGTTTATCCGCATAACCAGATCGTTGTTTATCTTTAAACCTGATTCGAAGGTGGCGTTACGACCACACTGCTCTTCATCAAGCAACTGCTAGAGTGTCGCAGTTCATTTGAGCAGTGTTAAGGTTGATATAATTATTATTTCTTCAGTACTAGTCTCCTTTTTGTCATCGCTGAATATTTGTATGGAATGTTGTCAGTACAGATAATAGTTAATGTGTCTAGCCATTGAGGATGCAATTCACCGAGCTGATAAGAAATCAGAAATATGTCATGTCAAGTGACAAATACATCGACGTTGTTAGTATTCATCATTTATTAGGTATTTGTGTCCTCTTAGGTGACTGCAGCAGGGAGGGTTCGTTGGAATGCATAACTAGAGACGAAGAGAAATCTTTCATGAAGGCGACTGAATTTTTTATTATCTCGATGACTGAATTAAATCTCCCCAGATACGCTATATATTTTTGCTACGCAATAAACAAACTTCTCAAATTTTGTTTCATTGCAAAAAGTAACTAATCGCTCAGCGAAACAAAGCTAATAAATAGCTCTTTGTTAGGGAGTTGAACCATTCTTAACCACTGAAGACAGTAGTTTAAAACATTCCAGAAGTGCACCTTTTTAGTAGAATTACTTGAAATCATTTGCACCAAGTGTCGGTTTCTTGTTTGGCGCGTCACCTGAGGTTTCTTTTTTTCATAAAACAACGAGCCCTTCAATTTGCACAACTATTTATGGCCTTCAACACTGTTTAGGTATCTGTACAGATTACTGAACTCAAACTTCACGTTGTTTCAAACGTTGTATATTCGCGCTGTCAAATAGGATGTTATTGCTAGCCATGAGAAGAATGTTCTACTGCACTTAGACTCGGGATATATGAGGTGCGGGAATTTTGAAGCCCGTCAATTAATCAAGTATATTCAGTTGATCTCAGTAACTGTTGAATTCTTATACTTCTACCGGCCATACTCTATATGTCTTCAGCGCTCGTTGATTAAGGAATGACCTGCACTATACCATGGTCGGATTAATGAATGGATTCATAGCTCACTGGTAACAAGACGACCCCATGACGATGTTTCATTCCTACTCGAAACCCATGTATAAAATGTTTTTTTTTTCGGCGATTAAGAACGATCTTTCTCACATATGTAGTAAATGTTTCGTTCAGCAATGAGTGATGAACATTGAAAGACGGCGATATACACGCGTGACTGCATGTTGGGCGACGTCTGTCTATCTGTGTAGAAAAGATGTGGCTTCAATGAAAACCTTTCCCTCCTAATTCGTTGCAGAATATCATTACGTCGGAATCGTCGTCGTTAAATGACCATCAGTTTCGACCAATTCAGTCACTCATTTTTAGATATGACCTTGAAAGGAGGTACGCAGTGTACGGAGAATTTATGCATTTTTGAAGACGTTGGTATTCTTCGTTCGCTTCATTTGCTTGCTGGGATCGTTCTCTCATTTGTTGTCAACGTCTCTCTTCGCTGGAAATGAACTCTTTTTTGCAATGTGCATTCCGCGTCATTGTGTGCCAGGCTGATTAATCTTTTCATGGATTTGAAATTTTAATTCATACTTAAGAAATCTTATAGTCTACGAGCACAGTATCTTAATGCTTATAGAAACGTACAGTTCAATGTAAAGAGCAAATTGCTATTTAGAAGAAGACTATATGAGTGGTAGCAATGTGTAATGAATATATCTACATAAATATCAGCATGAGCATAGCAAATTCGTTGTTCTATAACAGTCATAATATTACCTGCAATGAAATAACGCACTCCACGACTAAACAAGCGTTTCTCTTTGCCATAAGCGATGTGCAGATAATGGCATTGTAAATTGGCACTGAAAATTGAATTGCTGTTGTGTACTTGATAAATGCTGCATCACAGAATTCACTTACAAATCGCGAAAAGTAGGGCATTCAATATGTTTTTTTATATTATCGCTTATCACTTAAAGTAATTTATTGTAACTGATATGCGTACTTCTTCGTGGTTACAGATGTATTCAACGTTTCAAGTTATACAGGAAGCAAGCATACATCATTTCCCACTCGAATATGCAATATATGAACGAGTCAAGTTGCCACCTTCAGCGTTGCAAAATTCTTCTATTTCAAAAATATTTAACTGCCAGTAATCTAGAAGATAGTCGAAAAATCGCTCTTTTTACATTTCCATGAAATAATGCTAATACAATGAAACAATATGAGGTAACTGATGGAACGTTGTTGTCGATCATAAGGGGGTGGCAATTGGGCAAGAGTAGGATAGGAAAGGTAGTTAAAATTAACCGCGGATGAAGAAGCAATTCACATACATCAACGCAACACCATATGCATATCAATATGGACTAGGCGCTTTGCAATTATAGTTATCTTGTATTAACATCGCATCGAAATTAAGAACACAAACGGAGCAGAAATAATCACGCAACGAAGCGGTCATTGCAGAACAGAATAAAGATTGCGATGGCACTAAACTTTTTTTGCATAAAAACCATGATCTTACAGTATAATCTTACACTGTTTTGCAGGTTTTTATGGCTGGAGAGCAAGGTTTTTATAGCGAGGGGTATTTTAGGTTTATTTAAAATTTTCGACTGGTGGAATTTTTGGTGATCTATCAAGGTAAAGATCTTCTGGCTTTTATCTGATATATAGATGGCTATGTTGAGACTATGGACCAAAGAAGTAGGTGTTCCTAAGCGTGCTCGTGCAACCATTCCTGTCCTCTCGGGGGGCAAATTAGGCAGAAGGACTTGTCACTTAATTGCGATAAATGGTCGCAAATGTTCGAACCAGCAAGTCTTGTTAAGATTTTCTCATACAGACAATAGCACTGTCCACTTTATTTACGATTTATACATTCTGACGTGATAACTCATCAAATAGGGATGTATATAAACGAAAGAGCATCATGTTGTTTCCACGATTTCTGGTCGTCTTCTCTGATTCACAGGTGCTTTCCTCCCTTTCAGCTGTTGTCTCGGGCATCATACCACAAAGTATTTTCACCATAGGTTGTTTTGTAATGGTTCCCTGCATAAGTCAGCACTTGTGTTGAGATTATGTGGTTAACTATGAGAACAGATTTTCTTCGTGGTACTTAGAGGTGCATTTTTGATTTTACGAGTTCATAGTGGTCCAGTTTGTGAGAGCAGGTAAATTATTGACGATTGGTGATATTCACGCACTGACCCTGAATCATAATAAGCGGCATTCACTACCATGCGCAAATTTTCTCCTCCGGGTGGGGCATCATATAAAATAAGCACGCAATAAGGGCAACATGTTATCGCGACACAAACCTTCACTGTACCGTTTTCATTCGATCTTTTTATGTCCCATCGTTGAAAGTACTTTATAAGCTCGAAAAATCAGGTCTTTCAAATTCAGTCCTCCTCCTGCTTCTTTTTCCTGGATATTTAACTTTCATCTGTTTACCCGTTTCTTACCATTCGTTTATTATTTGGCATTTTCAACACTGCAGTCGATATTTCAAATGATCTACATATTTCGACTGTTATGTCCCTCATTGAGTATATGTAGCGTAATGGATATAGTTCATTCAACACAACGAGCCCATGGATCTCATTCATCGCAGCGCATTTAGGCTCAAGCCAACATAGGGCTCATTCTTTCAGGCTTGTTAGGGTGCCGACTTGCGAAAACTTATTTTTGGTGACAGATCAGTTGAGCCTCGGTGTCACTGCATTTGCATGAATATGGAGTTATATGTGAACATAAGCATAGCAAATTCAGTGGTCTATAACAGTCATAATATTACTTACATTGAAATAATGCACCCCACAAATAAATAGGTTTTTCTCTTTACCACAAGCGATGTGCAGATAATGGCATTGTAAATTGGCATTGAAAATTGCCTTGGCAAACCACTCTAAGCGAAGCATTTGTGACTGTTTGATTGGCTCTTGGACTGAATGCTGGATAACGAAGTGAAATTGAGTTGGAGACCAAGCGAGATGAAAGTCAAAACCACTTTTACGCGAGTGGATACAAAAAGGGAGAGGAGAGAGAGGGAGGGAGAGAGAGGGATCTTTATGTATAGAAGAACAAAGAAGACTGTAATGAAGCAGTGGAATATAAGAATAACATGGACTAATACACAGTTTATATCTTCTTGCAAATTTCCACTTCCACCTTTATTAATTTGAAGCATATCAGCATGGCTTAGAATTCACTACGAGAGCAGCACCGTTAACGACTGCTTAGAGATATTCATTATTCGATCACCGCTTGCATTGATACACTCTGTTTGGACTAAAACATCGCCACATACGGGTTTTTCCCTTCCTTCGTTTCTTGCTGTCTTTCTTTCTTGCTCTCTTTCTATAGCTACCGATCGGAAGTTAGTGTTTTGTGAACCTGATTCCTTGACTTACTGATGCTCTTTGAAAAGGGTCTTTTCGCCTTCTCTCAGCAAAATCGAAGACCGGTTTTTCGGGATTCATTCTTGATGCAAATGTGACAACGTTCATCAAGAGTCGAAATTCAGTTGCATGTGAACAAAAATTTATAGCTCTTAGCGGAAGAGAAATTGTGTCCGTAGTCTATGCGCTTTTAATTCATTCATTAAAGACACTAGTGTGAGCACTACTCTAAATAAGGTGGCAGCCTAAGTCAATAGTACAGCTTTTTTTAAATTAGTAGCATTCTTTCGGTTACGTTATTTGAGATACATCTTAAAATACGACCAATTGTTATGACGCCAAAGCTCGCAGCACATTTCAAAAATCACCCAATTATATCGTTAACGAACTGTTTTATTAAGATCTAGGACTATTTTATTAAGATCTCGAATAAACGTATAGAAATCGCTGAGAAGATTATTTCCAATAATTGCAATGATACATAATAAAGTACATTTTTGAATAATGGACATGACTTATTCTATGCGTTCATTTATTCCGCTTAAAACACGCTTCGAATCGTGCCGTTTGAGGAATATCCCACTTGTTTTGCTGAATTCTTCGTTAAACGTCAGTAGGGATATTGCACTGCCCAACTATCTTTAACGAACATTTTCAAGTAAATAGATGTAAAAAAGCAGCTGATTTGTACGACGATCACCTGTAAAGGGCGTGCCAGCATAGTTTGTGCATATATTACACTGTGCTTGTCCTAAGTTGCTGTCTACTGCAGTTTTTCGGTATTCTCTCGATTTCATTCTTTGAAGCATCTCATCCAGGTAGTTGCCGCTGTCTTGTTCTCTCGCGCTGAATGTGCGTGTTGTCGTGTGTCTTTCTGCTTTGCCATATTATCGACATTTCGTTTGCATTCGGAATTAAGCCAGATATCCTCATTTATGATAGAGTTTTCCACAGGCGTGTGTTTTTACGCATGCCAATTAACGAAATGGCGTGCGACTTATACCGTATCTCGCATACTTGAGAGACTTTTTCTAAATAAAAGGAAGCTATTTCTCGTCGAACTTAATTTCACTTCACATACCGAATAGTCGTATTGGAAAGTGCGCAGCTTCCTTCTTATCGAAAATCTTGGGAAGTGTAGTGTGTTATATGAAGATCATCGTCTACTCAAGTTTCTTCATATCTTGGCCACACCGGCACTCACTGTTTCAGTTCAGTGGATTTGTGACTCATAATTGATCTGTTCGCCTACTGCAACGATATGAAATCTTATGATCTAATGGCTATATTATTGTTGTAAGGAGGATCCTGTATTTATATAAATGACGCTTTGATAATAACACCATTTCTGCGCAGAAAATTAATAATGGGATATTTGAGTGATGCGTCAATGACGGTGCTGAAATGTAGTTCGTCGCATATTCAATCATATTTCAAGAGCACATCTTAAGAAGGATTTAGCTTTAATATTTACCTCATATGAGCTCTTCGAACTCACGAATATTTTTTGATTTTTTTTGTTTTCGTTGTGCTACTGTATGAACAAATATGCCATCTGAAATTAGCTTATATTTGTGTGATTATATTGACCTAAATAGAAAGCTTTGAAACTGTTCGTTTATGGTTGCCGGGTTACACATCATTTGCAACGTACAGCTAATTATTCTTTTATACTAAATGCACGCGAAATACTGTTGAATCAGAGAGCGTTCGTTCTATCGTGGATTCGGGCATTGAGTGCTTGTCAACTGCGTCACACCTAAACAAACGTCGAAATAAGATTTAGAACGGTTCAGAAAGTTGCACACGTTAAGAGCGATTAGTGTCCCTCCTTAGTGTATCTTAACGCTGAAGTATGTTTGAAATTTTAACTCACAAGTGAATTAAAATTCACGCAGATTTGCGCTGCGGAGGTGTTTCAACCAGTGCCACTAGTCTGTCATGCCTAACCACAATCAGACATAGGCATCTCACCATGTTGCTCCATTTCCGCTCCCCCTCTCCGTTCTTCAGCTCCCAGCATCTATTCCCGAGAGGTTTCATGCGGGAACGTTATGTGGTCAAAACCGTGAGAATTTATTTCTGCGGAGATTTATAAAAAGCGTATTTGATGAAAGGCTACTTGCCCACTCTGCGGACAGCGGAAGGTCGCATCCTTAAAATCGTTTCCGATAAGTGAAAGTGAAGTGAAATGAAAGAACTCTAATCATGTTCAATAGATGCGCTTTACTTAAGTCGACGGGGTAAAGGAGTTTTGGCATTTTGTATGGATCGCTTTTGGGTTGTCTGCCTCCAAAATTATCGAGTTGAATGAGTTGCTGGAAAGAAGTTCCAAATTTCCCATCTCATCTGAGCCGTTGAATTGCCAGGACCGTCCTATGAATCCGATTCATAATAGCACATATAGTGAAGGTTCTATTTTTAGTTGCATTTACAGTTACTCGGCGTGCCGTGTATTCACAACCTCATTTTTTTGCGTGAACAAGCTGTTAGAGTGGCTTCAACGAAATCACCCACCTTATGGTACTTCCGCTGTGTTTTCACACGACTAGGCAAATCGTCAATGCCGAGTCCTCTCGTAAGTATGAAAACATCGACGCAATCACTGTCTGAAGCGGAACAGTTCAATTTGCGATCATCGACGAACAATTTATTATATTGCGGTATAGAACGCTCACAGCTAACCATCGCGTAACTGTGTTGCCGTCTGTGAATATTTTATCTGTAAGCAGCTTTCCGTTTGTTGGAGGGTTATTTCAGAATGGAGTTTGAACTGCACGAGGAAACCTCTTTTCATCTTTTTTTCTTCCCTTTTCAGTTTGTTTAACCGAACATTTTATGATGTTCAGCAATTTAAACAGCTAGATGTAAAAAGAAGCGACTGAAACAGTTGAGAATATTGGTAGATGCTATAGGTGAACATCGAAACATTGGATTTACAGCGATCGGGCCTTTTTCCCAGGAAACAGCACTCTCCCTGTCCATACGAGCAGCAGCTCTTCAGCAGCTTTACGCACAACTTTCAATTCCCCAATGTTGTAATTAATATTTGGCAATGTGTGGATTTTGAAGTTTGAATTTCCGCCATGGATTTTATGCGAATTCCAGAGATCGCACTCCAAAAATCTTCCAGAATTTGAGGAGGAACTTCTCATGCGTTACGACAGACCATATGGCACACTGCGCACATTGGATAGGTGACATTTAATTTCTAGTCGAAAGTTCGTTGTCATACGTTGAAAGAATGGGAGATTTTCGGCCTCCTAAAGGCTCGCTTGCTCGTTGTGGACTGAATGACCACTGAGCTGAGTCTAGTGTTAATGAGAAGTTTTCTGCAAATTTTCGGATTTTACAATCGGCTATGGACATCGCTTGAATCAGTCGCTTAAAATACGTCGAGAATTTTTTTAAGTGAGCTCTTTGTGTTTGTGGGCTCTACTGAAAGAACTGAATTCTATAAACGTTAGGAGAGCTTTTCGTCAATGAAACTAGGCTTCTTGGACTGTTTATTAAATAGTTCACAATTATCTCGAATAGGTAACCGAGCCTTCACAACAGGTTCGTCTGTTTTGATCGCTCCTATAGAGCGGAGTGATTTTTACACGATGATATTACTGCCGCGATGTGGTTAGCTGTTGAATTTCGGTGTTTTTTTGTTCTTAGAAAAGTGGCACTCGCTCCATATCTCCCCGCATTTTTCACCGTGGACGTTGAAGATATTGCTCTGAAAAATTGTTAAACCATTCCTCTGTCAAAGTGTCCAACACATCGTACCACAAACTTGATAATTTTCGTGGAAGTTCCACTCAAACTTCGTTAGCCCTCATACTAGGTTAGTGAACGAAAATGCTACTAGTTCTCGTTTTTCGTCGCTGTTTCGCTCGTGATAGCGAGGATCGTAAAGGAAATTATGAATTTTTCGATACAGGAGTGGTTGGATATCAGGCGAAGTCTCATCTTCTTTGTGTTTTCATCCGTTCTGTCCATTTCTTTTACCTAGACGTTTAGTGACCTTCTTTGCTTTCACAGTTTATAAGCTGTCAGATCAAGGTGATGCGTAGCAGCATGAAATTTGATACTCTGCAACCTTTGAATTCATGCAATCCGTTCCGCGTAGAAACGCGTTTTTGTTAACCTTTTCCAGCTTACCACTTCATGAGGTAAAGCTACTCGTGTAAATTTTGGCTTTAATAGTTCTAAGAGTTTAAACAATATGTCTTTTGCAGTAATTTGTCCTTTTCCACCCTAATGCATTTACGGATGAGAAGTCTGAATTTGTTTTCTCTGATCTAATATCATGGTTCGTTTTGAAAGTTGGTTTCTTATTGTTGTTGCTATTCAATAATGCATATCGCAGCTTCTGCAAAATTTACTACCCTTTCGACTGTATATGTGTCGACGACAGTCTCAAAGGTGATCAGTAAAACTTGGTCCCGACTGTCGAGAGTCGTATCTTTCAGAGAATTTATAATTATTCAAAGACGTCCACCACTACTTTTTCCGGATAACCGCAGTCTCCTGTCATGACCTCTTTCAGCCCTCAACTTCGAAAACATTACTCAGTGGCGTTCTCACATCATCCTCTCCAAGTTTTCATTTTTTTTTTTCACTTTTTTTTCAGCGGCCTTCATATGAAACGTGATAGAGGGGGTGTCAGTGTGCTTCGAAAGTCTTTACGGTCAGGAACAGTGAACGCATTTTTATTTATGAATTGGCTAATGGTGCAATGGATAACTGCTTGAGACGTTCGCATAGACAGTGGCTATCGGATTTGACAATCGCCGGTGAGCCGGAATGTATGTCGATCTTGTATGCCGAATCACTGCTACCCCCAAATGAACTATTTTCACAGTATGGCAATGATGCACGACGGATATTTACGGGGCAGAGGTCATTTTTTTTTTCAATTTTTTCCCGTCGTAATATTTAATTTCAGTGAACGTATCAGCTCACCTTATTTGTCATGTTTGACAAATTTTAGCCAAGAACAGATTATATTAAAATAGCGTTTATATATAGATGCATCTTACAAAGTGATTTCGACTGGAGGACCAAAAAAGATGCGGAAATCGACCAGTGTGATCTGCATCATGCTGCGATTTCTTGGCCGAATTCCTTTTTCGAATCGTCCTTTTTTAACTCATTATATGCACTTAACTAGGACATAAATTGAAGGATATTAGTTTTGTTCATGAGCGGAGAACCAAAATAAAGCAGTATTTAATTGAGAGATTGGGCGAGTAATCAGTCACATCGGAGAGAAAAGCAGCCTATGCGATCGTTCTACTTTAAATCTTTTCATGCAATATATTCGTTCGATAAATTCGAATGGTACATTATGCGGCACTTTCATGGATAGCTAACTGACCAGTCCACTTAGAAGAGTTAAAAATCAAATTGACCAGTAACTGGACATAACAAAACGGCGGTGTATATTTATTTACTGTGCTCCATTCCAACAATCAGAATTTTTTTACCACTCTGTGTAAAGTAGAAATTCGATGGCATCCCCAGCTTCCTCTTTAACTCCTTTACTGCGAGTTTGAAATCGAGTACTTTTACATCTGTCTGTTTGCCAAAGTGGTTGCTTCTTTTCCGCGTGGCATTTCATTCGTGCTGTTGTTGAAGAACTTGTTCACATAGAGAAAGAGTTTTAGAGTGGTCATGTCAGATCTTGATCTTGTCATAATTCCATCGATTGACATTCTCCAAGCCTATGTGAAATATAGTGGAGATTTGGCCAGGAAACTTTTCGATTGCTTCAAAAATTCACCGCATCTTTATGGGAATTGCGAATGTTTCATGAACTCCTTTGCATTTTCTTCGGGTCGATGACGCTTCGACGGAAGTGACTGGAAGCATAATTTGTTCTGATTTCATTCGTTTCCGTAATTAAAAAAAAAGGTCTGATTAATGATCTATGCTTTTAGAATCTTTTCGACAGTAGTCCACTCACATGTTGTGTTTTTGCAGATATCCAAAGAAAAGTGTGGGAACTGCATGCGAAGTACCCATAAAACCACAACGTTGTATCGCTCGTATGACCTCACTAGGATGTACTGATGTGATGACCGCTTCAACTCCAGTCAACAGTCGGCACCAAAAGACTGCTAATTGGACAGTCAAATTTGGCCACCCACAAATGGGCTGCTCACAAAGGTTGCTTCCATTTGAAGTTTATATCGAGACTACGACGCCGAAATGAGGTTGCAAACTATTGTGTTCGTTCAGCCTATTGCTTCAGCTATCGCTAGTGACCTAACAACTTTAGTCGAATGAATTTGCTTGATATTTTTGTGGCGCTTTTGCCGATGATACATGTGAAGTATTCGGATATTCTCAATCAATAAGTGATAGTGGAAATGGAATTGAAGGATATTTTAGAACCGATCTGAAGGTGTGTGAGTGCGAGATGATGCAAAACTCACTAAACATCATCCCATAAGTTTATTTCGATAGTGATTAGATGTTTCGCTCGGGAGATGAAGCAATGAACATCATATGTGATGCCCTCATTTGTTCTTTTTTCCCTTTTTTTCGTGTTCGTTGCAGATGCAAAAAGTAGCGAGAATTTCTTTAGCACTTTTAGGGGCGCTTAGCGAGGAGGAGGAATGTTGAGTGCAAACACTTTTCATTTTCGATGTCCCCTCCTGCGTGCCGGAAAAATGATTTTTTGAGAAATTGCCGCTTAATCTATGGAGACATTAGGGAACATCAAAGATATAGGTGAAACAACAGTAACGGTTATACTACTACGTAAAACATTTAGGTGTTAAGGAACCTTAAATAAATAGAAATTTAATTCCATTGAACTAATTTTGTCTACTTGTGGATTGAGTGAAAATTATTTCTGGCGAAAGGATCACTTTCCTTTTTTCACTACCAAAAAAAGGGGTTTCGAAGTGAAATCAGCGCAGTCAGAAAAAGTCTTATAGCAGAGCACAGTAAAAATCCCAGACGGGTGGAGGGTTTGTTTATGAAGTTTTGTAACTTCGAGGATGATAACTTCTAAAGTGAAAGTTTGATGAAATTGTCTGGCTCCTGCACGAATGACGATTTAGAAGGAAGGAGATGCTATCTCCCCTCGTCATATCCATTCTTCATGGATAATTGCTCACGCAATATTATTAACGGATGTTTGTGGCACATATAACTCGCACAAAATACCCAAAGCATCTAAAGCTTCTGCTGCAGGACGAAGAAAGTGTTTTGAAGGAGGGAGGAGGGAAGGGAAAAGATGTATTAAGGGTCTTTATTATAATTTATAGAGTACCATATTTCAGCCACTGAAATTGCTGCTCGTTTCCTTTCTTTCGATAATTTCAGGCCGGTGAGCGCGATGATGAGTGATGAATTAGTACTACGGGCACATGGGACAGCAATGAACCACTACACAGCTAATCATTCTCAACGATCAAGAAGAATTGACGATGCCAGGACATCGATGCATTTCAGTGCAACACTGCCAACGCATTTTCCAGGATGTCGCAACAGACGAAGTTTATTGCACTGCGATTGTGGTAACTCTTCACATCGTCATTCGACGTGCTGTGAGAGTAGGGGTTTGACAAATGCGCCAAACTGTGTCGAAAAATTTAACATGGCCACCTCGACCGTTTTTATAAATTCACCACATCAACGAGGAACCCCTCACGACAACTCCCAGTACTTGGTCAGTTGCTATGATCTACCGCCATGTCAATCAACTGCACCTCCAGCACATGCAAAGTCCAGCCACAACGATGGTATATTTACTAGTAACCTTTCTCGTCAGCGTATTTGCACATGCCGTTTGGGGTCGGCTTCCCGAGTGAGCGTGACTGGAAGTATCCTCAATATAGCGGTGTCTGGAGAAACCTCACCACGTTCAACCTTCTCGCCAAGCCTCTGCTTGTCACCTGAAAGCGAGCTGTCACCGTCTTCCGTATCTGATCCTTCTCACCACGGTTGGAGTTTCCACTTGAAGATTTGCCGGTAGACATATTGAGGTAGCTGAAACGGACCTAATAAGACCATCGAAAGTGATATGATGATGTTCTCTTATATCGTCGGCAAATAATTGGAGATTAGCGAAATTTTTTTTCATTAGAGAATTATGTCATTTGTTGAATAAATTATTTCTCTTTTGAGAGAGTAAAATTGTTTATTCATTCTGGTAGGTATCGATGCGATCGCTTTGTTACTCCATTTTATATTTCTGAGATGCGTACATTAGGCTGTTTTCATCACTCTTTTCTTTGCAGCAATAAATTTCATTGGTTGATATCTGTTCCATGTATTTATTAATCCATCATTCAATATCATTCGCTTAGAACAGAGCATAGATGTGAAAAAGATAACGGTGCGGCTGGTAATGATTAAACAACCGCGCATAAAAATTAACGTTTTCCAAAGAGGTCGGCAACTCATTTTGTCACCTTCAGTTCCACTTTCGATTTAACACTGCTAGCTTTTCCCCCATATCCTCAATTTTTCCGGACATGCCGGAAATCTTCCTGCAAGGGGAATCTTGACTACGTCACACTCGAAAGTTTACTATTCTCAATGATGACGTACTACATTGCAGTGCAGAACGAATCCCCATTCTGTGTTAAATTTGGACGTCAACGGAGGATATTATTCCTCTATCACAACGGCGAATAATTTCCGTTTAACTATTTCTAAATAGTGGCGCAACTTTGGGCATATTTTGCACGGGCACAAAACGTCGCCTTCGTTGCAGATCCACTGGATGACGAAAGACGTTCTAAAAATAACGACGATGTCGGCATATGCAACAACCTTTCGTCGCCGATATTACCACCCACGCACAACCGCGGTGCTAGGTGTCAATGCACGAATGGAGGTGATGTGCACTGCGTTGAGCAAATGTCCGCGATCGAGACGCTGCATCCCCGAAACGGTTGCATTAATCGTCTCTCCGCGGAAGGCTTCATAAGTGAAGGCTCCGGAAGTAGTCGAACTTTGTGCACTGATGCGCTTTTCTGCTCCGAACACACCAGCGGGAAAGAAATGTTAGCTATTTTCATAGTTATTTTCTTTTGTTTACCTAGAGTTAGGGCATAGGTGATATTTTTTCACATCTTTGCTGACATAATTTAGTCGCTCGTTTATTTGTTTGGTTTTAGGACCATGATTTTAACGAAGGTCTTTAAACAAGGAACGAATCTTATGTTCTGTTTTAAAGGTTAATGAATATTTGAGATCATCCTAGTGACTTCGGCGGTATTTACTTTCATGCGAAGAAACTCCGCTTTTCAGGAAGGATCATTCAAGTGGAATGAGAAATAGTGAACAGTTTGGTTCCACCATAACTATTCGTGTCCCATCGCCGGCCTCATTCTCGCACGAAGACGTCGTCTCAAGGGATACACAGGTATTCGTGAAATTTGGGCAGTCGCTTTCTTTGTACTCAGATGGATGGCTGATTTACACTACTCCTTTATCTAGTTCTTTTTCTTCCCGCGGATAATATCAAAGGCCAGGGTTACTATTTGTGATTTACTTTCAGAGCGCGTCTGGTCGCGAGCCCATACGGGCTGAATCGTCACCGTTAAAAGCGGATGTTACCTTGAGCTGTAAGCGGATGCCTCCAAGTTATTCCCAGGTTAGCTTATTTGACCTCCACTGGCTAAAAAAATGTCGGTGTAGAACAACCGCGCATTGTTTGAATTTCTTTGTAATGGCCACTGGAAGCGATTGTAGTGATGAAGTTATGAAGCAAAAGTATTTGTATTGTAGTGCATTTATTCTATAGAAACATAGATTGAGAATGTGCAGTGCAGAAGGTTGGAAGTCTTCATTCATTGTTCAGCATTTTTGAAGAAAATGATGAGGTTAGAGAGTGAGATTTTGTTGTACCTTTATCCGTACAACAAATAAAGTTCTGATTCTTATTCGGTCATAAATATGAAAGTCGCGTAACGTTAGTACTTATTTGTGATTTCGATCACCTTCTCCGTTGCATTTTCTATGACCTTTTCCACCTCCAGAGGATTTAGTTATATTTCATCTTGTATCTTTTTGTACCAACACGGAATGGAAAGAGAATCGCAATATGCACTTTTTCGAATCTCAAGAGCGATGCGCCATAGCAAAATATTAGAGTCTATGCTTATTGAATTCAAATAAGTATACTTCACATTCTCAGCAAGCGTGTTCTCAGGAATTGATGTGCTGCATTTGTGACCACTCATCCGCTGGTGATTTCAGCTGCGAATAATTCACGAAGGCGATCGAACAACTTCACGGGTAATGCTTGGTCAGTCGTCATTGTTTGTCGGTGAATCGCCAGAGCAAGCAGCTGTTTTCGCAAATAGGTGAGAAAGGGTTGTTGCTACACCAACGATAACTTCATTTACACTGCGATTGACCAGGTCGGGACCATTTGTTGTGCGGCACACCCCAATCCGATCCACTTTTTGAAGCCAAATGCACGCTGACCTAGCATAAGACTTCTCTTCTCTTTCACATATATTTCCTTGTCGAAGATGTTCAATGAGGTGGGATTTGTTGATGCAAACCAATCGACACAACAGCTCTCTGGGTACAGGTTCTAATGCAGTTCGTGAAGCAATACAACAGAAACGAATATTCAAATAAAAGAAATGACACTATTGCGATGTGTGTTGCGAACTCAGAACTTCATCGGTGATCTCCCTATTTGTAAGTAGGACTCAAATGTAAATTTCCATCATCGTTGTGATGTAATGCGCATGTAAATTACTTCCGCTGCCTCTGTCAAAATTAAGTAGAGTGTTATTTTGCTTTCGCTTGAACGGATGACCCACCGCAAGATATAATCTTCACTGAGCAGTTAATTGCATCTGGCAGTTTTTTTGCCTGTAGTGATGACGAGCATATGGAGACCGATGCATTTAATAAATTTGTTTCCTATGGTTTACCTGTTGCAACGAAAGGTAGTTGAGCTTAGAACGTCATAGTGAAAGGCTGAAACTTATGAATCGAATTCATCGAGAAATGAACGTTTTCATTTGTCATTCAGCCCGCATAGGTGAAGCTTATTAATCTCACTGGCATTCCCAGCAGGAATCGGCCATGCAAATGCCGTTTAAAGTGGCATTCTTGGAGATGATCTGCTTTCACTGACGTTCAAAATGCTCGTACGCGGTCGAATTGCTCATATTTATGAAAGTCGATTGGTTTACCCAACTAAGTTTATAGTACTGATTGGTATTATAATCTAGTCACAAGGAAAACGTGAAGCATTTTGCATAAGCAATTGTCTTAGTGCGGGAGCAATTTGTCTCAGTGATCATTGATAATGTGATCAAGTAAAATTATCTCTCTATCTTTGAATGTGATATGCTTCACTTGTGTCATTTCCGCTTTCTGAATCCATCACGATAATGCAACGTGTTCGCTGCCAGCAGTGCACAGTGTTTGTTATGTCATACGCTTCAGATATGCTTCTAATCTACTTTTACAATAGATACTTATTTGTATTTTGATTTATCAATAACGGTTCCTCCACAGTTAATTAAATAGAAAAGACTGTCATGGATAATAGATGAGTTAATAATACTGCAAACGGCTACATTTTTTACTCGATTGGCGAAAAGTATTGTGAAATTCGGGCCGAACAGTCGTATATTCACCTTACAAAAAAGTTGGCCAATTAGAAAAATTCTCATTATATGTCGTTGAAGAGGAATTTTTCAGATGTCGGATGGCCAGTTGTGGTCCTACGACGTCGGCCACAGCTTCATCAACCTCACCGAAGTCGTTGGATTCAGGGAGTAACAGTAGCGTTGATTCGGGTCAAGGATCTGGTGGCCTGAGTTTAAGAAGCCACTCATCAAAGGATTTCTCGGAAAGTGGAACTTCTTACACTCAATATGCCAGAAGTAATCTGCCGAGCTATGTTCGAGTAGCCAGTAAGTTGTTTCGTTGAATTTATCTAAACGAATCTTGTGGTCAGTTGATAATGAGGGTATAAAATTGTGCACTAGAAATCGAGGCGTATGTCATGAGTTTTTCTAATATATGGCGCTTTACAAATGATGGTGCGCATCGAAGATATGTTATTGAGAGTAGACAGAAAATCCTTGTGACCAGCTTCAGTCAGCATTTCCGCAGCTATAATGCAGCCTAATATAACCATGCAAATAGTTTTCAGGTAAAAATATATCACTGAAGTGATAGCTGTTGCAAACCATCATCAGGAGATCACTTTATGTTCAGATTCATATGCAGTTTTAGCAGAAATACATGCAACCGTCCATCGGACAGCTGCTCAACTCTGAGAGACGTCCTTCAAAAATTGTTTTCATCCTTTGAAATCTTTCTCAAAGACTTTTCATTTTCGATGTTAAAGAAGGGAGGAGTTACTGAGTACGAGTCGGAAAGTTCTATAAGACTATCGGCTTCGTAATCTTTGCCGCATATTTTTGTTGTTTTATCTATGTTTATAAAGAAACATATCTAATTTCATCAATCAACACTTGCACAGATAAATTTCCGACATCGTTTATAGCAGTTGTCAATGCAGCTATTTTTTCATTTGCTCATATTTACTTCAGTTTCACGAAATTTGCATATGTAACCATTGACGCTATTGTTAAATTTTGCTCCTATGAGGTTCTTTTATGTGCATATGAGCTCTTCTTGTTCACTGAATGAAATATCGGAGTCATCTATAAAAGAAACGGCCGAATGAAACGTTGAAAAAAATTTGCCTCGCTCTGAAACACAAAAATATATCGGTTTTTTTCTGACGTTTTCTCATTAACGAATTAGAAGTCTTGAAGAGTGTCTTCCGCGAAATGATAACTTAAATTGCGCCAGATATAAGTGATAACATTATAAAATACCACAGGTATAATGGACCATGTATTGCGCACAAGCAGTGCAATGAACTCGCTACTTGGCTCGACGAGTAATGTAAACACGTCAAAAGAACTAATCACAAAGGCGAATATGTTCATTCAGGTTATTGAGATCTCCCCATGCGCACGCTTTCTTCCAGTGCAGGCGAGTATTTTCAATCAAAATCCAAATTATATTGGCGTTTTCGTAGTCACCGAAATTTTTCCTGGAAACTTTTTCGAAATTCTCTTATAAGAAGATTTACAAGAAACCTTTTGAAAATCTAAAAGATTTTTGTCGATCAGGCACAATGTACCTGAACTTTCAGCTCTTGATTATCCAAAGTGATACAGCATGGAAGTTTTGCTGTCGTCGCAATCTTAAAGGTTGTTGCAGGATATCACCGTAATAAAAGAGCTATTGTCGGATTTACAATCGCAACCCAATTGTTCCAATCGTCCCATCGTCACATCCAGTTATTTTGCTTTCGTGTTGAGAAAACTGATGGATGAGGTGCTGATGATCTTCGCTAGGGTACGTTACGTTCTATGTAATTTTATCTACTTTCGAACCTAAATGTTTCCACCTTTTGCCTCAGATTGCGTACGTTTGATTAAGTGCTGAGATTGGTGCATGACGTTGCATAAGTTCGCGTCGTCTTTCTGCGCTGTTTTCACCCCAGTCATCTAAAGCTGAATATTGCACTCCTTATTCATATATCTCATTGTAGTTTATCGGAAGTGTCGGCTGATGTTTTCGCACTTTCTGTTGAACGAGGACGGTTGTGCATCTCACTGAAAAGCTTGTTTCAGTGAGCTGTATTTCAATTGGTGTTGAATACTTCCTATGCAGAGCACTTCAGGCAGACGCTTGTAAGACTATGAGTAGGGAAAGTGAAAAAGAATAGAAAAATTTCTCAACGGGAACGCAGACCAAATCATTATATGTAGACATAGGCGATCACATTAAATCTAGGCAGCACCTTTATAGCATTTTATTTTTTACAGACGTTAAACAGCGCATGATCTATGCAAAAATGTTACAGTCGTACAAGCCCCATAGTCAAGTATTCAGTGAAGAGGGTATCTATATGAGATCTGTTGAACGACTATCGTATTTCTTAGCTCATAAGCTAATTTCTACTTTCACAGACCACATCCAGGTTGTTTGTTGCAATACTCAGATTACTACAAAATGCATTTTGCAGATAATTTCGCGTTATTTAAGCGACTGCATTAATAAAGATCGGTTATTGGTGATTGCACTCGAGCATCTCATTCATCTTATGCTCTTTGGAGATGATATCTGCTTAGAAATCATTCAGGCAAATGTTTATCCATATTTGCACTATTCTTTTATCATCCTTTTGCACACTCATCTATGTTTTTCCATTCCGTTTATTTTTCAAACGAATCTATGAGAAGTGGATTTTTCTGATACGAGAGGATGAATATTTTCGAGTTTCATACGTTGTTGCTTGCAAGTATCGATCAATCCGTTCTAAATATTTAATCAGCAATTACAATAATTAATCACCAATATGCGTGGGTACTGATCGCGATTTTTTTAACGATATCCTGTATTCAGAGTGGCGGATTGAATGCAATATCATCGTTTATTCGGATGCCAACAACGCCAAACGATACGCTCAGACTTCTTCTGCGCACACTGGCGATTCTCTGTAGGCTTCCGAAGGGAGCGCTGAAATTGCTTTCGGTAAGTTGTATGCTCTTGTATGCCACTTATCCACTCATTTGCTTTTTTTCGGTAACCAATAACAGAGGTGGGATGTCTTGGGTAGGAGGTTTGGATCACTCTAATAGTCGAAGCTATTGGAAAACGACTTCATTTCTGTTTGTTGTTCTTTGTCATCAATAACCCCATAACCGCGTCGGGACGTCGATGTTAATAGCATTCCATACTGAAAGTGCTTTGGAAGAATATCCCAAATCCAATTTTGTCTTTAAGATATACCTTATCCGGATAGTTTTTTAGACAGCATATGGCTGGAATTGAAGATTTGTGCACTGTCCTATGGAAATGGTAAACCTTATTCGTTTCCGTGGTCTGAAATTCGTGCGTGTGCGCACCGCGTTTCCACGGATAGTTGTGGTACGATACGTTTGTCCCGAAGACGGGCGGGCGTCTTCTGATGCAGAAGCACCGTGGCGCAAATTTCCATCGGGGCAATGGCACACACTCGTACAGCTGCACAATTTGTTTCAGCTTGGAAGACTCGACATTATTATCCAGATTCTATGCACACGTTCGGTGGGATGTGCCGTGGAGGCAGCAGGTGTATTAGCACAACTAACAAATCCAACCCATGCGTTGATCAAGTTAAATGATTCGTCGACGTATATCATCGCCAGATTGCTTGGTATATATGTTATTCTCGGCGTTTTACTCGAATTTATTTGGAAATCAACAAAGCGAACAACGAATCATCGAAAATTTTCATATTCTCTGCAATTTTTCCATCCATCAAATCTTATTCTCCTGTATCCTTCTGACTGAATTTAGCCTGGATAAAATCGTCAAAAACAACCGAAAAAAAAAACTGAAGTCACCTGGAATTACAGAAAATATGTTTATTGTTTATATGAAAATTAATTTGCACCTGACATACCACATATGGTCGGATTGACTTAATAAAGAACTTGTGATTACCTCGCGAGAGCAATTAATGTAGATTCCACTGCAGTAAATCCTCGCGGCGAGGTGTTTAGTCGACGCTGCAATGATTCAATGTAATTGCATAATGAATGGAATATTCTACATAAATTAAAAATTGACGAACCATTGCTGTGGCATAATTGAGGATTTTTGGTCGTTCTTCAGAACTTCAAGCTCAAAAATTTCCATGAAACAGAACGATCGATCAGCCTCTAAAGTTTGCCTCTCGAAACTCGTTGAAAACAGTGCGTAGTGTTCACGTGAAATTCAAGATTATTGCACTGAATATTGTAAACTTCGGTCGACGCAAGGTGCTTGAGACAATAGTAGATATGCATAATTCGCAGCAAGACTTGTTGTTCATTTTGAGCAGATGTGGTCGACGAGTGCTCAACGGCGGAATCTTTACTGCTATGCGCGGCCGCAATCGCCAACATTTCCGCACAGCATCGAGCTCTCGTCGACAACCTCTACCAGCATAACGCCACTGCACGACTTATAGCGGCGCTTAAGCGACCTGCTTGCGGCACAGTTTTTGTTCATGAACAGGTATGCATTTCTCGCTTCGTTGACACGTTGCACGTTGAGGGAAATCACATCGCACGAAATGATTTCTATGCATGACAATATTCCGACAGTGCGACCAAAATGTGCCGCAGAAAGTGGATTTTGTTAATCGAAGCTGAAAACTTCTTTCATGATAAGGGGGAGTGCATTTATGAGTACCTTTACTTCATTCGTGTATATTTGGTTATTTTTTCTTTCGAATAAGGAACCAGGAAGAAAGAGCGCGAGGGAGTGCCGTTAAGAAAAGATCGACTAGTGGAATCACTGAAGGAGATATTGCGGGAAAGAGAGGGTGGGATGAATCCCGACAAAAAGTTTCGGATAATTTGATCAGAGTTGAGGACGACTGAGAAGCAGCTGAAGAGGAAGTGAATCTTAGCGGCAAAGGTGGAGTTAACTTCTCTCAAATATGCGGCAAGTTTTTATAGCTTTCTTCGAGAAAAATGTTTGCACTTTTATCGTTTCTGACCTCAGTTTGCCACTGCATGTTTTCACATTTATTGCTGACTACCTGGAAAGCTACAAAAAATCACCTTCTACTCAATTACAAACTCGACGTTTAAGCGAAATAAATTAACGGAATGATCCCATTTCATGCATCCGCAGATGTGAAGTATTGCTGACTCGTTAGTTTAATTCGAAAGGTCTCAAAACCCGCCTTTAGGGCTGGTTTTTCTCTCACGCGTTTGAAATTTCTGGCTTTTTCCTATGCATTTTCTGTGTCTGATGAAGGCAGAGATGTTTAGGAACCCAGAATTCGTAGCTGACCTTTTAAGCGTCATCTAGAGATGAGACAGAGAAGGAGGGGGTGCTTTTATGTGATTCGGATGGTGGAAAGTTTGTGAAAAGCAGAAACCTCAGAAAATAAACAAAGCTCACAGTGACAGCTCAGTGGATAATAGTGGCAACACGTTGCGTCTAGAAAGCGAGTAGATGAAGGCCCTTTTGCTGATTCATGCATCTCCTTTTCTGCCTTATTTCCTGTGCGAGTGAAAAAAACAAAAATTCAGTTGGCAGTGGTATTTTCTCGTCTCGCAAATGAGGGTTACGAGGAGGCATTAATTGCACAGGGTGCACTTCCTATCCTCCTTTCGATGCTGACACTCAGCGACCTCACTCACGTAGAGTACTGCTATCGTATTCGCTATAAGGCGGCCGTGTGCTTAGCGACGATCGCTTCGAAGGGATTTGGCCTCAAAGCGATCTTTCAGAATAATGGTGAGTTCCATTATTGGATTCTCTTTGAATAGTAAACGAGGTGTTCACCCGTTAAATAGTACTTTGATAATTCACACTTATTTTGTTTAGGGAAATACAACGATTACTAAAGGCACAAGTTTGAAAATTGATATGACAGGTAGTGGTTAGTGTAGGAGAAGCAAATTTCGTTCAAGTGCCAAACAAGCATCGAAGAAATACGAAACTAACGACTAAATTCTAAAATCAGTGAGATACTTGTTCATTTATCCATCTAATAGAAGAAACAGTAATATGCTCAATGTTGGGCAGTTGAAATGGTCGGATTATCTGAGGGCCAGTATAACACAACGTCATTATTGCGTGAACTGTGCAGCTGTGATGAGATTTCTAGGTTCTGCCTTAATCTACTGTTTCTTCGCAACTTACTGTGGGTGTTATGAACGATATTACTACTGCATCCCGCAGTCTGTTTACTCAATAATAACCGGTTTTCTTTACTTCTTTATTTTGTTCTCCAAACAAACCTCAAACTGGAATAATGAACGACATCGCACAATCACTATTATCTTTAGCCCATGAGAAAAAAATTCCCCGAAAATGCAACAGATTAACGTTCAATGAGACGCTGAAAAGTAATTCTTGGGATGTGCAAATATACTCGGAGTTCATTGATTGGAGGAAGGTCGTCGCGAAATAATCCACCATTTTTCGCTTCAAAGGTGGAAAAGAGCGAGAATAGCGACCTGCGAACTGCTAAGAGATCAGATTGGTCGTAGAAACGTTTATTTTTAGAACGGACTATTTCTCATCAAGGCGAATCCAATGTACTACCACAAATCGTACTAGCGAGGAAATAAAGTCAGCAAGCCACCAAACGAAACGTATCGAATACCAAATCTAACGTCTTCCAAGTACGATAAAAAGAATAGGAAAAAGTTGTTTTTTTACATGACTATGGTGAACGGTCGAATTAAGGCTACACGATGATCTCGAAGGCGATAAAAAAGGAGCAAGTCTCAACCACTCCAACGGCGATGATCTGCAACGGCATCAAAGAGAAACTCGAGAGGAAGTATCAACTGGAAAGTGCTGTCTGAAGTTGGAGGCGTTTCGTAGGGTACAGCGCCGACCGCAGTGATACCTTAACTTTTTTTATTGTCATCGCTAGCAGTTATGAGTATTCGTAAATTATAACGTTGTAAATTATACTGAAGATGCCAATTCTATCTAACTGGCAAAGAGGGGAGAATCAGAAAAAATGCAAAATAGAAAAACATATTGTGGGAATCTCGTTTCAGAAAAAGGTGAAAATGAGTGTCGGAGGCCAACAACTTGTACTGCAAACGATGATAACAACAAATCAGTGAAGCGCCAAATCCAAGCACTTTTTAGAGGCTATGCCATGACAAACACTTTTATGGATATATACTACCGTTGACACAGACTTATGACTTTCAAGAATTAAGACCACCAAAGCAGACGGAAAAACAGTACATCGGCAGGTGTGATATCACCTTGATGCCTTATTAAGAAATGCATAAGTATCCCCATAATGTCCTTTTGAATACCTTTAATTTCCTTTGAATACTCTGAATGACCTTTTTGAAAAATTAAAATGCGACCGAAGCAAAACGTATGAAACGAATATGGACGAGTTGAAAATTTATTGAGACTGCTGCCTTCAACGGAGTTCCGTCAGGGTTTCCCCGAAGTCCTACTGTTCTCCATATTTACTACTTCAGTGATATTAAATGATATGTGGACGAAGAAGAAGCACATTTCGTATTAGACCATCGAAGCCACTGCGACTATTCGGTGCCATGAAGTCGGCGTCCATTAACTGAAAAGACAGCATAATCCCGACAACGTTAAGTGTAGAACCAAAATGGGCTGCACAATTCTTATTAAATGCGATATGACTGACAAGTAAGAAGGATGTAAACGAAGAAAACAACAACGAAAGAACGGGAAATTACACCGGCCGTTATTGTTTTGCAAATTTAAACTGCATCACGATCCGCTGCATAATGAATTCATAACTGGAACAAGTGAAATTCGAGCACTACTCGATGCTTTAACCTGCAGTCAATGGCATGCTTCTGGAACGCCACCACTTCTTGCAATTTCCTCGATTATTTTAGTCGTATCGTCGCTTAGGTGATATGCGGCAGCGAGATTCTTGAGGACATCGAAATTGTCAAGTCCAGCCAAGAACGCGTTCACCTTGGTTGCTAAAGTCGAATCAACAATCTCCTGATCACTTAAGTTAAGCTGCAATGTTGCTCGTATTATATGGAATAGAACGGCTAGATGAGCCACAGAAAAAAAAAAAAAAACAAAACGCACCTCTAAGAAAAATGTTACGCGTCATGGTTATCGGCTTTTGGTTAGACGTCATGGGCAAAGAAAACGGATTTTCTATAGAATATGATGTGTCTCACGAAGAGCTTCTGTTGAGCTTTCACTAGTTATTACCCTAATTTACAAAAGAACGAGGCCAATTTGTGCGGTCTGCTATGCGTGTAATCGTAGAAGAGAATGAATTCGCTTAGATGAAGTTTAGACTATGCTCTACAAACGTCAACTCTTTCCTTGTAAAACCAAACAAGATGTGTTTCGATTCATTCTCAAAATACAACATGATCTGGGATGAACTGGAAATATTATTGCTGTAGTTGTAATGTATACATACTGGTTTTATCAAGCGGATACAATGCACGAGTGCAGAATCCCCTTTCTTGCAGGCTCTTTTTGGAATCGAATAAAAAAAGCCTGAGAACATAGTGAACGTTTCGCAGGCAATAAACCTAATCTTTCATTCGACCAACAGTGATAGATGTATGAGGTTAGCACAAATCGATAAGCCGTGAACTGCTAGAAGCAACTATCTGGGAAGATCTATGTGTGAATCGGCCCAGGTCATCTTCCAACGACAACAAGCGAAAATAACTCCGATTCATAATTGCGGCATAACTGCGCCAACGTTTACCTTGGTAAAGAGGGTGCGCTGGCATCGAAGCCAGTACTTTTGATGATAATCTTCAGCCTGGTAGAAGTATTCTAATTTTTTCACGTAAGTTTCAACCTTCCGTTGGCCGTATTTTTCCTGCAATTTGTCCCACAATCACGCATAAATCAGTGAAGAGGGACCTGCGTTGAATACAGCAGTATTGGAAGCCTCCTGGCCCCTTGCATCATTTTTGTTGCTTTGGATGAGGGATATGAGTCAGTGAAGTACCTCATATTTACTCGTTATGTTTCCAGTTCAACCGCACTTTGGACCTCATGTTTCGAGGCAAATCATTAATGACAAAGAGTGAAGCATCTGCATATGAAGCTATCGCAGATAGATATCTGCAGCTGAGCTGCACAAACAGAGAAAATATTGAGAACTTCAACTGCTAAGAATACATACATCTGAAATGAATAGTGTCCCTGCAGTTCAGTGCCTACGCGGATCATATTTTGGAATTCTTAGAAGGACTGATTCCAGAGCTGTTTCAGCGCCGAATCACTAAGACGAACCTCGAGCTGAAACTCCACAAACAATGTACAAACTGTAGGAAGTGGAACTTCAAATGAGTTGTCTTTACAATGACAGAGAAAGAAATTATTGCAGATTTCAACGCTAATCTACTACTTGCATAAGAAATTAATATTATTTCACATGAGTGAAAACGAGGTTTTAATAGTAAACCTGAACGTTCTTGAGGCTTTCTTCGGCAATTCTCTTCTGTGTGTCATCGACATACAGTATCGCCGACTGATATTGCTTCTTATGTTGATCGGTTGGATTGTGGTGTTCCCAAAACCAATCAAGAATCCTCCCATAGCTCACTATTTGATCATCGAATTGGACTTCCGTAATTTCTACAAATTCATGCATGCTTTATTTGCAGTCGGCAAGGGAATTCTTTCTGACTAGTACGGCAAAAGAAAGCAAAGCCCCTTCATGAAAGACAATTCGCCATCAAAACCCTACTGTCAATGATAGTGAGGGAGCAGCTGAGCGAAACAAAGCCAGATACTGAATTCGAATGCCCACCTCTAAAAAGCAAACACTTTGACCGCTTAGCCCCACCCCTTCATGATCACAAATGCATCAAGCATCAGTGACTTCGAGAAGCACGATGTGTTGGCCAAATACGTCCTTTCAAAAGTATTGATGGTGCACGCGAACCGCATATCAGCTCACTTCACCTCATCCCCTACACGCACCGACTGATTCTATGATAGGTAAATTGCCACTGAAAATTTTCAGTACCTTCTTTTCGATTGCTCGAAAAATTTTAGGCCGTGAGGGTGGTGGGCTCAGTATTCTTGTATAAGTCATCACAATCAGAATTCAACTATCAAAAGCTTTCCAGCAAGTTTCATACTTGAAAGTTAAATAATCAAATTATTACTGCACACACGATGTCACTAAATAACAAACTTTTTCAGACTACTGTGAGAACGTTGAGATGGGAGGAGGGGAGGGGGGGGGGGGGGAATAGGGAAGGAAAGCATTTCCATTAACCGTTAAAAAATTCCTAAACCTTGTATACGTGTTTTCTGAGATTACAAGTAAACTAACACTTGCTATTGCAAGCTGTGCGAAATGAGCCGAACTCTTACCAGCAAGTGAGGTGCGTCGAAAAAAAAAATTGAGTTCTGCAATAATTTTCGGTTCACTTGACTGTTTTTTGGCTTGTGAATCTTTTCGCTCTTTTCTTAGATGAGTACGTATCAGGCTACATAATCTCGACTCAGTCCATGACACGCTAATCTATATCACCATCAGTTGTCCAACGATGAACACAACGACCCGATCACACTGATCCTTAGCATGTTTTTCATTCCTAGCGCTCTTTGGATCACTTCATTTGTAATATGCTCCCGACTCGACATACCAAGCATTCCCTGCTATGTCATCCTTTCTTTGACCGATAACTGCTATTCCTCATTCCTTTTTTTGCTACCGATCGCTTTCGGCTGCTTTATAGGATACCAATTAGCATCTTCGGGTGGTAGAAGTTTGCTCGCAGTGTTCTGTCGATTTTGCTTTTCATATTATCGATAATTTGAGCGTTCAAAATTCCTCAGTAAACTGCTCGCCAGAATGAATTATCCAAGTGAACTTCACTCTGTTGAATACCTTTTCTCAGTTAACGAATGGCGTGCGTAAAAGAAATCTGTACTCTTTTGATCGTTCGAATAGCTTTATAAGTGCGAATATATGATCCTTCTATGTAGAAATATTCGAGAAATGCTGTCTGTTCTCGTGGTTATTGCTCAAGAAAGCTCTGGCGGCGCTAATCTTTTTATTGCCATCGCGATGAGCTTATAAATTTGATAGAATAATAGATATGGGGAATAATTTTTAGAACCTTTTGGAACGGTTATTTTGAGCAGGAAAAAATTAGTGAAGTGAATGTGGATGATGTTAACCTGTATGGTCACCGATATTTTCGTAATTGGGCGATTGCGTGGTACCACCAGCATATCCAACGCGTGTCTTCATAACACCGTCGAGTTTTGCAAACGACGATTCGGCTCCCCAAAAGCATTGCATACCAAAATATGCCCGACGAAGAGTCGCCATATTCCTGAAAAATTACCGCATAAACATGGGTATAAATTGTAATTTCGTTCTATCGACCTCAAGCAAGATATGCGACAATGTTAAGTCCCTGGAAGGCTATCTATATTTTTCGAATTACCTGAAACCTACGTGTGAATTTCATAAATTTCTGAAAGAATACGAATCAACAGCAGAAAGAATTTCTAAGAGACGTCTCAGTACAGCTCGAATCCAACTAGTGAATAATCTCACAGAGATCATTCTATAATATGTGAAATTAAGAAAATAGCCTTTTAGCATAGAAAATAACAACGACGTTTATTCTCGTGGTACGTAAAGAAGATCCAAAAATTGGCGATGCGATCGATACAAATTATTTCAGTTATGAGGAGACTTTATTCGTTCGAAGCCGTTCGTAAAAATTCGCATGATGAGGTGGTGATATGGCGTAGCAAACGCTTAAGCAAGGAAACAATGAAACACGACGTGATTCATTTTCATCACCGTTAAGCGAAGTTACACAAGCTCGACTCTAAGCGTCAACAGATGCTAGAACGTGCAACTCGACCTCATATCATTCCTAGCACCTAAACAGAGGCACAACAGTGGAGTGGGAAACAGGTAAGTCTGAATCGCAATATCGATGAGCAACACTTCGAATCAACGAATACGATACTGCAAACTAGCGGCGCTCAGTGTCGACCACCCAACGTAGTTTGTCGCACTCCCGATTGAATGTTACTTCGCTCATCAACGGTGTTCGATGATCCTCTGCGCGTCATATTTCTTGCATTGCGTGTCCCCTGTTCCATTGCACACGCCCTATGTTTTTAACGTTTATTGGTATGATTTATATGTTATTTGTATGAGTGTTGCTTTTATGGCCGACCGACTCACAACGATCACGTTATCACAAGGAAAAAAGATGCAATCTGTTGGAGAGTATTACTTATTATGATGATAGAGAGCCGGTAATTCGAAAATGGCAAAGGTGGTTGATTCGAATGCCCCTCCTCTCTTCCCCCCATCGCGTCGCCGACGCTATATCGTTCGGGATCGGAGAGTTGCTTCTTTTCGTCAACTTTGAAATCTGCTTCAAAACACTCAATGGCGCCTCATCTTCCGATTTTTCAGAACGTAATAGACTTGATCATTAGTAATTCTTATGGACGCCTAAGCTGCGTTATCTCTACTTTGATGTTTGTGTGGATTCCGACATTGTTCGCCGTCTTCCCCCATGTTTCCCTTCACTTGAGGGATTTCCGGATTCATTCCTCATAAATGGCCGCATTCGTTTGGCCAGCTTTCAGACTGATCGTTGACGGGTGCGGAGTGGAAGTATTCAAATATTCTCCTCAACGAGGTCCCACAAAACTCGCATTTCGAAGAAAACAATAAACAATATCTCCATTTTGCTTTTCTCCTCCTCTTCTCCCCCACCATTATCCTCTTCGTTAGAAGTTTTCATCTGGCTCGCTGAAGATTTGTAAATGCACACTGACCTTTGAGTGTCAATTTGAGCATCATAGCAGGCTATTCAATCTGCCCTTGTTTATGTTTTCTACTCTCCCGTAATTCTTCCCCATCGCTTCATCCGTTTAGTGGTATTTTGGATGTTCCACCTGTCACGTATATTACGTGTTCCTCCTGAAACGAATAAACTCGTTAAGAGGAAGCATTCTGCATCCTTTTACTATTCATGCTTATCTCGTTAAGCAGTATGCATTCCCGTATAGCTTCCCGCGGGTATGTTTCGCCGTTGCTTTCATTTTGAATGCTGCTTTATTTCTCTACACACTTCCATATGAACCTTTTCAATAGTTCCCTTGCCCTGATATTGCGATTTTCTCGGTTCCCTTGCTAGTGACTTTGACAAGCTCGAGTGCAATGGATTTGAGAGTACACTGAATGGTCACAATTGTCCACAAAAACCTGCCCACACCTGGTTGTCCGGACTAATATCTGCAATGGTCTCGCTCTATTCGGAGCAGAGAGTGTAGAGTTACCGAAAACTTTGTTGAGCAGTTTTTGTGTTGCGAAAACTCACAGTTTCCATGTGCGAACTATTGCGTTCGCAGCAGCAACTATACTAACCGCTAGTCTTCATATCCAATTCTCTGCTAAGCGACGCTTCCATGGAACTTTTTCCTTTTAGCACACGATCCTGAGATTTGGTGCCACTGCAAAGTTATAGAAGATTCATCGAGGATTTGCTAGAATCGCTTGTGAAATATTGCCGTCTAGGATGCCGTCAGTTTTATAAGGTTTTGACCACCTTAATCGCCCCAATTACCGCACCTGTTCTATGGGAAGAGCACAAAAATTCCAGAAGTACCGATTGTGTACCGACAGTGAGCGTGGTCTTTGTGAAGCAGCAAAGTTTCGACGAGAAGTGTTTCAGGACTGATTTTTGCTTGCATCATAGCATCGTGCTCAGCTCTCTCTGTGCCCTCACGTTTTATCTTCTCACTCAAAGTGCCAAAGTACCTATCCGTTCTCTTTTGGTCTCTTTTGCGAACGCATGCAGATAGCACATCATTCGACTCTAAAATATTTCCTTCTTACTTAGCATGCTTTCTGAACGCGTAATTGAGGTCGTCCTATTCTCGGCATCAGGATCAACGATTCGCCGCAGCTATTGCGACAGCCTCGCGGCGCAACGTTGCTTCCAGCAAACGCACGCAATAGTCTCGAAGCGGCTGTAGGACTGCGCTCGAGACTGCTGGCCTCGGTTTGAAAAACGATTACAACGGGCCAACAGTGGATGGCGCAATGGGTTCATCGTGGCCAAGCAGCCTACGTGTTCAACTTTTAAGCATTTGCACTTGTTGAAACTAGACAAATGTGGCGTTTGTTGGTAGTGAACGAATGGATTCTTTTTCATTTCTCAAGTGTAGCACCAGCGGCGCATTTGTCACGTTCGCCTCTTTCGAAGATACCTATCGCTCGATCTTCTGTTTCTTAATTTCAAGCGAAATAGTCAAGAATATTCCTCGCAACATTGATCTCCACGAGCTCCATAGAGGATGTTTCGAGATATGAAAAAGAAAAAGAAAGCTGATAGACATTTGTGCAACGTAAGCCGTAGTAAGTTCGCAATATTGCATTGCCTGTACAGCTCAGCTCTTTATTGCGAAAAATGTTTCCACTCGCAAGCAGACGATGCTAATCACTGAAATTTGAGCCATACTAGAATTGACTCCATCATTAAATTTCCTTCTTTCAAAGAAAAGAATGTTTTAATAATGAAATATTCAAGTCGCCTATAAGAATAATCCTTTTGTATTTCATGTTGTGTTTATTTGAATCGGCCCCCCACACTGGCTTTGCTCATATGGTGCTTTGTGTATCCATATTTGTATGTGGAATATCGTATAGATGTCGCCGAGAACACATTTCCGTTGCATAGTTCGAGACCTGCCGCTGACGTCCGTTGTGGTGAGAGACCAATGCAAGTAGCTTCTTGAGTCGGCGAACTGAAATCTTGTGAATTCTCGCCTCAAAAATATAATACACTTTGACGATAATATAGTCAGCTGAAGACTTAAAGATAGAGTTGAAGTTTTTCGTGATGAGATGCACCGCTGATAAACTTAACTATAAATTTTGCCCTGCTATATCCTACTTAGGTGAGTCTGAAAGATAGATTGAAACACCTGGAATTATGTCTGAAAGATAGAAACACCTGGAATTATGTCTGAAAGATAGAAACACGTGGAATTATGTCTGAAAGATAGAAACACGTGGAATTATGTCTGAAAGATGGAATTATGTCTGAAAGATAGAAACACCTGGAATTATGTCTGAAAGATAGAAACACCTGGAATTATGTCTGAAAGATAGAAACACTGGAATTATGTCTGAAAGATAGAAACACCTGGAATTATGTCTGAAAGATAGAAACACCTGGAATTATGTCTGAAAGATAGAAACACCTGGAATTATGTCTGAAAGATAGAAACACCTGGAATTATGTCTGAAAGATAGAAACACGTGGAATTATGTCCACCGAATTCCAAGCGGAAAATTGCATTGTATCCGCTTTAATATAGCGCTCGAGCTTGGAGCGTGCTTACGGGATGAAAACGTTAGGCTAATTAGAAAGTGCTCTAATTTTTAAGAGTATAGTTGTATAGGTGCATTGTTAACGTCGTAATATTCACAAGCATATAAGATAATCGTTGGAACTCTTCCTTCGGTATTTATGTGATTGTTTCAGATTGTGGCATTTAATATTTTACCGAATCGTGAAGAAATTCGCTTTATTTGTCTTATTGACGTCTAAAATGTGGCCCCAGTTTTGATAATGGCTGAATGAAATTTCACTTATTGCTATCGTTAATGTTCACCTATCCGATGAATTACTGAAATGAAGCTCGAATATTACTATAAAAAATTCACTCGAGAATATTTGCTATATATTCAGACATAGGTGCTTTATTATATACTGAAACATACGTGCTAATCAATTGTTACAATGATGCCATTGCACGAAACAAGAGCACACACACACACATATCGATAAACGTGCAAGAATTTGCTTTCGAGATGCGTCCATTTGACTTTTTTTTTCAACGCAACTACTACGGCTTATTTGACGATCGATGTTGCCCAATGTGAACGCCACTCGATGCAGTTTATATTGCACTTCACATCTTGAGTGGTGTTCACGTTTATTCGTTCGTCGAGATGATATAGGATGCGATTGTGATATTATTCTCACTTGCAACGTTTTCCACGTCGTCTTGCATTACCCGGCTTGTTGGGAAATGGGGAAACTTCGTGAAGTTAGTTGAGATATGAGAATAGAGATGGGTAAAGAAGTTCACTAGAGCTAGAGAGAAATTTGTCATGAGCCTATCCGAAACGTTAGTCATAAGTTAAACAATTTCTTGAAGTAACAAAAAGACTTTTAAAGTCTATTACTGTGCTTCACTTCAGGTAACTTTGAGGATAGGATAGTTAATTCGATTTGCAACTAGGTGAAGTTCAGACTTAATCGAATCACAAATGAACAAGCTTCACACATTTTCGTGGAGTTTCACTGCTACGTTTTTTTGATCGAGATTTGTGGCTTACTAACCGATCGTATGCCCGAAATTATTTGCCTATTCCCCTATCTTCCCCGACTTCTCCCGACTTTTGACGTTGTGAAAGGCGAAGATTAAAATTGAGATCAGCATAGCAGAATTTAGATGATTGGTTTTGATCACAAAGCGCCAGCAGTTTTGTGTTTTTCGATGATCCTTGAGAATTGCCGACATTTTCGTACCTCTTCAATAATTAATTCGTCTCTAATTTTGGCTATCTCTTTGAAACTCTCGGTTGCACGATGCCACCCCCTTGCGCCTTCGCCGCCTTCTCTTCACCTTCCGCACCTCCTTGCTGCTTGCATGGACTTGAGGGAGAGGAGGAGAGACTGTTGGGAGAGGGGAGAGGCATTTGTATGTGATGCTTGATCGTATCAGATGTTAACAGGAAGTGAGTTATAACGATGCGCTTGGTCTCACATTTGTTCATTGTAAAGTATGTCTACAGCGATGTCTCGTTGAATGCTGATTTCGTCGTGTATTTGAAAGTTTTTTGTGCTTGATATGAAATTTCACTCTTTTTTTTCTTTGTTTAGAAGACGAGCTGTGCTTCTACTCTTGGCAGAATGGTGCGTAAGCTTCTTGTTGGTGGTAACTGGAAGATGAATGGAGATAAGGTGTGTTGATTTCACCCGTATTGTTTTTGCTTTTAACTATATGATGGCGGGTATGCGCTGTGGAATTGTTTTTATACTTCCTCCTCCTTTCTCCTATCGCTCTTCTAATTTCATTCAGAGGCTGTAAAAGCTTCTATTTCTCAAATTTCTCAAGATGATTCTTTGTTTCTTTCAGTAAATTCCAAAAAGAAGCCATCTATGTGGGGAAGGGTTTTCCGTTATTTTCAGTTGAGACTACCGAATGCAATTCTTTATTTAGAGCAAATAAGCGTATGTAGAAAATACAGCAAGGTTTTTTTAGTTTTTGTTTTGCTTACGATCTCTTTCATTGTGAGACACATTGCCATAACCACGTGGAGGATCGCTACCACAACGTGAGATTAATTTTATTCTTCTAACAAAAGGATATGATAGCCGTAATTCAACAACCGAATTCGCTACAATAAATTTCGCTCACGAAGGTAGCAACTTGGGGATACATCAGTGCGCAATCGAAAAGTTCTTTGCTTCTATTTACTCCAGTTTGTGATCCTCCGGGAAGCCCACTTTGCGTTTGTAGTTTCATGAACTCATCTGTCCTTTTTGTCCAACGTCGTTCTAAGATAGGCTAAGGAAAGGCTGTTTCTAAGAATGATTGTAAGCTTGACGCTTCGTAGAAAACGATCGACGGTATCGTCGCTTTTCTCAACGAGGGTGCAGTAGTGCCGAACGTGGATGTCGTCGTTGCGCCCCCGGCTCCGTATCTGTCCTACGTGAAGGAGCACGTCAAGCCTGGCATTGAAGTGGCCGCTCAGAATTGCTACAAGGTTTGTGCGTTCTTTATTCTGTGACAATCTGCGGCATTGCAGAGGGGCCTTAGCAGGTTTTCTTGAACTTATAGCTGAACGAGCGCCGCTTACTGAATGATCGCGATCATTGGGAATTTTGACCCGTTTAAACTAGTTGATATGTTAAACTGAAGTGAGTTGAATATCACAAGGCATTGACGTAGTTGACGTTAATGCCTCATTAAGTTTAGAAAGGGAAATGGGTACTGAAGATGTGCTCATATATCGCCTCCCCATATTTCACTGATTTTATAACGAAAGATTTTAGTGGGAGGAGAGGGGAGGACGAGATTTAATGATGCACTTTCATGCACATCAAAAATTGTCACGACAAAAATATATTCCTCTTCTTCGTTATTTTTCTCTTCGCCATTTCTCTGCGATCTTCAGGTTGGAATTTGTAGATAGAGGCTGATAGGAAAAAAGGGGAGAAAGGGAGGAGAGAAATTGTGCTTTGGTCCAGATCGAATTAATTAGTTTCATATTTATTTCCAAGCAGCGAAATTTGGAGTTGCTAGATTCCGCTCGTTATTGAAGAATTTTGCATCCTCGAGTTTCAGATTTTGTCAGGATGCGTTCAGAGGAACTTAAGCACGTCTGAAATATAACGCCGTTTCATTTCCTTACCTGAGTGTGGTTGACTCTGTGCCCTACAAAGCATCACCTGCTGTGTGGTCAAATAGCTTACCTACTTCATTTAGTTCTGGCTGCGAGGAATGCTGAAAGCCTCCAACTCGCAGACTAATTTCTAACTGAGGTCGCTGTCGAATAGAAAGAAGAGTAGTGTGAGGGCAGTTTAATTCTCAAGTCCCGGTGAGCATTGTTGAATACGATTGTATGAACGAGTGAACTGGAACGGTATGTTGAAAAGTTAATTGGTTTCAAGGTTCCAAAAGGTGCATTCACTGGGGAAATATCACCGGCTATGATCAAAGATCTCGGACTTCATTGGGTAATCATCGGCCACTCGGAACGTCGCCATATTTTTGGTGAATCGGATGAGCTGATCGCCGAGAAGGTGGTGCACGCTATCGAATCTGGATTGGAGGTCATCTTTTGCTGTGGCGAGAAGTTGGATGAACGTGAGGCCGGCAAAACCAAAGAGGTGATCTAATTATGATGAAGCTAGATTGAGCTATAGCAAATCTGATATGAGTTTCGTTTGGGGAAGAGGATCCGGCTAGCTCAGTGGCTAAGGCGACAGAAACTTGAAGTAGGAAGAGATTTCGCTCGGTTTTGATGAAGTGGTTTAAAGTGATTTGCTGTCATGGAACAAATTGCGTTAAATGCGTTGAGATGTTCAAGTTGTGGACTTCTATCTGCAGACATATTATTGCCCGACTTTGTGGCATGACGCAAACTTACTGCTTGCTATCAAGCAATTGGTAATGAAAAAAAGATTGCAAAAAATTCTGCTGGGTATTTATGAGACCGTGGATGAGGTCATAGTTGGTACGTTGGCTGTATTATAGCTTGAATACTTTCGTCGAATTTTTTTTGGCAAAATGCTTTTGCTGCATGTCAACGCTGTTGCATTTCTAGGTGAATTATCGTCAGATCCAGGCACTTGTTGACAAGAAGGTCGATTGGTCGAAGGTCGTCATTGCATATGAGCCAGTATGGGCAATTGGCACGGGGAAGACAGCTACTCCTGATCAGGTCTTTTTTGTTTTGTGCGTTTCTCTTTCACGTTATGTTATGATCTCAGTGGTTGGTTTTTATTTTCATATTGTTCAGCAAGGCGCAGTGATGGCTGAGGTGTTGCCATGGTAAAATGTGAATAGTGTGTATGGATAAAGGAATGTGAAATGAAGAGACAGTAAATACCTCTTTAAGTACTGGGGTAAAATAAAACTGCAGAAATGGCTAGTAAGGCATTTCATCATTGGGCTCCTCCTTCCTGCCAAATTTTAAAGATATTGTTTCCGGATCGCATTGTTTTTCAACATTTCATTCAATTGATAACAGTGAGGCAGCCGTCAAGTTCGTATGATAATTGAGCCTTGAAAACTGTTTATTATTGACGAGTTCATCGTACGTTCTGACACCAACGAGTAAGTTTGTTGCTAGTACCTTGCTCCATTAATGGATTGTTTGCTTCAGGCACAAGAAGTGCACGCGTGGATTCGTGAATATCTTAAAGAAAAGGTTTCTGCAGACGTCGCCGACAAGACGCGTATTCTCTATGGAGGTGCGTTTTCCGAATAGTCGTTTGATTTTTGGATACGGCACCATCATTGGGATATTGATTATTATTAAGATTTGAATTTTTCCATTTCCGGCCTATTCAGGCCTTAAATTTACCTCTAAGAAAAATGAAAGTCCAGGATTTTTCCTCAAGCGACTTCATAGTTTCGGTTGATACTACTTTTATGGCAGTTTATGGTTTGCTCGTTAGATATTCACCATGTCTTTTCCTATTGGGGTCGACATTTATAATTCGCTGTTTTTGTTTCACTGATCCCTTCACTCATGCTTACTTCCCTTTGTTTCAAACCTATTGCACATTTTCGTGGTTCGGACGTTGTTCAATAACGCCTTTTATATTTCAGCTGCATATCATTTTCTCTTAGTTTTTAGGGTATGATTATTCTACTTCTGCCAAGATAAATCGGAATTTTATTGTTCACCTCACCCACTTCGATTCTTAAAGGCTCCATTTATCCGTGAAATCCGAAAAACTTTAAGTTCGAATTCAGTCTAGATCTTAATGGCTGACAGTATGAGTCGCATTCATTACTAGGGTGCATTGGGTCTTGGTGAACTATAAATTGAGGAGTAATGCAAAGCATCTGTAGGAGCAGACGTCGTTTTTGGAGGGTTTTGTCCGCTACATTTAAGAGAGGGATGTTTTGGATTTCACGCCGTTGTGAATTTAGGTGGTTCAAATGTGAAATGAAGTTGGTTCTCTTACGGAGTGATGTGGACTTGGGTTTGAAAGGTGATATGTGAGTAGTAAGTGGAAGGTACGGTTAGGCTATTTTTATCTATGTACTCGCCTAGGAAGAAAATTTGCTGAATTCCACGGTCAGGAAAAACATTCGAGGGGATGATGTGGTCTGAGTTTTTTACTCGAAGGAAGTCTTTTTCAGTCGAGCATTGACGATATTTCGTAGCTGGTTTAATGGGATGAGAAGAGGGGGCCACATATGATGGTGTGGTGATGAGCTGAATTATCGAAAATGCTTCCTTGTTTCACTCTTGGAAGCCCTTATAATGTAAACTGTGATCGGTCTGAAAGAAACAACGGTCGAACATGCGCTGTTGAATGTTGGTGGCCGTCTGTAGGGGACACGTTGTAAAAGGGATCATTTGAGAGGTTATTAACAAGAATGCACTGCATGCAAGTCTCTACTCAGCATTTTTACAGGTTCGGTAACGGCTGATAACGCACATGATCTCGGCGAAAAACCCGACGTTGATGGCTTTCTGGTTGGCGGCGCTTCTCTGAAAGCGGATTTCATCAAAATCATTCATGCCCGTGGTTGAATGGCGTCTTGTCATTTGTGCTTCATTATCAGACATGTCGTCTAGAATGTTTCTTTGTATCGACTGCTGATAAAAGACGAGCTTCTTTCGGCCATTTTCGGTTTCGCTAAGTTTTCTGTGTTCCGTTCGTTCATACTTGTATATCGATTTTCTGAAAACGCTATACACGTTTAAGGGCTATGGTATTTCTAACTAACTGACTAACTTTGTCATCCTGTACAGTCAGAGGAGCTTCGGCAGATTCTTGACCAGACATGGATATAGAGCTGGTTTAGCTGTTCTAATTCTTCCGGTTTCTGTTTGTTTCACATTTTGCTTTATTAGCTGCTCCCTCTTAACGTTGGTAGTCATCCGGCATTACAGGTAAATGATTTTTGAAGAGGTGTGCACCGTTCATCGATGTTTGCGGTCGTTAGTTTATCTAGGCTCATTGAAATTGTAAACGCAAATGTACCTATTAGCAGAAAAAAAGTCGATGGATTGACCGTTGCACTCTTTTATCTGCTTAGGTCGGCTAACGTTGTTTGTTTACATCGCCTTGAATAAAGTTAGTTTGAGAATGAAGTGTGTTCATCGGTTTCATACTTGTCGCTTCTCAGTGTTTGTCGCTACATAGTGGGTGCCGTAAGTGGTCAGATGAAGGAAGTGTCAAGTGCTATCCTTGCTACTACGAATGTTTATCTGAATGATGCCTCGAAAGTGAGCTGGGGATCGGCTTTTTTGATAACAGAACGTTTCTGCTTCCATCGCTGGAGGCATTCTAGGAAGATGCTGCGCAGAGGGATTGATGGGAGGGGGAACGATTGTGCAACGTTTTAAAGCAGTTTTCGATCTGTCTCGTTCACCAAAAGTAGTGATGCGGCTGCTACTTTGTGGAAACGTGCTCATGCGAAGCTCGCAGTCAACGTAAACGGACTAGACGAGAGGCGTTAAGATTGAGTATTCTTAACAATAAGAAGTGCAAGTTTCGTAACGGCTTCGGACAGAATTCGTGTTTTCTCGGTGCGTTTTTGTCTGAAGGGTGTGCAGCCTTTTGTTTCCAAAATTTCCAGCTGCAAAACTCTAGGGTAGCACATTGTCGTCGCTGCAAGGATAATCGTAATATGACTCTTAGCGTTAGCTATTTTCTTAGGTGCATTCCTCGTCGTAACTTCTTTTTTTTTTTGGTATAATAACTTTCTAGTTGTCTATCTGGTGCGAACAAAAGTCCAAATTCGTATCGATGCTATCGCGTCCTCTTTCTAAACGAGGCTACAATTCCGAAAAATCAGCCCTGCATTATTTTCATAGTCACCAGATGTTTTCTCCTGTTTTTTTCCACCCCTTGGATGGGATTCGCATGCTGCAGAGATGTATGTTGTAAGAACATTCTAGCGCTGATGAGCACGAAATTTGTCGAAAAGGGAGGAGCCACTCGCATTCATCGATTGCCGATCGTTTATGCCTATTGCTTTTTCTTCTGCCTATGAGATTTAACAATTGGCTATAGTATGGCATAATTCGATGCAGTTTTTAGTGAAAAGGCAATTAAGCAATGATATTGCTCCGACGTTTTCCCTCTAACGAGGCACAAATGACGTTGTTTTAGCGCCCTATTACCGAAGGAGCGGGTAAAATAGATTCGTATAATGGAAACTCCGTTTTGAAGTTCAGTAGTTTTGTGGCATTTCAAATATTTCTCATTTGAGGAACTCTAGGTAATAATTTCTCATTAACGAATATGCTTCAACCGAGAAATTCGCATCGAAGAGAGGTAATATTGACTTTCGCTTTGTCTATCCATTGTAGAGCCTAACTCATGTCGAAAGAGTTCTGATGTTAGATTCACCATCACAGATATCCTTATATCGTTATGATCGAACGTGAATACGATTGATTTTCAGAGATGTTTAGAGTGGGATAAAGGTGTTTGCAGGTGAGACGATACACACGATGAGCACAATCTACGTTAATGAGCCGGCTACAAGTGGAAAGGTATCACTATTTTCATCAATTAGAGCGATGTTAAGGAAAATGACGTTGTTGGCAATCTTGAGGAATTTGAGGAGGAAATATATTGTTTTAAGACTTTTAATCTTCATGAGTTGAGGAATATTTCGACGGCGAACATCTGAAGATTCAAGCTTTTTTTATATTTTGATTTACCCCATGCTTAGTTGTTGTTATTTGCAATATGAAATTCGCTGAGCGTACTTAGTTGGTTGTTATGAGCAAATTTTATCCTCTCATTGCCACTGTACAGAGTTGGTAATCTTTGAGAGTCACATCTTGAATCGTACGATCTATCATGGCATCATAATGCTTAAAGATAATCGTTTATTGTTGTTTTCTTTTGTTTTTTTTTGTTTTTTCAATTTTTTGAATTTTTTTTTTTTTTGGCGTCTCTTGTATGGTAACAATTTCCGATTTAATATCGACGCAGAATTGAAATTGATTGAGTTCGCACTTATTCGTCTTTAATCTCTCTAGTATATATTTTAGGTATATGGAGCAGTAGTTAGTGTGATCTTTATTTAAGCAATGAATTAATCGTTTCATTGTTTTTGTTCGATAGGTTTGTTTGCACACCACTGTTGGTGATATCGATGTGGAACTATGGGCAAAGGAATGCCCATTGGCATGTCGCAATTTTGTGCAATTATGCATGGAAGGGTACTACAATGGAACGATATTTCATCGAGTTATAAAAGATTTCATCGTTCAAGGAGGTGACCCAACGGGCACTGGAGAAGCCGGTGAAAGCATCTATGCGGGACCGTTTAAGGTTGGTAAGCTTTCATGTGTTTTCATTATTTCCTTGTAATTGCGTTCATTAATTTGCATCGTCATAGAGGCGACTTAAGTTTAGCGACTAGTAGTTATTGAAGATGAGTGGATATCATAAATATTGCTACGGAAACAACCGTTTAATGTAGAAGATGGGATTAATGAATAGCAGACAGGGAACGTATTGCGGTGGGAACGAATGGTGAAGCATATTTTCCTTTATTGAAGCAGTGGTGTGGATTTCTTTCTTAAGACAGAATTCTATGAGGTTTTAAGGATGACGAGGATTTCAAGAACATCTTGCTTTTCACATCCTAAATTAGTGACAACGATGCTGTTAGCTTTTGTCAGTTTCGTTGCATCTAACTTTGAGCACTTCGGGAATTAAATGCATCGTTATGGCTGTTTGTTTGCAATGGCGTCTCCTTAGCCTTAATAGTTTCTTCACCATTAATGCTAACTGTGGCACTTTTTGTACGCCTTCGCAAACATGAACATACTCACCACCATGATGAGTGCATATTTTGTATCTTTCATAATCAACCTATCTTCCTTTAATTTAAAGCCTCAAATCATTAAAGCTATGCCAAGGAATCACGTAATTAAGTTCGAAATCACAAATTCACTATCCAATTTTGACTCATTATTTTCGAGTTATTAGCAGACATAGGGTGGCTTAAAATTAGGGATCGGTTTTGCTCTACAAATGACTCGATGTGAAAAGCAGTGACTTCATATCACTATTTATACGGCATACTGCAAACGTTTTTAAAAAATGAATTCTGAGGTATACCGTCATCTTTCGTATATTTTTTTGACAGTTGGTAGATTTGTATAACTGAAGTAATAAACGACTGGTCGAGACTCCTTCTTTGTTCCCTCTCTCCCCTTATCTGTCTGCTGATTCGGTGCGGGTAATGAAAGTAATATGCTTAAAGCGCTTATTAGTGAGATGAATTTTTCAGGATGAATTTCATCAACGACTCAAATTCTGTCGTCGTGGATTGGTGGGAATGGCGAATGCTGAAAAAGACGCAAATGGATCGCAGTTTTTCTTCACTCTCGGAGCGGCAGCCGACCTTGATAAGAAGCACACCCTCTTCGGAAAGGTCTCCATTGCCTTTAAAGCTCGTTATCGCCTGTTGCGTTGTTTAAGCGCCTTTACTGTGGACATCGAAGCGAAACGAGGGCATTAGGCTTTTTTTCCATGAAGTTCGACTTCGACCTTCGTTGCATTTGTGAAGGCTGAATACTTCGTGATAGACCGACTCTAACTTTAAGGTGGATGTTTAGAACTGCCTTTACTTCACGTAACAGCGGTACATTGACTTATTGCTGATAGGATTTCATAGTTAAAGTGCTCGAAGGGTTGTAAGGAGAAATACCCTCGCTATCGCTTTAGCTGTGAGCTTAAAGTTTCCTCTCATTGCTTCTGCTTCGGAAAATTAGAAAAGAAAGTTGGAAATCAGAATTATGAATGCAGCATTTTTTTGAATTATGTTGTAGTTAACTGAGCGTAACCTGATACGAAATAGCGGTAAAATTTTCAGGTTGTCGGTAATACATTGTTTAATATGCTTCGACTAGGTGAGGGCGAGACTGATGCCAACGATCGTCCGGTAATCGTTCAGAAAATAATCGGGGCCACGATCTTGAACAATCCATTTCCTGATATCGTGCCGAGAAAAAAGAAGAAAGAAAAAGTTCAAAAGGAAAAGAAGGAGAAGAAAGAGGAAAAAAAGTTGGTCCCACATATTTTTACTTAGTTTTTTTTTTGTGTAATTTATGAGTTCTCACCATTTTTCTGCTATATCCGTTACACTAGCGGAAAACATATGATAGCAAGAGTCGATTGGTTGAGGTTTGTCGTTTCTTTTGCTTGTTCAAAATGTTCATATCGACACAGATGGATGAGATGGCGAGTATTTGTTCATTCTCTTAATGCACACTTTGTTCAAAAGCACCAGATTGGAGGTGAAATGAGTGATTGGTAATGTGTTTTTCAACGGATGGAGGGTGGGTGGGTTATTAACCGGTGGCTTTGTAAGTTTTATTGACAAATTAGAGCAACTGAAGAATGATCTCCATTTTCGAGGATTTTGTTTCCGATTGCTGGTTAGGCAGATTTATTAGGTGTTTTTATTATGCGTATTTTCCGTCGAGCGTAAGCTTGATTCACTGCATATTTTGGTAGGTTTTACAGTTATTTATGATTTAGAAGGGAAAAGTTGTAGGAATTTGGCTCTCTTATCGTTCGGAGATGAGGCGGAAGAAGATGAAGAGGAGTTGACTGCTGCGAATGCTGTTAGATTCTCAGTTTTTTTAAGACTTGTTTTTGCTCAGCAGTTATTTGTAGTCTCACATGTCGATTGTTCGAGTCTTTAAAGTGAATGAAGGGAGGCAATAGGATGCAGTGTTTTGAATCGTTCACAGTCGAAATATACCTTATAGGTGGTTGTCCGTCACGTCAGATGTTGATGGTGAGATGATTTCCGGAAAAAAGCACATGATTGGCCATTTTCTACACCTGATACCTGGACGGTGATAAAATATAGACGAAAAAGTAGGCAATAGATGGAGATGCTGGTTACTATAAGCAGTGTGCCTTCAAGGTTTTTTGGACGCCTATAAAGGAGAGGAGTTTGCGTTTTGTTAGAAGCGATGGAGATTTCATGCATTTAACCGCCTTTCTTCTGTTTATGTCTTTGGAGCGCAAAGCTTTCTCCGTTATCAAAAGTGCCGACTGTGGTTCGGACTTGGACGAGCTGATCCTGCAACAACCATCTGGAAGATGTACATCCACGATTTATGCTAAACCGACGCAAAAGTTGTTGAGCGTCGTTTCGGATTATTTGTGGGGCACACTTATTGCACAGATGCTTCCCGGTGCGCGAACACAAAAAGAGAAGAGTGCCGCAGTGAAATGTTTTGTTTACAAGACACTTAACCATATGAGAAGATGTAATGAGAAGGGAATGAGTGAACGCCATCAAAGGAAGAGGGGGAAAAGAAAAATTTCAAAACCTATAAAATTGGAGAAGAGAATTTATTCCATTTCGGCTTGTTCCAACCTGGTTTCCTGGTTTCTAACACATATAACTCAGAGAAATATGAGTTGGAAAGTGTGATTTTGCTCGCAGATCGTTTTCTCTGCGACAATCTTAATATAAGCCGCAAACGAGAAAAATCGGATATTTGTTAGTTGATGGTTTTTTTTTTCTGGAGATGTCTTTTGTGCGATAATCTCTCCTTTAGATGTTGAAGTTCAAAAGTAAAAGTGCTCATGATGTGCTGTCAGATGCGAAGTTGAGCAAAGAGGTAGCCGTTCCGACGGAAGAGCTAGCCGGTGATGCACCCAATGTGAGTTTGTATAATCTATTCGGCGAACTGATTTCGGCTGTGAAGTGAGCTAGGAGAAGAGAGTACATGTCACTCTCTGCCATATTATTATGTGTATCAACCAAGGAATTACATGTTTTTAGCGTATTTTACTATGGGTGAATGACTTAACAAGTATGTAAATTGTGCTGAAGGAGTGAAAAGAAAAAAACCAAGAGAAAATCTCCTTTCCCCTTCATTTATTCGTTGTTTTCCTTTCTATTTCTTCCACTCCATTCTCTCGTATCAGCTGATTTATTCGTGGCACAACTTTACTCTATCTTTCATCAGATGTTTCATATGTTGTTGCTGCCACTCAGTAGTGTGTGTATTTACTATATTTCACTTTTATCTCAGGCCAACTGAAAGAGATCTGTGAAGTTTTCATAAGCATTCGTAAAGACGGATTTAGAGAAGAGGGTGAGAAGTGGGTTTGCTTATGAAATAGTATAACGATTGCAATCTGTCATTACTTAGCCGGTTTAGCCCGTTCCACAAATTAAATGTTTCAAAAAGCAAATTCGGTAGCTTCTCTTGTCTGAATTGGAGCATTCCTGAATGAAGTGGGCTGCGTTCTTCTCTTTACAGATCAAGATTTTTTCATATATCACTACTCGAATTCTGAGCTGAAGTTTTGGCATTAGAACGTCCACTTTAGTTTTATTATTTCAATTTGGTTGTTACTAGAAGAGCTGATTCATCACGATAAACATACACATGTGATTCTAAAATAGTCACTGTCATACTCATTCGTCGACTGATGATTTATTCATCACCATATTTCATTTATCTGCTCTCTGTTTTTAATTGCATGCAATTTGTATTTGTAATATTGTTGAGTGATTAACAATTCGTTTAGACAGCTCCTAATGACGAGGATAATGAGGAAGCGGAAGCACGGGTGAGCAGGATTAGGGAAAAGCTAATGAAACGAAAACGGAAGGCTCAAGATATGGGCGAAAAAAAGCATGATGACGAGGACCTTGAGAAACTTATTGACGAGGAGAAGATGGCCAGGGAGAAACAACAATTGTTGGTATTTTTTGTTTGCTTGGTTTATTTGATCTTTAAACGGCGTTGGGTGATAAGTGACGGTAATCAGTTGGAGTGGGCCGTCAGTGAGTACTATTATAGCGTAGGAACACTGTGGTCGATTGCGTCCATAGTGGGTAGAGAGAGAGGACAAATCGATTTCGCGTCACTCTCGATTCCATTCGAGGACGCCTAGGAGCAACGTGCTCAGTGGCAACGTTTTGCAGAAATTACATAATCCGTCGTCGGTAACCCATAATCCATCAAAACTACATTATCCTCAGTTGTGACGATTATTGAGGACGCTTTTAGTTGGTAGTTCCTGGACATGACATTGGAAAGGCACTTTTGAAACTTTTGACTTATATTTGCAGGGAAGCATTATCGGCTGAGTTGAAAGCGATGCAAAAGGAATACGTCAAGGCGTTGCGAAAACCAAAGGAAAAAAAGGAGGACAATGACAGTAAGAGAGTTTGGCATTTTCCAGCATCGTTATCAGCAGATTTTTATTGAACAAACTGGTGTTTTGTTCCATCTGACTTAATGTGCAAGTAGTCTGCAGTTCACTGAAAGATGTGCCGGCCTAGAAAGTTAGATGGCCGGAGACTGCTAACCAAACAAAAGGAACTTTTTTAGAAGTAGGAAAAGAAGAGTGGTTGTATTGGCTTCATGCTTTTTCCTCTAAGCAGTTCTGAAATGTTCATCTGAAGGGATTTCGTTTCCGGCAGAATGATAGGATAGTGAGCATAATATTGTAACTTCCGGATAAGCGATATAGCATTGTGGCGTATCGTCGAGCGTATGTTCTTATGAAATCATTTTTCTGCAGAAGAGGAGCCGGAAACCGAAGCGATGAGGATGTATCGAAATTTGAAGCTGAAGTTCAAAGAAAGTTCAAAAGGCATCGTTAAGCAGAAGGATGCACATCGCGAAGAACAGGTAGTTCAAACAGGCGTTTTCCAACTTCGACGCTGTATGTTCTTGAGCTGATTCCATGCAAAAGTTGATCGAACCTGTGCTTACTTAGGTTCTTTTCCGAAAGATGTCGTTCCGAAGGAATGTGCCAAGAGATGTCCATTTTTAACTTTTCTTTCAGATCGGCGTATTTGAAACGTGCAGCGTTCTTTATTTTGCAGTAATTTGACGTTACATGATGCTTCCAAATTCCGCCTTAGAAATTTCTTTGCTGTTGTGCCAAAATCTTAGGAATGTTTGGTTTGTCAGGTCAACTTGGCCACTGTTTGGCAGTCCAGTTGTGCGCCGTATGAAGGTACGTAAATACCGTCGATTATTTTGATGTAGAATCACAACATGGCGAACGGTTTTGTTCATCAGCAAGATGCTTTTATATATATCAGATAGGTTAACATTTGCTGACTGAGAAGAGTGAGAAGTATCGCGAGAAAAATGTCGAATATTAGGAGCTGTTGTAGTGCGGTGGATTTCTTTGCCAAATATCGGAATCGACGTTTGTAAAACTTTATTTATATATTCTCAATGCTACAAATTCCCCAAGTTTTTTTATTAGGAAGAAGGAAGGGAGGGACGGTGGAATTGCGCAGGTCCTTTTACAACATACCCAAAAGGCGTTGGAGTATTACACATATGCTAGCTGGTAAGTAAAGCCCAAAAAAGGAGAGGAGTTACTCATATTCAAAAGTAGAAAAAAGGGGAGGGACAGTTAATCAAAAGGTAAGAACGTATCCCAACTTTTGAGGGGGAATTATAATCGGGATTTTTATATTAGCATTGACGAAAAGAACTACTTAAGTGCGATATATTTAATGAAGTATTGGTAGTGAACATCTTGCAGACAATGCAGATGCTGGAGAAATTTCGAAAGAAATTAGCTGCCTCAAACAGAGAGGCAATTCTCTTCGATCGGAAGGTGGAAAGCGCTGAGAAAACGGAAGAACCGAAGATAGATGAGTCTGCAGATGTGTCTCTTGGCAAAGTGGATCTCGATGCGGAGGATGTTTTAGGGGATGATTGGTATGGCGCAAGTTTTTGCTTGCTTGCGATCACTTTTGCAGTGTTGGTAGAGGCGAGGAAGCGTAAGAGGTTGTGCGGGAGTATGCAGGTTGCTTTCGGACACCCTTGTTGCATCATTGCTCTTGGGAACGTTCTCGCTGTTTGAATTGTGAATTTTAAAGATTCCGTGTTTTCTGACTCTCTTTAATCACTAATTTCTTCTTTCAAAGACTCTCCAAGAGAAATTCCGTTTCCACGATGCTGGCTAAAAGTTTCTCAGGGGTGCAGTTCGAATTTCTTCTTGTAAAGTGGTTGATAATTATCAGAATGATCATGAATTACAGCTTTTAGCCCTCCTTGAGATTTTGAGTGGTTATGTATATTAAGTTCTCGAGTGCAACAGAGAGTATAAGTGTCATTTATTTTAACAGGTAATCCTTTGGCAGCACTTTTTCAGTGCACAAAGACCACGGGCTTAGCAAAATTTGATTAGTAAAGGACCGCATACTACCATATCCATTAGTATTTATTGGGTAAACTGATGTGAGTATTAAAGAGCGTTTATAAACGATTTTGAAGGTTGGGACACCGATTCGTGGCACCAGAAGAGAAGAACACTGTGAGTAAAGCAAAGGATGCGAGTATGAGGGAGATCGATGAGGAATGGTATGACCTCACAGACCCACGCAATAGGATAAACCAAAGAAGAAGAGCAGAATGATGTTGAACTTCACTTGTGAATGCTGCCTGTATTTAGAGCGTGTTGTTGAGTAATCATATGTAAATAGTTGATGATGACCGGAAATGTGGGTTTTCATTGTTTCCATCAGTTGTAATCAGTATAGAAAGCTAATTCCGCAAAATTGCTGGGAATTTGGTAATTACCAACATGCAGTAGAGCTATTTAGCTTCTCTGTTGTTCACATAGCTTTTCGGATATGAAAGCCTCACTTAATATAAACCTTGATCAGCCCTCTCTTGTAATGGCACTATTCTCTGCGATGACATATAATTCTGTTTGATGTTATGTTTACCACACCTTCAGTTCTGCGGATACGTCTGATTGGTCCTATCGAATTGTCGGATTCTATTTTCATCTTATGCAATCGATCTCTGCGGAAGTGTTTCAAGGGAAATATCTGTGCAGGTCGAAAGTTCACACTGTCTAAGAGCATCTTCGTATTTGAGAAGCTAAATGGAGAGTGAAGTTTTTTGCAACAAGGAAAGTTTAGCTAGATGCTATGACCAATTTATTCAAGTAAAACACAAAATTTTGCTCGAAGCAATTCTTGACTCTTGAAGCAAACATGCGTTCAGCGGGTGCAAACGTAACAGAGCTTAAGCAATCAAATATGCTTTATAATATTTTTTTTGCGAATCATGAAACTTTCCTGACCGTCCAATCGAAACCGCAACATAGGTGCATGCGAAAATATAAAATCTCGATCGCTTGAGCGGAATCTCGATTTGCCGAAAATAGGAGGGTGGAAAAATCTTTGGCAAGTGATATGAATGGTCTAGATTGGATGCAGGTGGTGCGAGCGAAGGGTTGTGCGGTGCGACATGAGCCTTGCATACTCGCAAAGCGCAAAAGACAGAACGGCGTAGCGTTTCTACCGTGTCGAGTAGAGAAAGTGAGATCGCTGTTACGCACGGACACGAAGTTGAATGTTTGCGTTCCTCTGTAGGACGTGCTATCAGCTGAAGGCGGAGGCGAAGGTAGAGGGGACTCATATGGTGCAATAGCAAAGGTGGGGATTTTTCTCGTTGTTTTGCCCGCATTGTTGAAGTAGTGGCTAAGTCCTCCCTCCTTCCTTCGAATTTTCCTTAAGAGAAGACATGAATCGCGGCACTCTAGTACAATCCAACCAAATCTGCATATTGTCGACTGGAATAAAACAGTATTTCCAGCATGGATAAGGTGAGGAAGATCAGTAGGGCGATTAACGCAAAGATGTGGTGCTATTCACGTACTACCAATTTGTTATTTTATTTATTCAGTCGTTTTTTTGAAGGTCCACTGTAAACTGATTAAATCGCATCTTTTGAACTGATTGCGGCTATCTGCGAAAGCGCATCCAGCGCTTAAGCATGTTTTTTGCCTGGAGTTCGTCATTTCCATCAAACCCTTTTAATTTGCAGTTCTTTTCATTGGATATTTTTCGTAAAGAAACCTAAACAAAGGCGGATTTGTGATCTTCTGGTTCCCTTGAAGATAATTACGTTTAATTGGAGAGTAAATTAAATCGTATTATGAGCGAGTTCTTCATTGCGATATAATTTGTACAAATCGTTTATCCACTAAATCTTTGCCTATTTTCCGGTTGTTGGCGCCTTCAGATTTTTGTGATATTGGCTGTGAACTTCAAGGATACATACAATAGAGGTCTAGCTGTTGACATAGCCTGATTTACACGAGTTTTAAAGAATTAGTCCGGAATTCCATGCCGCCTCCAGTTAATTCAACATTGTGTGAATACAAATATATTCATATACATTGTATACATATATTAGTTCTCATAACCTTTATTAGTTCACTTCGTGTTCTCCCCTGAAGATCTTTAATATATATATGCAAATGTCCCAACAAATATGCTTGTGTTAAGAATGCTATAGTTGCGCTGCACAATGAAAGAGTTTGTGCACATTTTTGTTTCAAAACGGTTTCAAATAATATCACAATGCGGCATTCAAATAGTATAAGATTCTAAATTTACACACAGCGTATACACAAGCACACAGCACTGGAATCCGATAACGATCCCAGAAAGCAACAGGGAACACCAATAAAGGATAAACACCACGTTCCGTTAAAATCGACGATAGGAAATTATCTCTCAGGAGTATGGTTATTCTCAATTCTCTTTCTGAATATTTTAAAACATAATCATTTCCTCGTTGAGTATCATCCATTAAAAACTCATTTTATTTACCACCATGATATCAGACAAACAATATGTGACAAGAGGCAGTGAAGCAAGACTTACGTTCATAAACCTAAAACAATCCCCGCCGGATATGCACTGGTGTTTACCTTCGGTAAAATCAATCTACTGTTGCGATACGCTCGAAGCAGATCATCTTTCATGACAAGCACACATGCGTGAAAGCTTCATATTGCGATTAGGCCATATCTTTGGATGACAAATCGCTTCGCAAAGCACACAATGTCGAATTAGATATAGCGCTCTAAGCACAGTAATCGGCATCATTGAAGGTCATGGGTAGTTTCTGATAGTATTGTGCTGGCCTCGATTTTGCATATTGTCTTCGTAAGCACACTTGGAAAATACATGAGTGAACGATGAAGGGAAGCCACATCGAAAAAATCGGGCATCAGTTTGAAAATCGAGAATTTCGTTCTAGCGGAGGACCTCTTCTCCGCATGCCTTCACCTGGTGCTATAAACTTGGAGTGAAATTAGAAAGGAAAACTATGAATGCGAAATAATGCCAGCACTCTAGTAGGTTCTTCAACTTCTAAGAATTACTATCGATATCAACCATACCACGTAAGCCTCACTCTGCATACCTTCTGATACGATCCAAACTATACTCGTCGTTGCACAACGGCCGAGTAGGACTTCAATAACAGGAAGCGGCCAACAGAAGGACAGTAACAATCAACCTTATGCAAAAGCTACAAGCGGCCAATGATAAAGAGGGGAGCTCGTAACAAATATAGCATCTGAAAATTGTTCGCAAATGAAAAAATCAACAAGTAGTTGAATTATGGCGCGATATATACTCAAAGTTCATAAAACCTAGGTTGCTTCAAGCAGAATAAGATTAGTGCAATAAATATTGGGATCATTCAAATCCTTTCACTGTGGGGTTGCGGAAACGCTAGAAAAGGAACAAGGAACACAGCATGTGGACTGTGGAAACGCCTTGTCCGGATCAATCTGGGCGGAAGAAATGTGGAAACTTCTCACCACCATAAGAGATACGGTCCGCAGATGAGGCGGATGACAGAACGGCGTTGTTTGCACGGATTAAAAACATTGAAAAACTACAGAATAAGAGCAAATAATACAAGAAAAACGTGAAATAAAAAGAGTAAAGCGGTTAATCGGGATGACGATAAATGAAGTAAGCTTGGTAGCGAAGAAGGAGAAGAGTGTTCGCTAACGTTCTTTCGGGATAAAATAACAAGCGAAACGTGGAACAAGGTTGAAACAATGCAAAATAATTGGGAAAAATCGAAAATATTAGAAACGCTTGAAAAACGAAAGAAGAAATGGAATAAATGGAAGGACATTGAAAATAACTGTGGAGAAGACAGTAAAATCTGAAGAGGTATATGAAAGTTTTGTGAAGACTTGAAAAAAAAAAGAACCAAAATTCTGAAATTCAAAAAAAAAGGTTGCAGTAATGGGAAAAAAGAGATGAGGAGAGATGTCGCAGAACGTGGGAATATTGCAAAAAGACATAAGACTAGAAAAACTCCAGTGAACCTAAAAAGACTGCAGAACGGGAGGAACAAAAAAACAAAAGGCAACGTAGCAACAAGAATCAGAAAACAATTGCCTGTTTTTTTCATTTTGCTAGCATTTTCCCACATTTTATTACTTTTTTCAACATCCTAGCATGTCATGTTTCACTCAGCTTTTCAACATCTGCAATATCATTCCGCCTTCCTCCCTTTTTAATAGTCATGTTAAGCTCAGCTTTCCCAACCGCTGGTCAATATTCCAAACTGTTTAAGCTTTTTTCTGGGCCATTTCCATTGCTTTCTCAATGTTTTGCAATCATTCTGCTAATTTCCCACTCTCGCTCTACTTTATTCCCCGCATTCCATTCTCAACTTCTCTGTTATGGCCGCATTTGGCGCCTTTGCTCCTAGCGTTTCTCACTATCTTTCCCCACTTTTGCAGCCTTCATACTCTGCTTCAGTAAACTTCCATCCCTGTTTCCACCATCCCTGTTATAGAAATAACAACTTTTATCTTCATTGCTTTCCCTGTTTTCTATTTATTCAATTTTTTCTATACGTGATTTTGCCAATAACCAGGTCAGCCAAACCATACTTCATTTTCGGCTCGGTGTTCCGAAATTCTCTTCCGGCTAAAGGATCCGGTTCCGACCTTTCCACAGTTACATTCTTTCCACAAAGAATGTTCGTCAGGATAGCATCATCAAGGGTAACTTCCTTCGTATTAAAACCAGTACTCTTGCTTATTAATCTTCTGCGACTACCGCAGAGTAAGGATTCGCACATTATCAGCTAAATCATTCCAGCTTTTTCAAGTCGTATCATAATTCGAAAATAGTGCTATCCTACAACGATTCGAAAATGTCAGATGACTTTGCATAATTCACTCTCAATATCACAGTCTCCTTCACTGACATGGAAAGCCGGAAGCCGACTTCATAACGAGAATAAACCTAGGCGACGCTAGAGAGCAAAGATCTATTACAAAAAAAGCACTGAAGCTTCCAATACATTGTAAAGACGATGGCTCAGATTTATTAAAAAGTCGTCGAAATTATACAACCCTCCATACAACTCAAGTCACCACAACATAAAAATTAACCTTGTCATTCTCATTTTTGTTCAATTAATCTTTCATTTCCTCCCATAACTTCGTCAGCTAGAGGAATGAAAACAAACGAATTCATACATAAGGATTCGTTTTGCATCTAACGATTCTTCTCGCTTTCACGCTTCGATTTCTTCTTTCTTCACCAAATTCTTATATAGGTCAAAGAAATGTCTGTTACCATACAATAATGAAAGGAGGGAAGCTCTAAAATTGTCGAAGCGAATAACGCGTCATTGATATTTGTCATCTTCGTACCTTCTGATGAATTCCGAGGTTGAGGTGACCTCTGCGCATTGCTTCACATACGTGCGTTGATCAGATATTTACAGCAGTGTGTCAATAACTGCTTACCGCCGATCGCAGAGCGCGATGAACTTTCCATGAAACAGAGCAAACTCTTGTAAAATTGCAAAATGAAGTGTAATCTGTATCGTATTTAAGTGAGATCTGATTCAGTGGGTGAAAACAACAGAGTGATAAAGAATATTAGCTGCTGATAAACAAAAAATTTTCAGAGAAGGGGTATTTTTAGTAAATAAAGTGCTGGGAAGGAAGTGAGCGACCAGAAACTGTAGTCTTGTCCAGGTAAAAGAAGAAAAACTTTCACGATTATAACATACGGAGCGAGGAGAGATGGAGGATGGAGAACACAACGGCCGCTCTAACGCTTTTTAAACGAATGAAATTTGTGATGTGCTGTTGTAAAGAAATGGTAGAGGGGGATATGTGTGAAATGCGAATTTACTATCAAAGAGACGCTGTGATGATCGTTTTCCCAAAAAATTTCTTAACGTAAAAACCTGCAGGTCATTGTCGGATAAATGTGTAGACAAGGCAAAAGAATGCTCAATATCTTCTCATCTAGACGATCATGATAATTAGGGTTTTCGCACCTTTCCTACGGCACATCTTGCTCTCAAAAATGAATGTGGTACCTCAAATTTGGTACATAACCAAACACCGTTGCACTGAGAATAAACCAAAATCCCCACATTCACGTCGCGTAAAATAAAGGTTGACTTCGTTGTACACTGCGTGCTGCCCATGGTACTTATTCCAATATATCTATGCTTACCCTACGAATATTTCAAAGACTTTCACTGTGTCGTAGCAATGCAACGATCCGTTTACGATCTTCACGGAGAGCTGAGATTGTCTGACGAAGAAAAAGAGTATTTATAATACCTGGTGTATATGTCAAGTCCATACTGTCCCTCTTCGTTGAATTCAATACGAATGCTAACAACATCACCACGTATTGTGGCTTGACAGCATCGTTGCAACGTGCGATCATCAGTGCGATTTTTATGCAGCGACGCCACAAATTCGACCAACGGCTTCACCATCCTGAACAGAAAAATCCATACATTCTCACCAGAAGTAATTAACTTTGTTTTTTAGTAGAATTTCTTTTTTCTTATTCTAGCCAAAAAGGAAAAAAGGTCTCTCGTACGCCATACTTCCATTCAAATATCACATTCAGAAATGAAATAAATTTTCTCAAGCTTCGTATATGAACATGAAAATACGGATCCCTTAAATGCTTTCTTTCGGAACTAGTCGCCAGAGGTTTCTATAGCGCAGGCAATCATAGAAACTTTATGCTATCTGCAATTTGAACCCGTTCGCTCAGCATGTCCCACTTTGCCGATAATAGCTTTCTTCAACATTCTTTGTCTGATCGCTGATTTGCGCGTTATCGATGATTGGCATCAAACTGGCGGCGTTGCTCAACAACGAACTATCAGTGGGAATTTCCAGCATTTCAAGAATGTTTGCTTTCAAACCGCTCTCTTTATGGTGCAATACCTTTGGCAACGTTAAATGCCATGATTAGATCTCCGAAAAAGAAATTCCAACGGTGGAAGTTATTATCAATACCAAGCAGAATTGAGAACATGGCTGGGAATTTAAATTCCTCGGAATAAGACTTCAACGACTGCATAGTTTGTGAAGCAGTCTTCCAGGATGGAAAAATACCGATATTTGAATAAAATTCATTTTACATATCGATCATTTTGTTGCCAATTCTGTGAATGAATATGAGAAAGTGTTGCAAACTCAGTAATGGCCATCACCAAAAGCGGTCAATTTTGATGTTTTCAATTCCATCATTCAAAAATTTGCAATAAGAAGGAAAATAATACTTCGCATTATGCATTTCAGCAAACTTCCCAAATATTAGTAACTAGTGAGCGTTACTCTTCAATTGTTACAAATCAACGGTGACTTTCTGCTTCTTCTGAGTGAGCAACCAACATGCACTACACATGTATATATACACATACACAGAGTGATGAATGCATTTTTTTATATTCATTTACAGGGTTCGCAACAAAATTATCGACATGTAAAATGAATTTTGTTCAAATTTCAGGGTTTTTTCATCCTAAGTGACCGCTTCACAGAATTTGTAATCGTTAAAGTCTTGTTCCGAGAAATTCAAATTCCCAGCCATGTGCTCAACTGTGACTGTTATTCATAACTTCCACAATTCGAATTTCGTTTTCGGAAATATTTGCAGCAGTTCGATATTACCGATGCCTCTAGAAAAAACAAAGAAAAATAAAAAATAGGCCATTCAAAAATTATAAACGAGATTAAAACTGGTGGAAATTCGAAAGAAAAACTGGAAAAACAAACCTAAATTTAATTTCCAGAAAGCGATCGCTGTTAATGATCGCGTCCTCATGTGTCAAAGGAATTAAACCGAACAAGCGATACGCCTTTGCAGGTCCCCATTCACCACTTGCGCATTCCGGCAACGGCACCATAATCACGTTCAGTTGCTCACAAACGATCTAAACGGCTTGATCCCCAAATGTCACACAATACTGTGAGGAATATCTAGATATATTTCCGGAAAACATCGTACCAAATCATGATCACCACTCCAACCCACAAAAAAATAATTGCTTAAATGCGATCTCGCCGAATAATCAAGAATCTCCTAGACCTATCGAGCTCCAGTTTCGGGCACTAGCGGACATCAGAATGAAAGTGAGCCTAGAGCAAGTTGACATTTTAGGGGCATCTCTACGCCATTTTTATCAAAAAACATTTCGTACGCAGATATTCATAGGCGGGGGAGAGATCCTTCGCACTTGCCTACTATTCTGCATCTCTTGAGTCGGAACAACTGTGGAATATTTTCAGGCTACAGTAGTCGTACGATAACCACTGCGTGACCTGTGGCTACCTATATGAAATTCAGCTACCTGCTTAACAATTCCATCTGCTTTCTTAATAAAAATAAAGTGACGCACCATCAGCGTTTACTTGATTCTCTCAAGGTAGACATAGGAAGCGCACTGTGGATAAAAAAAACTTAATTTTTTATCATCCATAACGTCATCGTAAAGCGTACAACCTTCCAGACGAAAACGCACGACCTTCCGCTATAAAATTCGCAACGTTCTAACTACGAACATATAATCTCCTATGCGTTCTGCTTCTATCTGTACAAAGTGTTATACGATAACTATTTTCCAGAAGTGGTGAACAAAGAAGCTGTACGAAACGGAAGTTCCATCCAAGCTGTATCTATCAGCGCGTCCTCTTGAGTAACTTTAAAAACTTGGAGAAATTACACATACACTGACGAGTTTAGTCACGTAGGCATTGCACACCGATTCTACAGTACATTTCACTTTCCGAAGTGTGAAAAACTACATGATTGCATTTCATGCGAAATAAAAGTGAAGCCATCCGCCTCACATCTTTCAGTTCACCAAGTTCGCGCAATATTATACTACCTTGAATTTGCACACGCTTTTGAATTTGATTGGCTGCCCAGTAAGGTAATGCCCAGGTGAGACAGCGTTTGCGAATATATCTAGCAGAAGTGACCGAGTTGATGGACAGTGTACCCGAAATACAGCCGCATCACCGACCACTGATTGCATTACGAATCGCTTCAGGCTGTAACCATTCAACTCCGAGTCATCACCGTCATAAAACCTACAACGATAAATACCTGAATAATAATTTTCACATCCTAAAATGAAGCATGAAATGCACTCTACACTGGCAAACAAAAAATAGCAATAAAACAATTTCGCTATAGAAAGCTTGATGCCGACGGCTATGTTGGGCCCCAATTTCGTGGCCGAACGCCCCTATCGTCGCCAATACCAATCTTATTAGCTACTGCTGAGATCAAAAATAGTTTACTTGATGAACGCAGTCGGCACTAGCACTGTAAAAACGACTTTTCTTGTTACGAGACGCATTCCCTATATGCAGTCTTTTCTCAACTGCGAAAAATAGTGTGCGGCCGCCGTCAAGCAGAGAAATAAACGACACTGAATTCGCAACCACTGCAAACTGCAGTTGCCACAAGATGTCAACAGAAAAAACCAATAGCTTTCTCGAACATACTCTCCACCTCACTCCCGTTTCAAAATTAAGAAAATAGAATGGGTGCCAAAACTATATATATATATATAGTTTTGGCACCCATTATATATATATATAAGTATATATATATATACTCCTCTCGGAGAATGGAGTTGCGCGACTCGCCCTCAGAAAGATCGCAACTACGGAAATGCCCTAAAGCATAAAGTCCTGTCAGTGATAAATGCTATCTTCATTGATAACCTTGACAAGAATTTGAAATCGTATACTTACTTCAAATTATAGTGGAATATCAGCGAATCGAGTGCCTCATTACACATATTAATCGAAACCGTTGCCGCACCCGATTTGTCGGCCTGTAAAAATTACTTCGAATTTTGAAAGTAGAATAAGTTGTGAAGTTTGAAAGTATTTTCGAAAATGCTCGAAAACTAATGCACATACTGTGGTGCAATAGAGCATGCAGACTCATCACAGCAGATGCTTCGATGTGCAATTTTCTTGGAGTCAACTTGGAGAACATTTCATCAAAAACAACTCCAACAGTTTATGGAAACCTCTCACTTTTTAACTATAATTTCCCCAAACTAGACTAATTTTTTTCATGAGATTTTTACTTCAGATAATGAAATAATTCATAGGGTCCTCGGAAACAAAACAGATAGTTCTAGAGTTCTCAACACAAACATTTGCATTTAAAACATCAACAAAGTGCAAGCAATGTACTCAAAAGCGTACAGCACTACAAGTAAATAACTCATTTAAGATGGTCAAGGCGAAACGCACTCAAGCACTATCGTTCAAGAATGCGCACTTATAACGCACACAAGGGCGCAAAACGTTCTCAAGATAGAAGAAACACAATGGCGAGCACTGATTACTAAGAGTAAAGATCAATGAGGACAAAAGCTCAGAGCGTTGGGGAATAAATTACCTGCACAACAGCTTGCAACAGCGGATCTGTAAAGCTAAGGCCATATCGGAAGAACAACGACCGTACGAAAGGTAAAGACTCGAATTGACGCAATGTGATCGGCCTTGGCAAAAGTTGCCATTCACTCTCTTGTGGGAAGAATTCATAAATGAATTCCTGGAAGATCAAGGAATTTGTTCCTTTCAAAACATATTCCAAACAGAGCTTCTGACACGCATAGAATATATAACTAGTGAACTAATATTCGCTCAAACATTTGAAGAACAAATACTTTGTGCAAATAGATATTAATGTACTGGAGTATGAGAAACTGCAACTGAAAATTTGAAGACATCAATCAACAATATGTAATGTTCGTTAACCTTACAACAAAACACGCATAGTTATAAGCGATAACGGTATATGGCGATGAGCTTAACAAAAAAGCAACTGAAATAAACGGTAAAAAATATCAACATTCCCGGAGTTCCTATTGCCTGCTTTCTCTTTCATCCTTTCTTTCTGCCGTAGAGTGCGAAACCTCTCGCAGCGAAAGCACAAAAGTAGGCAATCGCAATAAGCCAGAAGTATAACGAAGTTTACAAATTCTCCCTCTTATCATGGCTTTGTTCTCTCTACTTACTACTGAATGTGGAATCATCTCTCGAATGGCAACGTGAGTTCTACGGAAAAGTTCAAAAGCAAATACTTCAATATAAAACCCTTCAATCTTTCACTCCATCCTTGCCACAAATTCCTAACAATATTTGGAGAATTCAAGGAAAATTAAGTCCGCTCACGGATGAGCTTGTTCTTCCTCACAAAACAACACCATGAGATTATCAGCATATATGATTTCACCGATCACCTCTCAAAAACCCTCGAAGCGTCCTGCTTACCTCAGGGTCGGTCATAAAATAGTGGTCGTCGTATTCATATCGCAGACTATCACCTTTTGGCGTCGATCTTGAGCCTTCTTTAGCGTTCCTGAAAAGATAGAATATTCTGCAACTGCAAAAAAAAACCCGGATACATCTGAATGGAAAAGGACTCATAGAAAACACAGAGAACTGTGGAAAAGACCAATAACGCAGGGATAAGATTGATAAAGAATGCGACCTAACAGCTGCGAAAAAAAATCCAATAAAAACGGACACAAGATGGCGAGCTCCCCAGTTGCACTGCACAAATCGCCACGAGCCATCTAGGCACACCGCATTCCATGTATTCCGGAATCGACTGTCATCGAACCGAAAGCCAGGCTGATAGCCAGCTGATTTGCTGAATCCCTTTATGACGACGCAATGCAAGCCAGCGTAACTGAAAATATGTGACGGAACAGCTGGAGGCTAGGAAAAAACCAGAAACAAGGAAAAAAGCACAGAGGAGCAAAAACGAAACTCTAATCTTGGGCAATCATAGGAGCACAACATCAGTCACTCTCTACCTCCTTAAGACCTGCCCGGTGTTCTCGTATCTCGCGACTGTTCTTTTGTGGTTACGAATTTTGTGAGAACCCAACATCGCGTAGCGTATTACTGACTCTTAATTTTGAAAGGCTTCTCCCAAAAACACATTCATTAAATGTTGTAATCTTATACTAGATGACGATGGCCTCCTCCTCTCCTAGAATGAAATCTCCACACGTATTTGATGAATTTCGATGGGTAAAAGATATGCTCGTTTCATGAGTTAATTCAGATTAAAAAAAATCCCTTAGAATGCATCACAACCACACTCAGTTTTCGTGGTGAGAGTATAGTACAACCTGGCCTTTCGAAATCGAAGGCACAGCTCAGCACATAGTTCTGGCATAAGTGAGGTAAACTGTGCTATAGTGACATCACGGACCACAACTTTGATTTTTAAATTTGAATCTAGCATACAGCTGCCACTGATCAACCTCCTAACATGAAACTCGCCGAGACAAGTGAACAAGTGAATAGTTGCCCTACGGCATTCGCTATGGGCTTCTCACAGCTTTTAACAATGGGACACACATCAGGCAATAATTTAGCATTTTCCCAAAGAAAACCAACGATTGAAAAGCAACACTTCACCTTGCTTAGCGTAAACACTATAGACATGCTACCAAATAGGATGAACTACCATTACTTAACTATATAATGAGCTGCTCAAACCTGCAAAGTCTTTTGAAAAGTACGTGATAGCTCTCCGTGCCATATTTTATTCCTCTGAGTAGACCCATCGGTGTATTGCTATCTAAGTCGCTGTCGAACTGCATCACGTTTAAATTCTTTACCGTTATCCATCGATAAATTGCCCTCAAATCAACTTCCGTTACATATAAAATTGTCTCAAACTTTAATTATTATTACCATAAAGTGATATTCATGGAAGATTTGGTGCACTGAATGTTGGCACAAATTTACTGACATAAAAATAAACGGATTCACTCCATATCATTAGATTTGATGCGTATTAGACGTTTTTGGCTTAAGTGGTTAGCTCCTCTTCATACATAAAAGTCGAATATATTGGGATAACATGAAAATAAAATCCATGCCAACTATTTTACTGTGATCTTTAGAGAATTAGTGGGTGCAACTTATTCGACGAAACAATGGCGTGTAATCATTAAAGAAGTAATGATACCTCTGTAATAAAACCGTAAAGCAATCTATAAAAGTTGCATAAAACAATGAGCATGTGAATATTAATTAGGTAAATCAAGCCGGACAATGTTGTCGAGATACGTTTATCAATTGACTTTAGCGCATTTTCATAGAACTCAACACTGTTTCAGAAGTTGCTATTTCTTTTCTATTAAAACGACTTTGCATAAAAAATTTTCTCCATTTCGTAGACATCAATTTCAGCCTCGAGATCGTTCATAGCGATTTAATTCTGTCAAAAACAAACTGTGGCAACTACTCTACTTCTGCTATTGAGTAAAGCGCAGAGCTTAGTGAATAACACATGTTGTAGTTGTTGAGGAATCGAAAATAGATAAAAATTTGATATGTGCTGCGAGGATCTTTCAAGAATGATCATCACCTGTCGCCTACAAAAACGATCATTTCCAATGTTCGGCATAAATGGTGCCCGATTCGTAAATGCAATCGCCATCTGTTGATCTATGAACATCGCAAAACTAGAGGACAAACATCCTCCTTTTCACTCGCGATCCAGCACTTCTCCACCTATACCTTCTAGTCTTATGAATGGTAAATGGACTTAAGAAATATGCCAAAGAAAGAAGCCTTTCCCTCTCTCTAACCAATAAAACGTGTGAATTAGAAGTTGAGAGGAAAAGGTTACAAAACAAAACTTTTTATGTCAGACGGTGTGATAGAAGCTTATGAAATAATCTAAGAGCAATTAAATATTGACTGCTTTTACTTTTTCTTATTACTTGCAATTATAAAATAAGAAGAATCAATGCACCTACATATGAAAAAAGTGCATACCTTTTCAACTGGCTTATAAGGAATGTGGAATCAACTGCCGATAGAAATATTAATGTTTCCCAATCTTCGGATTTAATAAAATCTTATTATTGGATTCATCAAAAGAAAAAACTGAAATAAGATTTGATGGTTTTTACATTTGTATTATCATCACTGTCCTTCCTATCGTTACTTCGTTATCGCTGTCACAGCTATGATTTCCTTTCTTCTTTGCCGCTTTGTTTATGTGTTCTCTGTCCAAACTATTAACACCGTTTTATTTTTGCACTACAATAAAGTATTTAACCTCCCTTTAATTCACTAATTCATTCATTCATCCTTACTGTTTCCGGTATATTAAATTTCTCTCTACGGTCCCTTATCCAATCTGCACGACGTTTGGTAATGCTGCTGCATGCTGAGAACGAAAATAACGGAGCAAGGTGCAATTTTCGGGGCAGTTTTCCGTCAGCTTTTAGTGCGACGCGCATAATTCAACTTGTTTATTCATATGGCGCCTACTTCACTTTCCACATCCTAAATAAGAGATCATTAAGATCTCATGCGCATACTACCGGATTCTGCTGACATTCATTCAGATCGGCCTTAAAATCGATCCACTTCAGAACGGTGCCTAAAAGTAGCTTGATCCTGAAGTTGCATTGCGAACAAAGGCAATAATCACACGTGTGAGAAAAGGGGAAGATGAAAAGATAGCACAAATCCCAGAATACAGCATTCCCCTCCTCTAAACCCGTCCTTTTCTCTTAGATACGGGACAGTCGGAGGAAGATATAGAAAGGAATCATCAGAAATGCAATAAAGAAAACGGTGAAGTGATTCACCTGCCGTTTGAACTGAGAAAATGCCAATCGCACAACTCGTTAACGCTAATAAATGCAATTGTGACCGTCTATCGCTTCAACCAAAAGACATTCGCAATCTCATCCACTTCATTCTACATTCGATTTACACGTAAGGCGGCATATAACAACATCGAGTAAGCAAATACCAATTACGAATGGTTTCACATTTTCAATTAAATGCACACAGCAACTTCTAGCAGTGCACTGAATATCCGCAAGCCTACGCAGGCTTGTAAGATCGATCTGCTCATAATTCGCTTGGCTGCGGACTTATAACATATGTTTATGCACTTTACAAGCAAATCACTGTTACAAATATCAACCCATGAGCCAAAAGCACAAAAAATGCTTCAGTAAGCGTTGAGGAGATCACTACTTTAGGCGTTCTCAGGCAAGGATGAGTGCAAAACATACATGTATCCGTACACAACTCCGTAAACTGTAAAAGCAAATACCTGGCCTTCTCGACATCGGACCTGGCGCTCGCCGTAAGTGTGCGAATAAGCTCTGTGAAAGTTGTCACTTCAGACTGCGCCACTGAAATAGCCACTTGATCGATAGTCTCGAATACTGATGTATTCGTATAGACGTCCCGCTTGCTGCACATCGGTGGTTGAGGTGGAGGAGGTGTAGTTGGATAGGATGGAGGACCACCACCATTCGAATCGCCTGAGCTGCAGTCCTGAAACCGTGCAAAACATTTTGAGTTTACCGGCCTTTGGCTCTCGTTTTGCAGTGAATGAACGATGGACAGCAGTGGTACCAAAACTCTATTCATATACGTATACGTTTAGAAATGTTTCATGGATAGACAGCAAAAGCAACATTTTCGATCAACGTCTTTGGCCCAGAAAAGAGATTCCTTATGGATATAGCTTAGAGAGGCAAAAACTCAGTGAGAATTAAAACAGCTAAACAAAGAGCGGCCGACGCACCACTCTTGCCTGTTTGAAGAGCTCAAGCATTTCTTTAGCTTGTCGATCGACCAGCTCGGCAGTCTGCAGTCTCTCGCGTTCCTTTCTTTGCATATGCAGTGTTTCCAATTTCTTATCCCTCTTTATGGTCAAATGTCGAATCAGCTCTTCTTTGTTTTTGTTGCCCACCTGGCCCTTCTGATATTTCCGCGCAAAATCGGCCAATGCTCTCTCCCATTCTTCCTGAAATAACTGCTCTTGAAATGCGTCAACACAAGAACACAAATCTAAGACAAACACGCAATCGTGAGCAACAGTGAGTAGTGGGTAGCTCAGAGTGAAATTTGATTACGCTGGCTATGAATTATGCAGAAATATTTTAAACGAAAGTCTATTTCTCTTTCCATCGCCTCATTCCACACACTACCTATCTCTCTCACAAGGGCTTTCGTTCACAAGAAAACATCTAAAAAATCCCGATTATCCAGTGGTATTGCTATATTCGGCATTCCCATCTTGTTAGTTGTCATGTTTGAACAGGTATTTCTGATTGCATAACAACAGGCAACCGGTTTATCTCGATTTGCTTTCTTTGTGCCGTCATATGTGGATCGTTTCATGCATAAAAATCCTTGCTTTAGATCTCTTTCAGTACAAATAAAATAGAATATTACGGCAGAAAATTACAAATGACAAATTCCGCATAACCAAGATGAGATGAAGAAAATAACGTTTCAAATTTTGAAAAAATATGAAAGCTGCAAACTGATGAAAAAGTCTGGAAAAAATAAAAAGAGAGAATGATTAGGCTCGAAAACTTTTAATGCCACTGCAATCTGCAGCGTAACCAGTTTTTTCTTCATTGCGGGAATGCAAGCACTCAAAAACAATTGCAAAACTCGCGCCGTCGGAGGGAAAATTTAACAAAATCTTCGAACGCTAACGCCAACAAATGGTGCCTGCCTTTACTTAACTTCATTCGCTAGGTGGTCAAAACAAAAACGTTGATGAAAACTTACCAACAGTGGATAAACTTGCTCTGTGGATAAAAGACTCCTGCTACTAAAAGTCAGTACTCTGTCGAGGCTGGAGGAAGCTAAACGATGCAGCAGCGAGAGAATGTTTCCACTCTTCAGTTTCGAATCACAAAGCAAGTTAGTTGACGGACTATGCATGAGAGTCAAGAAGTACGACTCACTGTAAACCATCAATCTACTATTTATTTTAAAATGGTAGCTAACTTCTCAAGCTTTCAGGCAATTAGGACAGTTTGCATAGTATAGTTAAAAGAAAGTTGAGAACTTGAGGTTACTGGGCGAAAATCCTTCAAACACCTTATTTTTCGATATACTGCAGTGAAATATTCAAGCCGATCCCACATCAATCAATCGTATGCTATTCAAGTTTACGCCTATAACTCAATGCGATATCCTTAAACATCAAATCGCAACAGCGAAATGAAAGCAAAAACAACTAGGATGGCACCTTTGTTTCCCTTTCGAATTGATCGTATTCACGCTTTTTATTTTCGTCGAATGCCTCGTAGAGCTTGTCCTCATCTCGACGATGGATTAATTCAAGACGTGTTTGCGCATCATAATCCTATAAAAAATCATGGCAACACCGCATGCTGATAATTAAGAGATTCTCATATATGAGGAAAAATAAGCGAACTGCTAAACTAGTAAATAAAGTGGCAAAAAAGACCGACGCTAATTCGAGGATTATTGCATAACGCCATAAACATGGCAACAGTGATCGTGGACTGAAATCCCGTCATACAAAAAACAATTTTATCCACCTAATACTGGACTGAATTGAATACAAGCTCATTTCCTGACGGCGGGATCAGCTTAAAGTGGTCGTATCATTTACCCACTCCAATATTTCTCATCCAGTATAAAAGAGGGAAGTTTTATAACTTCATCAGATAATACGCAAAACTTTCAATGAACTTTCAATGACCTAGGATGTCAGTAGAATGCTGACACACTGAGAAGCAGAATGCAAAAAAGTTAGAAAGTAATACAACGGCAATACAGCTTCACCCACAAACAACTCATCACCTTCAAAAAAACTGGGGCTTTTTAGCGATGTTACTCATTTAAGTTGCCAAGAAATTCATTTAATTCGCCTAAGAAGTGGAGAGCTTCAATTGTGCGAGGCGGTAGATTCGCTAACCCACTTTGACAAAACTTCACCTTTTTAAGGTAGACAGCTATTGATGAACAGATGGCCGATTCTAGAGCGAGATAACTGGCCATAAATACTTCAACCCATTCCCGATTGAGAAATTAACGCTGAAAAAGTGTTCAAATCGACAGTGCCAAAAGGCCGGAACTTACAACAACATATCTGGCTCCTTCATGTTTTATTTTCGGGTAGGGCTTCGAAACCTGAGTCGCTTTTATGGCGTGCGCGATTTTCATATCCTCCAGACCAGCATCTCGACGAAATCCACCGTTCGATGTGCCACTGCCACAAGGATGCCCATTACGAGTTGGTGGAAGGTCATGTGGTCCTGCCACTGGCACATGACCATTGCAATAGATCTCCTGAAAACTGCCACAGTGTGATGCCTCATCAGATAGGCCATCTTTTCAGAATGTGAGCATCCTCTTCCGCACTGAAGTTGGTCACTCTTCTCCTTTCCTCTCATGTCTATTTTTGATACGAGATAATTCACATAGAGTGTAAGCTTTTGCAAGCGGTACGCAAAGCAAGAGAAGATTTCATCTAAATATACTACTGCCCTTTATCTCTAGCGATGATACTTTTAACTTGCAAATGCAACAATTCAAATAGGGAAAGTAACAACCAGATGGTGTCAAAAAATATCCCGGTTGTTTGTATTAATGCAAAACCATAACTTTGAAAGTATCGTTCCCGGAGTTCAGCACAGATATTAGGCACTTCCGCCAAAGAAAAACCATCGCAGTTTCCCTAGCAACACAACCGGCTTATGCTATTGTTGCAAATAACGCAAATTAAGCAAAATTTGAAACATTCTGAAATAAGATGTTGTTCACTTCACTGTAAATTAGTCCACACACAAATTAGTGGCTAAGTGAATTTAGGAGGGATGAAATCACGAACCACGCTCATAACCACTTCTTGTTGATCTGAACGATGAACCGCCACTGATCGTTTATTTATTGCATTATCTTTTAAATGGCCACTTCTCTTCTATATATTTTTATATGCGGAAATATAAATGTGCCATTTACACAGCAAAATAAAATAGCGCTGCACTGACTTTTGTTCCTCAAAGTGAAGAACTAAAGAAATTAGCTATTGCTAAAACAAATTTCATTCACAGATTCTAAGATAGTGAATGGAAACCGAGGGAAGTTTTTTGACGACGGCCATGAGGCAACTTATGTACTCAACAAAATAAAAAAAACACTGACAACGACGACACTTATAACTCTAATTGCATAGTTCCAGTCCAGAAAGATGCATCACATTTCCAGCTGTTATAGAAAAAAATAACGATTTTTGTAAACGCTTTTCACGAGTGTTTCGGACGTTAATTCGGCCGACGCACATCCGTATTTCATCTCAAATTCCTCTATTGATCGTCACGAAAATACTTCAATTGTGACTCGCAATGATGATAGTTTATTTTTTCATAACTCCAGAAAAACCTCTGCGTACCAAGAAGTTTAACTAATTGAATATTTATGGCCGGATATTACTACATCACTCGATTAAGATATAGAGCATAAACTAAGGCTAACCCGATCATCCGTGTCGTTGCGGTTGTTACAGTATGTCTTTAGCGCTAGTCGTGTACCGCAAATGTAGCACTTGAAACATCCTTGATGAAAATAAGTGGAATCCTTGAGCGGGCCGACCTTGTCTGTTGGATAGACTGGTTTCGAACATCGGTGACACAACTCTTTGACCATCTGAATTTCGGAACATAACCTATTTATGAGTCGACAGCTCGCGCTGAGAATGACGGATTACACCGGAAGCATTTCATAAATAACGTGGATTAGAGAGGAATAAAACAATCTAAAACGTGAACAATGTGCAGGCAATACATCAACGGCAAATCGCGCAAGCACGCTAGGCAAGAGAGGGCCTGACTGCACAAACTTGTGACGGTGCACTGCAGGCAAAAAAATAATGCGTTGACTTATAGCTTCAAATTATTACAAACGTGCAACCACCCGACCAGCTGCTGCGACAAACTTCATACAGCTAAACGGACTAAACGACGGTTACCTCCACACATCTAATGGCACAACTTTCAGGACCATTAGGCCACTTAATCCAATGAGACGAATGAGGAATATGCGACATTTTTCTGGAAAAATTGATTGAATAATAGATGAAGCTACTGAAAAAAGCTGTATTAATGATAGCGTGAAGGAGAACGAATGAGGAAGACGGTCAAAGATACGGCGGGCTGAGAGGATGGAAAGACAAAAAGAGGTGGGCAGATCTTTTATTCCAAAAGTTCGTCGGAAAGAATGCCGATATCATAGAAGGGAAAATGACCGAATTTTGCATATACCCCCACCTATGGCAATGCGCAACGATATCTCCCAATGTTAGCATCAATCGGTATGAGGTGCCGGGCACCTTGCGGTCGGTACTCATTATATGAATGACGTAAAATCAACGCTCTTTTCAAGTCGTTCCATAACAGGAAACCAAATGAGAGATGACCGCAGAAACAAGACTTCAAAAAGAGAAAACAACAATTGCCTAACAGCACGAGAACCATGCAAGAAAACACTATGTAATACAATAATATAAAAATTATCAGTTACACAACATGGTTGCTTAGGGATGTAATGCACATCAGTCAGCTTTAGAGTAAATTTGACGGGTAATCCTAACGTCAGCCGAACTAATAAAATAGGAGTCCTATGGCCCCAAAAACGAGAATGACCATGAAAGGTGATGAATCGACCCTTCCATATCCAGAAGTGTTTCGAATACATGCTGACTCTCTAAATAAGTTTTCTGCCTACTTTGAAATAGAAATTCAAGTGGTCACTGCTGTCAGATTCGCACGTGAATTTTTGCCTTTATCTCAGTGCAACAAGCAATTTCTCAGAAACATACATCTGCACAACTGATGTGTTGTTTAAGAACGATTTTTGGCTTTCTTCACAAAGATTACGACGACGAAGGAAATGTCTCATTCGAAGGTTTCAACTAGTAGTGAGACTGACGAAGTTTTCGACGAACAGAAAAGTTAGCTATTGTTGATAATTAATGAATCAAATGTTTCCAAATATTTACGTAATCAGACAAGCCGAATGCAATATGGCTCACGAACGACAGTGGCTTTGGGAATATCGCTCGGAATGAAATGGTCGAAATGCAAGAGCTATTTAGCTTCCCAATGTAAAAGTGCTCATGCTGAACTTTCACCACATAACAAGGCTGGCAACCCCACTAGACATGATCGCTTATTAAAGAATGAAGGCACCAAATAAAATGCAAAAAAACTCCCCTACAACCATTTGTTAGCAAAACGAGGCGGCGAACTCATGTCAGTATCCTTCGGTAAAGCCTCAATCTTTTTTTTTCAGATGACCAGGTACAAGTACGAACTTCGCAGCTTTCAACAGATAGAATTTGATGACCTTTTCATGGAACAATAAAGGTCAGCGTATAGCCGAAAATAGGGAAGTGGGAATAACCGGTTATCGTAACAACGATACATCTGCCACTCACCAACCTACGCAACTGTTGCACTTCTCTCTCGCCAGTTCCCAACAATAGGGCGATCAGAAGAACAACAATCCTGACAGAAAATTACGTGACAGACAAAAACCTTGAATAACATCAAGAACCTCATCTCTCACAACTTTGAATTTAGTGTTATCTAACTATTTCTGCGTTGGTAACTGAACTAAATATTGCGTGTAATGGCAACTTTCATGATCCACAGAAATGGAGGACGTCTTGCGAGGTAGCCTCTGCTGAAAATCCCTCTGCGCAATTACTGTTATTTTCCGAGGAATTTCTTCCCGTCTAGAGCGGAGCTGGTGATCTTCGAAAAGAGAGCGAGATTACCTTGTGCTGAATGAAAAGGGGAATAGCGAGCATATCGCTTTAATTCCGCTCCATCGAATAAATAAGCAACGAAAAGCAATGCAAGAAGTTTCCGATGGTGGGACATAAAATCGCTATTATGAATACAGGAAGTCTTATTGAAATGTAATATCCACACCAGTATGCCGCTAATCTCTCAATACAGATCAAGCTTCGACAGAATTTAACATTTAATAGAGACCGGATTCTCGTACTTATCAAATAACTACGAGTTTTATTAATTGGACGGTATCGAATGGTTCGTCAAATTTTTATCACCAGTTTTCTGTGACGAAACTTTCGTTGTCTTGTTCAACAGAAGCAGCGCTCATAATACTTCTTTTTGGAGAAACTCCTCATCTGAAACAGCTGATATGAAGAAATGTTTTTACTGGGAAATCTTAATTAAAACCCTTACAGATATTAAAAAAAGCTTTGAATTCGTATAAGCCCAATTTCTAGCAGTTCTTGAAGTAGCCTGTCCCATCCGTGATCAGGATTCCACTGGGATCTCACAGAAATGCACCAAAGCAGACGTTAGTCCGGACAGGTTAAAGCCGATAACAAAACTGTGGCCCCACCATCGTCTATCAACGTGAAACGGTAAAGAACGCGTCAAAAGCGAAAGGACAAACTGAGATGTTTAGCTACATGCGAGGAACGCCAAACAATTCAAATGAGAAGTGCGTACCACCTGGCTAGTAGGTCAACCACCCCGCCTGATCGCTATAGCCAATCGCTTCGACAGCGGACAAAGGCTTACGGCAGGACATTTGCGCCTTAGATAACGACCAATTCGATGAACAAAAAAACAGCTTTATGGATGAGACAGTAATAGAGACGCTTCGTTCTTTCAGCTGTCTTGGACAATCAGTGAAACAAAACAAGCGCACTACGTAGAAACCGTACAACTTAAACGAGAACTGCAATTTGTAACTGATTTTTCAGTGTAGTAAGTAGTACATTTTTATATCACAGCAATAGGTACATAACGAAAGAGTTGGGAAAAGGATCAAACGATCGGTAGAATGAGTGGTTTTTGCACCTCTTTCCTCCCTCCACAGTCCTCCTCCCTTCCGATCACATCATTCGACTATAGAAACATTCAGACAAAAAAACCCCGGCGTAGTCTTTCATGATGCGCTTTCCGATGAGGCTGATTCGCCGTATAAACCTCTGCAGTGAAAACTGAACTTCTGATTTATGAGATCATTGCTGAACAAAGAATTACGAGTTGAAAGTTTCGTTTGATGACTGAGTGCACTTTCAATGCTTTTCGATACTTGCGACTATTGGATAGGCTCTCTGAAACTTTGAAATACATAAATGAATAAACTGTTACAACTCCTACCCATAGGAAATTTGCTAAAAATATTGCAAAAATTGCAGTGAATAAATATTACCAATATTACTCACAAAGTGCACCTGAAATAACGATGAAACGTATAGCGATCACCGATACCCAGCGAATCTATCGTTGAGTGAGCGCGCAGCTAAACAAGTAGCTAGCGATAGTTCGTTTGGCTATCGGTGAGACACCTCATCGCCTCACCTGTGCTCCTTTTTGGCGAATTCCTTCATCATCTCTCAGCAATTTCAGCAAACTAAGACGAACTTTTGAAAAAAACCAACAGCAAATGTTTACTCTTTAGATCTAATCTAACTTTTATTTCTGTTTAGATTTATGAGCTTTTTATGCTGTTTACTTTATTTACAGCGTCGTGTTCAGTCGACATCATCCTCATTACGTCTATAGCATTGGCTTCACCGTAATATCGTAAAACTGGAAACAAAATCAATCCATCAGACCTTTGTGAAAGGCACTACCCTCCCTCTTTCCCCTCAGCGATTTCTTCTCTCTTGCCATACTAAAAATCTTAGCACGTTTATGGACGCCGGGGCTCACTTCTACATTGCGTATCTTCGAATTAATAACAACGCCTTACATGGTTTCAGTGAATAAATGTGCGACGAAGAACTAGAAAAGCGTCAACTAAGATATTCAAACAAATCAGGTGTCTAGATGAATAAACTGATAGCAGGTATGTATCCAGAATCCCATTTGTAAGATAATTTTTCCATAACGGTTCTTCAACGCATATAAATGAAAATGTTCACATCAATCACATATCCTGGTAGAGTGGACATTTACTCAACAAAATAGAATCCATAGAAAGTGATAGGCCGAATCATCATGAAACCAACAACTACTCTTTCATTTCAATGCTTCTTCCAACTACACGAGGAAACGATGAAATGAGTCTATGAAATATGATCATCGAGGAAAGGAACTGAAATGATTTGTGATTGTCAACCTCACTGAATGAATTCCGCCCTAGCGCAACGACGCATCGACATACGCTGAGTGAATAGCGATCACCGGTCTTATTCAGCAATCAAGAGCCCTCCCCTTTTGTTTTCATCTATTATTTCACGACGTGCATATATATCCTTTTTCTCATCAATGACAGCATTTTCTGTAGGACGAAATATAACGTCTGTCTGGAGAATTAAAAAGCTATTATAGAAAGTAAATCGATGAAACGTAAAAAATAAACCGGAAAGTAAAAGCTGAATTCCTAGATTTTTGAGTGAAAGGCATTAAATTTTAAATCTCATTCAACTAATTACGAACTCGAATATTTAACCGAGTAACTCCGGCGATCAAGTAACTCCGAGTATGAGATAATAAAAAGCATCTCAAGCAATATTCGTCCTTGTTTCTTGCCTTACTTCGAACAGTGATATTTTTCTTTCCTTTTATGAAAGACCACTGAAAACGTTTGAGTTGGATAAAACACTGCGCTGTGTTAGAGAACACCCCTCAAGTCAACAATGAATCCAAAGTATGCACATATGTGACAGCTGACTCTTGAAATAGGCGAACAACCAGTTGTTACCGATACATGATTGTACTAAGCCGTGACGCTAACTCATGAAAAGGAAACAAAAAAGGTGCACGAACGAAGCAATATCTCAAAAATACACTAACGACAAAAGAAATGGAAAACGACTCACGAAAAAGAGACAGAATATAACATAAACGTCGATAGCTCTTAAAAGCGATCACTTCATAGCAATAATGGATTTGAAAATGAACATCCGGAATTATGTGGAATCTTTAAAGCACTGACACCCGCAACAGTGCGCTAAAGAGAGTCTGAATTTTTAAACTCAAAACAACCTGAATTTGTTCTTTCAAAAATACACCTATAAAGTTGAATTCGAACACTGGTAGTAAATTATTTATCATAAGGCAACAATACCGAGCAAAGGAAGTGGTGATTTCTTAATTAGTGTCCACTTAACAAACTTGCGCTCACACTATGGCAAAAGCATGTAATGAAGTGTTTGCATTTCGTTAGCCCATTTGGCTGTCTTGCATGCATCCGTTCACAACCAAAATGGCGAATTATTCTGAAGCGAGAAAAACGCTAAAAGCGTGTGAAATAACATGGAAGCATACTAGCGGATTGCAATACGCAAGCAAGAAACAACGATGTACTTAATAGGACGCTTAATTGAAAGACAGAAAAAAGTAATGGTAAAAATATTCTGTAGCATAAAGCTGGGTACCTTTTCTCCTCCCCTCCCCCTCTCCCGTAAAAAAATGGAGTCTTTCTTCCCCCTTTTCCTTTTTTCAATCCCCCTGAGACTCGAGTTCTCCAAAATCTCGAAGACCTCCAAAAGACAGAGCTGTCGCTCTAATCAAATTTATTTGCTGCACAGATAATACGCAGCGCCTATTGGCACACTATCAGTGAAAAACGAGATTAGAATGAGAACACCCTTCCGTGCCGATAGAAAGCACCAATGCATTTGATTTCTTTCAAGCCTGACTGCATTTATAGAGGACGGTTGACTACGAATTACATAGTGCAATTATTCCTATCACAACTGTGCAAATATAGCAGATGCCTGCAAGATGGTTGCAATTTCGACGTCATATAACCAATAATTTGATGGTTTTTTGGAGGGGAGGGAGGGGTAAATTAAGCAACAAAACTCAGTCAAATGTCATTCATTCTGACGACACGACTGTATAAAGAAGATGACAAAAATTAACCATGAAAACCCTCATTTCACAAATATCGAAAAAATAGGAAAATTTCAACGGTCTCATTGAAAAAAAGGAAGAAGAATAAAGTAGTTGAGAAGTTATGTCAATGATTGCTAATCGTAGGATATAAATAATAAAATTATTGGAAGTTGGAGTGAAACGAGAGTGCACCTCAGCTTTACAAAGTTTCAAATTCGAGAGGCCCTAACGAGTTAGCGCTCAAGATGTGGAAGACGCAACCAACAATTCGTTTCGCTGAAATAAGCATTTCGTAGCGAATCTTCATCAAAAAAATTCTGAATTAAATGCCTCCGAATTCTTTTTTCCCTCTTTGTACGTATAACTTAGATTCTGTAATGAAACATAACAATTTAATTCATTGTGCATTTATTTTTTACATTTAGCGATGTCGCAATTTATCCTTCCACTAAGGTTACCTTTAGAGATTGTTAGGTTCTCGAGAAAGCATCCTGAGTTGTCGGATAAATTCCAGAAAGACATCAAAAACATAGCCAATATGCTATCCATTAATTATGAAAAGAAAATTGAACTTTATATGTTTTAAATGCTAAAAACAATCTACAATGAACAGTAGAACTATTTCTTGGAACTATCCGTGGATTATCCTCCAAATGTAGAAACAGTTTCCATATGTGCATTTCAAAAAAATACTTCAAGCTTCAAGTTTTTTTGGGAATTTCTCTTTCGACGAACGAACTCCATTGATTTTTTATCTCGCAAGAGCCACAATAATCATTACTGCTCAAATATGTATGACGTCTATATGTGAATCTAGAGGATCCAAATTTTGCATTTTCCCGTTGCCGTGCAAAATACGTCCACTCAAACGCGAAGGAACACACACTTAACGCAATGATGCCGGATATTTTCGACCAGCATAGGATAAAGACAGTCGAAGAATGCTTTTCATTGAGTCAACAACGTCCTCTTTGCTCTTCTGTTGTTTGCCAATTTCCATGGCAAATATGCTTACAGTCGAAGCGCCTTTTAAGTAGCAACACTACTTCTTAGGCAATGAAATCAGAATACCGTCATTGATGAAGTCAAATAAAAGAATTGCAGCTGAGGAAATATGCACCGATCGCATGAATGTGCTACTATATGCGTTTCTGAAACGGCACCGACGCTCAACAAAGTACACCAAAATGGAACGAAGTTCAGTTGAGAAGTCGAGTGCCAAAATGAAAATACTGGCCACAAGCAATACTTGCATTTATGTATTTATAGAAGCACGCTATTATTTTATACAGTGCACGCATCCAGAAAAATATTCGGATTTCAAAAATTATCTGTAAAACCAGAAATGAACTATTCTCATCTTTCGAACTTCTTGCAAAGAGACGATAATTTAATCTTTTCATTGACCTTCTCATTTCCTTTCTCCTTTTATCCATTACTTTAACCATTAAATACTACTGTTATCCGTCACTTAAATCAGTTAAGCAATTATAATAAGAGGTGAAGTTTGATGAGGACCTGCTCCATGAGACTATATATAGGCGCTGCAAATCGCGAAAGCAGAATAACAAGATTAACCAGCTTTTCCAATAACGTTTCCCATTCTACAACATCAGAAGTCTACAGTTAGGGCTTTTCATTCCCACTATAAGATGCGTCGAATTCTACATGAAAGCTCTCTCTTCTCGACGTGTAATGAATTCTTTAGCCACGCAATATACGTTTATTGATTTAGGTGTTTTAAATTTGCAAGAAGCACTGAATTGTAAAAAAAAAAACCGATTAAAGTGCAACTATGAATAATTTAGTAGAATGCAGCTTCCAAAACAAGCGCTCACCTATGCGTAAATTTAAGAAAGCCGATGACTGCTTTATAGTTAATCAGAGAGTCGAATAGTCAATGGAGGCAACGAGCAACGACCACCGGAAAACTATATTTCTATGGTTGACTGTAACAAGTAAATGGGAATATCTGAACGCGAGCGATTCGTTAGAAGCATTGATCTCACGTCGCGGCCAACATGCCAACTCAACATCAGAAAAGGCAATCCTATCGATCCTCTTACAAATGGTACGCACATTGTGATGCTCCCCCAAAAGAGAGCATCGATCGCCCATCCAACCTCAGTACTGGTAAAGTACTGCAGAAAGAAGCTGGCGATCACTGAAAGTGAGGATTGGGTTGAAATAGGGGTACAGGGATTCACTCCTCAAGGACCAACTCTAGCAGAAGTCGACCACATTAGTGGAGAAAATGCAATGATTAGGAATAGTTGTCTTCATTAGAAGAAATTCTTAGTGCCTAGCGGCACCAACCATCATTTTAGTATGCACCTAATCGTTAAAAATACAAAAATAAATAAAAAAGATATCAAGAGAGAAAACTGTGCGCATTCATGACAAATGTTGAGATGTAATAAGCAAAATCATGTGGGGGAATGTATTTCATTCTTCGAATTCTATCTCAACACCCTGCAGGCATTTCATTTCTTGTAAATGAGGGTGTTGCCGCCCTATTACCTCGGAATGGCAAAAATGCGCATAAAGTGTTGGAATCACAAAATTATGTGATACATACGCTTCATCATCCCCAATCTATATCTCTATCCTCCTATTTTGGAACGATAAGAAAATGAAAATTACTTCTCTAAGTGAGCTTTAATTGAGGCTATCTGCGGTATGCTCGGCATGAATTTCTCTGAGATGTTTCACAGATGCCCCCACCTAACAAAGCTGACTGCTCGGCATTCTTAATACGCAATCCTTCATCATAGCTAATAACACACTTCTCCTTCCCCTCTTCTAGTTAAGAATTCACTGATCCCGATCCTGCTTACTAAAGGCTGAAACAATTCAACTGATAACTCATTTGCACACAAATTCGCTTAAGAAATTCGAGAATGAAGGTCAACGAGCATAAAAACAATTCAAAAAAGCGTATGGTGGTGGCATTTCTTCACACACATAAATGAATTTGGATGCAGCGCAGATGCTTCTCAGCGAAAGGAGAATCGAAACGAAACCAGTGTATATTTGGCGCATAAGAAAAAACTCCGATCGATGGGGACTAACTGCGCGCAACTTTGGACCGCTTTACAAAAACTCCACTAAAATGAACGTATGAAATGTATTGCTTAAAGAGCACTTCTAGGAAAGATATCGTCACTCCACGTTCATACGCAAGGTCTCTCATTTTAGCACATCAAAATGACATAAGTTATGCCACCATCAAGAATCTAGACTGCGTTTTGTTGAAACTAATGCGCCCAATTAATTCATGTTCACTTTGAGGCTTTATTTCAACCTATTCATTCTGCGATAGTTTCAAAGGCGCTTAAGAAACCAGTTTCTATAAAGACGCGTTTACGGGTAGTTTTCATTAAATTTTATCGTCCGATTGGTTTGACACGGTCATATCTATAACTTCATTTAGCATCCTGAATAAAAATGCCTAATTTTTGCATCGCAGTTCCCGAATTCGTTTCATAGATTGGGAAGGGTAAGTTGGAATCCTTTTTTTGATTGCTTTTTAAGCGTATCAATTTCCAGAGTGGCATGCAAACATCCACTTGTTGCTTACTGCTCTTTGGTTTACATTCGGAATCACTTAACGCTTTTATGGAAGCTTTAATTATTGACGATTTCTACGACCGAATACCTCAAACCAATGGCAGATCTTCGCCGTGAGAGGCATGTAATATCCGGAAGACTTGTACTCATTGAAATGAGCAGACGTATAGCCTAACCCGCAATATTGAAATCGACTATGGATTTGAATACAAATATCCCACATTGCTGAAGTGTCAAAACGAAATGAAGAAAAGTGATGTTCCCGCACAATCGAACCAGCTGTCCATTTACTTCTTTACAATTCCTGCGCTTTGCCACACGGTAACTGTCTATATTCTTTGAAACGAATTTACCAACTGAATTGAATAATGAGCTGCATGAGAATCTCAACAAGAGCGAGTCTGAAAAATGGGAAAATTTGATGCTCAGAAATTTAATTTTTCAATTTCAGTGTCACAAAGCCTCTCATCAACGTCTGTTAAGCATAACAATAATAATTCTCGCTCCTTTTTTTCAGAATTCAGTAAATTGGGCAGTTTTTCCTCTCAGGCGAATTCGTGATGCGTATAAACTTCATAAAAATAGTTGCAGCTTGCTCAGTCATCGGCAGAAGTGTCACATTCTATACGACGAGTGCGATCCTCAATAAATCAATCAAATCATCGATTTGGAAGTGGCAAAAATGAATCCAACTCACCGCGTTCGACGATCATAAATTTCGAAGCGCAAACGGTTTTTAACGATTAAGACACCCAATTGAGGTTATTCGTTCATCGAAAATCCAATGGTGCTAGCGACGAATACGCGTATCATGTTCGTTGAAAAAGAAAAATGAGAAGAGGGATCAACACCAATGGAATACATTTTACAGATATAGATACTTTCAGGCTAATTTCTACGGCAGCTGAACGGATATGTGACGCATTATTTCTGCGCTAATTTCAACGGAAATATGCTCATGGTTAAACAAATTTGCATTCAATGAAATCACTGTTGACTAAGCAATAACGGCAACAATCTATGGCTCGAGGAGAATTCGTAAAGCATTAAGGAAGCGTCAGAACGAAGAGAAAACTAAAGCTAAACTTATATGAGAAATAAGCGTTTCACTATAAATTCTCAAAATACTTTTTCTGTTTCAAATAAATGTCTCATTCTGCTCCTCTGCGGGAAAAATAACACGATCAGCTAAGCAACGATGACTAAGCAAATGCTGAAAGTATAAAAGAGAGCACACCACATTAATGAAAACGCTTAAGGTTTAAAAAATTAGAAAGAAAAATTGCTTTAAAAATCTTTGCTTCGATTGATTCAATAGGTCGCATAGAAAACGCAATATGACTCATTTAAGGCTCATTTGTTGCCCATATGCGGCATTCTTTACTGTCATCAATAGGTCGAATTATGATTCGCCGTACATAAAAGTGCTTTATTGAAATAAATTTAAGAACTGATAATTTTAATTATTCCTCTTAAATGAGGATTGTCTGCTCTACACGAGACATCATACTACGAAGAAATTTCAACTACACATAACAATTTCAACAGCTCTTTTTTTGCAGTAAAATGAGTGAAGAAAAACTCACAATGCTATACTGAAATCTATGAATGAGAGGAATTTCCTATCCTGGTTAAAAACGTTTCAAATCCATGGAAAGCGACATCAATAATGCAATAACATAAGCAAATGAAATAACATAAGCAAAAACTGCTTCGATCATTTAGCGCCTCGCCTGAACTTCTAAGTTGTGGCTCTCTAGCTCGGTCGTTGACACATTTCATTCCATAGCAGTATAAAATGTTAGTTCAACCATGGCTACTTATCGAAAATACTTTCAATTTAAAGAGAGAAAACTGCTAATGGATTTGGAAGATAATGCATCTTGCCTTAGCGTTAACAGATAACGGCGAAATACGAACAACAGAACGTATAGAAAATATAAAATTCATAATGAATCTGAGTTAAAATTTAAGCAATCAAAAAAGAAAATATTTCTAGTGCTTCAACAATCAGTGATAATGCTGCTAAAAACAAATCGTCAAACTCTATTGATTAAATAGAAGATGTTTTAAGAAATGTTCAAAATCAATGACATGCATATTGGCATTCAGTTTCATCGAAATACTTTTGGATAATCTTTTCAGGTGAACGTTCAAAGGATATTTCACTGGGAACCGCTCAGAACGGTAGGTTAACATTATGTGCTACAATATACGTTCATCAAATGTACATTTACTGAACACGTTAGCAGTGATTATTCAACACTTTCTGATAAATTATGAATAATTACGGTGGAGAGGTGTTTTGTGAGCATTCGAGTAAGATCAACTCAATGAAAAAGCTGTTATCATTAAGTTAATTCACGTTACCTGGAGCATTTTCATAGAGAAGTGAGCAAGATCTTCCACCTCAATGACGGTTTATAAGTAGTTGCTGAGCTTCTATGCTGTCGTGTATTAGACAAAACAGCCTCATAAGAGTTCGTACTAAAAGAATTATATAAAGTGTGAGCAACCTGTATCGCTTCACGTCAAATACTAAAATTCCGCATAGAACATTAATCACCTTATCGATAGCGTATAGAATGACATGAGGACACCACCATCTTCGCACAACCTCAGACGAGTGGACGGCTACACATTTGACGGACTGCTGTGTTGCACGGGCGTAAACAATCAACATTCATTGATGGACGCCTACTAACTGACCACTAGTGGCCTATAGAGAGGGCCAAATGATCGTACATGATTAGCTCTACACAGAGGCACTAGGCGAATAATGGAAGTCATGCGACGCGACAAGGTCACTGCGACATGCGGTATGCGGCATACGCTCTAACAACAGGTGTCGTTTTTTACCGGTACATAATATGCAACATTTTACACGTTCATCTGTTGTGACCTCTGTCCAACACATCTCGAATGAACTTAGATATAGCTCAAATGGGGAAAAGCTTTTATGAAAAATTCTGAATTCAAGCTCTCGCTAAATTTCCAACTTCATCGTATTTGCCAACAATTGAAAAATTCAACACCCTGCCGGTTTGTGGATATGCATAGTGATGTCCTAAAACACGCAAAGACACTCAGCAGAAAATGAGTTATTGCATGCTTAACGTGGTTTCCGATACTGATTCTGAAGGTGCAATTGTTTTCTTGTCTTTTTCGCCAACTTATTTCGCGAAGGTGGATTATAGCAACGTTGTGCCTATGCACTTAGCTGCTAATTTCAAATTAGAAAACACACGAAATTCGGCTGGTGCAATGCGTTCTTTTCTTGGACATCAGATCTCTCTCAGTTTTATGGAAATTCTCGAGTTCACTCATCATCAGAGGCTGCAAAATTTTATTGACTGCTCTATTTCGGTTCAATGTGAGATATGATAAAACTACGCACGAAAAGTTTTTAAGAATCTAGAAACCCTAACCCCCTATCGCCTTGATCCCAAGTGAAGAAAACTCACTCTTTTATGCACTGACAGGAATGTACGCATGAACACTTTCATCAAAGCATCATTAAAATTTTTCCAGCATTCTAACACAATCAACATTTTTAGAACGTTTTCCTCCGCTATTCTTCGTCTTCCAGAATCGTGACGGGAAGCTTTACAAAAAATCGCTCTTCAACACACTTAAGGAAGACGCCATATCCGTTTTCTATTGCCCGATCTTGTCGAAGACCGGATGCTCAAGGCTTGGTTCTTCAAAGAATAATCAGATAGACTGACCAACTGACCGGGATAACCTTTGAATTTGTAAATTTTATACGGAAGGCTGAAAACTTTGCTCATACATATAATGGATAAATTCCAGAAATTCCTAAAGCAGGAAATCGGAAGTTGCAATCTTTGTATCAATTTCCTTGGAAGCAACAAGAAAAATTTCATGCAAAGGATAATATATTAGAATTGATCAAGTTGCATTATGGCTGAAAAAAAAGAAAATTATTCCATTGGAAATGTGAGGATTAGAGTCAAAACATAGCAAATATTGCTGGTACACTGCTTAGTTTACATAAAAACCTGAACTATGGTATTGAGAATTTCATTTGATGGTGGCACAAGAGGTTCTATATCTAAATGAAAACGGTCGTAGTTTTAGAAGAAATAAACAAAGGAAATCTTCATTTTATTTCATAAATGAATAAAAAACGGAAAAACTCTCTAATAGTTATGGATAACTTGGAATGAGGATTATCACTGCGATATCCATATTCAAACGTCACTTTCTCGTCACCACTTAGTAGCAAAAATAATGGAAAATTATTGCTAGGAATATAATTCTTATGGGATTTTAGCATTTTATATAGAATGCTGAGTGAAAAGTTGAAGCAGAAGCAAATCACTTGATGAACAAAAAAAAACACTAAAATTGAAGACACCTGGCGAATAAGGAAGGTTGATGAGTCGCTGTCACCGATCGAAAAACGAAGCAGTGAAAGAAGGAGAAAAAATGGTACGAAGAAGGTGATCAGTGAAATAGGAGCGATAATGATGAATTTACATGTGATCCAATACGACAGAAATATCGGCAACAAATTTTTGGTAACAACGAACAACGAATGACTCTTGAATTAGAGTGAAAAATGAATAGGATGGTGATCAAGACTAGAAGAAAACCACGTATACCTGAGGTCCACAACAAACAAAAGTTCCATTCAAAGAGAGCTTTATACGAGACTTCGCATTCAAAAAACCAAATCAGTGACGCAAACAACGGTCAGCGACAACAATAAAACGCTTCGAATTAGTGTCATCGGTGCACCACTCGAAATTTGACAAATGCTACCGCAATGAAGTAGGACAAAGTTAATGAAATTCCTAAGGCAGTAATGCGTAATACAGTAGAGAATTTGCTGAACTGTTTTCGGTGGATAATCGGGCAAATCAAAGCAGCGCCAAACAAAACAACCAAACAAACACTTATAAGTGTTTTTAGCTGTCGATAATGGAAAGCTGTACACTAGTACCGAACCAGATCAAGGTACACTCAAACGAGGTCCCGCTCACATAGGTGAACAAGTGCACGCGAGTATAGAGAAATTTAAGAACAGAAAATACAGCGAGCGTTTAAGAATGCTATGCATCAACATGCATACAATCTCTCTTATTCACACCTATTTAATTCTTAGCGCCACCAACGATGTTATCCAAACAACAAATGACACAAGTATATTTACTTTGCTGATCAGCAAACAAGTAAAAAATAGCTCGCTGAAAATATTTGCAAACTGTTTGCATCAAGCTCCAATAAACCATAATCACTGCAAAAATTTACTCATAATTATCTATGATTTAGACAATTCACTACGTCAGTTGCATTGATGATGAGTGAATATCTAAGCGGAACATCGAATAAACGTTGCGACCAATTTTACAAGGCTCTTAATAATTCATAAAGGTTTCCCAACAAATGATTAGCCAAACTTTGCCTTGAGGTGAAACAAAATATTCCATAGTGAAGAGAGAAGTTTAACATAGGTGAACAAGCTCTTCTTCTTGAAAAGTGCATATTAGAAGATCGAAAATGACATTCCTCCTCTGCGGAAATAGTTTTTCTAACCGTTAATGATGCACCAAGTTCGCGCAGTGAAAAACTGAAGAATACTTCATTTTTCATTAGTTCCGTTAATCATCCAAGTTAGCAATACATATAAAGCAAAAGAAAGGAATAAAATAAACCAATTTTGTTCCGAAACAAGTAAAATGAACTTAACTGATATACGAGATGTAACGATTACCAAATGGGATATTTGAGGCCAATGTGCACGTTCGCGCTAGCGAGAAAAACTTTTATTTTTGGTCTGTTATAAGTATTTAGTAGTCTACGCATCCGAAAACATAGCAAAATATGAACCATAAGCTCGGTTAGCGTAAATTTAGAAAATGTCATTCACAGAAGCAATGACTGAAAAAGCTTGTAACCTTAAAACTACCAAAAATAGCTCACTAGCGAAGTGAGTTCGAGTGAAAAGTCACTGTACTCGGTGGAAGGTACTCGCATGAATAATGAAAACTCCGATGCTAAAAGAGTTAATTACGAGCAGTCAACGAACTCGAACAATCGGCTCAACCAGTTGTGTTCTCGTCCGCAAAAATTCACTTGACAGCGGTTAAACAAGAAAGAGAACGCCCATCAAACCGCTATTGAAAGTCGCAGCCAATTACGATAAGCGATCTTTTTGAAATCTGGCACGCAAACAGATTTGTAATTTCAATGGACGCGGCCCACACTGTTATCAAAGGTTTGCCAGTTTTAAGTAAACTTGGACTCGGTCTGAAACAAAAAAGGACATGAAAACGTGAGCTCATACATTCCAAGCTCTCTTTGCTGTCTCCCTGATGTCAAACACATACTTGCATACAAGTAAAATGCGAGTACTTGTATGCGAGTACTTGCATACAAGTAAAATGCGCAAGCTAATCGTGTACGTGTAAGTGCGTTTGCGGCTCCATGGGAAACACTGAAGATAGTCACTTCTGGAATTTTGCTGAAACATTTAATCTCTTCTACATGGCGCAGATCTGAATGAAAACATCCTCGACACTCCCAGAGGGTAATTTTATGCATAATTTCACGCTTTTAGTTATTATCCTGGGGAATCCTTCATTTTCAAATGAGAAAATGCACAGGACAATGCAAAAAAATGATGATACTTACGTGACGACATGAAGCTTTTCATATTTCCTGCTTATATAGCCTTATTTCCCTCCAACTTCTATCTCACATTCGCCATACCGAACCAACAATCTGCTCCGAACTGCTCAGCAATCCTGGACATACTGGCGGCGTGAATTAAGTCAGACTAATGAAATATGCCTCTTTTGAATCCTCCGGTTGTGATTTGCACGACAATGGCACAATTTTATTTTTTGGCTAATTCGGACGACTGAAATAAAAAATGAAACGCGTTTTGGTGACTACCAATTGAGAATGAAAAATGTGCGAAATACGCACACAGAGAATCATCAAAACTGGCACGCTGAAGTGCGAAAACAACGGCATAAAAACGACCACGAAACGAATATCACTTGAAATGAGCATTGAAGACGAGGAGCTAGCTATTTTATAGAACATATTCTATGCAAAACACTTTTTTATAGCTTTAGAAATATCCCTCGCAATATTCTATTATTTGCAAACTAAAAGAAGCAGAAAATTACCAGCGACAGGTTCCGCTCATGGTATGAGTTTCTATATAAACATCTTCGACTATTCATATAGTTCAAGCACAACTCACAAACTGGCGCAGTACATTGCACAATAAATTACAAAAATCAAGCCTAATAATGATAAACAATGGAATGTGACAATCACTAAAGGAGCATGAAGATGGTGTATGCATAACAACTGCTTTCTTTGCATTAGCCACTAATCCCCTGCAAAAGGAATAAACAGCGAAGCGAATGCAACGAATAATACAGATGGAAATGAGAATTATGCAGCAGCAATGTGCTAATTTGAACTGCTCCTACAACGAAAGCCTCACGACCTTGATTTATCATCAGCTGCCGACTCAACGAGACATTTACCAAGCAAAATGACAAGCAATGCCAGCAATTTGCATTCTTTCGACTTGCATATTTCTACTGGTAAATCAAATGAGTCATCACAACGCCATCGAAAATGGTGAAACCCCACATGACGATTGCGGCCACATGTCCCCATAGTTCCGCTTGTCCCAAAGGGATACGTTGGGCATGAGCATTGTTATTTCGTCTGCGTACAGACGGACTCTCGAGGCTCGTCGTCACCATTCTGTAAAAGAGTTCAACGGCAACTTTATTTCACGAAATATTACACCTTGTTTCACGTTCAAAGACACTTGATCTTTAAGTCACTGAATGGGTAATCCAAGCTTCCGGCAGTTTATGCACTGTCGATAGTTAAAAGTGATGAAGGATTGTGGTTCGATGAATACAACACTGAACGCGGGAAGTAGGAGGCTTCACACTTGTTTCACTGATTGCATTTATTAGAAACACAGCTGCAACGCTACATATGAGTGTCGCCGATGCGATGCTTTATATCCTCTTTAGAAAATTCTCTACTGCAAGGAGCACTGCAGAAATGTTGCGCCTATGCAAATTTAGATTTCATTCTGTCGAACTGTTTTATCTCAACGTTTGAAATCTGCTCTCTACAGTCCACCTCGAACTATGAACTGATCCATCAACCTTGAAAAGATATAGAGACTTAAAGGTACCCAAACATCCCCATGGAACTTCCAGCTGGCTCTATTTTACGTCGTATAGGTCGAGCCGTGAAAACCAGTCTTTTGTTAAAAAAACATCTGCAAGAGCAGTCTGTGTGTTACAAAAATGGATAGATTACGACAAACATTTTATAAGTTATTTGCAGCCTATGAAACTGGTTGGTTTCTGCATGTAACTACAAAAGTGAATAATATGACAGTCACGGAACGTTTCAGCACTACAGAAGAAGAAGTTATTTCACTTCTATTGCAGACATTTGTTTGATTTTCTTCTCGGAAATTCAAACGTTTTCTCATAATGAATGTGTAGTTTTTTTCTTGATCCCGATCAACGACTAAAAATTATGTCGAATAGCACTTGCATACGAAGATGATAACAGCAGATGCTGAGTTCTCTTTACCAAGCCAAAAACTTCAAACAAACATAAGTTGGTACTAATGCTTAAAATAAAACACTCAAATGCAAAGAACAGGCCACGCTGTTGAAAACTAAGCGCTGACGAACGCTTCAAAAGACCACTGAAGATATTAAGGATGTGTAGCACTAAGATAAACTTCAACTGCGAGGAAAGAGCGACATGACAAATGGAAGTGCAAAACCTCATCATCATCGTTTTCGGCTAAAAACGTGTATGGAAAATATCGCTGATAGGCGCACTCTTTAGTTCGCATTTTCTGAGTAGCTGAAAAAACGTGGATGTGAAAAAACGATGAAATAAATCACGAGAAAAGACTATTGGAATAGTTAGAGAAATGATGCAATTATTGCCGTAAACGAAGGGGATGAGGTAAACGAAGCGACAAATGCGACGACTGGGGAAAGCGATTTGCTTAAATCACGTTAAGTGCAGCCTCCATAAAAAGCACACTATAACAAATTTATTGTAAAAGTTGTCGGGCTGCTTCACGATGTCGTTGCATTTCTTACGATTATGTAATTATGTGCAAAAACTTCCACAGTTTATAAAGTAACCTAATCGCATAACGTTTGCAACATCATAATGCAAATTCTTGCAACTCTACTGCGCAAGAATGAGTGCAAATGTTCATCATCAACAGCTGTACTTCATATATCATACATAGTCAATAAATTGTCAGCCTATAACTTTATATATAACGCACTCTATAGACCGCGATGAAATTTTGAATTAAATGAACAATGCACTTGAAAGTATCTTGGACGAGTACGTTCGCTATACGATTATGACGTTTATAGAGCTCCACAATAACGTTTAGCGTAGCACAATTCGACTCATGCAAACGTGAACATCGATAAATGTGAAATTTTGATCAATGAAGCAATATGAGATTCTCAGTTATGGCTCAGTTATCTCATTTACAGCAGCAGGTGGCAAGCAGTGTTTCTCATTGAAGTTGCTTAATGGGCGCATCCTTGCATTAAATGGAGTTATTTGTTTAGTCAACAACTCCTTCAGTTATCAATGAAGTGTACTTGAAAGAAAACAGTTTATATTTTTGCCTATTAAAAATGAACAACAAATTGAAAAATAGGCCACTGACAGACCCAACAACAATAATGCACCCTACGCCCAAGCACGAGCAACATCAGAGTATCTCTGACTACAATATGGCATAAGTGCCGACATTCAGCAGATATTTCGGTTGACGGGAAACTTAGCACAAGCGAAATTTGAGCGACCGGTGATCGACACACAAACAACGCGCTCGCCTGCCCGACAGTCGGCTGGCTGCTCAACCCTCGTCACGTCACCGAAGCAAAATGTGCGCTCTGCAAGGACAGTGAGGGACACTCGACCGCCAATAGTAGCGCAAACACATCACTGAGGTGAAGATAGATGCTGGCTGTCTATGAGGTTACTAGACGTTCACGCACAAACAGTGTGTAAAACAGTGCACACCTGAAGACCAAAAGGAAGTGCTAGTTAGGGCAGCAAGACAACTTTCGAACAGAGGAGAGAGAAAGGTGAATAGGCCTCACTGTTTAGAAACGTTGCCCATATCAAGATCACTCTAATGAATGAATGGACGTTTGGAGCAATACAGGAAAGCATGCAGAAGTAATAAACTACCTCACAGAAGCTCAAAACAGAGTAAACCATACACAGGAGCGCTTTACTGGATAAGATTGAGAGTGTACGAAGAAGAGAAAAGCCGCGTCAATGAGACATTGTTTATTTGATGCGTACTAAACGCTGAATATGGAAACGTTTTCTCGCATTTTGTTAGTTTTTGCATTGCATATATATTCCAAATAAAAGAGTGGTATGTTTTTTATGAAGTAAACATTTCATCCCATCATCACATTTCATCGAATGCTAGAGACGTTTTTTGACGCTTGCCATAATTGCAAGGAAATACGACTAAATTGAAGCAAGAGGAGCACAGAGCTCTTTGAGCGTGGCAGCTAGTAATAAGGTATGGATGAAAAACAATATGAGTCAGTCGAACAGACTATTGTAAAGTAAGGTGCGCAACCTGAGCTCAAGTAAGCGCTTAAGACACCTCAAGAGCGCACTGTGTTCTGATGATCGTTGGAACGCGATGAATGGATGCAGCCCACCCACGATCACAAAGGCGCGTCAAGCAACACACCCATTTGGATAGGGTGAACTAAAAACGTTAAACCATAGTCGAATGAATTTTACTATTATCATCAGTAGGGGGGGGGGGGGGGGGGAGCAGACTGTTTGTGACGATGACCCCCTGCTTAAGGCCGTGGTCGCATAGATGCAGAAAACGAGTTACAAAAACCGTTAGCGAAGTTCTAAAAACGCTGATGGATCTACTGGACGAACACTTTGAAGCTTCAATTGCTATCCAAGATCTCGATAGAAAGCGACCATTACACCATTCCTGTAGATGTATAGGGCACGTCTTCGATGATTTGTTTCATCACCGTTTTTTTTCGCTCCTACATAAAGCTTTCGGATTGCTGATGACCTTGAGATATACGAGTGAATTTTATTCGGCGTGAATTTCATACGTATGGAGTATGGACACTCACTTCCACAAAACAAGCAACTTTTCCGATGCAAACGCATTGTCATAAAGGACTCATTCCTAGAGGACCGTTTTTGGCTCATTTAAGGAGAGAAAAATTCCCTAAAAAATAAATGAAAAACGTCGTAAGAATTGGTCATCAGTAGTGGTTTGTAAATCGACTCGTGCAGTTATACCATCCTTCTTGAAAACTGTTCACAATTCTCACATTACTTAAACGCCAAAAGAAGTATTCTTTGAGCAAATATTTAAATAAATAAATAAAGATTGAATTAACAAATTTCTTATCATGATTGACTGTTATAATAATTAAGCAGTAATGAAGTGGTGTGCATGAAAGAATATCAAATCTTTTAGCTGAACATTGCACATCTACATCACTCTTCCACTTCGGCAACTATTCGCAGTCACTTTCACATCGAGGCAATCAATTCACCACGTTTTCGGTCACTTTACGAAAGAGTACGCTTTCAGCCGCAAAATCCGCTCCGCTTGCAAAAATCCCTGCCGCCATACTAAATATCTTTAGAATTAGGAGCTAAACTAAAAAATTAAACTTATCTCTCCTCTTGTTGTCCCTATGCAAGCAGATAATTTCAGATTCAAAGCTGAACGAAGTATTCGAATCACAGCAACGTTCGAAAATGGCATTCAAAACTGCCTTCTTTTAGCGGTCGGATCTTTACGAAGATTACAACAAAAATCCCTCAACGTCTTTGCATATTTTTGTCTCGCTGAAAATATCTATTTTATACGCTCACACTTTTTTATAAAGTGTGAGCGTCCTGAAATGGAAGTTGGAAGACGAGAGCAGGAATGTACGACTTTTACTGAATTTCCCCAAAAAGGGTGAAAACAAGATATTCCCGGAATCTCGGTTCACAGGTTACTACAAAAATCGGGAAATTATTGCTGTAATGTGTCTCATAGCAATGCAAACGGAAACTGTCGATTCAAAGCAGTGAACATTGTCAGTTTAAATTCCATTGTCAAGCCTATGCTATGCGAAAGAAGAACACCGATACGTCTTATTATTTTATTGCTCGACTTTTACCCAAAATGGAAAAAACTTCAACTCGTACAATATGTTAACCTATTTCCAAACAATAGAGTACTACTCACTTGAGAACGGAGATATACATGAATTTATGCAAATTCGTCTCTTTTTGGAATTACATTGAGATTCACTAACAAATTTGGGACAAATATTCCTAACACGATGCATTAAGCCGTCTGACCAAGAAATATGCTGGTAATGAGGTTTACCTTCACGATATGCGCATACTAGTAGGGCGCGTCTGTGAGAACCGCACTACCCAACTAAACAAGACTAATATGCATCATTAGAGCATGTTATGGAAGCAGTGAAGTTGCCTGTGATAAACGAGGCCAGTGCGTGAACTGGGAGATATACGAGAATGACGTGCCAAAAATGAAAATGAAATTTATCGTGACGCGCCTACTTAAACCGCTTTTCAAACTTCACTTGCGCATTCGCTCAAAAAGCCCATAACTGAGGTTTGATGTGATTTTAATTGTACAGGTGTGTATAACACTCAAATTTCAACCATGCTTTGCTGTCTGCTTTCTGCAGAAATTCGTATTCTTAGCAAAAATGATTGATACCCAGAACACCTTTTGAATTTCAAGAAACAACGTGGAAACTTTCGCAGTAGTTCAAAATATGCTCAAGTTATGTCGGCAATTTTATTGTTTTGGCTTCAGTCGTTCTTGAGATCAAAGAAACAGAAGAATCAGTCCCGGAGGAACAAAATATGAAGAAAAAAATGAGGAAAAAGTAGAGGAAAAAACATGAAATTTTCATGTGTTAATATAACTACAAGTTCGTAACAACGCATGAAATGTAAAGCGTGAAAATGTTTCAGCTTAGCATTATTAATTCTATGGTCAGGTATTATTGGGTGCTTTCGATATTAAAAAGCATTAAAGAAATAAATGTTCATGCGGCTCGTTGCTTTAACCGGCCGATGAGACAACACTGACCGACAACTCGAACTTGACGATATGAGCCAAAGCAATGCATTCTGCTGTATCTAAAAATGCAATGCTGTGGAAATTAAGCTTCTTTTAATGGAAAAATCCACACTCGCACCTCCTAATAAAACATTCATGGCCGTTCAAGCACAAAATCCTCCCTACTGGTAAAAAATGATCGTAAATCTCTTCGGTGATGATAAAATACCTCAAAACATTATACATAAATGATGAAACTTTAATGACATTCCAACATTTATGCTCAATATGAAACTGACGCTTCAGTCAAGGTTGAGCTGTTATCGGGTGGGAATATTTAATTGAATAAAAACGAGTTCAATTGTGCGTCTATTGCACTCTTTAACAAGAAGAAATTGCGATTACATGAATGCCATAAAAGAATGACGTCTCGTTCATGGAGCAGAAATAGCCTACTCAAATAGACGTTCCCAACAGACTGAACATTCTTCACTGTTGCAATTTTTGCAGCCAAAGGATGAGAAATGTAATAACTGCTGAATATGATTGCTATTTTAAAAATTAAAATGCACCTAGAAAAGTGACATAATGAAATAAAAATCGCCGATGAATGCGACAAGAGAACAGTGGAAAATCAGCGCGATGTTATTGCACCGAAATTGTTGAATTTGAGTTATCGTTAGATAAGTTGACACATAAACGTTGCGTGCAGCAATAAATTCCTCTTCCTTTCAACAAATGCTAGAGCATTCATGTGCGGCCTGTTGACAGAGACGATTCACACGCACAAACACTTATTCAGAGCAAATTTATCACTCATCTGCACGACAAACATTCGCGCTTCACATTTACTCCATTTCAACCTTTACCCTTCCACCTTTGATTAAAGAATAGAGTGAGTCACCTAACATGAGAGAGGGGAAGTGGGGGGAGTGGAGGGAACAAGTTTGTTTGAAGGAATCCATCTCCTGTTTTTGCAAACAAGCAAGATCCTACTTATAATTGTTATAAATTACTAATATGAAAGGCAGTAGCATTCCCATCGGGGGAATTTTGTCCCGGCTGTAAAGCGAGAAAATCTTTTTCCTGCACTATTGCAAATACCCTTATCCATCATTTCAGATATTCAGTGCTTGAAGAAATTCTCTAGTTCAGCAGAAAATTCTGAAGTGACCTAGAAATGAATCAACGATTTAAAAGACCGCTGAGCAAAGCAGTAAAATGTGTCGTTTCCATTCATTAACGACCTTCATCCAATTTTTTCTGACGAGCACCTTTTACGCTGAAAAGTGTTTAATTTCAACGCCCAATTTATCAAAGCGCCAGCCTTGCAGCTGAAAATGATACCATTATTTGCAAACAAAACAGATATGTTAGGTAATGACTGTGTGTGCGTGAACTTTAAGAACGAAATATGCAGGCAAATATAAATATAAATTCAAAGCAGGAAACAATGCATGGGCATAGTTCGCCGCCAAAATGCTATGCTGAAATGGCAGCACGTGATAATTTCGATTTACGGAATGAGTAAATGTTGCAGTGCACTTGTAGCATACCTCGCTAACTGTGTACTGGGAACAGGTGGAATTTGTGTGTTCGGTGGCCTTTTGGCACGGACATTTGCCTCCTAGCAATGCTTACTCATTCGCGCAAGCATCCTAAGGCGCAAAGGTCCTTCCACCAAAGTGTTTTCATGGCCAAATATGGTTTGCAGCAAATACGAGAAAATATTGTGCTGCACAAATGTCGCGGAAAGCTAATGCGCGTCGTGTTGAACTATCATCGATAACACTTCATACACACAGGTTTTGCCGAAAGTTGAGAACAGTTGCAATCTATGGCAGTTTTTTTTTGCCACAAACAGCAGTATGCGCAACGCTTTACTGTGCAGCCATTTCTTATACTGTATTTCGACGAAAGGGCAGAGCTTCTCTGGCGGAGACCACAAAACTGAAACAAGTCTGTCATAAAAATGTGACTAGATTTGCCGGAAGTAAAAATCCTAAGAAGGAGATTAGTCATCAGAAATAAAGTGAAAGTCTGACGAGTAGACTTCACTGTTACTGTTAACATGAAGGTTGCTAATGTTTAACAAATGAGGTAGCTATCGATATGAATATTTTTTGTCTGCCTAGCTCATCAGAATGAAACAAAGCTTTACTGTTAGTGGCGTGGTTCGAGTGGTTCTAGAAAGTGATTTTAAATGTGCAAGGTTTCTCGCCCGTCTACCACTAATACCCGAGGGTTTCGTTTCCGACCAAGAGCATTGAGGGAAATTCAACAGAACTAACACTTTCATTTTCAGCATCAACGTTATCGTTAGCATATCTCTCTCAGAAACCATGGGTGCAGATGGAAATTATGACATAGCTATCGTACTTATTAGGCATTTTCCAGCCGGTTTTTCCCATATTTTCCATTAGTTCATTGATGTGGCAAAAATCTCTGACGCATGATTCTAGAAACGAACATGCAAACGTACATACAAACATGGATGCGCATACATGCGCTTCTAGGTCACAATGATTCGCGTTTCAATACTTCAAAAAAAGCTTTTGGGCAAACTGCTTGTTGAGTTGCAGTCACGCATAACGACGAATGACGATTTCGACAGACATTCGGGTGATGCCAAAAAGTGAATAGAAATGAGGATTATGTAAGGAAAAAAGAAAGACCAGAACGGAAAACAACTGAGTAAATGATGAACAAAAAATTAAATTCTGCCGAGAAACTTGAAAAAAAAGTCAGAACGAAGTGCTCTCCGCATCGATGATAATCTGTCATAATGATAAATCGACTTCAAGAATATATATTACAAGTAATGAACGAAACAATACAACCACATATGTATGCGCGAGCAACGCTTAATGCTTAAGTATTTAGGAGGTCAAATGCTTATGTGGGAAATCAGAAAAAAGGTTGGTGACGCGTAGAGCTGAGAAGCCGTCGTGGATACGCTAGAAATTTAATGGACGTCTCGATGACCTGAGCAGAACTCACAAGCAGTTCGTTTATGATTAGAAGGTTGTTGCGGAAAATCGCAATGTCGCAATGAAGCAAAATTCGATTCTACGGCACAATAGTTGCTTATGCAAGAAAACAAAGAACGATAACAAACCTCGCAGAATTGGACAATCCATCAAGTCAGAAAAGTCTTACAGTTACCAAAATCAGCCTTTACTTCAGCTGTTACACTATATTGTAAATTAATGATCAGATGTAGGAAATTTTATGAAAGAAGCCTCTCCACGTGATTTCAAAGTTTGGAGTGGAAATAGTAAGCGGAAGTGCACGGTCAGAGAAGCGCAACAATGCCAACCGTATATGCGCTTCGAAATGGACATAATGACACGGTTTGTGGAAAAGAAGACTTCTGCACCTTCATCGTTAATCGCTTCGAGCGTATGTCCACTGCGGCAACTCTGAGAGAACACTAATGCACATACAAGGACATTGCAATGCACTCGCATTATTCATCTTTCAATTGTCGATCCTCTCTCATCAACGGATTATAAATTTAATCAACTATTCAATCATCACTGATCCTTATCTTCTGTTTCATACATCATACACTCAACAAAGGTCTCTTTTTTTTCAAAACTGGCGTCGCTTTCTTGAGGAAGAAAAGCGTTTTTCCAAGGTATCCATGCATGTCCCATCTACACTATAACTACACTACAACTTAACCAACGGCAATGTTCGCAGGTTATTTCCAATATATGTTTTGAAAAAGAGCAAATTTGTTGTGATAAAGCGATGCATCTGAAGAAAGTTGGGAGCAAAGGCAAACTTACAGTACGGAAATCTTCCATACTATAGCAGCCATTGTGCTTCTACCTAGTATTGCTAAGAACCATTACTCTTATGTTAGAGGTTTGCTGCAACCGCAGCACAAATTCTTTGCATCATAGATCGAAATGTTGATCCCTTCCATGAAGCTGCAAAATTCACAACACGTTTGCAAGCTAATAGAAATGCCAGCCGTTAAAATCCTTTCAGACATATGCAAATGAATTCTTTAAGACCATTTTGATCCTCTAAATATTCATACTGGTCTAAATTTCGCATGGAGTTTGTAGAGGTGAATATGACGTAAGGTATATTTGTTGGCTATTTTCCGGTTCTAGTTGGCAGCCGTTCATATCATATGGATACCCGCAACATCAATGAGGAAAAGGCAAGCTCTGCACAATCCACTTATTGATGAAAAAAAAGACGCAAGCATTTTCTGGCAGTGGTGAAATAAAAGGTTAAGGTGAGGTGGATATCTTTGTCCACCAACTAATCACCAATGCTACTGAAAAGAAATCATACCACCAAGCCTATAATGTAGCAAAAAACTCTTGAATATGAAAAAATAATTAAGTCTGATGCGAGCAGATTGTTGAAAACCTCTGAAATTGCTGAAAAAATCTAAAAATTCGAAGTAAATCTATCAGATGCCGAATATTAGAAACAGATTTAATCAAGTGAGTGCATGTTCGATGTATTAGACTTTCTCCCCATATTGCATTGCACCACATATAGGAACATGCGTAAATCACTCGAACATTGGAAACATTCTCCCGAGTGTTTTTAAAAAATTTTCTGAGTGATGTTGGGGAAGAAGTCAATCACCTAGGGATGATCATAAAGGCTTATATGCATTCAACATGTTCAACTCGCAAATGCAAAACTGAAACAATAAAAATTATAATCTTAGCTTAGGCCACCAAGAATCAAATTTAGATCCATTTCATGATTTCGCCGTCGGTTAAATAGAACACCAAAACTATTACAATGTCCTAACGCTGCATTAAACTTAACTTGAAGAGCATCGTTATCAACATGGTCTCATCGATCATATAGGTGTTGACCTCACGACTCTATGTTCATAGGTTGAAGTTCATACGACGTTAACAGTAGCTTACAGATGTGCTAAACCACAAACTGCAAAAACAGAAGTTGTGAATGTGAATTTTACAATAGCCTTTTATGTGAGGAGAGCAAGTAATCAATGTTGAGTCGAAATCAATAATTTTTGTGAGAATATCGCGTTTTCACATATCCGAGTTTACAGTAGTGTGATTCCTTTACAAAGCAATGCACCAAAATGAAGCGATAGGGTTCTACGATGCATCAACTCTGAAACGTATACGCTCGCCTATCACGTTGTTTTTAAACTAGTACAGTAATGTTGCGTAGAAAGGCACCGAAAAGCCTCCGCTGCTTAGTGTACTCATTTTAGAATATTTCACTTAAATTTGGTCACCATTTATGGAAAAAAATACCGGGACAATTGACAAAGCACAACGGCGATACACTAAAATGGCATACCACGAACCGTAGCAGCCTAATTATGAGCGGCGGTCTCCTAATTTACAACCTTTGCGACATTGTCGCGCTTATTTCGATCTGCATTTGTTTCAATATGATAACTGCACTTTTCAGAGATTCCGTTCCAGCGTACATTCGCTTTTGCAAATTTGCACTACGCTCGATACCACAAATTCCTCAAATTGAAAGGAAGTTAGTGAATCGAAGTGATGCGCTCATATCATTTCCTCTCTATGTTTTTCCTACTCGTAATTCTCTGTACGACTATCGCCGGTAAATTAACATGTCTGACGTTGCATCCAAAGTAGCACACTTGGCTGCAATATCCGCTGCTCCGCAGCTCTAGGTAATTGTGATCACTGCTTTCGTATATCGGCGACTGCATCCCAGCATGCCTCCATCCTTTATATCCTCTAATTTTTTCCGCTTTTTGAATTTGGAACGTACGGAGGCTTCTCTTAGTTCCTTCTCACATATTTATCAAGTCGGATAAGTAGTTCAATGCTTCCTTCATTGAAAAATAACAATGTTTTTGTTGCCCTTACTACAGTAAATGCACTGTTTTGTGAGCATAATAAGACAACTACCGATACGCGTTTGCATATCCATGAATGGAAGCGGTCGCACTGTTGGCAATGCTCTTTCGGGTGTACCACACACTATGAGCCTTCAGTATCAAAGCTCCCTTGGCTTCTATGCGTAGTGGGAGAATTCATTCGCGATTTCAGAATAAAGCGTCTTCGCTTTGTTAAAAAATTGTTTTTTCTTGTTTCCTTTTCTTTTCTTCTTCTTCGTTCATATTGTTTGTTTACGAATCTTTGGGTACAAACTATTATATAGTCAAAATATAGACCTTCCTCATACCTTCACTAAAACAACACACCTCAAACCCACAAGAGGGCCATAAGGGGACTTGCACAGGTGTATAAGTGATTCCAGTCAATACAGAGAGCTCCAATACGGAACCTTCACAACATTGGTTGCAGTCTGTAAAGAAAGACAGCAGTGCAGATTCTATTACATTATTTTCGCTATCGAAACGAAGAAAAAACACAGTTGCTAACTGTCCTGTAGCAACAGCACATCATGAACGAATTTGTAAATTAACAACAACGTATTTGTGGAACTTCATAACGTACTCCAATTAACATATTTCACGTCAGAAGAATCCACTGCTCAACCCTCCCTCCTCCTTCCCCATTCCTCCACGCTACTGCCTAAACTGCGCTTTATTATTGCGATAGATGGAGAAAATTTGCTCCTTCTCCCGCCTCTTCTGACCCAATACCCTAACAGAACATATGTTACAGGAATATCTGCAAGTACCGGAGAAATCGAGTAGAAATACAATCTGAAAAGATGCTGCCTGGGAATGTTACAAGAATATCATGAATATCGTTCATAATGGCCTATTATGCAAATCTGTTACATTGACAATAGAGTACAACTGCGACAAACTCCTATCACATAAGCACAAAAGCACTAAACATGACAGTTATGGCTTGACGCCATCACATAGCGATGTGCGATCTTCCTCTCATGAAGACTGACTTAGAAAAAGAGCCCGAACGAAACGATAAGAAGTGAAGAGAAGACCGTCCAACGTTTAATGTCACCTGAACAAGCCCGAATTAACATTTGAGTGATTGCAAGGGAACTACGAGAAACGCTTCAAACAGGCAGAACTATGTGCACAATTATCGTCAACCAATATGGGTGCGCATGAAAATGCCAAATTGCTTTAAAAGAGAGCAAAATTTATCTATACCTATGACAGTCAAGATTCGAAACTACGCCCCATGACCGGCCACTTCTGGATAGACGATCGTTTATATGTCGCGGCGATCACTTCAGTTCGACGACCTAACAAACACTAACCAACTATTTGTGAACTAACCCCTTGCTGGCCATAAACTGTTTTAGAAAAAAACGAATGGAATTTCAAATAATGAATAATAAAGCAATTAGAAGTGGAGTAGCGCAACGATAAACGGACGATTACAGTGCGGCCGAAAATCCTAAAATCTATACAACTGTAACATCAGTAAACGAAATGCACGTGGCAGTTGGAGGAGGTTGAATGGGTGGGTTATATGGCAGTGACTGAATGCGTTTTTCATAACAACACTGAAGAACGATATTATGCGGAAAAGGGTAACAAATGAGCGATAAATGATGTAGTGAAGGTTCGGTAGAACGTTTCTTAAGACGCTATTGCTGACTCAATTTTGAAAGGCTCTGTGTAACGACAGCATACCAGAAAGGGCAATCACCACAATGAGGCCAAGTGACGATCGGATATTTGACATAAAACAAACCTAGGCGAAAACCATAGCCACAAAATATCATCCACGAGCAGTCCCATTCTCTAAACTCGTCTCTCACTATAGACGAACATAAAAAGTTACACGATCTAGCTTTCCAACTCCGGAGCCATCAGACCTCAAATTCGGATAAATTCCTTCTTCTCTAGTCAAACAAGAGAAAGGGTACTTCAGTCCTGCAGCGTTGGCACATCAACATTGAGAAGCCGTACTTCAACAACTATATAGAAAAAACAGTCCTCCTTAAAAAAGAAAACACTGAACACTGGAAATAAACACACATATGAGCGATGCAGTTTCTTTTAATTCGGCTTAATCTTACAAATTAAAAATAAACGTTACGTAGTGAAACAAAATCATTACAAAAACATCTCAACAAACAATATTCCCACGTAAGTCGATAGGAACGTTTCATTTAAATAATAATTCCATTCGACAGCGCAGACACCGAAGCGGACAATGAAGGCGAAGCTTTTAGCAGCGAATATAGAGGAAAAGAAGAACAACACAGCTCAAAGATGCAACTAATTTTCGGAAGAGGTATCTTCTGAGGTTATAAAACTGCTTCTCAAATACATCTTCGGCACTCGAGAGAACATCACGACTACTTAATGCATTGAGTAAGCAATAGTACGCTTTGGAGCCTTCATAATATTTTGCGTGTTCAATAGGCAAAATTACTTCTTTCTTTTCTCTTATTTGCTCCATAATAAATACTTGCCTAAAAGCCGTAAGAACACCTCATTCGACTGAATCTTTCCGAGTCAAATCCCCATAAAGTCATAAGTTTAACCTCAAGAAAACGAAGAACGACGTACACCCGTTATGAATGCAACCACTGAAAGCTCTTCCACAATTTTTGCAGTTTGGCTAGTGCTGTTGAGGACAATTGCCTTCTCATCAATTAACCACTATTAATTAGTCTGAGAATGTTATTTTTTTTCAAAAACGCCTCGCATATAAAATAATTTATAAAAGCAATAAAAACAGAATCGCTTCTATAGCACTCGGGTGATGACCACACTCGGCGATTAGCTAATTTTCACCTCTATCGTTTCCGACGAAATTGATACTCCGGTAAATCGCCCCTTGTCGCAACGCTCTCCGTATCTATAATAAAGCACAACTCAGAGCGACATTGTGAATGCATGGAACATAAACCAGTTGAAAAATCATTAAAAAAAGGCAATCAACAGTGAGGTGAAGAAAAAATCCCAACATAAACAACGAATTCCTCATCGATGTGGCTAGTTTTCATGTCAACATTCATTGGTGATATGAAATTAAACATTTATAAAGCAAAGAAACAAGAGCATGGCAGCATAAGGCAAAAATGAGAAAAAAATATATAAGCAAACAAAAAATCCAAAAGAGCTTGTCCAGCTGACATATAATGCAGGCTTAATGATATTTAATGTAGGCTCTTTCATAAAAATCAACCTGTTCCCTTAACTAAACTGCAAAAAAATAGCGTTCTCTGCTACATTTTATAGTATCCCATTCGTGACCAAGATGATATGACGTAGCGTATGGGTAAACCATTTGACCTACGTACCTCTATTCGTTGCATGTTTCAACACAAACAATCAAGGTCTCTAACGCACCGAAAACCGAAAGTAAGCAGCGATAGGAGGAAAAACACAACCTTTCCGTATTTGGATCAATCGCGAAGAAAATCTTCCAAATCCTAGCGAATCTAGAAAATTTTTATTGTCACCTATAATCTTTATTCTAACAGCCTTATTTATGTTCGTGAGATTTTCAATAAAACCTCTGGCTCTTCTGCTTCTTTCGTTGATCATATCAGCAAAAAACCACAATTAGCAACAGATACTGCACGACTGGTACCTGCGGATGAAACGGAAAAAAGATGGAGAAGATGAAAAAGGGGAGGAAGGCGAAGGGAAGCGAGCTGTGTTTCGCATAAACAGCCATTCCCAAATGGAAATCGATGACGAAAGAAGAAAGCAATTTTTCCTTACTCATCTTAACAACTGCAATTCCATCCACAGGAATATCCCGCATATGAAATGATATTTGTTTCTTTGATCAAGGTGATATCATTTCGAAATCTGCTTAGAGGTACAACAGCTCAGGACTTTTTACAGTCTCAACCTATATAGCAAAACAAATTCTTTAAAGCTGCAACAAAACGCTTCAACTAAGAGAATAGCAAGCGCCTCGCAGGTCAAGTAACACTCGTCATCCCCTCCCCGTTTCTTACTTCAAACGCAATGACTTTCGCTCAACCATAACGTTATTGTTCTACTTTTTGCCGAACAAGCTTGCAGCATTTTTTGACGGAAATTTTACCAACTTTGAAGACTGAAAAATTCCACTTCAACAACGGATCGCAATCTGTTCATTACACCGATGCAGTGTAATCCCTACGGGCGCGAGCAACCAATCAGCATGATAGCATTCATTTGCGTAAAGGTAATAATTGAAATTCATCAGTGTCATGTCATCGTATAAAATCCGCCCCATATAACACCGTTACTCTGTCATCTGATTCATTTTCCTAACTTATCGTAATTCTATGTTAACTATATATGCTTCACGAAGTTATTATGCTCATTACCTGCTTCGAAATAGCTACTGAATGAAGTAAGGACGTCCTCTCATCTTTTCGTCTTAATTCCCCTCGGGTACGAAAAACATCAAAAGCAATACTACATAGTCATTAAATCAAATAACCTATAAAAAATTTTACCAAACAACAGGAACATAATAAGAATAAACGAGCGTTTGCAAAATAAGACAACTATCTAACGAATCAAACAAGATAAAACGAAGAGATTTCTAATAATTTGCCAGTGAACTTAAAATTCTGTGAGTTAAAATTGCTATTAAATCCAGCAGTGAGTGAAGGGATTCATTCCAGCAAAAAAACCAGGACACTGCAGTCGATACCATTCATCTAAGATATAGACTTGGAAAAACATATGTGCCCCTTCTTTTCCACTTTTGGCAACCATAGCTGTGCACGTAGTTCCTTCGAACATAGAACAAGTTTGAGTTGTGTGCGCCACTATCGAAACTCCCTATTCTTTTGAACTGCACACTGCGGGGAAAAATTTAACAAACACCAGGTCTGCAATAGCTCCCACGAACTACAGCAAGAGAAGAATAGGCATCATTCGTGGATTACGACGCATTTAAAAAAGGCACAGCCGCAAAAAACGAAAAACTCAGCTTGAGAAACCACCATTGCCCGAAATAAATAGAATCCTATACCGAAGGGAACGAAAGCCCTCAGAGATGAGATTTTTGTGTATCTAGGATCAAAAGAAGCATCGCATGAAGCAACTAAAAAGGCTTACATGAACCGAATCAAACAGCACCAGTGTGTCATGCCAAAAAATGGCGAGCTCAAGCAAGAGCACATAGGTATCTTACCTTTACAGATCTCGTTTGCTAGTCACCTCTAAAATCTATGAGATATTAATCCATCTAGAGCTTTTTATAAGACGACCAATGCATGGAACGCTGGAAATACCGCTGTGTTCCCTTGAAATCTCTGCATGACCCTCAAGTGAAAAGAAACATTCTGTAAAGGAAGAGATACTGAGAACAAGTGCAGGTAAAAAGCAGGGAAATGCATTTAATAGAGATCAATAAAATGGCCACTGAAGCAAAAGTGGTTTTAATGGCGAGGTAATTTAGGCATATATTTTTCTCGGTGACTCCTTCCTGCAAAGCTTTCATCCTTCGTCGAAATCTCTGAAGGAAAATTTCCAACATTCGAAAGTTTTATCAACGATATGAATGAATAAGTGAACAAAAGCATTAAACATGTGGATTGATTTCAAAGTACCTGCTGAAAACCTTAGGATAGTGATTCCAAAATATGATACTGTTGGTGAACGATTTCTGAGGCATCATGACATCATTATACAATACATGACACAAACTTAGAACAACCATCAACAACATATCAACGACAATCTAGGCAAAAAGACTCTAGGAAATGATTTAAAATGATCTGGTCTTATTAGCATCAGCATTTGGTTCTGTTTCATTAGCATTCAACTCCTAGGATTCTAAGTGAAATCGTAGAGAACCCGATGTTCAGGAATCCAAAAATTCGAAATTATTCGAAGTCAAGAGAAGAAAGTTCGTTGAAAGGCAACACTGGCTGTCAACTGCGGTTATATGAAGGGCTACGACAAAGTAGTGTCCCGGTGTGATTCGGTTTCCCTCCAAAACCGCTAATTTCCAGCTCTGAGCTTTCCGCATTTAATTAAAGGTGGAATTATTGCATGGGAATATGTATAATGCTTTACAGTGCAATATTCTGAACGAGAATGTAACTGCTTCAAAGATCGGTAATAAACTTTTAAAAGGGTAAAGAGACATAGGATGACCTTTTCAATTTCTTTGGGGAACATTACAACATAAAACGAGGACTTCACTGAAATACCTTACGCTTTGATGGAGACACTGCAGCACTAAAAACGAGGACTTCACTGAAATACCTTACGCTTTGATGGAGACATTGCAGCACTACTGCTCCATTATTGATCCTTTATCATCGATTTTCATGACGACTGCACAGAAACAAACATTGAGTGGATAAGCGAGCAGTTGGAAACAATTTAAAACCACATTTAGGCATCAGAATGATGCGTGTCTACAATAAAACCACCGTTCGTTGGCTGAGAAAAATAAGATATAAACTTTACAATAGAAGTTCTTCATCGGTTATGCTAGAAGTTTAAAATCATGATTTACCACTACGACGGGTATACCCATGCGAACATAATATCCTAAACTTGGCAAAACTGAGAGCAGGTATTACTACAGCTTTAGAGTTCAAAGCAACTGACCAGCGTATTCGTGTTGACAAGTTGCACCAAAATAGCCTGGCGCACATGAGCACTGCCCCGTTACTCGGTCACATTTCGCTCCATTATAGCACTCACAACGTTCGGCACAATTTTTGCCGAAGCGACCTGGCCGACAAGCTGCAAACAAGAGTGCCAACGCATTATTGCATTTTCCTCGTTATAACTATGTTGATTTCATGATATGACTACTTCTAACAGCTACTTGATCGAAATGTTACTAAACAGCATTTTCTTATATGCAGACGGCTGGTTGGAAAGAATCAAATTTTGAGGGCAAAGTTCAATGTTTCCGTCCATTTCAAACAAAACATATATTTTTTAAATAGCAAACGATCTTAGACTTATAATAGAAATAAGTATTTTACAAAAATAAGAAACGTTCTGCAATTCGAATGATTGTGAGGAGAAGAAATCACTGTTGACAATCGGCTTTTATTATTGGCATAAGTATTTGCCGAATCGATGCAAAATGTCCCCTGCATGAGAACTAATCTAACTGCGTGATCCTCTGAAATATCGAATTACCTCTGAAATCCCCTACGGAATAAGAGATGGTATCTATGGTTGTTGGTAAGCTATTAGAAACAACTCTCCGCGAATACCTAAAAATTCTTTCTCCAAAGGTCTCTCTCTGTTTCTATGGTAGGTCGAAAACTGGAAACATTTTGTCTCATAGAAAAAGTGTTTCAAGGGATCTGAAGTGCTAATGAGTTGGCTCATGATGAGGTTTTTCGATGTGCTTCACCTTCACAACCACTTTTGCCACAGGCAAACTTATCCAACAGCTAACTAAAAGAGATGGGAGAACAGAAAAGAGAATCAGCGAAGCACTTTCAAACCGCTTGTACAACGCGTGAAATGGCGTAGACTGGCTTTTCCTCGCTTATAATTTGAAGCGATGAGCGGAAATCGTTGCCAGTTACACTAGATCGTTTTGATATCAGCTTCATGAGAAAAACAAGATGAAGATTATTTCTTCAAAAGCCATTCGCTTCAGGAGACACGTTTACCGATAACTGTTCCATATAAAATAGAGTAACTTTCAGGGATACGTCATGTAAGACTTGCGAAGAAAAAAATGAACCTTGTCTGCATTGGGCGCCGTGCAATCCCATTGGACAATCGCACTGGCCTGTTCGAGGATCACATGGAAAGTCACCGCATTCACATTTCAACTGGCAGTGAGGGCCATATGTATTATTGGTACAAGATTGCTCGCACTGAAATCAACCAGTTATTGAATGACAGTCGTGTACTGGCCAACAACAGGTAAGATTCCCTCTAGAACTAAGATTTAATTGTCCTGTGAGTATCAGTTCTTTGCATGAAATTACAAGTACGATTAGATGTCAGTGGAATGGGAATTAGAAATCCAACATGAATAAATACATATACGGTACTATATTGCAAAACGGCTATTTCAGCAGGAAATCGCCGGCTGGAGTAAAGGCTGCCGAAGTGATGTTAATGTTAAGGTAAATACCCAAATGCTGAATAGCAACAAAACTGTACACTAGCAATAATGTGCATCTATCGAATTGGCCCTGATGCCATCGTTTTACAATCAGTAGTAATTCAGACGAGAAACTATTCATCTAGCAGTGCAAAAACGCCATCGCGGCACTTTAGGAAACGAGCGATTACAGTGAAAGAGTTAACAACCTGGTCTCCGAAAAAGCCAGGCAGACAAAGACACTGTCCATCGCCGGGATCACAGGTCGCACCGTTTTGACAGTTGCAACTCTGACTGCAGTACCAACCGTAGAAGCCCGGCGGACACGCTAAATGTGACATACCATCATATGGAGTAAACAAAGTAATAATGAACTAAAGCGGGCAATAAACTAGCGCTGCTTTAAAGGTGAAGGCCCCATGCTGAAGGAAATGAAAGAACAAAGTTTGAATGCTGCCTTAGATTTCACGAACGACCTCTACAACTAAATTGTTTCCAAATGATAGTTAAATCTTTCTTTATTATAGAAACACCGTTTATGAAGCGTTAGCTGAGCTGGAGCACTATGAGAAAGAAAAGGCAAAGTTTCTTGGATAATAGAGTGCACTTTCCCAGGATGGATATTGCCTACGGACAGTTTAGAAGATTAGGCGTATTTTTCCAATTGTTTCAAGCCATGTTCAGTATATGGCTCGATGGTACGATCAAATGGTGGCACATCAACTACTGCCAATATCCTTAACAAATAAATCTAGCAAACTATGAAAACCCTTTTGAAAGCACCGTTTTTGAAATCGACTGCTCGAAACTTTATTGACATTAGCTGCTTACACTACCCTCTTTGTTCGCTTCCGGCATCCCTTCTTCCTTCAACAGTCTATATAAGACACAATGTAAACCAGATCTAAAACATTTAAGCATTCAAACACATTAGCATAACTTGATAGCTCAGTGATCATACCACATACCTCTCATTTGCTGTTTTCCTGAAGTTCTCCTCCCATGCCTACACCATCATAAGAAGTTTATTTGAAAGACAGCAATATCTATCACAATAAAAACGGAAGACAAGAAGCACAGCGGCAACAAACATGAGCAAAAGGCTTCATCTCAAGCAAAAAAAGTTCTAACTACTTATAAAGCAAAATCATGCAAAACTGACTGAATTGGCAACGAGTTCCATATCTTCCTGATGGGCAATCACAACACCCCTGTACAGGGTCACACCTCGCCTCTCCGTGACACTCGCAGTCCATCGTGCAATTCATTCCATACTTTCCAGACGGACATGGCTGCTCGCAAGTTGGTCCCGTATATCCCAATGAACACCTGAACCACATCTACCAGTTATCCTTCCTCATCCATTCATAAGGACTCAACCGGGCGTATATAAATACTACGGATAGGACCGTCAGCTGCACCAATGAAAATGATCGAGTTCGACGAGTCATGCAAGTGATCAGCTGGCGCTTAAGCTTTGGTTTAAACCGGAGAAAGGAAGGAGCCAATTTTTGAAAGTTTTTCGGTGACAGCAATCGAAAGAACTTGCTCGAAGAATGTAACACATTCAGAATGAAGGAGAAGCTTTAAAACGAAGTAAATATGAAAAGAAGGAGGACAAAGTGACAGGATTAACCGGCAGTGTTTACGTCCTCTTTCATCCTTACCGAACGTCACGATATTGTCAGCACGGTGAACACAGTTGCATATAACAGATTGTGCAGTTCATGACAAGACCTAGATCCTGTGGGACTCGCCGAAATTTGCAAAACTAACCTCAAATTTGCAAACCCAAGAAAGATTGCGAAACGGTAAGAAAGATATAGGAAATATGAAAATTCTTGTTCCTGAACAAGGTTGAAAAGATATAGGAAAGCGCAAAGGCGCACGTTTATACATGTACATGCTCATGTTCATTCATATGGTACTTCAGGGATCTTTAGGCTGGTTAAGGAATCATTAGAAGAGGAATTTATTCAACGAATTCCAATAGAATACCTCAAATTCATATTAATTCCGCTTGCTATTCTGCTTCTTTTCCATCTCTTTAGTTACAATATCCAAGCTTGTTTATGCGCCTTTTTCGTCCCCTCTTCCCTCTCTAACCATGCCTCAATTCTGCTCAATTTTTTTGAAAATTCCAAAACCTCCTGACATTAGTCATTAGTTTTTAAATCCTACGTTCGTTTAGCATTTCCCATACTTTTTCTTAACCTTCCTCAAAATCATTCAATCATTTTAATTTCTTTCTTCGTGCTTTCCTCAGTACGAGTGTTCATGAGAGCAGATTCAGAACTTCCCGACGCCCCTAGTTTTACATCAATTCAAATGGTTGGCGACTATCTGAGCACTGTATTTGATGGTGAGATTATACGTCGCGTCGATATGTGCAACGCATCTTACTGTAGCACGAACAGGTTCATCGAATCAACGAGTCCCGTTTCCTTTGGCTAACCAATGTGCCTTACTGGAGAAGTCAATTCATCATTCTTATTGAACGAGCAAAACCAATCAGTTCGCTTTCTATCGCCGACCTGCATTCGCCGGTTCCCTGGTCGCAGTGTCCTTGATTGGCACATCGACACTTTTCTCTACAGCCAGGTCCGTATCTGCCTTCCTGACATACTTGCTCGCACTGAAGGCCAGTAAAACCAGGCGCACAACGACACTGTCCCGTCAGCCTATCACACGTACCTCCATTCTCGCACTGACAGATCTTCTCGCACCTGCACAAAGGAATTACAAGATGTTGGATTTCAGATCCTCTAAGTGCATTACGTGAAAATACGTGCAAAAGATGAGCATTTCAGCTTAGCAATCTTTCAGGCTCCCAACAAATCAGGGTGCTGTATTCTGATCCACGAATTCATGCTAGTTTTTAGCTTAATGACGTCCTAATGAATATTTCAAAGAATGGATTCAAATGCCTGGAACATACAGGCTGCGTTTCGCTACTGTTCGTTAGAGGCAGTGAAAATAGGCATTATTCCTAAGCTCTACTAGAAGCATCATTTTTCACAACTGAACAGATGTATGAAATATTCTTACAAATGTAGATGAAAATTGTCAACCCTCGATTATAGCAGTGATAATATGTTGGCTTTGGGACGGGAAACAGACTGAGACTGCAGCATCTCTAACACCTAACGTTCAGCTCCACCGATAACACCTCAACACAGTGGTTGCTGCGTAATCACCACGCAAAGGTGATTTAATAACCATTCCTATTGGCACTCACTTAAAAAGCGTACAACAGTTTTCTAATATAAAACACTTTTTTCTGCTGACTGTTACCATCGAAATGAATTTATGACATGACAAAAACAGATCAGAATCATCTGAATTGCTTTCTTATTGTAAACTAAATTCTCTCAGTTCAACAGTGAAACGCTAGCGCCGTAATTTTAAGAATATATGTCAGAAACTTCCGTATATGATGTGCTCGAATGGGGTATTCTCCGTGAAGAAATTCACCTTTTCCATACTTATTCATACGTTCGTTACAACGCAATTCATCATCGATTTTTTTGCATCTTACGTACTTCAAGAAATAAGAGTGATAGTGAACACAGAAAAACTCGAAAAATGCTGTGGCAACAAAACATATCGTTCAATTCCCAAATGAAAACTGACGGATGATTTACCTATCTCCGAATCGATTTTCAGGACATGCGATTTCACATCTGGTTCCAATGAACCCGGGTGGACAGCTGCAAGCACCAATTACTTTGTCGCACACGCCTCCATTGGTGCACTGGCACACTTCTTGACAGTCTGCGCCAAATCGTCCCTGCACGCAACCTGCAAAATGTGTTTCATCTTGCACGACAATTCACATTTGTTCATTTTTTGGATACTTTGCATTCTAATATTCAGCATTAAGCCACGAAAGTTCCCTTACAGTTGTACCTCTGACAATACTGATTACATACTTCAATTTTCTTCTACTACTCATTCACGAACACTTCCACTTAAGCTTCTAGGAAGAGCTCCCTCATCCTTTTATTTGAAGCAGCGGACAACAAACACTCTTCAACGACAGTGTTACCTGTTGAAAAGAAAGCCCACCCATACTGGAGACGTGACTGTGGTTTTTCACTTAACTTCTCATACAGATCAAAGAGTTCGCAAAAATTCCAACAAAGCCCATCCACAATTGCGAGTAAAAAATGACAACAAATCAAATCTTGCCCTTATTAGGCGACTCAAGGTTGGGAGAATCACCCTCAAATAAATAACTTACTTCGAAAGCAAAAGGTTACTCACGAAAGCACACTTAAAACTTTGTCCTGAAGAACTAAGATACTGATGGCACAAGTTATTTCACTAATCGACCTTAGATTCTTGGAACTTTTCACCGTGACTTCATAGAAAGAAAAATTGGAAGAAAATAAGGCATTTCCAAATGAACTCAAGCATAACTATCTTCAATCCGAGGAATACTTCAAGAGAAGAAAAAAGTCACATCAGCTTTTGCCAACAATGCAAACTGAATGACACAGAACACACAGATATTTCGAAAGAGGCTTGGACTGATAAGCAAATAACAGCAGAAGAAAGCACCAGAGACTGCATACCTTGGCTGCAATCTGCACCTGTGTACCCAGGTTTGCAGAAACATCTTCCGCTGATTGGATCGCATTCAGCATTCGATCCGCAGTCGCACTGCTGCTTGCACAGCTCACCGTAGCTGCCCTGTGGGCATAGCTCAGTGCACGAATGACCTGTATAGCCTCGTGGACACTGGCACCGACCTGTGATATGGTCGCAAGGCTTTTGATTTTGGCAACGACATGCCTGCGCACAATGTCGACCAAAATATCCTTTTAGGCAAGCTGAAAAAAGCTTTCCACTTTTAAAAGCAAAATGGCACCATGGAATGATGGAACTATCAGACAAGGGTTCTTTTTTAAAACTGTTTTGATGACTTTCCCATCCCCACAGCGCTATTCGTATTTCTCTGACATAATCGTAGGAATCCGTTTGCTCCCCTTGTTGAATGCTTCATAATAAACACATCCTAAAACAATTCAAATGTGCGGTTTACACAGTGTTACAATGCTTATAGTATCCTTAGATCTCATTTCCGTTGCATTTTCCTTCAAGTTCATTTTTCATGATATTTCACGTTGGAGTACTGCTCATGTATAGCACTGCTTTTCTCTGTTTCACATAAATGTATGCATTCTAATGAATTCTCAACATGTTCTGTCACCTCGACTAGAGGCACAAATCATTTCCGTAATTTTCTACTATAGAAGAGGAGAAAAATCTGATTCTTATCGTTTTGTTATTTCTCACCTACATAAGGATCATATTCACAGTGTGCAACGGTCTACTTGCTACCAACGAGACTTAACAATGTTGTTTAGACTTCGCTAACAAATTTTAGCATCATAGCGAGTTCGAAAAAGCTTCAAATTCCGTGCACCTCCAGCGAAAAAAGATTCGACGCAGTATGAGAGGCTGAAAGCTTTCCAGTTATTACGAGCGTTCTTGCATGGAAATTTCCCTCCTACCAAATATTCAAGCGAAAACACTTAACGGATTACCTCGCCCACCTCCTACGAATATGGCCCTAAACGGTAATGAGCCAAACCAAAAGTTACCTTTAAAATTTCCTAACAATCAACGAAGCTCTGAAGACGATAGTGAAAGAATGCTAATTTCCGCACGGCTTGACTGACTTAGAAGGTATAACGTCTCCAATGAAAAGATTTTAGAGAGAATGTGTTACTCCCATCAACCTCACCAAATACATCTGCAACTCAAAAATCAAACGAAAAAAAAGGAAAGAGAATATTTAGGCGCTTACGACGGTTGCATTTACGTCCCCTCCATCCAGGTGCACATTGGCAATGACCGCTGACTGGTTCGCAGCTTGCACCATTTTCGCACTGGCAGACCTCCTCGCATCTCTCTCCGAAATGCCCATGTGGACACTGCCTCTCACACCTGAACTTTCGCATATATTTTTCCAAAATTTCATTCCTCCCTCTCTTCTCAAACGTCATCTACCTCAGATATCATTTAGCCTCTGAAAAGACATCAGGTGAACGTTAAAAAATGGCTCATCGATAAATATTGACTAGGAAGTATAAAGCTCTTTAAAAACACGCATTTAATGCGTTGATATTTGTTTTCGTTCATGATTTCCTTTGACAGAGCTCGTTACTCTGTACCTAGTTGAACTAAAGTATGTTCTGAGGTTCGCCCACTCACAGATACATATTTGCTCCACTCATTATCGCTCACAAAGGTGTCATCGATAAAGCACATTCTTCAAAGCTCTTCTACAGAACAACTATTCTTTCGTAAAAGCTAAGGCCAAAAAAATAAGCAATGAGAGAATTCAAATTGAACGAAACCGTTTAAAACCCTTCTGATTAGCGCATTAACGTTCTCTCCACGCAATTACAAAGCGATGACAGCTTTGGAATTGTTGATAATACGTGCGTGATAACATCTGAATGTGGTTTGGGAACCCACACGACTAATATGAGCGATCTGTTTCCTCTTTCTTTTTTTCACTCATTTTCAGCATAACACATCTGACTCGACGTGCTATCACATCTGTCTTCATAACAAAATTTACAAGACCAGGCAAAGTATGAAAAAGGTAGATGACATATGATCAGTCGATAGGTTCATTTCGCGTCAAAAGAAAATTCAGTTTTCCAATAACAATTTCGAAAACTGCTAGCTCACCACCTTTTACCAGTCCATCCAGGCAAGCATTGGCATGTGCCATCGGTTCGGTTGCAGCTAGCACCATTCATGCAGTCACATTTTCGTTCGCAATTGATACCGAACTGACCAAATGGACAAGCTGAAAGGAAAATTCTTAAGCAGACATAACCCCACTGATAAGAACATGGTTTCATAGAAGCGGGTATGGTGTGGACGACATAAACACTAATTCATCTGTCCCAAATCCTATCGAAGTGACCTAATGAACCTTGAAAAGAAGAAATAATAATACCTGATAAGTTAAATACCTAGTTTTCCACCTACGAACAAACCTCCCTTAACAAATTTTATTTTTCCTACTCTAAATGAAAACAGCATTATTCGCATATTCTGCGAATTCTGACTACTTTTGATTTCTAATAACCGTCATGAATAACAAAAGAAGTGATAATCACTGACTACCTGGCAACACATTCTACAGCAAACGTCATGATAACGTAGAACCAAGGAAACAACTCAGCCCTAAAACTTTTCAAACTTCACTACGACTGGACATATATCCCGAGGTTTTGCAGCGAGTTTTCTCAATAAACCGCTTACCGAACTCACAAGCAGGTCCTGTCCAACCGGCCGCGCACGTGCATGCGCCACTTTTTGAGTCGCACGACCCATCGTGCATACAAAGGCAATGATTAATGCAATTTGCACCATACAAGTCGGAAGGGCATTCTGAAAATTCCAAATATCCGTGAACCCAGGTCAACACGACTATTGTTAACGGATGGTAAGAAAAACGTACAGAGTATGCCGGAAAGAGCAAATCAGAGGACGATCGACTTCTTCAGCCTCACTTCCATTTTTTGCATATCTAAGGTCAAACGATGTAAAATAAACTTATGTGATTGGTGCTTTCAGAGAATAACGATATCTTCTGCTTCACTGGATCATCTTCGCTCACAAGCAAACGTTTTTTCATAGAATCGAAAGATGCAAACTCAACCTATCCGCTGCTTTATTTCAGATCATTCTAGCTAAAAAAATATGCCGCAAAATCTGCTTATTCGAGCTTTCCGCCGAATCCAAACCATGGTTCCTCGGTTTTTTGCGGACTTCTGTTCTACTAAAATTGAGTGTTACTTTCTTGTAAGATTTCGCCTCCCAACTACGACGTCCGGAACTCCAACGCAAAGGGAGATACTTTTAGCGATCGGCGAAATACTATTTGAGAGGAATTTGACTTCCTCATCTCTTTAAATAGACGCTGAACTACACCTTGTTCGCAATGTCGTCCCATGAATCCGGGAAGACAGTCACAAAATCCTGTCACTCGATCACAAGTGCCACCATTACTGCAAGAGCATTCGAATTTGCAGCCGGCGCCCCACCTAGAAAATTCGAATCAATACAGCGTGCAAGTATCAAATAAAAACTTCATTTCGAAGAAAACTAAATTCAACAAATTTATTTAAGAAGATTGAACCAAAGCAGTCAGCAACGTCACTTCTAAAATCACCTGGAATGTGCTTCGATCCGTTATTCCTCAGCGATTCAAACAACGTACATTGTAAATGTCCTCTCCCCTTTCAATCTTTCTAAACACATCTCCAATCACATGGTGAACACTACCAACTTGTACAGACAATGAATAACAAGCGGGCTGGCAAAAAATCTGTGCTACTTAATGGACACGACTTGAAATTCATCTTCAACACGGAAAATGCAACAAGCCTGTTAGGCGGGCATGGCGTCCTGCAATCGGGGCCAGTCCAGCCATCAGCGCATCGACACTCGCCAGTCACTGGATGGCATTTTGTTACAAATGGAGACGCTTCTAAATCCCCTGAAAAGAAAACGGGATAGTCGGTCTGAAATCATCGTGCGTTTCAACACGAGAAAGATTCCTCGGAGAGGAATGTAAGTGAAAGCTGGAACCTGAATCCTTCCGTGCAATATCTCTGCAACTCATCGTTACATCTCAGCAGCATGTTGACCGGATATGGAAAAATTCCGATGCATTTTCTCTGAAGGTTGCTAACGGAGCTTCGAAAAGAGACGAAACAGAACCAGAACAATCAAAATAAACCAAAAAAGCCAAAGAAAAAAATAAGCAAGAATAAACAGTGACCAGTTGAAGAACAATCGCAAATGTTGTTGCAGTCATCACCGTAGCGCCCATCAGGGCATGGCCTATCGCAATGCTGACCCCTCCACCCAGCTGTGCACTTGCAAGCACCACTCACTGAGTCACAGGTGCCATTGTTCTGACAGGTGCATAGACCTTTACACCCCGCACCAAAGCGACCGGCTTCACATGCTGGAAAAAAAAACGACTTTTCATGACTTCAGCGGAAGTGAAAGGAGGAAATGAAAGAAACAGAAAGGAGTACGATATTGAGACTTTAGGAATGGGTGAACAGGAGGTCGTGTTACGGCCGCATGTCTACCCATTCCCAATCCGGACAACCGTTCGCATATTCTACCTCACCTTCCACTTTTCTTCGCAGCGATGTAAGTCATAGTGCCATTTTGTAAAAACTTTATTGTTACAAATGAAGTGAAATTGATCTGCATAAGGGGAAATGAAAAAAATAGGGAGGGGGGGGGGGGAGGAGGAGCAGTTAAAGATGTAGTGAAGTTGTACGACAAGGGTTGCACAGAAACAAAGAAATTGGCAGGGGAAAAAAAAAGAATCATAAGCAGTAAGGTGGAGGGACGCCTAAAGTAAAGTGGATGATGACAGCAGATGAATGGGAATCAGAGATAATCACCGGACAAATATTCTAGCATTCAATTTCAGAATGAATTACAATGAATCTTTCTGCGAGTTAAGGTTAGCGGATCGACAAACGTACAGACCATATGCACCTGCAGAATATTATATCGATCAGACGCGCAAACATGATATCGTCATAAAGCTCTTCAGAAGGCAATAATGAACACATATTGAACGATTCCATCAAAACAGAGCTGATAAAATGCACCATTCACCCAAAAATAATAATGGTATATGACAGGCACACATTTATATAAAACTTACGTAACTGACAGCTTTTGCCTCTGAAACCGGGAGGGCAAATGCATTCACCGTCCACAGGATCGCAGCTCATACCCGAGTCGCAAGCACATTTTCCTGCACATCGTTTACCAAACCAGCCTTCTTTGCACGACACATCGCATTTCTCACCGCTCCAACCCGGCAGGCATTCGCAGGTACCATTCGATGCCGAACAGCTTCCACCGTTATGACATTCGCACAGCTTCATACAATCCACACCGAAACGACCTGCGGGACACACTGGAACGACCCATTAATATGCATAAATGGCACCCGCTATCTATGGCAATTATTGAAAGAAACCAGAAGCTCTATTTCTAAAAGATCAATCTTCCAAAGAGGACGCGCATCCAAAAGTGATATTGAGCCTTCACAACCTATATATACATATATATATATATATATATATATATATATATATATATATATATATATATATATATATATATGGTGAGTATGCATGCATGCATGTACGAAATGCTCTGCTAAAAGCAGAAAACAAGGATTGTAATGTGAAATAAAGAAAGAAAAAGCTAACTGGAAACTAGAAACAAAAATATGTAAACGTGCATGCCGGATTGAAACTACCGGAAATGCACACAGATAAGCGCAACTATAGTACACATATACGAGGATATATACGATGTTATCGTATATTACTTTTACAAAGCAATCTTGCACAAGCAGAGAAAAATTCTCATTGGCCAAGCATAAGCCAATTCAAATTGGTCCAGTGCGATTACACCGCGTTCTCCGAACCCTCAACTCCTCCTTTCCTTCACTCCTTTCTCCACAACTCTTAATTCCTTTAGCCGAAGTGTTTATACGTTATTCACTTGAACTTTCACGATAGAATGTGCTCGTTTTTCTGGTTTCGCTACCGAGTATTTATTAAACGCCAAAACGCGTATATAAGTGACATATGGCGGCTTCATCATTCATAAACGTTACAGTGCGAAACCTGTGACCGACCACAATGATGATTCATGAAAAATCCCTCAGTGAAGCATATGTCGAATTTATACTACCAACATGTTTCTTCGAAGAGACAAAATATATTGTTAGGAAATTAATTTTCTTCCCATCACTGCATCGAAGCTGAAGAAATTGAATTCAGGCACGAAATTTGAAAATGCTGTGCCCTGCTGTATGATGTATCATGCCATCTAGATATGACTCAACTTATGACTTGGAGAATGTGGAAAAGACGGAAACAACCGAATGTACCCTTGTGGAAGGAATTTTAGTAACGAAACTACAAAATACTACTTATACGTGAGCAAAATTCACTCTAGAGTTGGTGGTAAACGTTCCTATTGTTAGTTACACTGCAAAAAGATTATGCGTGAACGAGAAGCCTCCGCTGTCTCCGGCACGTTTACCTACTATATGTGAGCACATTACATACTTATCTGTTATTTCAGTTACTGGACTAACAAGAGTCCCATTTATTTCTTCTCTACAGCACGTTTACTTAAATGAACATAATTTCTGCCTCTTTCGAGTGGTTTGAACGAAGTCAACAGCTGTGTTTTCTAAGCAGATTATCAAAGAAGACGACGGGTGCTTTCATCCGCATTCTATTCCTAAGACAATAATCAGTGCTAATCATGGAACAGTTCTTTCTGTCGAATGTCAGGCATTTTTTTTCTGCCACTTGAAAGATAGTGGCATGGAGTATTAACGTTTATTTCCTGCCTTCTTCAATTCTAAATGCTCTTCTACGATCTGTATGGAAGGAACATAAACCCGAAAATTGCTACTGCAGATCACAAGAATGAGATCTCTTGAAGCGAAACGAACGACTTAAGAAGGCATAAATGCGGCGAACCTTCACTACATGACGCTCCATAATAGCCAGGTGGACATATGCACGAACCATCCTTTACGTTGCACTGAGCGCCGTTCTTGCACGAGCATTCATGCTGACAACTGGGTCCATATAGGCCGGCTGGGCATGCTGAAATGAGCATCCTATGCAACTCTAAATGGCCTAACTCATCAACAAACCATAATCATAAGCGATCAAGCAATATTGCATCCACTCAACAGGCACTGGAATAACATAAATGCAGCCAAAATTTGGCATCAGCGAAAGAAGCATTGACATCTCCTATGAGCACTGCTCCTGATTGGTTGCAGAGATATAATGTTCACTTGCTCAACAGCCGTGGCCCAGCTAATAAGGGGAGAGGGCTGGCGGAGAGCAGCGTGAGAAGGAAAAAGAAGGATAGCTGGAGTCGAACTTTTGTGATAACGAAATCGGAGTGTGATGTAGGTTTTTCCGTTCTACGAAGCAGAAACGAGGTTTTTTAATTACTCGCAGCCGCAACAAGAACGTGCTTTTCTACAGATTGGAATGGTAGCCAAGTTTATTTTTTTCAAAGCTAGTACCAAAGCGAGGGCCAAATTCAAGTAGGAGACTGTGGCTAGAGATCCCTTAGCTGAAGTTTTAAGCGACAACTCGCATGTAGCATAACATGCTGAGTAAAACAAGAACGTTTGTGAATACAACAATAAAGATCTAAATGCGAGTTCAAACAATGGAAATGCAAATGCACATTAAGTGGCACAAGAGTGTGATTTCTCTTCAATGAAGAAGGACGGCATATTCCTGGCAAGTGCGGCACAGGTGATTCTGAGAGCCTTGACCACCTTCGTCATGCTTTTTTCTGATTACTTTCAGAAACTTGGTTGTCGAAGTTGCAACACGCGTATAATAAATGAAGAATCTTTGGAAATAAGCTTGGAAACTTTTGCAATTCTTGATTAAGTCAGTAAATAACAATGATGACGGTTAGCGAATTCGAAACGTGGTTATTAATGAATAGATCGGAGGTCAAATAAAAGTTTTCCACAAATAAGATAAGGTGCTACGAGAGGCATCATCCCACATGAAATATGCTAGAACATAGATATGCTACAAATTCGATTCATTCCCCCATTCCCTTTTCCTCTTTTCATCTATCCCAATCGAGAACACAACTATTCATAATCCCGCAACAGCGAACACCCTCTTCTTCTACCTGAACTACAAGAAACTCTCAGATCAAAGATCATTAAGAAATTACGCAAATTTCATCAAACCCAGCTAAATTCACTATGAAACTATCTTCGGTTATGAAAATCCTCCAAAGCAAACTGGTGGTGTTAATGAATTATTCATTAGATGCTTCTGACCTAAGACTACCATCACATTTTAATGACAAGAAAACAGGGCCCATTTACTTACGACAGCTCTGATATGAAAGGTATTTCAAATCGAATTATTGCTTAAGCACAGATTTCTTTTCGAAGCAATTTCCAACAAAAAATGCCACCTGATTTTTCTCCAAATCCTGACTAGATTATCTTTCATCCACTATAAGCGCTTAATTTAATAACAGTTCTCTACTTCTGCCAAGTACTCAGCAGGCAGTCTCCAGGTAGAGGAATTAGAACACCTGACACCTAAAAGTAGCAACAAAACAAAACAATGAAGCTACATAAAAGGCACACAAAAGATATCATGCAGCATGCATACACTATCCAAGCGAGCGACTTAATTAACACACTTCTCAGAGTGGCAACCTTAATAGCAGCAGCATTCTTCGTTTGCTAGTTGCAGCAGCGTGATTTGCCTATCAACCACTAATTCCAAGTGTATTTGGTCATAAGAGAATGCTCAATATGTTCTACAATTCCCCCTGCAGTGGTCCTGCTCAACATCACTACCAATGGGCATGGAGATTTCATCCCCACAACAACGTAAAGAGGGGCCTAATCTCTCTGTTAGATGGGTACTGCTTCTCCACTCTCCTCTCAGTGATTCCATTGTAACATTTCATATCTCTTCATATGATATATCATTAAACATGAACTTTAGCGACACTCGTTTCCATATGTTCTTTGCTAATAAATTAGAACCCTTGGATGTGTTACTGTCCTTGAATACACACCCACTACTTTACAGATCTACTTTGGAAAGAGGCAGAAAACTGCAATGGAACAAAGTGTAAAACAGCAAAATGTTCTGTTAGGCGCCAAGGTTATGAACTCTTAGTCCTCTATACGTCACCCGGCTTGTCCCCCTTGTTCGTATAACGAAGAAGTTTGGGTACCAAAACCTGCACCGTTCTATAGCCATTCCGCTGCATTAACCTACTGCGAGGAAACAATTCATAAATCCCGAACCATCTGAAGCCGTACGTGCAGAGGAGGGACCGAAACAGGTGGGGAAGGGGGGGGGGGGGAGGGGGAGGAGGGGGAATGGAGGGGGAGCGAGGAGGGAGGAAAATAAACGTTCAATCGTTGGTGACGTCTACACACCCCAAGTTCCGCTCCATTCCACTTGTAAGTAAGCTACAACCCCTATTTGTGGATCTCTCATTGTTCGTTCTTCAGGCGAGGAATGGAAGGAGCTCAGGTTCCTGAAAAGAAAACTAGCCTCGGAAAGAACCACCTTCTTCCACAATCAGACATGAAAACAATGTGTCCTCATTTGTTAAGATAACAAATGAAGCCAAAGTAGACCAAACAGATGGATAGAAAGGGCAGGCGGCACAGTTAAACGCTGCACTTGCTGATATAGGAGCGATTTTTCATGACCGAAAAAATGGCGATTAGGCCTGCTTTAAACATTGCAGAAAAAACGAATAATAGGTGCAACGTCTCGTTTAGTGCTTGACTTGAACGATGTTATTACGCTTACGCTGGTCGCAATTCACTCCAAACAGTCCGGGCAGGCATGTGCAGGTGCCGGTCACGTGGTGACAAACTTGTGGTAGCCCTTCGGCGCAATCGCATTTCTGTGCACACTCATAGCCGAACGTTCCGGCCGCACATGCTGAAACAACTCATCAACTAAACGTTATCCGCAGGCTGCAATTTAGGCGTTCGCGGTTAACAGGTCGACATGCTGAAACACCTTTCAGCCATTGCCTAACAAAAACGTTATATGCTCTAACTTAATGAGCTAGGGGAAAGAAACTAAGGTGGAAAGAAACTATTCAATCGTACTACTGCTGAAAATATTGGCCTTCCCACTATCTATAGACGTGGACGCATATCATACTATGGAAAACACTCAGCAATGACCAAGTTTTTAAGATGCTCTATGTGCAACCACAAAGCAGTCATCGACTGAAAAGTGAGAGACGGGCATCACTCTTGTAGGTGAAATTACATGCCAAGTGAGTCTACATGGCCTTTCTCTTGGCTCTCACTTCAGCTGACAGATAATTACAATCTCCCTATTTACACCGAATAAACTAGACAACTTTCAAGTTCCTTTCTGAAAAAAAGATTTCTTGGAATTTTTTGTTCCCCTCTTTCTTTGTCCTACGATCACTTATAAGTGCCCACTTGATATCGAACGTTGTTCCACTCTACTTCAATGACTTTCGGTGATCCATCCTGCGAAACTCTTGGCTACCGATGATCCGTTTTAACAACTCGACCTCCATAGGACGGGAAAACAGTAATTGCATTCATGTCCGAGTACCGTGCAGCTGTGAAAATGCGAAGAAAAATGGATTTTGGGTGACTCAAATCCTGGTAATTTTAGCAACAACTTCCCATAACAATCCACCTCCACTAAATTCAACGAGTGTTGTGCACGAGATAACGCAAGCTACTATAACTATATCCAACAGCGCTACACAATACTCAAGGAAGGGAAAAACGATTTACTGCCACACAGAGCATAGTAACCTGTCTAGTTCAGTTACAGTGCTATTCAAATTCACGGGGGCAGCAAGGAGTGCAAATGCATGCAGAGGAGACAAATGAAACAGAATCAGGTGAATTCCCATCAGACGAGGACGACTTAAATTCAGGTCTCAATGAATATAAAACTTCCACCAAATAAAATGTTTCTCCACGACTAAAGTTATTTTTTTTGCTTTGGTTTGTTTTTTACCCAATTTGTACCCTCTTTCATGTTTCCCAGTAGAGGTCACCATTTTTATATTGTTCTTTAGTACGCAAATAGATGCGCCAAAAACCAATGTAAATTCCCGTATGTGAGCGAAATCACTGTGATCATATGCAAAGCCTCACTGCGTTAAAAAATGAGCAAATATTAAATTCGGAGTCGAGATCATTGCTTGGCTTGGCCTAAATGAACTGTACCCTTGTGAATTCGATTAGCACACATAATCCCGACACCACTGTTGCTTATGTGTTCCACATTTTAAGAAAAGAAACTACATTTTTATAGTGATTCGTCGAGGTTTTAGCATTAAAGTAGGCAGCAATGACTAATTTTTAATCACTTTCTAAGGTATGCGATCGGCAAAACGAAATACATACGCGTCTCGCATTGTTCGCCCATGAATCCTGGACGACATTTCTTCGTACATTCTCCAGTACTTGGATCGCATAGCAATCCTCCTTTACAGTCGCATCTCTTTATACAAGATGGTCCATAGAAACCGATTGGACATCGTCGCTTACAAAACGGCCCATAGAAACCGCTCTTGCAAATGCACTTTCCACTCTGTGAGAAAAAGAATGCACTCAATACTGACAAATTTCCTATCAAAATCATAAATAATTAGGGAAATAGTTTTGAGGACTTCGACCTCATACATAGCAAAGTAATGACAACTTGTGGATTTACTAGCGTTTATCTTTTTCTGCTATTAAAAAAAGATTTTGTTTTTCTTAACAGCCAATTTATGCCGATGCAGAATTTCAACGTTACATAAATGGTATCGAAAAGCAATTCTTAAACGATTGGCGACAGCGTGAACAGATTCTTTGGTCACTCAACTTAAAATATTGCTCAGTGCAAAATAAAGCCAAATTCCTGCAGTAATGCAAGACTCCAGTGTATTCAATTCACATTTCACACGGACATATGCTGCAATCTCAACAAACATTCTTTAATAATTTTTCCACTTCTGCATCATGTTGTCCATATATGTCGCCATAATATTCATGAATATTTTATTTATACAAATTGAGAACGTTTTCCACTGAACTATGTGCCACAGATCAAGCTCTCATCCTCAAATCAAACTTCCAAAGGAGTTGCTGATCATAAGTATCGGCGACCACACAAATTATTCTGCTCGACTTTTCGGGGTCCTGTGAGATGGGAGTACGGATGATGGACATTAGGAGTATAACTGTAACATTTTAAAGAGATACAACATCACCGAAAAGTCGCAATATCTATGGCAATCGCTAAAAACATCATTCAAAAACTCTAAGATCTAACGGAGATGTAGTATGATTCAAAATAAGTAACATCGATAAACAAACTTGTCAAATAAATTAGCATAAATATCTCCACCAATAATCAATGAAAAATGTATTCTACTTACTTACCTTTGGATCACAACTTTCAGAATTCTGTTTTGTGCATTTGCATGTATGCCGGCAATTTTTGCCGAAAGTGAAACGTGGACAACTGTGGTCACACGTCTCACCGTATAGACCAGCTGGACAGGTACAATAGCCATATGTCTTGTCACAACGTCCAGACTCACACTTCATGCGACACGGTAGCTGACAAGATGGACCATAGAATCCTAAAAGACTAACTCGGATTGCACTAGAGTAATAGCGTCGACGTCTTGAATTTGCACAATCATCAAAACATACTCTATAGTGCAAATTAATTCAATTCAATTTGCAAAACTGTCACCGATAATATCTACAAATGCAAGTTATGTTCTCTGTTTAGGACCAAAACAGAACTCATTCCCAAAAAAAATTTTTTTAATGCATCTCTTCACATCATGAAGGAGTTCTTTACGAGCATGGATGGTAAATGCGAAACTGCGACGAACAGAATGAACTACACAGCTCCATAGTGGTGCAACTTCACTTAGCCCGAACGATATTCATAAGTGAAGGAGAAGCGAAATTCACAATTTTCCACGAGAAATCGGTGAAACGTGAGCCGAAAGTTGTGAAGGAAAGGGACGGTTCAGGTATTATTCATTGTTAATTATTTCATTCTAAAGTATGTTCATATTTTCGCACCTTGTGGTCACAACGATATAGAGCCATCCGGATGGGCATTCTTTTTTGCCACTCCCTCCGCTAACTGAACGCATCTTCTTACGTCATGTAACAATGCTTTTGGCAATGCAAAAGCATGGAAACTAATTACCTGCAGGGCAGTCGTCATCGCAGTTTGCACCAGCTGGGCAGGAGCATGCTCCTGTGACATGATGGCACGTTTGGCCATCACAAGCGCAAATTTGATTACAGCCGTCACCCCAAGTGCCCTCTGGGCATACCTCTTCACATGAAGGTCCTGTATAGCCAGCCGAGCAGTCGCATGCTGTTTTATCTCGGTTGCACCGCCCTGCAATATTCAGCACTGATAAAATTGTATGCGATAAACTGCCTTAACAGCATGAAATGTTATGGCTACCCTGATCCTACATATATCAAAGAAACTCTTTTAACAAAAAACTCTAAGGAAGCAACTATTTTCCAATAATCCCTAGTATAATACAAATAAGCGTACTCCATTCAAGAAGGTACAATGAGGCTTTTCATTTTATGTGCCAATGGAAGACCTCTATATCAGAAATTAAATGCAGCGTCTGCTTGACTGAAGTCTAGTAGCTGATCTCCCACAGATTGACGTCCCGTAATAAATGCAGCATTGATCGCCTTCGTGATCCCTATCGAAATAGTGAAAATTTGAAAGAATACAAGGCAATAAACCATTTGAAGCATGTAAAACCAATATCGATAACTATATCAGGCTGAAATCTAGTGAAGATGCCCGCATCATTTCACCACAATAAACCTTCTATTCTTATTGTTCTTAATAGCAACTGGCAAGCATAGAAATGACAGCACATTCGGATCAAATCTACAAATGCATCAATAATTCCCTTCAGATGAATCAATTTCTATCATTTTTTAAAGGTGGACGTACTTTATTTTCGTGGTCTCAATTTATATAACGATGGTTTACTGCAGCTTATAAAAGTATTTTCGTTGGTCGTTCGGCATTTAGCCCTCAGAGATGACAAAAGACATAACGCGTTAATCTAATTAACGAAAAAGTCAAAGCTTACCTCCATTCTTGCAGTCTTTGCACGTAAACTGACAGTTAATGCCAAACCGTCCGTATTCGCAGGCTGAAACGACGGAATTCTATGCTTTAAACATTTCATAAACAAAATATAGCCTCAAGTCCATAACAATTTATCTCTTAAGGCTTACCCATTAGCGAATACTTCTACTTGACTTTCAACCACAAACACCAACATGCACCTACAAAACCACAACAACTTAACGTGAATGGCTAAAAGAAAAGGCATTCAATACCGGAAGAGGCGAACTGCACTATGTGAAGTAACGCAATCTCATAGTGAGCTTCATATTCTCATCATCTTAGTCGCATATAGAGATAAATACATAAAGAGAAAGAACGGACTACAACTAGAACTAATGAACGAATTTAATATTTTAAATGCAAAATTCCCTCGCCAAAATACTGCCTTACCAATTTTTAACTGCACGTCATGCCTACATGCTCTTCAAAATGAGCAGCTACTAGAAATCATCTGACCATAGGGTCATAGATGAACACATGCACTCCATATATCCAGATATAGCTAGATTGGTGATGTGCTATTTGTTAGTGAGAGACCATTCGATGAACAACTGAAGCCACACATTCGATGAGTTGGAAATACGAAATTTGCACACAACAGCATGCAGAAATGATAAACTAGACAATGTCTGCAAGAAAGGCAAGAGACGACAGCAAATGCACTATTCTCAATTAAAGCACAAGAGCAGCTTTAATGACATACAGGCAGACAATATTTATGCTTTTCCGCTCATTTATCCATATATATGTAAATATCCCCAGTGCCAATTTTGATAAAAAAACCAGTATATAATGTACAATGAAGGGCTCTGAATGGCAAAATATGCCCGTCATGGGAATTTCTAAAATATGGAAGTGATGCCTCATAAACCTTTCAAACAACCTAAAAAAACGTCAGCATCAACAGTTGCACCTCTCACAGCATTCGGTGAAACGAACTCGCAAGTATCCGTGATCCTAAAAATAAAGTACGTTATAATCTCTCATCGTTTAATAACAGGATATCATATTACGCGAGTTACATTCACTGAACTGGACATGCAAAGTTCCTTAAGCATCAATTTTTTGAAATGTGCATGCACCTCGTTGTTGCTCGCGCGATAAAAATGTCGAGCCAAAATTGGCGAGCTCAGCGATACGAACACCATCTTGAGCCGGCTGCTGTTCCTTCGATGCAACTCTATACTCGACAACATCAGTACCAGCTGCGTCGAGCTGCTGTCCATGAAAAAGTGTCTCTGAAATCGGCAGTCGACAAGCGTGCACAGAAGCTTTCACTAAAGCAATAGCGTGGCAACCCAACTATACAATCCTAAGCTTGATGTGCATGCAACAGCGATGCGTACAATACCTCTCAAAGAGATTGCTCTTTTAATGGTACTTCCCATTCTGGTAGGAGCAGTAACAGTGGATGGAAGCAATCAAACAAAATTCGCCCAATTTTGCAATGGATCATTGCGTGAGGAATCTGACTGAACCCGCGCATGTCTCCATCCAACTGAATTTAAACTCACCTAATAACTAAAATGTGGAAACGGCAGAAACATCAGAATTTTTGTTTGTTACGACAGCATCCAGAAAAAAAATTTACTGCTTTTTTTGATGGTTGGCTCACGAATCTGGAGAATCCTTGACCAACTTCATGTGGTCTGTTTGTCCTCTTCATAGAGCAATTTCTTTGCCAACAACATTTACGTTTTTACTTCCTGCTTGCTTTTCACTACTTATATACTTACTTTCAGCGACTTGTGGTAGCGCGCTTTCGGATGCTGCTGAAATTTCACTTCAATCATTAACTTCATAACTGCAGCACTGTTATTCGCATACTTACTATAACTGCAGAGAATGAGAAAATGCATTTCGTCTCTACACTCCGGCAACTTTGTATCAACAATGAAATCCCATCATTGGAACCACTGCAAAGCAAACACTGCTTTAATGAGTTATGCTTCACAAATAATACTAGCATGTAAAGTGCAGATTCTGACTCTCTGATGATGAGATGCAAAATTGAATGCATCCATCATGTCCTCGACTGCCGCTCGCTTGGAAGGTCGAACGTATTTTATCCCTCATATATACAGATTGACTCTTCCCTACCCTCGCATAACGAATCTCGTTGAAATACCATGGCTAGCAAAAGAAGTGAAGCATGTTCCGCTGGAACACCATAAGTGGCAAAAAAATTGGAAAGGGGGTTGCAGCAGTCTTCTGAAAAGCGTCTGTGAAATTACAGAAAGGGTAAGGTGTTCCTGATGGCAAAAAATTCGTGACGTAAAAGTTGAGACACAGATGCTTAGAAAGAAATAAATTTCTAAATACGATCAAAAAAAGGCGTGGAATTTCTCTCTCTGACGCCAAAGATAGAACCCATGATTGGTTGGAGAGGTGAGTGGTGGATGACCTAAAAACAAAGTCTTACTTCGAATGACAAAAGCCGCTGCGATAATGGTTCAAGAAGCAGAAGGGGAAAAAGAACGAAAGAAAAAAAAAAGGAAAAACGGCAATATGCAGCGCCCCTCTAAATTGAAAAGGAGAATGCAGCGTTAAAACGAAAGTTTCACGCTTTGCCTCTCGCAGTTATTTGAAGGATGGTGCACACTCCCTGAAACTGAAAAGAAGACGTTAGTCCTCACTGTTTATACAAATAGAAAAGACAACGCCCTCCCAGCTGTAAGGAAATGAGGAAAGTGGAGCTTCTAGTATTTGGCTCTGCCTCACTACTCCCCGATGCAATAATTTTCAAGCACCGCCACCCACTACGGCTAAGAAAGATTCGCTGAGTAACTTGTTGGACACAATGACCTTACTCTTGCGAAGACTTAGGCGGGAGCACGTTGATTCGACCTCATTGAGCTAGAACACCAAAGGTGGATTACTTCATGTTGAAAAATCCATGGATAATTCCACGAGAAAATCCTAAAATCCTATCAGCAAAGATGAGTTTTAAGTGATGTTGCCTTTTCTCAACGAAACAAAAAACGCGCAAATAGGTTAAAACCGGAAATGCTTTTTTAAAATTTAAACAGAAGAAATGAGAAAAAAGCATTGAATGAGACGAAATATGATGGAATAAAATAATAAGCTCTTTAAGTACCGATGCAAGTTCGTCCATCTTTGGCGATAAGAAATCCGCCGAAACATTCGCAACGATGACCACCTTCCTCGTTTTTACATAGTTGAGCGCATTCACCGTTATTAATTAGGCATTCATTGACATCTGAAATCACATAAAATTTGGTTATTACTCTATACAATAGATAAAGCACTGTTTATTTGTAAAATAACCTCGATGAGAAAAACTGAAATGAAATTTGAGAAAGCGATGTGCAGTCTGTCAGCTGGTCGCATTTAGAAACTTACATTAGTGCTGAACATGGATGATGCTTAAGTTGAGGTAGGCTAATGATAATGAGGAGATAACAACTCTCTTCAAGGTGAAGAACCAAAACGTAAATCGATATGGGAAATCGGCTATTGTGCAATATATCCACCACATTCGCTACATGCATAGAGCCTCGCTATAATGCATCAAGCACGTATCCTATTCGCTTTGGAAGATTAACCAGTAACGCAAAATATCCGAATCAGAATAGAAGGTCCTGGAATAATAGTGCGAGATTCGAAGTTCACGTAAGACATAATCTCGAAGGGAAGCTCACCATAACAAGAATGTTTGTCGGGTGCGAGCAGAAAGCCGCCTTCACATGAACAACTATAGCCGCCAGCCTCGTTGTTACAAACATGTTCGCATCCAGCGTTATTCGCAACACATTCGTCTATGTCTACAAAACACGCAGCATGATATGACGAAACACTGTCTTTCGTTCTTGTGGATGATACTTTTATTAAAACAAAGCTGCCAAATAGCCTTTCAGTGGTGAAAAAAAGGCTTAAAGCTCTGGCAGATGCTTTTTAGTCAATAGAACGATGAGAAAATATCGTTTCACAAGGAATCGTATCAAAGAAGCTGGCATGATATGCGCTTCTGCACGATTACTGACTTCGTAAATTGCCAATAGACAACAAAAACTCGCCAGAGAATGCAATGATTACCTAAGTGATCTAATCACTAGCAGGAATCCTCCATAAATCAGTTTTTTATGGAATCCTTTCGTTAGAGCACCCTCTAAGTAGAGAAATATTAAAAACCCCAAGCGTCTGCAACATTTTCATGTGTAATAGGACATCTTGAAAGGTGATACACTAATTCGTCATTAGGTGGGGGTTATGTCGCCAATTTCGCAATTACCAAAACGTCGGGACTGCTGAACAAAGAGACGGATAAAGACACGCATATCATAGAAAGACTCCGCCATTTGCCACTAGATGGCTCAACATATGTAATGCATGATATGAATTATTGTTTGAATTGTTTGATTCATTAGCCAAATCATGGAATTTAAGGTGCAAGGATCTTGCAACGAACACTGCAGATGTAAACGAATGCTGAAGAGAAGCAAAGTCGGCGTGTTGTTGATTCGATTTGCTGATCAGCTCGCGGGTTCTTAGACCACAGCAGATACCAAGGTGGCGGCTACATACACGCAATTAACACCCAGTTGTAAACTATTTATTTTTCCATATGATGAATGATTCGGAAACGCAACGCTTTCTCTGAAGAAGTCCATCAAAACAGCGAATAGATTATTACCAGACAACAACTTTAAAGACAAAAAAAACAAATACGATGTCAGCTCACCCTCACAGGTTTTGCCATCATATGTGAGTATATAGCCTGGTTTGCAAGAGCACTGAAAAGATCCAGGAGTGTTCTCACATAGCTGCTCGCAGCCTCCATTGTCCACTCCACATTCATTCATATCTGAAACGAGCATGAATTTCATGCCAACTCACCATATCAGATGAAATGCACAAATCAACTTTCACAACCGTGTTACTCGTATCCGCCGCCATTGAAACGCGCCTTCATTACCGGAAATTACACATGACTCCAAAACGCAATTTTTCGACTTAGTTTATCAGATGCATCAATGCTATCAGTGAAGAAACCAATTTTCTCAACTTTAAACAGCACTCTAGGAACCAGTAAAAGGGAATTTCATAGGGATTTCAAATGTTATAGCTGAAAAAGAGGATAATAAATTGCGTTTAGGCATAGTTTAACATAAAATACCACTTTCTGAAATCAGACAGTTATTTCGATGACAACGTGCCAAATAGGTTGATCTGTGGTTAGTCGAAGTACGAATTATGACACCCACTGACCTCGTCTATATACAAGCAATCTCCTGCAAAATCACCACTAGTAGAAGAACCTAAATTTTATAGCGTTCGACAAACCTGTACAAGATTTCCCGTCTCGCATGAGCTGGTAGCCAACCCTGCAACCACAGATGACGCCACCGTCAGGTTGGTCGTAACAGTCATGTTGACAGCCACCATTTCCCAACTAAACAGATATTTTGAAACCATACCATGTGAGAAAACATCTAATTTCCCTACGGCGCCTGTCATCACCAAATAACCTTTATAGAATGCAGATAACGAGGCAGTATTATTGACCGGTATGGAAACCAAAACGCTCTCTTCAACTTAGGCTGAAACCTAGAGTCTCGAGATATATGTTTTTGTCTATTGTGACATCCACAGAGGAGTGGAGCACCGCTACAGTCTTCGGCATCCGTCTACTCTTTGAGGTGATGACGTCGCTTTATCGTTCACAGTATGCGTAGGAGGTACTGCATAGACGAGGGATAACGCATGGCATCATAAATACTTTTCCGAATTGCGACATGTAGATGAAAATGACGGTTGAAAACCTCTGCAAAAGGGGAACTGAACGTATTCCGGAGCTTCGGAAAAAGCTTTCCCAACGAAATTAGTTGTTCTAAATGCTTCGATTGAGGGTTATGAAAGTCGATGTGGTCTCACCTTGCAGCCTTCAAGTTTCAAATCGCAACTTCTCCCGTCGTCAGCAAGTTTATAGCCAGGTTTGCAACGGCATCTGAAATTAGAACTGTCATCCCCGCATTCAACCTATCCTCACCTTTTTTTGCATAATAACGCAAGCATGCAATTTTTCACGACTAATCGAGTGAATGGAGGTACTCAGGTAACGAGAAAACAGTGCGGCTGAGGGGTTTTTTGTGAGTTCTTAGCAGATATTTTGGTGGTAAAGTTCGCTAGACAGTACTGAATCTCACAGCTCCCTCTCTACATCCAAACTCACAAAGGAGATATAGAGTTTGTTTAATTCAATGGTCATCGAGGTAGAAAGTAATTGCAAGAGTTTTCGTGCCCTCGAATAATGAGGAATCGAAAGTAAGACGGAGGGTCATGAAAGTCTGGAAACCACAGGTGTAGGTAGATCTATATAACAACTCTAACCTGCGTAACGGCCTCATATCGGTAACAGCCTACAGGGCATAAAAAAAATTAAATTCCAAATTCAGTAATGGACGGGGGTGCAATTATAAGGCTTCTCACAGAGTTTGGAAACAACTGAGCTATCCAGTTGAACGGGCGAAGAAACTATCTTGCGTGCCGAACAAATACAAGATGTGGTGGACTGCTTTATGAAGTTTTGGAAGTAGTGTTATGACGCAGTTTCTCATACAGGTCAAAGGTTGTTATCATTCGCAAGATTCATTTCCTCTCTATATGCAGGATAGGACTTTGAGCTCCTCAGGGGATAAACATTAATCACGTTGAAAAGCATGTTATAGTGCCAACAAATAAATGCAACAGCTATCACAATCCCATATATATGGGGTTGTGATAGCTGTTGCATTTGTATAGATTCAGCGCGTGCGGTTTGAAATGCCCTGCACTTAAACATTGCGTCCTCAGCTTTTCGTCTCCCTCAAGCGCGGTCTTTTTCCTATTTCTGAACTGTTTATTTCATGCTGCTTCTTTCATCTACGATGTCTGAGCAATGTCAAGTCATGATTTCTACCAAACGCTGACGACGACTGCATTTTCCTGTCCAGTACTGTTGATCTGATCACTCGTGCTTTTCAAAGAAATATAATAAATACATATAATACGTAAAACAATTAGAGCAAGACTTGAAGAAATGCGAACAGTTCAAAAATCACCACTGCAGAAATCATTAAATACATTTTGAAGCCTCGTGGTTTCAACAAACATCCATGAGGGATATGTTTCGGCCACTTAAATGGAACGAGATAAAATGGTTACCTGTAGGAGCCATAAACGTTGACACATTCGTGCTCACATCCACCGCCATTCATCACTGTACACTCGTCAATATCTAAAAATCTCATCTGCATCCAGAATAAGCGTTCCTCTTTCAATAAAGCAAAATTTCCATTCAACCTCCGGAGGTATATCTTCTTATACATATGCTGTGCGAATAAAACAGTTCAAACAAGGCCCAGTCATATATGGCGATAACTTCTGCCGTTAATTATGCGCACTTAAAAAATTTAGTACGCAAAAAGCGAGGCCGATGGCAAAAGCGAGCTGAATTTTTCCTCTCACTTGTAACCACCTTCGCGTCACATACTCGACAGTATAGGAAGGATCCATCTCGATACCAACAGACGCCTATCGTTAATCAGCTGTGCTATGTGGCACTCAAGGATTCTTCCCACCTTCAGCCTTTTCATCCTCCCATCTGCTAGTATGCCAACGAATGCTGCAAATCCTTCTTTAACCAGCTCGTTATTCGCTGACTTCTGATAGTCGTCAGAAAGCCATCTAAGGTCAAAGCCACAAGAGGAAGTAGCAGCATCATGACTTTCTTAATGCTTTCCACGATTCCCAACCCAACAGCCTCTCTCCTCTTCTTCATTTCAGTCGAATTGACTGATATTAACTCCCTTCATAGGCAACTATTCTCTGATACGAACAAAGAAATAAAACTACCGCGAACTGAACCGTTTTCAAGAACCAATAGCCTGAATGCACGAAGCAATACAAATTTCATGACAATAAGATAGCTGAAGGATATAATTTGAAATGAGCACTGAACTAACCAATGCACGACTTCCGGTCAACAGCAAGGTGATAGCCGGGAAAACACTGGCAAACGGCCCTTCCGTTATCGTTGATACAATGCTGCTCGCAGCCCGCTTTATTCGGGAGACATGGGTCGATCGCTGCATTCAGAAAAAAGCGCATTACAACCAATAAATCATTAAATAACAGAGCTATAGTCGGTAGCCGGCCAGCTACTTAACAATCTCCATTCGCTATCTAATGCCTTCAGATATTGGGTATATCTAACATATGTCTGAAATATATGAAGTATTGTAACTCCATCAATTTTTTTCCGCATCAGGCCACCAAGAGAATTGTACTGTGTCATAACCACTGAAACTGTACGACGCAGCGTCATTTCGAATGATAAACTGATAGGCTCCTGAGACAGTGACTTCCACGTACGTTCTCTGCGATGGTCAGAGTGCGGAACAAACTGCATAGATCGCCTCCTGCAGCAATGCGTTCGACAAAGCCATGTAGAATTAGAATGTCTTATGTTACGACGGAATGAGAGATTCGTAACAAAGATGGGGTGAAAACTTTTAGGGAAGGATTCTGTTGATATTAACCGAGTATAACCGGAATGACACTGACTTGATGTCGTTGCATCGATAAGCTTGTTGTTATCTAAGATCTTGAAAACCTCCACCATCGCCTGGTTATCTTCAGCAGCGACTGGTATACTTATTGTTACAATCACTGGTACAATGGTATATTGTTACGTACACAGACACACAACAGTCTTTCCCTGAACAGTCATAGCGTGTGCCAACTGGCTTCGTCACAGCTAAATACTGAAAGGCCACAAACTTGGCCATGACATCACTGAAGGGGAGTTGCTTTAGTGCAAGTTACATTCACCGCTTCGTCGAGCTTGACGAGAAGAGTAGTTTCAAACTCTCATTAGCAGCAAGAGACGGATGGCACTTTTTCAGATAATCTACCGGCAATCAATGATAAGAGTAGACCACGTTGATTGTGACAACATAGACGATGTGGAATACCGACCGATGAACACAGATAACAGTGCAAAATTGCGTTGTATGAAGCAACTTATGTGCCACATGTTTGCCCAGATAGAAATTTAGGCAGCATGAGTCTGAATAATGTTACCAGTGAGAAGCTACAAGCAAAGAGGAAGCTTATAATGAAAACAATATCTTTACCTATCTTGATGATGCCTTAATTCATGAAAACAATTCATGACATTGGACGCGAATATGTGTAACAGCGTCATGTGAGAGCCTATATCGAGGCCTATATAAGAGTGAGCTCCTCTTATCTTATGAGCTAGTAACCCCTGCATTCGAGCTAAAATATGGAGAAACCGGAGATCGCTTCACTGTTTAACACGTTCTTAAGTGCTTGCGATGATGCAACGGGTGATGACTTCTTGTTTGAGAATTTTTTGATACATCGATCGGTATATTCCACTAGCATACGACACATCACAGCAGTGCAGTACAACATACTCCTCAACTGACAGTCGCTACTTTTATTTCTAGAAAAACTTATAAATGTACTGGGAAAATAGCTTAAAAGATAACAAAAATAACTACGAATTTGAAGTTAGCGAAGCGAAAGGTAACGGTATAGCGGTTGGTTCAGGAGGAAAAGCACATTCTGTGCAGATTTGTTTTAATTCATAGGTGAACGAGCTGGATATAAAGATGATCGTGGAAGCAAGAATTCTGCTTCCGCATTTTTTATGTAAACGACCTAGCCTGCATGCATGCTAAAGAGAGCAGCGGCGAATCTCATAAGATTCTTTTCTCTCCCCGAACATAAAAAAAATTTCGAGGTGTACCTCAGAAATAAGCTAAAAAGTGAACATCAATCAACTAACATCCCTCTACACTGTTTGCCACCCTCAATTTACCTTCGTCATTTTATTTGACACTTCAATGCAGATTCCATAACGGAATCTGGGCATGCTTTATCAACAAATTAAATGGTCATTTTGCAATACTTAACATGACTAAGAAATGAATCGTTTGGAAAAGCTATATACGACGTAGCTATTGGTCCCTTTTTGTTACTGATATCTGTAAAAGTGCCAATATAACGGGAAGGCTGTGGTATACTTGAGAAATACTTTCGTGCCAAGTGGACACTCTTCTGGAGCAACCTCGCCGTAATCTTTAACCGATGATTATTCAATTGCCCATCGGCGAACAATGAGTACTCTTTAATTGATGCGAACCAATGCTCGTTCCGCTTTATTCTTCTCACCAGTGACTACTTTAAAACATGTAGATGTCGTTTGCGTATATTTGACCCACTTAGTGATCGCAGTATCTGTGGCTGTGACTGTATGATAGTGTTGCAAACGAAGAAGTTATGTTTTTGAGGTTAGGATCCTCAATGTATAAACAGTCGCTCATGTCTTCAAATGCGGCAGAAAAAAAAAAGAATTACTACAAAGAAATTGAAATTTTGAGATGGCAATGAGAGTTGGAAAATATTTCGGCGATTACCAAACAATATCGGAATGCTCTGTGTTCGAAACTAAATTCCCACTTGAAACAACATTTTAGGCACCCGATACCATCTAGTCAGCTTACAGCGAGCTATAAGAAAACCTATTCACTTCTGTGTTTTGTTAAAGTTGTAGTAACGAAAAATGAACGATTCAGAGAAATATTATCAAATTATCTGAAATACCACCAATTGCTCAAATTTTATCTGGAACGCAGTTTAGGATGGTTTCCGAGAATCGCCTATTGTCTGTGAGTGAGAGGATAACTTCGTAGGACTCAATCTGTTCGCACCATTATGAGAGGTTCAAGCATTCATAATCCGGACAATAATTTCTGCTCGCAACATTAATTCACAAAAATATATCACTGCTTGATATAGATGAAAATATTTCTTCGGTCTGCATAATTATAAAAACCGCTTTTCATAAAAATTCTCGGCCAAATATAAATAAATACATAACGACTAGAAAAACTGTCTGGATCAACGTTTCCTTGAAACAGAGCAATTCTGAGCAAACGAGAATCTAATGACAAGTTAAAAGGTAAGTAAATATATATATATAGATATATATATACCTCTATATACCTCCACCTCTCTGCAGCACTTAAACGAAAATAGTGCAATAGTGACGAACTGCAACAGAGCCGTAGTTAGTTGAAGAAAAAATTTAGAACAAGCCTTAAGCCAAACTCGACCTAAAATGAACAACGATCGGATATTCGAAACAAACGAACGCTCAATAAAGTTTGAATGAACACTTGCCAATATCCTATGCAGTATTTCTTGGTGGAGTTATGATAATAACTTACGATGGCATTTGCGTTTGTCATCGCCAAGCTTAAAGCCACGTTTGCATTTGCACCTATAAAATCGACCTCTTCGCTCTTCACAGATTTGTTCGCATCCACCATTGTTTGATGCGCAAGTGTTCCGCACTAAAAGATTGCTTTATTCATATTTCCGTTTTATTAGCTAAGCGGTCTTCATTACTGACTTCAACGAACAGGCAAAGAAACAGTATAGCGAGGCAGCAGCACACGAAAACCTCTCTCTCTTTTTCTATATATATATACATAACATATAACATATGCTTGTGTAGAAAATCTTATGGGTATTTTTCACGATGTGGCCTTTTGTGCTAAACTCAAGCTCGATCCGTCAAGTTTGAAACAAGGCATTAAAAGGTTACAAAAATCGCACTGTATACAAGATGAGGCAGATTATACCAACTTCTGCAACGGCAGCTCTAATACCTCCTCAGAATAAAATACTAAAGAGAGAGATGAGCAGGCATATGCACATACAAGTGCAAGCAAGACGTTGCAATAGGACATTCCGTAAGGTTAAATTTGCAATGGCGCATAAACGCACTAACGCAATACTCTGCAACTACTTTTTCCACTCGTCAGCCTCATTGAACGATCGAGACAGCGGTGGTATTTCCAGACAGTTCAGACGTACTTCCCTACGCTACACAAGGAAACACGCTGGTGTTGGTGCAAACATATCGCGCAGGCCCATGATTTTCTAAGTAAATAAATAAAAGGTTGATGGAGGAACACCTGTTTGACGCTCATTACTGAGAGGCAACGCGTGCAAAGAACTCATTCAAAGGTCAGCACTCGTGCTCTTTAGAGAACAACACCTCTCACCGACACCCCTCTATGGCTTCATTTCATCTTTTTTATCAACTGCCAACTTCCGGGCTCACAGAACCTGCAGTCCCGGGTGACATAATTATTGCTGAATGCGAAGACACAATCGGTGAGGGGGGAGAGAGGCGCATTCCAATGAAACTTACATTCGCCTACACCACAAAATGTCGGTGGTTTTCAATCTTTTTTCTCTGATTCGCTCTGCATCATTTGAATCCCATTAATGTTCCCCCTTCCCCTCTTCCCTCCTCCAATCGAGGTCTCCAAATATGGATTATTCATGTCCCGGAAATATGGGAGCTGCACTAAAGGACCAACGTTCACTACGGGACCTTTACCGGAAATTGTGTGATAAGTTCATTCTACGGCTCACTCACTCAGCTTACATTTAGGCATAACGAACACTTACGCACGCAACGGCGACCACCCGAATGCAGCTGCTTGCCAGGTGGGCATTGGCAGTGATGGCCACCTTCAGTATTCACACAACGGTACTCGCAACCTCCATTGTCCGTGCGACATTCGTCAATATCTGAAAAGTTATAGCCTCGTACATAACGATACTCCTTAAAGGTCGAGTTTTCATTTCGTAATATCCTAGAACGCATTTTCGGGAAGATTTCCATATATGTGCACCAATAAACAATCAAGAGACTCGAAGAATTTTCCCAGGAGATTACGCCTCTAACAAACTATAACATCTCGTTACCTCTAAAGCATATGAGATGTTGGGAATTTTATAGCAATTCCAGTAGAACGTTTGCATATCCATTTCGTATTCGTGCGACGAGGGGAATATAAAGGGATGATGAGGAGATTAAGGAAAGATGATTTCGGACACCACTGTGGTCGTATACGCATTAGCAGATATATTAAGACTACTTCAGTCTACACCAAATTTCAAGCCGAGCTTTCGTTTCTAATAAGCCATTGCTGGCAGACTGTTTGAATCCACGAATTCAGCATCGATTTTATAAGCTCAGCATAGCTGTTCGATGATCAGATATATGACGTTTATAGAGAACAAGCGATGCGGCAAAAGACGTGAATCTTGAAACATCCAAGAACTGTAAAAAGCGTTAGTCTGCCCCTCTTCACATTAAGGCATTTCATGCAGCTCGATACTGCCAGCCATCATTAATTACGAAATACACCAGAAATAGGCTGGTGAAGATGAAGGCTGAAATAAACTGAGCTATAACCTTACCAAATGGTAGTCCCTCTGGAAAGAACACAACAACTTAGGCAATATAAGACCGCTGAGTAAAAACAAGGAAATAATTTTCTACACTGTGTTTTGTTAATGAAAGAAGGCTTGGCCTTATCACCAAGAGGGACTGAAACATGGTTGCGTCAGGAAATCATGTTCAAGGTGTGTTCTAGGAAGTGAGTATGCAAAACGCACTGATTTTTCAGCACTGAAGTCCGCGGGGTGTCTAATAATCTAGCGGTACATCGGCAATTACATAGAAATGTCGCGCAAAACCGTTGCGATAAGAAAAACAGCTGATTTTTTTTCAAATGCCTTAATGAAGTGGGGGTCGACCTTCGAAAGCGTAATGCCCATGTTCTGTTCACAACAACTTAGGCACTCAAAAACTCACATAACTAACTTGATTTAGAGGATAGACAACAGAGGACATCGCTGATCCCCTCCCCTTCGCCTCATTCCTGCTTCACCGTATGCTTACAGTTGCATGTTCTGGACAAACGGCTGTTGCGCACAACAGATACTCAACCGAATAGCAAAAACACCTAGCTGGTTTCCATATGATGGTAGGCTCGATCCCTCTCTGGTTTTCGTTCTTCAGGTGGTACACTGCCTATGGTCATAATGATCTCTGTGTATGGCATACTTGTAATTTACTCCATCTCATGTCTGAAAGGCACTCTCTACATGGCCGGATGAATGCAATAAGTCAAAACAAACCAATACACTTTGTACGATCACTACCCAGCTGGAATCCGGGAAAGCACCTGCAGTAGAAGGTTCCGATCGTGTTCACACAATCGTGATGACATCCGCCATTGTCGATGAGGCATTCGTTTATATCTTAAAACCATGCACCTTTACTCAAAAACCATGAACACTTTTTGCGTTCGACTTTCGAACAGCAATATGCAGCTGAGAGTCGATGTGAACTTCTCACTCCCTTTTTATAGAGCAAATAACCCAAATAGCAGGGCACATCAATACAGCAAGAATAAGTATATGCTTACATATTTGCCTTTAGACGTTATGGAGACTTAAATGATAGAAAAATTAGTTTAACAAATCCCTCAGTTTTGATGGAAATTGAAGATATTAAGATACAACTGCAAAACTCCGAAAATTTCTCTTCATTCTATGCGATCATCGGGCGATCCCCATGCTAATCTCATAAAAACTTTGCCACCTTACTGTGAACACTGCATCCACCTTTATATAGCGTGGGAGCCTCACTTTTTGCCCAGAAATGATGTCCGCATCGTGGAACAAGTGATTCGGTTGAAATGACATCTACAGAGGAGGTAGTGGCTGTGAAATTCTGAAAAAAAGTGCTTTTCTCGCCCTAAACTTAGGCTCAACCAGTCGCAAACTTTTCGCTTTCTCAAATACCTCCTTCAACGACAAAGTCTGTAAGCTATAAAGTATCACTGCATTAAGCGTCGCCTCAGGCCATCCAGAAGTGTCATAAAAGATGACTAAGTGTTGCACGCAACCATAGAAAATTCGGACCACCGTATCCGATCTGTAATTTTCACTGCGTTCCAAATCACTAGGCTAATCGAAGCATACTTAGCTTTTGTGGCCAAGACACTAATTTTATAACCGCTGATAAATGATGAGGCAAGTCCCTATACGTGTTTCTATTATTTGGGGCTTGAGCTTTTGAACTCCTTGATTTCCCAAGACCAACTAAGAAACTTAGTAGAGCAGATATCGATTCGAATCCAGCAGTTTCGAAATAATTCTGTTAGGTTACATTCTACCCAATATCATCGTGACGTCATTAGTTCGAATTCAACCTCTATAAGCTGTAGTTTAATTCAGATCGTTTTTAGTTCGAACTCTGCTAGTAACTTCGCAGAAAACGGTTAATGATGAATGTGAAGAAAAAAAAAAAACAAAACAACGGAAAATCCCTTCATCTCTCCACCCCTCCTCCCCCCAAAAAAACTAAAAACAATAGTAACAGCAACGCCTAACAATTGAATCAGTATGTATCCAAATGTCAGCATGAAATGAATGTAATTTTTACCCGTATGAATGGGTAAACTAAAAACACAAATTCGATTCTTTCGAGGATTTCATACATAAGGGAACACTCTGAAATATTTAGCAAAATGCTCCTTATTGTTAGAACCGAACTTTGATTGTTCCATTCAAAAAACTGCTACATGCAATAGGATACATTAGTGTATCTATTATGCAAATTATTTCGTGAAACATCTCACCGTACTGACATCTCGTTCCTTGAAATCCCTCAGGGCAATAGCATACTTGCTCGGTACCGTTTTGCACCGGCACACATGTGCCACCATTGTGGCACAACTCCGGTGTACAGTTCGCTGAAATGAGTGGATCGTTGATTAGATTGCGTTATTTGCCACTAGGCCATTTAGTCATTTAGCTATTCGTCCGTTTAGTCAAGGCAAACTGGCCAAATCTAACCATATGGCTCAATGACAGATCGGTCCTTTTTAATGAGTGCAGTAAAATAAGTCAAGAATAGACGAACGAGTAACGATGTGAAGAAGTTTGAGCTTATGCGTTACTTCAATGTTGCCGTTTTCATCTAAATCACAAATCTATCGACGTCTATAATGCAAATTCATGTGGAGATGTACGAATGAGTAAATATCAACACATTTGCGTCCACAAAAGTAACCAAAAAATTCATTTGCTTCATCTCATCATCGCACAATTAAATTCATGCATTTTGAGTCGGACTTATAGTGCGACAACCTCACGCTCGAGCTATACCAGTGATGACAACCGAGCACCGTATTCGCATAGTGAAACACTTGTGCGAAGTGCTACAGTGTTGGCACATTTTTTGATGTTATCAGAAGTCGCATATTCACGTTGGCCACATCTTGTACGATGATATTCAGTGTTGCAATACAGACGTTCTCAGGGACAACTGGCCATATCTGCGGTCCAACTTCGTTGATATAGTTATGCAATCGCTGATAAGAAGATGTTTTCTACCATACCAGCGGTATGTATAATCATCGGATCTGATGTATGGTTCCTTTCTGGATTTGCCAAAAATAGCGTGTGAAATCCAGTTTTAATCTATATTCGTGCAATCCACAGAGCCTCTGATAACCTTTACAGATCTCAGGTGATGGTTTACATATCAACTGCAGGTCTCAGTAAAGACTATACGTAATTATTTCAGCTTTAAATCTTCGAGGTCGGCTGATGACCGACAACGTGCTGTGAAAGATTCTTGGCATGATGGAGATGGACGATAACATGTTCATCGATGAACGCATAGCAACCAATGAAGCAAATTAAGATGCGCTCAAAGGATCGCGGTGCAAGTTTCCCGATCATTCACAAGGGATGGCGGTCGTCGTATCGTTGACAGTAAAAGCGGCAATTTTATTTGCCTGATTGATTGGCTAAGCGTTCGGCAAAGAAATCTTCTCGAAAACGGTATGCGGCACACATCAAAGCGAGAATATGGTTCGTTGAAATTGCCACGGCAAGAGCATTTCCATCAGCGGTTTCTGATAGTGATCGTAAATTAACATTTCACAAGCAATTCGCCATTGCAGTATTGCTCTGCGAGCAAATGATGAATTAAACGGCTCAGTGCACAAAATTGCGTCAAAAAACGCCTGGATTATCAACAGAAAATTAAGTAAACTTCACCAGTACTATCTTAATAATAGAGAGTTTGGCTTACTGCTGAAATCATTACAATTAAACCTGTTAGCGTAATTTACCGTATACGACGACCCTCTACTAATTTTCAAGCTCAGTCTTCAATTTGAAAGGAGCAAAAAGACATTATGAGCGCTGCGATTCGAGCAAAAATCTACATATGGCATCGGCTGGTCGAACTGCATTCTACATTGGTCGAATCCTATTGAACAACCAGCCTGATCGCAATGAACGTAAAAAATGGATGGCTTATGAGAACTTTTTAGAAAAAATCCGAGTGTATTGGTGTATACGCTCTATTATTTGTTGGCGTTAAACAAGTGCAGTTGATAGGGATCTGACGAGCGAACAAACGTGTATTGCACCAAATTCGGGCCGTTTTTTTTGATTGGAGGAATCGACGCACCTGGATGTGCTGAAAATTCAGGAACTTGTCAGATGCAGATTTGACTTTTAAACGACACTTCTGAAAATGCGCAATATGACAACATAATATCCGCACGATAACGCATAAGTGTGGGGATCCGTAGATCTCTTCGATAGATAACGCCACCGCTAAGATTCGATCTTTTTTTTCATCTGGACATCTGTCGTGCAAGCTAATGACTCCTAAGTGAGGCATAAATTTTGCGACACCAAGGTGGACAATGAATCGAGATTATGCAGAGTCAATTTAGTGGCTATGACGCAAATATGTGGTGCACTATTTCATTACTCTTTGAATATCGATCTAATTCAACGGTTTAGTTGGAGTAATGTAAAAATCTCAGAAGAAAACAGTGGAACAACTATGCCTAGAATGAAGTGAATGTGAAGAAACGAAAGTACTCTGAGCTCTTTTGCTAAAAATTCAATTTCCCCTAACTAGAAAGAAGTCCATCTTAGCGGTTGAGTAAAGAGTTGGCACTTTACAAGAGCAAAACCATAGGATTTAATGCAAAAGGTATAAACGTTGAACGCTTGATTGAACAATGTGACAGCCGCACTATATTTAGTAGCATTATTCGAGTGCGCGCATAGCGTGCTCATTTATCAAGAAGGCCTTCCCGACGCAGCTTTCATTGATACACCACCCGGTCTAGCACCTTCTTTTCTTTTTTTCCCATTCAGAATTACTTCTTCAATGCGAAACTTTAATGTTGCAATACTTCACGCGCTTGCCATATTTAAAAGTTCATTGTTTGAAGGAAATATGCAAATTCGAAACACGTTCAGACCCGCTTTCCTCAAAACGAGTTGAAACACAGAAAAACGAAACGGCCAAGGGGGGGGGGGGGGGGGGGGTCATTTGCCGTAGTAAAAGGATGTGGTGTTGTATGTTTTTCATAATTCTTTTCAATATACTAAAAAAGGAGGAAAATATCCTCTAGATGCTGATGGGATGGTTTTTTAAGTATGTTGAACGTTTCGATTGTAAAGATCTACGACAAAAAAAGCACTGGGAACCTATATTGAAGCATGGAGCCGATGAGAATTTATCCTTTATATGCAGTTTTCTAGTGGAATCCACAGAACACTTCAAATATTGAGAAGGCCTAGCTGGAAGAAGCGAATTGTATGGTCAGGTAGGTTATTTTAATGGAAAACAGAGATGATGAATGCTGACTTCTTTAGCGGTAGCCGATTCGCTCCTCTCAAAGAAATCATTGTCTTCACCTGCTGAGACGAGGAAAGTGCGGATGAGGTAATAGCCTAGTGGGAACGCTATTATCGAATTAAAATATCTTTGAGTTGATCCTTCATAGTTCTTAATCCGCTAAGGGATGCTCTCTACAGAGGAAGTCCTTAGTTGTGCATCGCGTATAGAGCGCATCATGACAAACAAAAAGAAGCTAATTTGCATAAAGTAATTTAAGATTCGCATGTGCCACGCGGCTGTGTATCTATACATGAGTCCGCTATAGGGTCAACCCATAAGGGTGTTAATTAGTGTCGAGCTTTCCACAAATGCCCTTATTAGCAACGCCAACTGAGCGATAAAAGATTCATGGGAACATGGCAGGGACGCTATGAGCTCACTCACTATGATGAAAATGACAGCAAAATTCCTGCTGTAAATGATGATTACATCAACTCATACGGTTTATCACGTTATCCAAACAATACGTACGGCATTTTCTTTTCCCCACTTATCAAGATCACTTTCGGTTTTCTCAAAAATTTAGTAAGAAAAATTCAAACAATTGAAATCTCGTTCAATATATTGCGGGACATTAATGTTACCGGAAATAGGCCTAGTACGCCGGAATCTCTTATTCTTCGTTCATGTTCGTCCCTTATCAAAAAGAGAGTTTTTGATTCATCAACATATCATTTTAAAGATCTTCAAAAGCAATTAATAATCAAAATACTACCGACCGTAACAATGAAAATAAGCAATAATATAACCTCGTTGACAGCCTTCCTCACCGGGAACATGCAACCAACCAGAGCAACACTTCACTGTCGTATGCCTTTGTGTTCGTGTTACATTCTTATATGTACGATAGTAGACTGTTCTGAAATTATTGTTTTATTTATGTACTGAATATGAGCATTAACAATAACAAGGTAAGTACTGATCGTAATCAACCATTGCAACAATATTCAAAGAGTCAATTAATTCGACTTCTATAGATCTATTATTAGTTGAACGATTTGCATGAACCTTTGAAAAATTGTTTTTTCAACAATCTGAGCAACTATAGACGAAATGAGACCTGCAAATGAACGTTTTGAATGACGACTGAGTGCAAAATTTGTGATGCCAACAAACTGCATTCAGATGAGAAACGAAAACATGAATGAAAAAATAGGAGGGAGAGTTGAAATTCTAAGCATTTTCTGCTCTCTTATAAACCACTGAAACGAGAGACTTACATAAAGAAACTTCTCATTTACAAATGAATGTAAGTGAATCATTTCGAGTATTATAGCACTCATATTTCAGTTTCGCTATAAAAGATGCTCTAAAAATTCCACAAATTTCAACTAGCCATAAAATTTGGCCAAAAACAATAAGCCATGCGATTTTCACGAAAGAAAGCTAGCGTATATATGACCTCATAATTCGTAAGCGAAACGAACAACTATGATGGAATCAATTCCGAGTGATCATTTTCAACTGTGGATATAATTATTGTACTTTGTTTTCTCAGGATACTTGGATTTGGTTATTGCATTTGTTGACGACAGGAAGGCTATGGAAAACTGCAATCGGTGATAATTCCCATATCGAAAAAAGTACTTTTAGTGAGAGAACGAGAGTCAGTCAGTCTTCAAGGGTTTGCGACGATCCGACTCACCTCTTTGTTTGCCTACTGCGCTAGCAGAAATTTTATGAGCTTATTTGGCGTACTTAGGTGGTTTCTAATGTTTCGACCGCGTCACTATTCGTTTGACCTAAGTTTCTATTCCTTTTAGTTGGTTTATGTTGCTTTTTCGCTGCCTTTCCCTTTCTCTATTGGTTGACCCACCTAAACGTGTGTCTTTAACCGAAAATCGGACTGCGATTCGCTACCATCACTATTAGTAATTGAAGGGAGGGAATATCAAACAGCATAAACACATGGGTAGATATGCTTATCTAGAATCCGGAAGTCATTCGCCTAATTTTTAATTGATACCTCAGCATGGAGGGACTGCTTTGTATAAAAACATGCATATAGTAAAGGCGCCTTTACGATGTTCGCTCGTAACGATTTGCATAAAAACGCAAAAGAAAATCTTTCCCATAACCGATCTGAATTTCATGAAATGCACTAATAACTTGAGAACAACTTGTCAAAGACTATAATTTCTTAAAGATAGGAACTTACTCTCCCGAATGACTATCAGTTATGACTACACTACAGGTAATAACCATACGAGTTGTTTCAAAAGATTTTTGTGAGCACCTATAGTACAGTTTATTTATCAGTTCATAATAGGGAACTCGCCAAAAACCTGAGGAAAAATATCTGTCGCTGCGACTTGTGCAGCAGAAAAGGAGGCAGGCTTGGCTATGTTCCACAGAAAATTCCACCAAATCTGAGAACTAGGAAACTGCTATCTAAACTTTTTTCAACGACACATCGGAAGTCGTTAAACAAGGACTTTTGCTCGAGAATTTTCATGATCGATCATCAGCAGAGTTATTTGCTTCTTGAACATATACTTAAAAAGCAGGTAGATCCGGAAGAATAACTACAAAAATCGTGTTTCGAATCTCCCTCCTTTGTGCGATTTCTGCATGTTTAACGCATCATAACCACCAAATAGCGTGCTTTTGCATAGGCAAATGCAATAGAAAAAATGTCTATAAAATAATTTGCTAGCAACTGCTGACTTCTCCTCATACAACCAAACGAAAACCCTTGTGCATGGTGGGAATTCGCCATTTATTCACGAAAACCGGTGATATCTTGTATGAAATGAGATTTACGATGCATTTTGCTGCGTTAAGCGCAGCCTCTACAGCCCTATAGTAGTGTTCGTCGCACTCCCTGAGCAGACATCCATGATTACTCACCTCACCTAATTCCTAGTAGTTTCTATTTCTCGTCGCTCAACAATCTGAGCAAGTCTCACGCATCACTGAACAATGAAAAGCTAAATGATCTACGGAAAGCTGTAAGAGTAAAAGTCAGCCGTCTTTGATGGATTGTATTTATGCGGGAACGTAAAGGACATTTTTTTTGCTAACTGGTGATCGTAAAGGAATGCATCTTTGTACGCATCCATGCATTATAGGTGATCAGACGAACAAGATTAACTATGATTGGAGAAGGGACCACTAGTGCATCCCACATACGCAATGCTGTGTTCGCGTAATATTTCAAAATCAGTCGGGAAAACGCACGGTGGTCTCTCACCATCGAGGAATGTTGTTCTTATTGAACGATTTTCAGAAACATGATGTCAGGAGTAGAAGTGAAAAGCGAAAAAACGCAGTGGCAACATCAACCGGCTTTTTTTGCGCGCGGGGGAGGATATTTATCCACTCTGTTGCCTTATTTCTCTATTCTTTCCTTTGGATTCTTCTATGTAGGTAGGAACAAGACGTCAGTACCCTTTCTTTCTGTTTGCTAAACACGAACATGCTAAATGAGGAGGGCAAAGATTTTTCATGGCCGTATATTAACCAATATCTTCTACATAATGAAAAGCGGTTGATGGAAAATTTAGCATAAAACGATGGATCCGTAACTGAAAGAATTGTGGTGGACATTATTGAGCCTAAAAAGCCGAATCATTCTTCAACGTCACTTCGAATATTAACTCATTTAACAAGTAAGTGAATCACACAATGACATTGTAGTCAAATTATCTGCAAGAAATTTGAACCACAAAATTTCGATTAAAGTTGACCGGTTGCAATGCTTTCCGTTATCATGGTGATTCACTAATCTAAGGGTCACTAATTTATCGATTCCACAAGAAACAGTTTCCAGTAAAATGGCAAAAATCCGAGATTTCTGGAAAGAAACAGCCAGATTCGATGAGAAATGAAAGTCTGCGTTAACTGACGATTTTATCTCCAGAAGTTCCCAAGTAGTTTTCGATACTTGCGTGCGAGTAGTGAAACTTTCAATTGTGTGGTAAAAAATTTTCGAGTAATTCTGATGATCATGTATCGAATCGACGCAGATCATCCCCTCAAATCCATCGAATTTGCATCTAGCCCTCATTCGCTAGCCGAGAGGGATCGAAGGGAAGGGACGAGAACCCGCGGGCTTCAATGTATAATGTAGGTGAAAAATTTAAACAACCACGTTGTAGTATTTCCCTGCGAAACTGTCTGTAAAGAAATTGACGAAAATCAACGGAAGCATAATTTACACAAAGATGTGGTCGATGCGTCCCTGATCTTTAGATTTTACGCACTAGTGTAACGACATTTCGTGGGTGAGTAGAGCACGATAACTGCTCTTCACCTTAATTATATGTTGCTATGAAGAGAGCCGCCAAGGGTCAGAGGTGTGTCAAACAAGTGGCCCGCGATGAGTTCTGTGATCTGATAACGAATATACAACAGGTTAAACCACTGTGGTGTTCCTTTTCACTCTATTCACTGCAGTGCAACTCTAAAAATATGAATGTTGTAAATCAATTGGACGACACTACAAACATAATTCGTGGATGGGCTTGCTAATGACCATCGGCACAAGGCCATTCCAAGTGCTGATCCTTTCTAAGCAAACGGATGATAAGGTTATACAACATAAAAACACCTGTTTTCATCTTTTAAAGCATGAAGAAAGAGATATAATTCTTTTAGCAGTAAGGAAACATTGGAATTGGAACGTACTTTGGTTCGCGAACAGAGCAAGAACGAAACTGCCCATTGCATCCTGGTTTGCGACTCCTTACATATTTGGTATAGGCTTGCACACATGGCTCCTGCACAGTGACAATCTCGACCTCTTCTTGTGGGCAAACGTTCTTCCTGGAACGTCAATCGACAATCAGCTGCTTCTGCGTTATTTGGAACTGTAGCACATTCACTCCACTAATTTTAAAATTGCATCGGATGACTCTGAATGAGGCAATTTGCATCGAAAGCCCCAATTAACCCAAAAATGCTTCAACTTTTCCCCTCACTTAAATGTATTGCAAGTTTTCACAATGGATATGTAAGATGGATATGTAAGAAATTCGTTACATAATTACAGAATCTAAATATAGGAGAAAGGAAAGCAAGGAAATTTTGAGACAAAAAGACGGAGGAATTGTGCAAGATAGATAAATAGTGAGGTTCGAGAAGAAAATGAAACCTTTAAATTCTCAAGAATAGAAACAAAAGAAATATGAAGAAGAAGAAGAAGATCGAAGTGAAGAGAATTAGTTTATTTCTACAGAAAGTGATCAACTTCCGTCCCTTATAATCGAAGTGAGCGTTTCAGATATTGGCGGATCTGCGGCACAACGAAACGCCTAACTCAGTTAACCCAACGTCTTAGTAAGCTAAAATTTACAGAATTGAATCCTGAAAGAGAGTATAGAAAAAAGAAGAGTACAGAATGTGTGGAAAAAGATGAGAGTAGAGAATAACTACGGCGTCGATGAATAGTTGAATGGAAATGGAATCAAGAAGGTGGAAGAATGGCGGTATAAGACAATGCAAAAAACTATTCATACATACATTCGTCGCCGATTTGCTCAAGTTGCTTTATTTTCATCTGAGTTTCCTTCTTTGTTCAAAAATGCCTTTCGATTTACGTCCTCATCGATTATAGGAACGAATTAATGCATAAAAGTTCGAGCAGTTATATATAATCAGAGTGCACAATATGTCATTTTGTGTTTGTTCTAGCACTAATGTGGCTACATTTATCTGGATCTGAGTTCGAGAAATCTATTAATTAAATTTGTTAAATAAATGACTTGAGAAATGAAAGGCATTCGGCTTTTTATGCACATGTCTTCACTAACAAGCAACCGTGCAGGATATTTGATGGTTGAGCAGGCTACAATACCTCACGCATAATATAATCGACTGGTGCATCCTGCTGACATACGCGATTTTTTACGACATTGCATGCCATCGGACGGTCATTACTTCCAAAGCTTCTTCTCGCTCCTCTCCATCGTCATCTCATTACTTAATCGACTCAACGAGTTCGCTTACTTCTATCATTTCACAGTGTTTCATAAATCTACAGTCTTTCGTCCAAACATTTATTTATTTCTACTGCTATTATTGCCAAGCACACTGATTCAACTATTAAGTGCATTAACGAGTTCTTTCTGTTTTTAACACTTAACTTAATCCTTAAATACTGATTTCTCTTTTGTCATTCATGCGCACTTCGAATGAAACGCCTCATATTCTCACATCTTATCATGACATATGGTGCTTTGCTTCATGAGCAATTATGCCCTTTTTTAATGTGTAATTAATGCTGGTCAATTAAGTTGAACGTAATCAGACGTTATGCAGTGCTATTGTCAGTCGACTTTGTTCGACAAATGTAAGGTGACTTTGGTTTTCGAAACTGGATTTTAAAAAAACATAAATCTGAACGATCGGATGAAAGCGGTTGAACTGACTATTAATGTTCCATGTGCATTCACTCATTCCTCCAAAACCTTGAGTGGGTGTTCATTATTGTTCTCTCGCGCATCGCGAAAACCCTCGTAGATTTGCAAGAGCGTTTGCCAATTTTGCCAATTTTAAGCTAATGAGCAGTAATGATAGGACTGCTTTGTTGGATCGTTATATCGTTATAGCGCGGATATAAGTTGTGCGGCTGGCGAAATGGACAAACTTATGAGATCTTCCAACTAATGAGAATAAGCTGCGCTTTCCAGTAGAGAAGGCTTCATACTCATTGAGTACACCTTGTAGCGAGTTGCATCCGGTTCGCAGAAAAACTAGATTCTCGAGATTCATTCCCTCGGATTCATTTCTAACAGCCAATATCGTCCTTTTTGAAAATAGAAAGCTTAAACATGACGCGTTCGGCTTCATTTAGCGTAGAATGCACTACGTCATACACAAATCACGCGAAAGGCGACATTATCTTTGCTTCCGACACTAATGCTACTGCGCACATCAGTCTTGTAATGTCTCATAATTTCTGTTCCCCCACCTCATGCACTGTTCATCAAATGGCTCTACGGCGGCACTTGAATTGCCGAGAATGTCGGTTTCCTGCTGCATACAGACAGTTGAGTTGAGCCGATTTGTGAACCATCAAAGACAGAACATCGGATACTCCATTAGTGGATACGCAGACCCATTGACTTTCAATATTAAGCATGGCTTACAAAGGACATATCTCAAACGAACTTAGATCATGGGATGCAGTCGATTCTGATTCTTATCACAACCATTAAGCAAGGACTAGTTTATAGCAAGAGTTCCAAAAATATGCAGGCTGAACCCAAGGTTGTAAACTTCTTGTACTGAAGATAATCGAGAAGTTTATTTGCTACACTTTTTTTAGCAGTTGCGAGTGAAAATGTTCCAGTGTGAAAGCGAGGACGTTGTCTGGTGGAGCTTTGGCAGCCACCTGCCTTTGAGTGCAGAAGAATAGATATGGGAAAGAAGGTTATACTAATAATAACGCGACTTTGGTAACCGCAATTCGTTGGTCATCGAATGGATGTGATGATTGAACGCGGATACGACAGATATCTCTGATAGAGCCACAAGGACGTCCTTGTCTACATACTCATTTATCAACGTTCGCAATGATGTACACAATGCATTCTTTTCATCGCGAACGCGTTCCTCTCTTCGGCGAAAGAGTATTTGCGAATGCTCAACAACGCATACCACTACAGTGTTAGGAAGTATGCGTTTCTAGAATCACTTTAAAGCGATGAAGTTTTTTCTTAGCAGCTCAGTTACAAACGATAGTCAGCGTGGATGAAAGACCGATGAAGGTTTAATAAATATTATGTGAATAGAGTCGCAGAAGTACATAAGGGAAAATATCGGACATCGGGAATTATTACCAAAGAAATCTCTGCAACAGTTAACTTCCGTTCTAATGCCTCGAAAAAGAGATAAATATTAAATATGTGAGGTAAAACAAATAAGTCGATGAATGAGCAAAAAGCCCATGTTCTGCGAGTAATCGAGAATTCTGCAGCTTGTAAGAGTGCAACCTTTAACATTTCTGCAGCAACTGGGTCTCGAAGCACGAGCTACGACCACAATACGGCGTGGCTTGCCCCATCCTGAGAATCTCAACCAAATGATGTCTCTTTATAAAGTCTTCTGAGTGGACAAGATGTGTCAGTAATATGTTAATGTATCTCAAATGTTGTCTCGAGATTATCAGAAGTTTGAGCTGCAGATGTGACCGATGTGAGCGTATGATCACTGAGACTAGACTGTTTTACTACAAGGCGCTTAATGGAATGCGCGAAATGATTGCTGCATTACAAATGAAGAGTGCACTTCAACGACGCATAAAGTGTTTCTCAGTGTTCGCCAATCGACACACTACAACAGCACTATAATGCATGCACAAACAACAGCCGTAACGTTTACTTGAGGAGCATCGTTTAATGTCACTGTCTTTGCAGTCGACACTCAATATAGCATATTCCTTTCTCCACCTCTATCATAAAATATTTATTACATTTGCTCAAGTTTATTTATAGGTGGACGTTACTATTATATGCGAACAAACATATGGTAATCTTCTTCAGTTTTGTATATATCGCCTTGATGCTCTGAATTACAATAAATTATTTCTTTGATGAGATATATCATTGGAGACTTTGAATTAATTTACTGGAAGAAATAACAACAAATGAGATTTGAGGGACTTGAGGTACGAAGAGATCAACTGCTCGACGAAAGAAGACATACGCACGTAAAGAATATGCGCTTATGAAGATTCCGAACCGAATTTAACATAAAATGCCGTTGTGCGATTAAAAAATTCAAAAAAAAAAAAAATTGAGCGAAGCGTCTCTATATAAGAGTGAACCGTTCAGAGGCAAACATTGCAGTTAGACAGCTTTATCGAATGATTTTACTCGAGTACTACATAGTGGGAAGTTGTGCCTATGTGAGCCAAAAGATATGCACACTAGCCGAAAATGGACTATTCAGGTATTTAAAAACAATAAATGATACGAAATACAGTGATAGTACTGAAGTGAAACCGAATTTGCCGAAGGCATGCAAATATTCCTTTTTTGCTTGTCGCTTAATGTTTCACGGCAAAATTTGAATATCGAAATTTCCCAGAGGCCTATGAGAGTTCAAATCTTCAGAAGTGAGCACACTGAACAGAAAAAACTTTCAAGGAATGACGAAGCGTTTATGTTATAATCATTCAACCATATGAGTGGAACCTCAAAGGTTGGCTTATGAAAACCAATGACAGACACATAAATAGGCGCCAATATGATAGTCCTACTACGGTTTTTTGGAAAAGACGCATAACCATAGACATAAGACAATTAATATCAAATTAACAGCAATAGTCAAGTTTGCAAGACTTATTTTGCATTTAAGCTCTAAAAAAATTTTCCATCTAATTCCTCATCAGCTGTGCGAACGGACTGCCTTCCATTGCCAGCAGACTGCTTGGGGATGAAAGTTGAGAGTGGTCGGAGCGCAAGTGGCCCAAGGAACAAGCAGTGGAGGTGCCTATGGCTATTATACCCACATCCAGCCTTTTATCAATATATTCTTCACGCTAAAGTCCACTGTAAACTTCTCACACTTAATTTTAGCTCACTGTCCACCACCTCTGCGTCTACTGTTTGTCAACTCACATTCAACCCTGTAGGCTCACTATTTACCGTTAACCACAACCTTGTGTTTGCCACTTTCCACTTCATCTTACAGTTCATTGTCCTCACCTCACACCAGTCTTTGCAACCCACTGTTTACTGGCTGACACTCAGCCCTCCGCAATCCGCTATTCACCAGCATATCCCACACCTATTGTTTGCCATGGAAAAACCTAAAACCTACTTGTCACCTTACATTTCTCTCCACCCCCCCCCCCCCCCCTCCCCCTCCTCTACACCAACACAGCATACTATTTGTGATCTTATACTTATATAAGACAACAATGTCCCACCACACATCATCGCGCAACTTTACTTGCTACCTCTAATAATTCCACGAACCTTTCAATGCATCATCTTCACGCACTGGCCGCTACTCCTAAACACGAAGAAGCAATAGATCATAGAATTTTAGATGTAAGATTTGGAGTTCTGAGAAATTCGCTTCGATAGTTTAGCTAGACGAATTCTGCGATGCACACACAAATGGCACCTCAACAAAAAAAGGAAAAAAAAACTATTTCGCGCAACATAGCGGTAAAGAGCCGGCATATATTTACATAAATTTGCTCTTGCCGCACAAAATAGTTCCTGCACAGAGTGCAAAAATCTTTGCGAGAACATTCAATATCCTCCGTGGTGTTCGTAAATTTCGGGTAAAGTCTATGAAATCGCCCTTCATGATTGGATTCCCCTTCATTCCTTCTCGAGTTATCCACCTTCTGATGGCGCAGAACGATGAGCGAGCTTATTATATACGCAGTGAGTTGCTGAACTCTAGTTCCATTAAGCAAATATTTGACAATATCAAGCGGTGATTAGCATGGAAGCGAGGAGGAACTACTGGCTTTCACCTGCCGTATCAATAGATACGAAATTAGTTCAGCTGTAAATTGTGCAGAAATTATTTTTAATAACTGAGATAGACAGAGCTAGAGATAATTTTCAACAAGTGTTTTAAAAAACGGAAATATCTGGTATGCGCTTGAAGTGTACAGACTATCGCGCTCGACTAATGAATTGTCCCCAAGTACCGATTTATTAATTCGACTTGACGCACTGCGTTCTTTTTATTCCGCCTGTCAACAAGTCAATTCTATGACTGATGATCGAGTGAACTGTACCAGTAATGTACTGATTCTACTGCGATATATACTATATTTTTATTTCCACAGATGCAAACCCTATAGACGATATGGACCGTCAAATCTCATTACTGACCGGTCCAGTGAGTTGTTTGTAGTGACTCGAATTCTAGTCGATCCATTTCAGTATATTTTAAATGCTTGTTTTTCCTCGCATCGTCGCTCTCATACATATTTAGCATCACCTTTATTAATAAATAAAACTGCTTAGAATATTTGACTACAGTCAGATGACAACTGACAGACTATACCCTCCGGAGATGTGGGTGGATACGCTTTCTCTTATTTGATTACATCCATATTCTTCGCGCTGAGAACAACTTCAACGCTGATGCCAATCTTATTCTACCAGTGAAAATTTATGTATTCATTCCTCAAAATCTTTTCATCGAAGGTTGCTAACCGATGAAGCCAACCACTCTTGACGGGACCCAAAGTTGGCGCTCACCATTCATATTTGTTGAATGGGGCAATCTGTCGATAACATAAGATGTTTGAGAACCATAGCTGGGAGGCGTACGTGTAACCTCATCAAACTATGCAACTCAAACAAATCGTAAATGATGCGTTTAGAACAATCGCGAGAACATCCCAAAAAGTTGACGACATTGGAGGATATCCACTCGTTGGCGTACTCTGATCGCGCTGGCCAAGTGGAGAACGTTGTGCTTTGAAGATCACTAGATTAGGAGTTTGGCCAAAAGCCAAATCTATTCGAAGACATCTATGGCCCAATTTTCAACATGCTTCTTCCATTCGACTTGCTATTAGCAGTGGGTATTGGTTTAACGAGAAATGAGTTGAATTTGAGGTGCTCTTCCCTAAGATCCATCCAATCGCCTTCAAAATAACGTTATCTCATGGGAATAGCGTTAGTGTGCTTTCACAGACTTCATAGTGGATATATGTACGTATACCGGCAGAGTGAAAATAAACGAATTAGCAACAAAACACTGAATAGCGTTCCCTTCTGTGAATGCATCTGTTGCAAATATCACTGCAGTATTCTGTGAGTCCCTTTTCTTCTTTTGCAAAGGCAATTTAAACAACATAACTCAACGATATTACATAACAGCGCTCTCGTGCGATACTTCAAAGTATTTCTGTCACAGTATTTTGCTTTATATTCATCCATATGGATAGCCAACAATTTTCGATATTCTTTTCCTGCGGAATTTTATCGGATTTTGTAGCGTTAATCTCTTTGTGGTGCTATTTGTTGAGCTACTTCCTCCTCCTCGGTTTATAAGTGCCCTCTTCAGTGCATGAATAATAAATGTTGAAATCGATGCTCTTCTAGGTTCCAGTATATTTTCGCCCATACTGCCTATTCTTGGATGCGGTACGACGTTGTTCTCTTGAAATTTACGACAAAGCGGTCTAAACTTTCGAGCATTACGATTTTTTGAAGAACTATGATTCAGATTACGAAATCGTTGACTGCTTAAAAATTGAGTCGCTTTAAAATTCATAATTCATTAGCGCTGGGATTGTTAACGTGATTAATTCAAATCTAAAAGTTGAATCGCGTAAATTCATCACGAATGTTCTAACTTTAGAGGTTTATAACAAATGAAATATAATAGGTTCATCAGTGCAAATGCATATGAGAATCTCCCACCTCCTATAGCCAAAATTGCCTTGTGATATTTCTAGAGCATTATTTCAAGTCGCTATTCATTAACATTATCCTTAATGTTCGTTTTCAGTGATTCCCACTAGAGCATAAATTGGTCAGCCTCTTAGAGAGAACTATTGATCTTGCGCAAGGGAGATATTCGGTGATTGTTTCTAAGCGCAAAATTACGATGAATCAATCCAGCGGACGTACTTTAGACCATAATCCTGCACCCTAAGCGATTCGATTTAACTCCTTTTCGCTTACCAATGACAGTGGAGGGAGATGGAAAGAAGACGGAATGGAAACGTCTCTTATGAATGGTTCAGCACACCATTCAATACCAAATGTCGATAATGTGCCAAAGAAACAATGACACGACAACAACAGCAAAGGCGTGAAACACCTGCGCGTTAGGAAATAGGGCATTCACATGGTTTGTGCCAAAAAAAAACAAAAACAAAAACAAAAAAAGGATTATAAATGATCTAAATGAACGCCGAAATTCGATCGATCCGCTATAAACGTTTTGTTAGCGATTGCAGAGTTGAAAACTAGTAACAAAAGTGCAGTCATCAATAACGATAGAAAGGACTCTACAAGGAAGATCACAGTTGTAGGTAATGAATTTGAAGGCAAATTCGCCATTAAGAAAAACAGTAAAAGTGAGCACAAATTGAAACTAAATTGCTTTGGCGACCTACTAATGCCGAAATTGGCGATATACATTTTCGGATGTAACTTTAAAAAGAGAATGAGTAAAATTCCCACTTGTTTTAACAAGTTTACTGCCGAGAAGAATCTGTTTTTTCTTGTCGATGAAAGCTTCATATTGGTTTGATGTTGGTATTTAAGATCCCATCCGATGAGAATTTTATAGAAACGGAAACTTGCCACTAATTTCCTGGCAGCGAAATGCTCTTCTCCGTCTGGCACAAGTTATTCACACATACAATCCTATCTTTCTCAACTCGGCAACGAAATACCATTTGTGCTATGCAGTGTTTCTCCGTATGCTATCAATCGATGCGTAAATATTGCAACGATCTTGGGCGTAATTTGAGTGCACAATTTCTACACCTTACCGATGCGTGCGTCCGATCGTTAAAGCAATTACATTCGCTGTTCGAGAGTGTCAAATATGATTTGTTAATCGGCACCTCACACTTCTCTAGGATCCGAAATGCACAATGGATTAACGAATGAAGCAATGATGCGGAATGCCAATTCACATATTATCAAGGTGACGACGCGAATGGATTTTAAACGAACTTAACACAGAATTTACATGTTCGATCCGCCCAAGCTACGTGGCAGTTCAACAAAATTCTTGTCTATAGCAGGGTGGAATGCCACTCACAGCTTATGCAATTTATTCCAATCAACTATAAACTGAGTATGCACTTACTCGTAACATGCATTTCTATTGTATATATATGTAGAAATTTAACTAAAGTATCATATGTGTCAGTGAGTGTTTTCTTCGGCTAGTCGAGCAATATTAATGAGTGCGTGCAGCGCAAATATCCGGCCCGTGTTTTGTAGTGCTCGCATATTTAGTAGGCATACTGTAGACGCGGCCGCTTGAGCTAGCCGCATAAATTTAAATAAGGAAACAGGCGAAGCGGCAACATTTCGACACTTTGGCGGTTTAAGTTTCTCATCAGCGATTGAACACTCATCCAGAAAAAATTCTGCCTTTCGCATGAACACTCCAGAAAACTCTGCCACTTGTGCACGATCAAAGAACTCCATGGTTCGATGGTAGGTTCGATCTGTTTGCTAAGCACGGCAAATTTTCTAATTGGAAGTCCAATCGAGTGGTGATCCGTAAATGAGCAGTCTAGGTGACGTTATCAAGAACGCAACAACGCTGAGGACTTGTGGATGCAGCAATGAGCGCACCTTTGAGATAAACATCGGGCGGCATGCTGCGAATGAACAAATGGACTCGGCTCATTGAGGCATGCGACGAGATCGTGTGACTTCGATAAACGATTTATATGGACTTAGCTCGTAATGACGAGTGACCTTCGACCCCTCATCCCGCACTTATCGCGCGCCATTTCGATGACCCCACCACCCGTCAACAGCAGCGGCTCCACAAAGCCACTTCCCTCGCACTTCCAAAACGATCACATCTGATGAATGATCCTCTTCGCGCGGACCTGCGAAAATTCTGACTTCGAAATAGTGATTTTTCGCTTTCAAGAGCTAGATCGGTTGATTCATCGCAACACGGTACTTGAGAAAGGCTCCAGTACGGGTCATGCTACTTCTCTGTCAACGGAGAGACAAAAACAAAGGTGAAGTGCCATAGATAGGCCACTCTTCGAGTATTTTTGTACTGCGTAACACATCAAATGGACGAAACAAGTGCTTTCAAGGGTTTTAAGGATCCGATCAAACTTGATGAATCACCGCTGCGGAATGGTGCTACTTCCCAGAAGTCCTGCACTGACCGCTCAGCGAAATTTAGCCATCAAAATAGTGATCAACTCAGGAGCTTGAGCAAAAAGCAAAGCAAAAAGATAAACGATGGAAGATAACAATATATTATATTAATATCAAGCCCTACTTTCCACAGTAATTCGATACGCCCAAGAAACGTTAACAAAACGCATGTCGAGTCTCGAAAAATGACGAGGAATCCCAGCTGCTTAAGATACTTGATTCATCCTTTTGTGGCACAGAAGGCGACTGATGACCGAAGAAAGAAGCACTGCTGACGGAAGACAAACTGTGACCCTCGCTGCTCGACCTTCTAGTCAACCATGTTTGTTTGGTGTCACTGATGTGCGACACACATCAGTCATTGCGCAATCATCGAACTCGGCTTGGCTAAAATGGTTCAAAGTGGTTGCAATAAACTCATATAGTTTGTGGCCGACATTGTCAGATGCTTCACACTGGCAGCTTTCCTTTATTGAGAACGGTCATAACTAGGAGCTCTCAAGCGATCAGAATTATTCATTATATCTCAGCCACTCTTAAACTATCACATTTTTGCTGTTTATAGGTTTCATAGCAAAGTTACTACTGCGTTTTTTCTTCCTCAGTTCCTCTAGAACGCCAACAATCGATATTCACTGAAACATAATGTCGCTTTCTAAGGAAAAGAAGTCGTAATTAATCCATCAGTGTATTTCAACGAAGAATCGCGTTGAGTTGGAGCTCATTCAATGTTTCTACTAATCCTTTCGGAGGTAGAGCTATGCGAATGAGATGGAATTTTAGTCCTGATATTTTGAAATAAAACACTCGCATTATTTGGCCTCATTCATTAACCACGTTCATCATTTGTTACATGCCATTTTCAGGATGACATATATGCTCAAACATATGCCTACCTCTAGTAAAGAGAAATTGAAAAAACATTGTCACGACTGAGAATCTGCTAAGGCGAAATGCGATATCTTGTCAGTCTCTCAGCTAACCGGCAATATTTTGAAAATATTTTCATGTGGTAAAATAGACCGCATTTTATAAACTGAAACATTCCGTGCCAGCACGACGATCGATGGCATCATGGTCGAAGCAATACCAATCGTGAGCTTAAGTTTAATTAACTAGTCCGCAACTAAGATTTCGATATAATAAATTTAAGACATCTTAATGTAAATTTCATTGGTACGATCCAACTTACTTTTGTTGCTCGGATATCATCCATATGACACGAAAATCGTCAGTTTTCAACGGGGATAGGTAATTCAACATTTTACTGCAAAAGGATTAAAGCACTGCTGCCAATAACGCTGAGCGTCAATCAACAACTCTCATGTACTTTGCAGGAAATAATTCGGCCGGGTAAGGTGTGTTTCGTATGTTCTAAGAATGCTGATCAACGTAAACCGAGAGCACGTTGCGCGTGAAATGCAGCACTCATAAAAATAGCGGCAACTGAAGACAAGCGAGTAGCCTACATCAATGTGCATTACGTACGTTGATTGCACTCAAAGAGCGAAAAGAAACAAGTAAAACCAGTAGCCGCCAAAGCAAATCACGTAACACTAAAAAGCGAACGAGAATCTCTAAACTCAACAATTTCGGTTTCCTCGAAACAATGATAAACGAAGCGTTATTGAATCGGAAAGAAGAGAAAATAGAATAGAATCGAAGTGATAATTAATTTCGCTTCTTGTAAGCATTTCTTAGTGGGCTTTCACTTCAATATTAACCTTTTTCTTTCTCGGAAATGGTGAGATCCTAAAATATTCTCTGAAAATTAAGAAGGAACAAACGAAAATTGAATAGAAGAAGGCAGCATATGCGCATTTATCCATACTAGTTTCTATAAAGTTTTCGCCTCCCTATTTCATGCTGTAGACATTTAAGATAATCCAGTTCCAGTCGCCGAAACTGAAAAAAACGCAATGAAAAAAATCTGAGTGGACTCGTTTATATTTGTGAAATACTCAGTGCGTTCAAATGGCAACAATAATAATATGCAAGCCTATTTCTCCTTGCATTTAAAATACCGTGTAACGCTTCCTTTGACGATAACCCATTCCCCCTCTTCCTTATAGAACGGCAGACGAAGAAGTAAAACAGCACATGAAGAATGCGTCTTGATAATATCACCCCTTTGGCGCTAAATTTTACTAAAGTGCTTTCTTTCTTCTTTTTACTTTAAATGAATATGAATGAGAATGAACTAGATGAATCTACTCTAGGCCACTTTCTAGAAGAAAGTATTTGAAACGGCCTAACTGGAGGAACATGAGGCATACAGCGATGAAATACAACTCCGCAAATCTTGGTGAACAGCCACCATTATTGCAACATTAGAACTTCTTTGATAACTTCTTTCTTTTAGAATCATCAGATAGGTGTAATTTCAGTTTGCAGTGTACGACAAGATGAATTCAAGACAAGAGTGAGAAAAAATGTCTCTCAAAGCTCACAAGGTGAAAAGCAATTTCGCAGTATTTATTTCCTCATGTATATCCTCAAAGAATTCAAACTCACGTTCTAAATGCATACATTATTGAAAATATGGAGACAGTGGCAACAAGTTACCCAAAACACAGACAGCGAGCGGCTAATGCGGCTGAAAAAGCAGTAGCGGGAAAAGCAAAATGAAAAAACATTTAAGCAGCAGATTAACGGCAAAAAAGCAATCAAGAAACGCTTCATAGCACAGCACTAGAACGAGCGGAGAACGAAACTGATAAGAAAGTTTTTGGTGGTCGCGCCAAATACCTCACGAAGAAAATCAACGGAGCAAAACCATAGACTTGAGATTACTAATGGTGTTGATCATAGCTAACAAGTAGGACCTGTCCATGTCTGTCATCTTACATACTCTACGTCTGCCTCCTCAACAAAATTGGGAATGGATGAGCGCAACTAAGTGGAAAAACTACAGCGAATGTCGTTGCTATCAAATTGCAAGAAAAACACTGAGAAAATATCTCAATATTTCTCATATTCTCGGAGCACAATTCTGGAGACTGGTAGGCAGTTAACCGTTGGTTTACTATTGAGTAATTTTTCATCATTAAGAATGAGCTGTATTTCAAAATTAAAACTGCTTCTAATCGTTAACTTAGAGACAATGAAGAGAGGCTGAATATGAAATAGAAAATGAGCAATAAATCAGCGACGAGTGCTGATCAACAACACCTTATACCTTCTAGAAAAGAAAATAATGAAATTTATGCGAAATTTCAACAACTTAAGTAAAACCTGAAGAAGAAATCATTCTCTTTCCGCCTTGCAGCAAAAAATTACGAACATTCAAATCAGCAATTTCAACAATTCGAAACAGCTGACAGCGGAAAACAGAAAAGGAATTAAGTGCACTTTACTGCCTAAACGTAAGACCCTCCACCCGTATCTTGTGGCGCTTCCTCATGTCTGAAGGTTGCACTCAGACAATCAACAATTTCTTCAACAAAAGCTTTTATAATTAAGCTTCTTATCGGAATATCACGAGGGATGAGCCCGGAGCCATTACTCTACTCTATGAGCTCCAAATTTCAGCGGATTTTTTTGATAAAAATTTTTGACAATATGAAGGAAAAGATTTTTTGTTTTTACATCCCGTTTGACAAAAGATTTTAACGCATTACACAGAAAGTGCTATAGTGAATGAGGGTTTCGACTATTGCACAGTTGTCGAACGACACTAATAAGCGTACAATCTGAAAATATTTTAGACAATAATGAGAACAACTAAAGCAGGAAATCGTATTTATAATAAAAGGTTGGGAAAATTTCTGGAAACGTTTAATTAAGTTCCCTCTTCAACGCTTCACACAACTAATAATCGATGAAACCATATAAATACTGCTAAGTCAATTGTTATAGCAGAATGTCGTCGAAAAGTTGATGAATGATGCTTAAAGGAGGGATAAATGAGGCCATCAATGGCTGCTACTTCAATGTCGCCGATCTTCAACATCGACAAACGAGACACATTTCATCGTGACTGATTGCGTACTCAAAATGTTCCCCAATGACTTCAAGCCTGCATCCAGGCGTTTTAGTCACTTCTGCCGCATCACATCGGCACTACTATGAGTCACTACAGTGACATCTTAAGTTCCTTATTCTTGCCTTTGGCGGAAATTTCGCTTATTGACACTTTAAAAAAAAGAACGGCAAGGAGCACAAGCACGTCTTGATGATATTTCAACACTTTTTTTGCCAAGTGTTTAAGCAAGCGCCTAACGCATATTGGAAGCCTTTACTCTATATGCTGACATTTTTAGCTATCAATAAGAACTGAAATTTCGAAATCCCCTTAAAGGTGGTCAGAAAAAAAGGAACAAATCTATTTGAACATGTCTAGCCCAACTTTTGATGCTTTGAATTTCTACCCATAAAAACGATGCAGTGACCAAGAAGCAAATTCAGAGAACAAAAAACTGAAACATCGTAGCTACCTAAATGCATGCTTGTTCGAATGGAAGCTCTCCTTGAAAGAAATTCCCTGATAAAATACCATTCAAAATGAGACTCTCCTTCACTGAAGACGAGTGCTCAATGTTGATGATTATGAAGAAGTAGGCCAGAGGGATCTCTGAGCTAGTATATTGGGCAATGAACAGGCAAAGCTTAATGAAGAGGAAAGATGAAAGGCAAGTGAAGTGCAAGGAAGTAGAAAATACAAAAGTGCCAAATCAAAAAAAAAAGAAGTAAACAAATAGAAAACAGTAATTCTTCGCAATGATAATGATGCTCGTTGTGACTTTAGCTGAGAGAGTAGCCAGTGGTCAAACATATAATTACGTCTCTTAACCACAAACGACCGACTCATTTGTTTGCACTAATACACTCATCCGCTCTGCAAAACATACACTAAAAATAACATCTTTACCATTTCATCAGTGCATTTGCCCCTCATGCAGATTTTAAAGCAGCTGCAATCTAGTTAGCTATAAATATATGCGGTCTAATATGAAATTCCCACTTATTTCGATTAGAAAAACCTTATTTATTTCTGTTGCTGAAGTGTTATAAAGCTTTCATCGGCAAACACCACTCTATTTAAACAATGCCATAAATATTCCCCATAACAATTGCTTATGTGGAAAACCCACATTTATGTCAATTGTACAACCACAAGTTTATCACTGAAATGAAAAGAGAAGTATCCAATAAAAATAAAATGATTATATATACCGTTTTGAATCCACAACTTATACTGAGGCAATTTCTGTAGCTATCGTACATTCACTAGCGTTTACAGTAAGCCAATAATGTGCTCATAAAAAGAGCAGTCTTTAAGATGATAATTTAATAGAAAATGTATGTGGCGGCTGGTCTCCTTATTCAACACAAATGCGCTACGGATCAGCCTGTTGAATGAGTTCATTCCAGCAATTTTTGGTAAACCTCCGGTTAGAGTGCTACCACTACCAAGCCACTACACTCGTCATACCTGGACAAAACCAGACCCAACAGTAGCTGTTTAGGAAACGTTATTGGAAGTGAGCATTTGTTAGGCAAGTGGATGAAAATTAGGGTGCTTTCTTATAACGGAGAATGAGATCCAGCTCCATTCTGTGCACTGAGTAGTGGAAGTACGCACTAAAATACTTTTATTTCCACCGACGACCTCCATTTTGATCAAATTGCAATTCACGTTATATGCAAAACTGCATAACATAAACCACTGTTTAACACGATATGCATATGGAAAAAACGATAGAGCTATGAAAGATGAAACAAAATCAGACAAGATCAGCTTATAATGACGCACTAAGCCAATTCCCTCCTGGACAATCACCTCCCACTTATTCGGCTTACATTATGAAGTCCATTCACCTTTACTCAGCTGTCTCAAATCATAGCAACATTTCACTCACTTCGCCATACCTCTTTTTGTGCACATCCCCATTACCCACTTCCACCACATTTTTTGTGCGTTTCTTGGCATCCGAAGAAGCAAAACCCGAGTTTAGGAACAGCGAGAGAGGAAAGAAGAGGCTACGTTGAGTGTTGCCAGTAGCGTTTGCGTGTGAAAGCTTTTCTTCGCATGCATAAGTGCACCATTGTCACCTTAGAGGGCGACGTATAAAGCACGAATGGGAACAAGCGAAGTGCCTCATGCGTTTAGCTCACATATGCTTTGGGGCCTTATCTAGGCAACAGAGAATGCTAACGTAATGGTAATACTGCAGTAGGCAGAAATGGAATATTTTTGACGATGAATCGGACTAAGACAAATACTTTACTGATCTGCACATCGCTTAGCCACCTGCAAAATTCGACGATGAAATTCGATTTGATCTATTCTCGAGCTTTCGGAGTTCACATTCAGATGCTTACATTAATTTCTGCGGATGTCATGGATACGCGTATCTTTCAAATAACTTCGTGAGAAAACGATAAAATGAAAAAAGTAACTGCAAAGGAAGACAAATGCAATAGAAAAGTGATTGTCAATATGCGACAGAATGCGGTGATAAATAAAACGTCACCGTTTAGCAATAAATTGGAACTTCCTACTTCCTATCTGTAAGATTGATAAGATGAAAGTAATGAGGACAATGAGAGGTCTTAAAGTGAGGAAGATAATCGTAGAAGATGAGAAAGAACGACAACGAAAACGAACGGAATCAGACGACCTGAAAACCTCTTCATGAAGCTGACTCAGGAGAACTTCAGGAAAAAAGTTTCAGAAAACTCCTTTACCTCTGCGCATTTACAATACACAAAAACTTTTTTCACCAGTTATTATATATAAGAACCCTGCGATTATCCCCATTTAGGTTTTAACAATAAATTCCCTGATGTACGCGTTAACATGAATGTGATCAGCGAAACGAACTTACTGTCCTATGCGCAGCTCCTGAAGCTGCACGTCCACTAGGTCACCGCTATTTGTTAGCTTCCAAAAGCATAGGCATAATGTTGCAGAAAGCAATGTCTTCATTTCGAATCGCGCGACCAACGACAAACCCTCGAAACGCTCTTGGTGACCACTACAATTGTAGAAGGTATAGTTATTTTAATATGCAACCAGCTTTGTGAAGGATCGGACTTGGCAGGGCAGGAATTGCTTGAGGGCTCCTTGAGGGAAGGCAAGCCGAATAGTCGCTCTGAATATGGTGCGATGATTTAGTTGTCTAGCTGGAACGAAGCGAATAATGGTACACCTTTATGTGGCCGACACCCCGGCGAGCAGTCGATGTTGTTTCAACAACGGACGCGACGTCACGCAGCGAAATTTCTCCCTTCACTGACGTCTTTAGTCTGTTCAAATGGCTGCAAAGAGTGCCATTTTGTCGCCAATTCTGTCGGAACGCATGTGAACAACTAACGAAAATGAATTATAACAACATAACGTCCATTTACAATGATCGCTTCGTTCATAATTCTCATCTTTAAAAATGTATCTTTCAGCGGGGTCATTACTTAAATTAAGTAAGCAACCTTGCATGAAAGGACCATAAGCGAAAATTTAATTGCATTTCGAATAACAACCGATGATGCAAGTCCTTTTGAACAGAACGTCCTGAAAAACTAAGATACAAAAAAGTCTTAAGAAAGAGCGCAGCATGGAAATCTGAGAAATTGCGCTTCTCTTCTACTCTGCCATTTGCGCCAAATTTCAGAGAAATATCACAATGTCTGTTTCAAAATAAAGTAGTAACGTAACTTTATCAGCACACCGATGCTCCCTGTAACTATTTGTTATATAAAATATCAACAGCTAGCTGTTGAAAGGATTTGGCCCCTCTAGAAACTTGAACAGATAATTTGAGTGTGCTATGAAAAACGCATACTGTACTAAATACATTGTGTGAAATATCGGCAAAATGTATTATACATGCACTTCTGCTAAGGGCAGTCAGCGTTAATCAATATGCTTTAAATGTTTTTCTTTGTTTTCTTTGTAACACCCAAAGATATACGGAATACCAGCAGTAATAACAGTAACAGATTTAAGAAGGCTTATTCATCTCGTATTGAACCCTTTTTACTTTTAGTCATTTCCATTACGAATTTCCGACCAGGCCACTCACTCCGATGAGTATGCTATCTCCTCGTTTAATGGAGAGAAGGCGGTCCAGCAAACAGCTGCCCAGGTTCACCGGAAACATGAAACAACCTTCCACGCAGCAAACTCTCGGGGTGCAAAACTATAGCCGAAATAACCTGTAACAGAAATGATTACGTTCGGCGCAAGTTGCGCGAAGATTTCCAGTGGGAATGGTATCAGTAAATTGTTTCCGCAAAAGATCTTGTCCCAATTCGAGGGAAATTTTACGCGGAACGATTTCCCTCGATCTCTAACACCAACATTAACACCCGCCTTCCAACTGCAACGTCATAACACCCGCCTTCCAACTGCAACGTCATATTGCAACTCTCATAGGAAAATATCACGAAGTGAATTATTACATTTTCTATTTTCCCTCACATACAAACAAACAATTGGACAGTTATGACTCATAAAACGTAAGCCAATGTGAAAGCTCAAAAAGTTCCTCTTAAAGAATTCACACTATAAGCTTGCCTTAAGAATTTTTTTCTTCAATCCAATATATTTCAAAATAACCCAAGAATAATGGCTGCAAAGTTCTCTGTTTATCAAACCTATTTATACAAAACACTCGCGCCTCTTAACGAAACGTTTATCGCAGATTTTCCCCTGAAACGTTACTTGAAAACTATTAAATCCATCGATATATTTCGGCTAGAGTGATTCTTTCCGGCTAGTGTTTATTCACTTAGCAGTAACGGAGTGCTGAAGTGTACATTTAAAAGGGAAGTGGCACAGTTGTGAGCAATCAACTTGACGAAGTGTATTATGGATTGTGGTGTTGGCTGTCATTAGCGAATCGCATTACGATATGTTGTAAGAAAACATAAATCTCACTCATCAACGCCCACATCGAAAATTCGCCCTTTTTTAGGGTGTGTAGAATTTAAGCAACAGAATGGACGCATCCATTTCCCTACTGATTGTTACTCGTTAAACAATTGCCACATCACTGAAAATGCTGCTGCTGAAATTAAAGGACACTACAAATCTGCTAAGTGATCCTTTAGAACTTTAGAAGATAAAGTGATACACATATGTGATCAAGCCATAAAAATTACCCTATCATTTTCAACCACCTGGAAAATAATTTCCTACACTAAGTTAAAAACTTTACAATCGAATATCAAAAGAAAACGATCACCAACTGACGACTTACAACCATGAACACTTCAAACAAGCAAATTAAAGCTTCAATAAGTATCGCAGAACAGGATGAATGTCGCTCTCCCCCTCTCAATGAAGCCCTCCAGCTCTTACAGTCTAAGTGAACTCTTAAAAAATTTAGGAACACTTATAATTTCAGGTTCTTTGTACTAGGTGATATACTAATTGAAATTTATTAGGACGGAAGAAGAGCGACGCTTCATTGCAACCAGCAATTATGAATCGCTTGTTTCTCGAAAGTGAGCAGAAATATTAAAATTTTAGATAAATGAACGAATACAATTTCCTTTTTAAAGGCTCAGAAAGAAGAAAACGAAGCGGAACGCAGCACCAGATAGCCTTGGATACTATGCACGCTACCGTTACGGCGAAATGTTGCAACCGAGAGCACAAATATGCAATAAGGCAATAATGAATACCTAATAATGCATCTTATGACGAAAACCATTATTCGCTGAAGTACTGCACCTAGAATTCTTTATTGGTTCTCAGTTAATTAAGTACGAAAAAACCTGATTCGTAAGTCTTTTGGCGTTCTTCGATAGCAACAACCTTTACAGAGTGCGAATTTCAGAAAAATTCGATGTTTTGTGGTGTAGAAAAGACTTCGTCGCCGCAGTTTTAACGCTTCATGAGCAGAAACTAGCGGACAGATAAGCACACTGAAGCTTATTAGTAGAAACAAAACAAACATTTAACTTAGCAGCGGCTTCAAAAGGCTAGAAAAAACAATACGAAACAACGATGGGAAATTTACGCCCATCTTGGAACCAAACATTGTGGGCATTGGGAATTGCTAAGGTTAACAATTAACGATAAGCACAAATAAATAATTGGAAATTAATCAATCATCACTTAATTCAAACAAATTGGATAATTCTCTGATGCGACGCTAACGGTTGATTGGTAAAACGGCATTTGGGGAGCTTAGCCACAACCTGTTTTAAAGAGCCATTTTCACTTACATAGCAATTGTATTGAAGAGGACCGCCCATCTCGGACCATTTTGAAGCGCTATTCATTTATTTCTCTGATATATTACGAAGTACACTGGCGAAACTTTTTGAAAGAATATGCAAAAATTTCGAAGCCTTTTTTGAAGAATTTATAGCGATCTCAATTTGGAATAATTGTGTAGCATTTACTTGTCGTGCATAATGTCATCACTTTCCATAAAGACACTTCAGTCTTCACAAATCTACTTTTCCCATCCTTTCCGCTAATTCCGTTTTATCGATAAAATGCAAATACGCAATATTATAACAAATTCCCATCCCAGCCATATTTTTGCAATGCTCTATTTAGTAATATTGCTTTTTCGTTGAATAATGCTATTAATTACGCCAATTGAAAAGGAAATTCTTTACTGACAGCATTGCAATTGGAAGCCAGAGAAATATCTCAAAAGACCAAAGGTTTTCGTCGCTAGTTGGTGCAATTTTTGTGAGTACCGATTTAGGCGAAACACTTCCCACATCGAAAAAGAAATCTCCATGCCAATATTAGAAATTAGCATCGCTTATTGCTTTTGATTACAAATCCTCTGTGAACGTAGTTCGCCCATCCGTACTATCATCGAGGCATTTGATAGAAAACATCTTAAATGGTGAAAAATTATTGCAACACTGCGCCTAGCGCACCTTTACAAGTTGCTCTTAGAGCAAGAGTATCTCGAAAACATAAAGAACGCCACTAGACAGCAGCAAAAAGTGAAAAAAAAAATGCTGCGAAACTATGGAAAACTATCACCAAAATGAGGCAATAGGCCAAATGTCCACATAGCCTCTAAATTCCCCACATCTGTAACCATTACATACATGGCGTTGTGCGCACTTAAGAAGGCTGCATCCTTCCAGCTCGAGAAAAACTCTCGCTGGATTAATCAAAATTAACGACGCGATTCAACAATACAGAATCCCGATAGCGATAATGGGAATTTCGCGTGGAACAATACTAAAGCCGACAAACACTGGTGATGGAATCAAAATGACGATTGCCATATACTACAATGGCGACATTTTGCAGCCCAATGTCTATGGCGTACCGCCCATCCTTCCCTGCCACGCCCATTGCCTGCAGTTGGCTACTTTTAGGAGCAAAGCAAAATGACCATGTGTGTGGCACCACGCACGAATTGTCGCATGCAGCAACCATATTCCATACCCATTTACACCATATGCCATCATCTCAACAACAATCCTTACCTAGTGGCCTTTATTATTTTGCGTTAGTACTGCAGGCGAATGAATACATTAGGGTTCTTACATCGTTACATGTTGTCTTACTTTGGCGATGTGACATTAAAAAGCTGAAGTAATATGATAGCGAATATGCCTTCGACGTATTCATGTATTGATGGCCATAAAAGTTGCCACGGAAGGCGTTGCTTGCCCTCCCACTTTTGCTACATTGATGGTCATAACTAAATGGTTAGATGAGTTCACATTTTAAACAATAATAGTAACTTTATGGATGGCTATATTTACATCTCAGATCCAGGTTCTTCTGAAGATAACCACATTTATAAGCATAGGCACCATTCTGCTGTCCGTCATGTGCTTGCTGTTGTACGGTGGCATCGGAACTTGGCACCTATCACCTAGTGCTGCCTCACCTTACAAAGCACATATTTCAAGAGTTGATATGATTTTTGAACGAACCTGGAAGAAAAAATCAATATTCTGCATTTTCAGCTACATCGAAAGTTGCAGAATTATGAAAATTCAACCAATAATCCGCTGCAACTACGATTCTAAGAAACTAACGATATGAATACCCAACTCACAATAAAGCTATACCCCCATTGTGGCTGGCAGTTGCCTCCAAACTTGAATAGAGTTCTCGTAAGTGATCACAAACACCTTTGCGCAATTTTGCGAAGATTACGTCATTGATATGGTTCGCAATTAATGTCGAAGTTCCATCCGACATCTCTGTTCCCCATTCCCAATTAGCCTTCCCTTAACGATGGAAGGAGCTTATTTTCCTTCAAAATCCTCATTTCCTAATCAGAAGCTTTTGTTCCGCACGATATCCCGCCATTCTTCTCGTATTCCTGTCTTCTTGAAATAATAACCACATTTATAAGCATAAAATAATAAACCATTTTCTTTTAAAAAACCGCCACACGATCTCTAATAGTTTTTCTTTTTTTGAATGAGATCTATACTTTTAAAGAATGTTGAAATGGTCATCACATTGCAATCAGTGAGCGTTTTGATGTAGTGGGACACAAGTTTCCAGTCAAAAAAAGAAGTTTCAGGAGGTTATCCTTTGCAGTAAACCGCTTTCCGTCACCTCTTTCTGCGCTCTAAATTTTGCGAGTATCTTCCGTGTAAGGAAACCGAAGAAGAAGCTATCCAAATCGTTTGAGGCAAGGGAAGAAGGAAAACCGAGATGCTTTTGGTCGCCATCCTGCCTCGGGCGTTGCAACTCCTTCCCCTCCCTTCGGTCCCACTCTACACACATACACATCTGCTCACGTCAATACTGCTCCTGTGAAGCATAACATTGGGGGTTGAATTTGGAGGTTCGTGGAGGTTCGCTATTAAATTTTCGGAACTACTGATCGAAGTCGGATAACAGACGATACCATTCGACTTTCTAGGTGGCAAAAATCATACAGCTACAGTCACCGCTGTATTATGCGCATTCTTTTGGTTGCTGACATCATCTGGCCTCCACTCAACGCTTCTATATTCCCAAAGGTGTTGATCTGCAGTAATGCGCAAAGGAGCTTATCATTCCAAAAAACAATATGCGCTAATACTTTTGTCACGAGCTCTCTATGACAGCATAAATAAACGGAATTTCTAGGCGCACTAAACAACGAAATACTTGCTGCAATGTGCATTACGAGGCGGTTTCATCCAGTCTTAGGTATCAACGGCAAACTTGCGCCTCTAGTATGTGTCACGCACATATCGCTCTTTGCTGATTTTCTTTTAAGAGCAACATGCTCCTGACGGTGTGGAGGTACATTGTCTGGACGTATATATTACACGCGGCGCTTCCATCCTTTCGATGCATCTATAGAAGGAATGCGTGCGTACCTGTGCGCTATCAAGCACTGTCAATTCCTGTCAGCTAAAATGTTATTTTCAGAACTTAAACAATAGTGCCCCTCAGAGGTGTTGAAAATGTTACGAAATCTTGTAGAAGAAAGAAGTTGGACTGTAACCGGAAAAATGAATATTCTATGCCGCAATTCATGACGCGTTTACTATTTGCAATTACACTGACATGATTCAGTGTTTAAATTCGTCTTACTTAGCCTCAGGTTACTTCTGATTATTCCTAAAAATAGAAGTTAACTCGAAAGTGAGATTTTTTGCAGATTTACGATGTGCAATGTAACGAAACACTGAAATTCAAGACTACTCAAGAGACAGAGTTCTAGAGGTGTGTCGAGCAACCGCAACAGCATTTTTGAAAGAATTTAGCACGGAATGAGACTGCTTCCGGTCGATAGTGGTTGTTGGTGCATAAATGCATCCCTTCTGCAGGTGAACTAATTACACTGAATGCATGTCCCCTTTCCCATAAGTTTCGACTCGCGAACCAAGGAAGAAGCAAAACAAAATTTAACAGTCATAACTTACACTTTTGGCGAATTCAAATCACAACTTCTTTTTGAGCGGTTGCATTTCCTACTATGCATTTAGGTATTTCACACCTAAATGCATCAAGAAATTCATACATCGAAGATTTGTTCAGAAATAGACCAGATGCGGAGTATAGAAGAAATTAGATCCTAATTCGCAAGGCCAGTCTATTCCATAGAGTAACAAATACATGAATCTTGACCGGTTGGTTTTGGACATTCTGGCAAGGGACTGGCCTGCTTGACTGAATTAACCTGGCACGTATCATGTCAAGCTGCGTGTCCGGTTCATTCACGCCCGATTTTTTAGAATCAACGAGCTAATTATGAAACGGTTCTTCGATCCATTCGAAATGCGTCCCACTCGCTACCAAAACAAACGGAGAATTGTGCAAGGGGAGCAGTTTTCTGCAAGTGGATCCACGTAACCTGAAAATTTGATCGATATAGAGAGCATGCAAACTTAATGCCTTCTTAAATATATATGCTTTAATTCGAAATTAATAGTTCAGGAAATCGATCTGTAATGCACACTAAACCAGTCGAATTCTGTGACTTTGTTCTAGATGATTTTCGATTGAAACTACCGGAGAGAAAGAAATATTGCCTATGTAAGCACAAACATAACTTCCCCATAATTTATGATCAGAAATGAGAAATGACAGCAAAAATTCGCCTCTCTAACGGGTTCAGAATATAATAGTGATATTCAATATAAGTTTCGTTTTAAGTCGCTATCGCTAAGCTGTTACAAAATGATAATAAGTACTTAATTCTTGGAAATCAATATCGGAATTAAAAACTGTCGGAAATGAATAAAAATTCTCACAACTGAATTCAATATTTTGAAGTTTCATGTGTTAATTTCTTTTTTTTACAAATTATTGCATCTCTAATTCAACAAGTTAAGAGCATTGCCTAATGTATGCATATTGTTAGATGAGCGCATTATTAGCCCAAATCAACATCCTTCAAACATCGCTCGATTAGCTCTATAAAATTTAGAAACCGACCGAAAAAACCAACCCGACTGCATCTGCAATCGTCCCATGAATGCGTCATATTCCCGCTGATATTCATTCTCAAAATTGCTTCGGTAGTTTTTTGTGCATTCTAGTGATCGAGACGCAACTCAGCGTGGGAATAGAATAGTGGACTCGTGAGCGGAAAACATTTCAGCGTGGCAATTTTCCGATACGTAGAAGAGCTTTTAAAGGAGCGAAAAAAAGGGATGGAAATGACATCTCAACTACACAATGAAAATATATTTTTTTAAAATTTTAAAACAAGAATTTCCGCTATGAACACAAAATGCAACTTCCGTTTTCTTTAAATATCGATATGAGTAATTAGAACGATAGCACTTTTTTTATGCTAAACATCCCACATTAAAACTAAAGGATGCTTGCCAAACTATGTCCTAAAACACCTCCCTCCCTCCCGTCGTTTGTAATTCACGTTGGCGATATGGATACGGTTGAACCTGAACATAAGCTCAGTTTGACAGAGGGGAATGAAATTGGGGACTCCTACAGCTCTCTCTCTTATTCTCCATCTGTCCGATTCCTGCGCCTCCTTACCCATCATCGATGCTTCAGCGTCATTTTTCGACACGAAAAACAGCCAGTCTCTGGCTGCTTTTACAGCTGAATTTCAAAAATCAGCGTATGTCGGCGCTTTACCTTTCTTTTCAAATCTGCAGTAGCAACGTGTACTGAATGCCTGTCTGTTTTATACTTAGTTTCTATTCAGTGACGAGCGAAGCAAAAGCCGCTGAATTTGTTTTATACAGAGCGCACCAGACAATGACCTTTTTATACTCATCTTTCGCGGTAACCCATTAATTTTCCAAAGAATTGTAAATAGTTGATGACAAGAAAAAATTTCACTACGTTCTGCAGTGATTGATCAGACCACCAAGAGACAAATGCTTTACGAGTAGGTGAAAGATTTATTGGCGTACTCAGATCACTTGGAACTTTGCTAGCATAATTTAGTGCTTCCTTACGACTTATTAAATCCACATATTGGTCTATCCATACAAATCCAGACCTTCGGCGCAAATCAGCGCCGAAGGTCTATAAAATGTGAAGGTTATTTTTGATATTTAAAAGATTTATTATTGCGTGACCATTATCATTGGTTCGCCACAAACAAAATTGGTTGTTTAGATGGGCGAAATGCAAAAGCGCATATTATGCCAACTGCTTTAGCTTGTTTCTGCACTTGCCATTGGATTAAGGATGGTTACTTTTGCCTTACCCAAATGATGGCACTAAAACGGTGGGAAACTATAGCTGGATTCATAACGAATGTCATCAAGATGCTTTCGTGTACCTTTGAATCCTCATGCTTTATTGCAGTTTCTTTATTTGTTTCTTATACAGCCAAAGTTGAGATGGTGACTTCGTTTATTAGCCATCCCTGCAGACTTTTTCTTCTCTCAACAGCTCTGAATACTTCTCGATGAACCTCTCTCTCTTATGCTACTTTTACAAGGAAACCATTAAGTCTTGTTGCATCATTTCAAGCCAACTTTTGAAAACTGAAACCATCTGCTCAGTGCTTACGCTGAACTTAATAGTCAATCTTAGTAACTTTAAAAAATTCTTAACTTAATAGTCACCTTCAAAATGCTTCAATAAAACGGAACAAAAAATTCGATAACTTCTTAACTCACTAAGAATACTGGCAGAAAATTCTCCTTAATTTCATGCACTCTTTGAAAACAATGAATTACTCGTCCATCTAGACTGTGAATTTCTTGTCGATTGCGAATTTCTTTCATGAAAATGCAAAAATCCCCTCTCACTATTTGCTGCTATCATTTAAAGCCTTCTAGGGGTTTTCGCTATATGTGGAAATAAGAAAGAGTAAATTTTATAAGGAAACTAACTATTCTTCGAGAATTATGAGTGAAATATATCGGTGAATAGAGATTTAAAGGTGAAACGAGAAACTTGACGTTGTGAGTTCTCGAACTAGAGAACTAGCTGAACAAAATGCACGAGCATGAGCAAAATATTACCACAATAATCGTACAATAAAAATTTTTAAGAATTTGCACCTACATCAAGATAAAATAGAAATTGCGATAAAAGAGGGAAGAAATACGGAAGTGAAAATTGCGACAATAAAACTGTCCACTGCGTCACATCAACGCGAGACTCATGTACACTATTTCGACATTCTCCATGAATTGAAAGCAAAAAAACAACGCATATCAAAAGACAAGGCTATCGTTGTGGGAAAGTGCGAAATGTATAATTCGCTCGTCGAAAGAAACGAATGCAATTTGAGACTTCGAAAACACATTTTTTGATTGCTTCTATTTTTCATACAATAACCCCATCATCATCGCACAATGCCACGTTGAATCTTCTCTGCACAGTCTCAAGATTTCATTGAATAACTGATTCCATCTGTAGTAAGTAGATGTGCATTACTTTACATCATCACCATTATATAATGAAACTCATTTGTAGGAAATCTGTTTTTTCCGTCCAAATTAGGCAAGAAAATTAAAAATCATAATTTAACGCTCGCAACAGAATGTTTTAGATAATTAATTAGCGAATTATTTGAGTTCAATATCTGTTTTATAGGGCTCTTTCTCTTGTAGTGTTATCGAATAATCGCTCACGCCTTGCTATTAGCTGGCCCATTTTTTTGTTTCAACGGCTTAATTCATGTTCATTTAGAGTAGCAAGCGAACGCTTCAGTAAATAAATAAATAAATTAATTAATTAATGGAACTATGTACACTTTCGGCACATTGTTTTTATCTTATCCCAGCGAGAATGAATATTTATTTGGTGCCTTTTATACATGCATCATCAGTGTAAGAGCGTCTTAGAATACGAATCTTGTTGCATGAGCGCGAACAAAGGATGAGATTATGTACTGTGTGAAGTAAATGATCGTTATTGGTTGATGTGCTCAAGAGTTGATTTCTTCAGTGTTCAGCAGAAGCACTGCAGTAAGCCTTACTGAAGAAAACATTTTTAGACTCGAATGCCACAAATGCTGCAAACGTCATTCGAGCAAAGTAGAATCCTAAACGAATTCGATCGGAAACACTGCTCAGCTCCTCCACTCAGAAGAAAATATTTTAACGCTTTTCTTGCTTCCTGAACACATCGTTTTCCAATGATCATCGAAATTTATTTCAATTAGACGCATCCGCCACAATAGCCTAGCATGCGAAAGCCGAACAAGAAATTTAGTTTGCGAAGCGTTGCTCGATTGTCTTGTCTCCCAATTTGAGGAGAACTGAAAGAAGGAGAGAAAATTTGCACGTATTCATTAAAAAAATGGTTGGATACGGCGATACGATGAAATCAAGTATTATATCAAACAACTAGTAATTTCAGTGATACTTCTAGGTTTCTATAAACAATAATAGTGGGACATATGAGAATTGGCTGAAAAAAAGCGATTAAAAATCAGAGTTGCATGGATCAATGAACGTAAATTTTCCGATCATGAAGCTTGTTGGCTTCCATCTGAAGCAACGATGAAGCTTCATCTGGAGAATTCTCTGACATAGAAGTATTGGACACGAATACAGTCAGCAAACATTTTATAGAACAAATAAGCTCAGAAAAATAAGCGTACATTCTCCTTAGAAACGACCCCTGAAATGTTTTTAAAAAAAGGCGTAAAAAAGAGAAGCAAATTGTCTTTGAATGAGGTCAGAGCATGAATGACGTACTCGCTTGAAAACTATAACTGTGAGTGCGTTAGAGAGGTTTACTTGTCGCTCACTTCTATTGCCGAGAATAGGGATTTTTAAACTGCATTTGGTGAGACAGATCGTAGAAGCTGAATGAGGCTCCCCTTCGACGAAATGTAAGTGTCCATTCAACAAGCATTATAAAATGATAGCTGGAGGGATGACCTGAGGTGAGATATCTTCATCTCTGTGCAGCCATTTCAGAAAATTCCTTCAGAGTGACTATTTTTGGAATGTTGCAGTTAAACTCCGTCATGGAGATAATATCCAGGACACTATTAGGCGTAGCAAAATATCGAACGGTGTAACATGTTTCAATGTTAATGAGATGTAGAAAGCAGCTTACGATTACATTTCTTTGTATTGTAGCGTGACGTTCAATTCTCTCATGCAGTGCTCCACCTTCAGTGACCTCAAAATAATTATGTGACGAGCGATTCCAAGAAAAAAACGATTCCTCTGTTTTAGAGGTAACAAAATAGTCTAATCCGCTCTGATTGCATCTTGGAGTATCGTCGATTAGCCTTATGTTTCTCCATATTGGGTGTAGCAGACGTTATATGAAGCAAAAGACAAATATGACTAACAGGAGCTGGAGAACAACCATAAAAAGACCACTTGTTCCGGCTTGCATCGCGCTCACCTTATGAGATATACTAGAAAATATGGATTTGGCTGATAATTAATGAAAAAGAAGTGCCAAAGATAAAGAGCAAACAAAGTATTACATGCAGTGTAATTAACTTAAGACCCAAAATTTCTAAAAACCGATACGAAACACTAAAGATACTTTCGTGGTTATCAAAGCAAGTTTGACCTATCAGACCAACTCCCCCCTATCTTCTCTGTTGAGAGGGTAGGGGGAGTTGGTCTAATCGGTCCGTTCGGAATTCCCATCGGTTAAATGCGTATAACTGCGAATTCAAGATAGAGGGGGAGGGAGTTGGTCTATTCGCTTCGTTCAGAATTTCGAACGGTTAAATAGGTATACTTGCGAATTCAACAGAGAGGATAGGAGGGAGTTGGTCTAATCGCTCCGTTCGGAATCCCCATCGGTTGTACACCCATAACTACGAATTCAACAGAGAGCGAAGGGGGGAGTTGGTCCATTCGCTCCGTTCGGAATTTCCATGTTATACACCCATAACCACGAATTGAACAGAGAGTTAAGGGTGCAGTAGGTCCATTGGCTCCGTCCGGAATTCCCATCGGTTATAAACCCATAACTGCGAATTGAACAGAGAGTTAAGGGTACAGTTGGTCTATCCCCTCCGTTCGGAATTCCCATCGGTTATACACCCATAAGTGAGAATTCAACAGAGTGTTAAGGGTACATTTGGTTTATTCGCTTCGTTCAGAATTTCCAACGGTTAAATACGTATAACTGCGAATTCAAGAGAGAGTTAAGGGTACAGTTGGTCTATTCGCTCCGTTCGGAACTCCCATCGGTTATACACCCATAACTGCGAATTTAACATACAGGGAGGGGTGAGTTGGTCTATACGCTCCTTTCGGAATTGTAATCGGTTATGCACCAGTAACTACGAATTAAACAGAGAGTTGAGCGAACAGTTCGTCTATTCGCTCCCTCCGGAATTCCCATCGGTTATAAACCCATAACTGCGAATTCAAGAGAGGGTTAAGGGTACATTTGGTCTATTCGCTTCGTTCAGAATTTCCAACGGTTAAATGCGTATAACTGCGAATCCAAGATAGAGGGAGGGGGGAGATGGTATATTCGCTTCGTTCAGAATTTCGAACGGTTAAATAGGTATACTTGCGAATTCAACAGAGAGGATAGGAGGGAGTTGGTCTAATCGCTCCGTTCGGAATTCCCATCCGTTGTACACCCATAACTACGAATTCAACAGAGAGCGAACGGGGGAGTTGGTCCATTCGCTCCGTTCGGAATTCCCATGTTATACACCCATAACTACGAACAGAACAGAGAGTTAGAGGTACATTTGGTCTATTCGCTTCGTCCAGAATTTCCAACGGTTAAATACGTATAACTGCGAATTCAAGATAGAGGGTAGGGGGGTGTACTGAACAAAGTAAAATGGAGTTTTATCAAACGGATTTTACGTACGTTCAGCAGTCGGATGTGCCGATGCGGCCGCGCTCACGGCAAGTGAATATTGTCCAGCGGGAAGGCGAAGTTGACAGCACTTTAATACACGAATGAAAGATAACTGTACAAGGTGGAGGATCACTTATAGGCGCTCAACGGGAGCTCTCCACACGAGGGGCCTGTCCCTCGTCCTCAATGCGGTCCGACTGACGAGTCTTTGCCACGGGAGCTTTCGACGATCTCCTCGCTCCGCCTTCCATTTCTGCTAATGCATGCAACGTGCCCTTTATCCCATGGACCATTTTCGGTGATGAATGTAACATACCCTTTTTTCCATTGACCATTTTCGGTAGTGTATGCAGCATGCCCTTTTTCCCATTGAAACGTTTAGTTTTTATCCCTCGGATTCCGCTGGGTGTATCATCGTTTGCATTAGGTTCTTTATCGTTTCTGATCGTTACAGGCGCCGCTGAGACGGTTAGCCCTTTTTTGCTACATTTTGACTGCAATGAGCCGCGATGACGCATCTCGCGTTTCGCGACACTCCCGCTGCCCTTGACGTCAGTGGGGGGCACCCATATCGGCTCGAAGCTGCGTAATTCCATTGGAGGCTCAGTCCCTTGGGGCGAGGCTAGGCTCGGGCTTCGTTCCTGGGGTCGATGCCGTGCACAGCAGCATCGTGCCGCGCATATCAGATACTCCGGATAGAGAAATATTGCTGCAGCTGCGCACCCAACTGCTAGTACAGCCGCGATCGCTCCTCCGACGATCCATCGCCAACGGAAGGCGATGTCCTCGAGTTCTCTTGCGAGCGCTGTGGACGACTTTTGGAATGCATCGCTGGCCGCTTCGATGATTTCTTCCGCGTCGTCTCTTATGGCGTCGGCCGTAGACTTCCCCTGTTCTTCTGTGGATCTTTCCCAGGCTTGTGAGCTCTTGTCGATCATTCCCAGCACCCACTGAAGCCTTTCTTCGGAAATATCTGCAAGTGGTGGCGCATCGAAGATTGGTTCCCTCTCTTCGGTTACTAGCGCCCATTCTTCAGTGATTTCGCGGTCCTGCTTCATCTTGATTCCTCTGCAACTAAGTTCTTCTGACACTGCTTTGATTTCGCGCGACCTCGGATGCACGAATAAGATCTTGTCCTTGTATCGTACCGGGAGATCTCGATAGCACTTGCCTTGGACTTCGTGATTCGCGAAAACTTGAGAAACTTCCAGCTTTTTGCACGGGAACACTTTCAACAGGTCTCCGATATTTTCTGCGGCGATATCCATCCGTCTGAGGAGTACTCGCGCTGCAGTAGTTGGATCCGTTCTGCTGAGAGCTCCAATGAGCCAAAGCATACGATTATGCTGTTCGCAAATTCTGTGTCGAATCTCTTGAGTTATTCGTTGTTCCCGTTCACTGAGGCTATTCCATAAGAACTGCAGCTTAGCATTCACTGAGGTGTCACTCTTCTTGCTGATTTCTTCTGGCAATTCTTCAACGAACAATATTCTTTTACTGAGGATTCCGTTTGACGTCTCTCTGGGAGGTTGCTCCTCGGGGCTGAATTCAATAACTACTCCGTTTTTCATTACTTCGGCTCTCCGAAACTTGCACACAGTGTCAAGGCTCGTATCATTCTGCGCCTTCTTGCTTCTGACGAATACCGCTTGCATTGTTGGAATCGTGACAAATCGATGTGATACTTGAGCGTTCGCCTTCCCCAGCGTTCTGTATGGACACCGATCAGCCAATTCGGATGGATCCCACAGAATTGTTTCCGTGGCTGTGATGCATTTTCCCAGAGTTTTAATGCATCCTGACGTGCGACTTAAACCGTCGTAGAACTTGATTACTCCTTGCTCCATACGATAATTAGTGGTTGTATGACATCGCGTTCCGATCCAGCCGTAGCTATATTCAGTCGGCTATTTAGACGACCATCGGTTTGCGTCGATTTGTTCGAGTCGGATGCCGTTGAGCTGTTGCGACCGCCTCATCTCCATGCATTGTGATGCCGTCATGTTCTGGCCGTTGTTTCATCACGCGTAACTGCTAGACTCCATCGAAGGAAGCACTTCGTGCAGACGGTGCGCAGTACCTTCGCACAGAAGGTAGCGTTTGCCGTAATGAACGCTCTGTTCAATACTTCTGCGATTTGCGAGGAGCTGTGTATTTCTTCACGGACCTCTTTGCAATTTAGTTTATCTGGTATCTTCACGTATAAGCCGTGGCCATATTTTGCGCATACGTGAAACTGTAAGTTCGTCGGGGCGCTGCTCGTCAGTGCAAAAGTGGCGAATAGTATCACTAGCACGATTGATAGCGCGTGCGCGTACCTTGTCCTGTGGGTTTCAGGCTTGGTTCTGGTTTCTTCCGCTTCCTCTGTTTCTTCTGCCTGCAGATTCTGGTCTGCCGGGTGATTCACAAATTCTTTGCTTTTTGTTGTCGGCAGCGCCTCCCTTTCTTCTTCCGACACTTCGAGGGGGTACAACATACTCACTGGCCTCTTTAGCACGTGGCCGTTGGGCATTTTGACGTCGACCGTTTTTGTTTTTCCTTCATGGTTCTTGTATAGTTTCTCAACTTTGCCTAGCTTCCACTCCGCTCTGGGTAGACCCTCCTCGGCGACTATGACGATTTCGCCTTCCCGGGGTGCGCGGTCTGTCACTCGGGAGGGCTGATGGTGTTCTATGCAGTGCCGTTCTCTTAGGCTCATCAGGTAGTCATGGGTCCAAATTTTCCAGAAGCGTTCTAGGCTGCTGATCGTTGCCTTCCATAGACCGAGCAGTTTGTCGCGTCTGTCCGCTGTGTGCTGCGGGCCTTTATCATGTTCGTGGCTTGGCTCTTGTGTCGCTATGATCGCCTGTGGTCGGGGGAAGTCGACGGGCCTTAAAATCCTTTCGGGGGCGGAGTCTACATAAGTGAGTGGTCGGCTATTCACTATGGCTTCGCATTCTACTACCAGCGTTTTGAATTCTTCCTCGTCCAAGAGTCTTCTCCCGACTGCTTTGCGGAACGCTGTTTTGGTCAGCGCGACTAGTCTTTCATAAACTCCTCCTTGCCATGGTGCGTAGGGGGTAATGAAACGCCAAGTTATAGGTGCAGCAAGGGTGTTTTGCATAACTTGTTTAATCAACTGGAACTGTGGCGCGTTGTCCAGCACTACGCTAGTAGGGTAGCCGTTTCTGGCGATAAATCTTCTCAAGACGTGCAAGAACTGCTCTGCCGACAGGTTTTTTGTTACTTGCAAATGAATGGCTCTAGTCGCTAGACAAGTGAAGAGGGCTATCCATCTTTTGCAAGGGCCAGTGAGGTCGCGTATGGTTATAGGTCCCATGTAGTCGAGCCCGACGTTTTGGAAGGCTCGCATTGCCCATGTCCTTTCCTTTGGCAGTGGGGGGAAGGCTGGAAGCTTAAATGGCTTTGCGTTCCATCTACGACACGCCATGCAGTGTCGTCGTAATATACGCTTGACCGTTGCCCTTCCCTGGGGGATCCAGTAGCGTTTCCTTACGTCGGCCAATGTCTGTGACACTCCAGCATGTCCGGCCTCCTTGTGTCGAGCCAATACGATCAGTCTGGTGAGGGCTGATGATTTCGGGAGGAGAATAGGATGAACTGTTTCTTCTGGTAGCGCTGCATATTCCAGCCTTCCTAAACATCTCATAATTCCTTGTTCATCCTTATACAAGTTGGCGTCAGTATTTCTCTCGAATTCTTCGCTTATCTTAGTTTGTTCTTGTCTGATAAGAATGCGCTCTGCCCAGTCTAGCTCACCAGCTGTGGCGGGCCCTTCGAGTTGGACGGTTTCCCATAATGTTCGTCCGAGACGAATTTGGGTACTCCTTAACATACGCTTGATCGCTCTAAGTACCTGAACTGTCGTTCGTTTGAGCTTATTGAGAGTGCTGAATCTTTCACATTCAAATACGTCAGCCACCGTTGGTGTGCTTGGGATGATTACCAGGGCCACTGGGTTATGTGGAACTGTCCATTCAGGCCAACACCGGCTCTCTTGCTGGAGAAATGAAGGTCCTTCCCACCACTGACTGCATTGCCCAAGCTCCGCAATTGTGAGACCACGTGTTGCCAGGTCCGCGGGGTTATTACCGCTGTCAACATAGCGGAACTGTGCGGGGCTTCGGCGTATTTCGGCTAGTCGATTGTCGACAAAACGGTCCACAGTGGTGGCCGTCGCTATCCAGTGCAAAGTTGCCTGTGAATCGCTCCAAAGGAACGTGCGTCCCGTGTGCTTCAGCTGCTCTTTTACGAAGTTCAGCAACCTGCTTCCAATCAACGCTGCCATCAATTCGAGGCGAGGAATGGTAATGCCACGTATTGGGGCCACTCTGCTCTTGGACATCAGCAACGAACTTTCGTAACGGCCCTGGCTGTAGGAGCGGAGGTACGCCACCGCAGAATACGCGCTTGTAGAGGCGTCCACGAAGACATGGATTTCGGCGCATCTTTTGTCCAGCTCGGCCGTTAGTTTTCGGTCCAATGTGAGCGACTGCCCTTGAAAGCGCTCAAGTAGGGCTGCCGCAGTTTGGCGGTCCGTGTTGTCGAATGGCTGGTCCCAGTCGTACTCCTTTTTCCACAAATGTTGGAGGAACAGTTTCAACGGTAGTGTGGCAGGCGTGAACAGCCCTAAGGGGTCATAGAACTCCGCTGTATATGCGAGAAACTGTCGTTTGGTTGCGGGCCAGTTGTCCCACTTCTTCGTGTTAAAGACCATTGTGTCCTTTTGAAGGTCCCATACGATTCCCAGCAGTGTTGCACTTTGCTGCAATGAGTCTGAGTCCTTATTTAAGGCGGAAAGAACTTCCCGATTGTTGCTTCGGAATTCTCGAAGATTCATATCCGCTTCTTCAAAGACTCTCTTCGCTTCTTGACCCTTCTCAATCGCTGCCGGTATTTGATGTGCGGTCAAGAACACATTGTCCACATAGATGTTGTCTTGTATCTCCTCTCGAATCTCAGTCGTTTTCCTTTTGAGGTGATACTGAATAGTAGCGTTCAGTAGGAAGGGTGAGGAAATCACGCCGAAAGGCACTCGAGTGAATCTGAACACTCTAAGGTTCGTCGAGCTGACTGGTGCTGTCACGTCTTTGACCCAAATGAAGCGTACTGCGTCTCGTTGGTCGTGATGTAGACCTATCTGTAGAAAGGCTTTCTCGACATCCGCCGTTATGAGTATTGGCGCTAGTCGGACTCGGAGTAAAACTCCGCAGAGGTTTGTTAGGAGTAGTGGTCCTTTGAGTAGCACATCATTTAATGAGTGCCCTTCTTTCCGCGTTTTCGACGACGCGTCATACACGATTCGAATTTTTGTCGTGGCCTTGCCCGGCCTAACAACAGCCTGGTGGGGCATGTAGTACACTGGGCCTTCAGGCTGTGTATTCGTGACGTCCTCTATTATCCCCGTCTTTAGCTGCTCGTCGAACGTTTTCTCGTAAGCACGCAGCAGCTCAGGGTCTTTTTGGAGGTGTTTGAGCGATGTTTTTAGACGACCCATACAAAGACCGAAGTTGGAGTCGAGTTTGCCTCCATCCTCTTTCCATGGCCAGCTACAATAGTAGCGCCCATCTTTGAAGGTAATGCTTTCGTTGAACCTTTTCATGGCGAGTTCATCATCCGTTTGTAAAGGAGGGTCCCTAACTCCTACAAGTTCCAGCGACCAGAACTTTTCTAGCTCGTCCTTTGCACTGGCCACGTTGCAACAGCAGCGGTTTGCAGGCTTGATCTTTGAAAGGGTACCGTGCCGAACACTGCGCCCCTGTCCGCTGATCATGTCGCCTAGACAGGTGCGTATCAGATGAAATCCGGACGGTAACTTTGTTGAGGCACTTCCTCTGAAGATTTCGTGGAAATAATCAGCACCCACGAGGATCTGCGGCTTGAGTGTAACCGTCGGTAGGGTGATGCTCCGCGTTGAACGGATGCGTCGTAACGTTTTTTCCGTTAGCTTGGCGATTGCAATTTCGCTAACCAGTCTTGGTACCGAGTTCGCGAACATCGTGAAGAACCGTCCATCAGTGCGCATCATTTTTAGTTTGACGCGCGCAGACGTGCAGTGGGTAATGTGCGTCCCACCAAATCCGTCAACAATCAATGGTTCCTTGTGTGTTACTTCGATGCCCAACTGCTGGACTATTTCTTCCGTGATGAATGAGCGTTCGCTCCCAACATCGAATAGCACGGGCACCTTGATCGTTTTTGTGTGTGGTGCGTCGCCTCTAACCTCCACGAAGGTAGATAGGAGTAATACCGTTTTGTCTCGCTCTTGCTGTTCGGGTGTCGCAATAGCCGCCACCGTGCGAATCGTCTGATTGTGGGTTTCTCCGACAGGATTCTCCTCTTTCCCCTGTTGCGATCGATGCCACGTTTTACAATGTGCCGTAGGATGTCCCTTGCGCTTGCAATGGTAGCAGGAGACATTTCGTGTACAATCGTTTTGATTATGACCTTCTCTGAGGCACTTGAAACAAAGGCGTAATTGGCGAGCGCGGTCAAACCGCTCCTTCGAAGTGGTAAACCGCGGACAACTATCGGCCCAATGTGGTTCACAACAAAACGCACATACCTGTCGAGTAAGGTCGCGCCGTCTGTCTTTCCCTTTGGTCTGTCGTTTCGCTACTGCGGGTAGTGCAGAAGTGTGATGTAAACCTTCCTCCAGTTTTACACCTCCAAGCTTTCTCTGTTCTCGTCTTCCTACCTGCCTTTGAGATTGCCGACCCTCATGCGTCGGTTTCCCTATGGCCGCCGTTCGCATATTCTCCCTGATGCGCACTATAGCTTGAAGTTTGTCCCTCAATTTTCGGACGCTCCAGGCTGCGTCGGCTCCTTTAGCTTGTTCGACTTCCGAAAGAGCCCAACGTGGTAGCCGTTTTTCAATGCAAAGCTCGGTTTGCGAGTTGTCGATGTTTTCTCCCTGTTGCTCCGATGACGCATCTCGCGTTTCGCGACAGGTACATTTGGTCTATTCGCTTCGTTCAGAATTTCCAACGGTTAAATACGTATAATTGCGAATTCAAGATAGAGGGTAGGGGGGAGTCGGTCTATTCGCTTCGTTCAGAATTTCCAACAGGTAAATACGTATAACTGCGAATTCGACAGAGAGTTAAGGGTACATTTGGTCCATTCGCTCCGTTCGGAATTCCCATCGGTTATAAACCCATAACTGCGAATTGTACAGAGAGTTAAGAGTACAGTTGGTCTATCCGCTCCGTTCGGAATTCCCATCGGTTACACACCCACAAGTGAGAATTCAACAGAGTGTTAAGGGTACATTTGGTCTATTCGCTTCGTTCAGAATTTCCAACGGTTAAATACGTATAACTGCGAATTTAACATAGAGGGGGGGGGGGGGGTTTGGTCCATTCGCTCCCTTCGGAATTGCCATCGGCTGTGCACCAATAACTACGAATTCAACAGAGAGTTAAGGGTACATTTGGTCTATCCGCTTCGTTCAGAATTTGTAACGGTTAAATACGTATAACTGCGAATTCAACAGGGAGGGTAGGAGGGAGTTGGTCTAATCGGTCCGTTCGGAATTCCTGTCCGCTATGCACTCAAAACTACGAATTCAACAGAGAGTTAAGGGTACATTTGGTCTATCCGCTTCGTTCAGAATTTGTAACGGTTAAATACGTATAACTGCGAATTCAACAGGGAGGGTAGGAGGGAGTTGGTCTAATCGGTCCGTTCGGAATTCCTGTCCGCTATGCACTCAAAACTACGAATTCAACAGAGAGGGTAGGAGGGAGTTGGTCTAATCGCTCCGTTCGGAATTCGCATCGGTTGTACACCCATAACTATGAATTCAACAGAGAGTTAAGGGTACATTTGGTCTATTCGCTTCGTTCAGAATTTCCAACGGTTAAATACACATAACTGCGAATTCAACAGGGAGGGTAGGGGGGAGTTGGTCTATACGCTCCTTTCGAAATTGCCATCGGTTATATACCCATAACTGCGAATTTAACATAGAGGGAGGGGGGAGTTGGTCTATACGCTCCTTTCGGAATTGCCATCGGTTAAATGCGTATAACTGCGAATTCAACATAGAGGGAGGGGGGAGTTGGTCTATTCGCTTCGTTCGAAATTTCCAACGGTTAAATACGTATAACTGCGAACTCAATACAGAGGAAAGGAGGGAGTAGGTCTATTCGCTCCGTTCGGAATTCGTGTCGGTTATTCACCCATAACTAGGAATTCAACAGAGAGGGAAGGGGGAAGTTGGTCTATTCCCTTCGTTTAGAATTTCCAACAGTTAAATACGTACAACTGCGAACTCAATACAGAGGAGAGGAGGGAGTAGTTCTATTCGCTCCGTTCGGAATTCGTGTCGGTTATACACCCATAACTAGGAATTCAACAGAGGGAGGAAGGAGGGAGTTGGTCTATTCCCTTCGTTCAGAATTTCCAACAGTTAAATACGTACAACTGCGAATTCAACATAGGGAAAGGGGGAGTTGGTCTATTCGGTTCGTTGGCAACCTCCATCAGTTAAATACGTATAAGTGCGAATTCAAGTGAAATTAAAGGGAAGAGTTGGTCTAGTCGCTTTGTTTGGAATTTCCAACAGTTAAATACGTACAATTTGAAAGAGAATCATCTAATTTAATCGACTAATTTATTATCACGTGGGCACGACTCTTCACTTGTTTTTAATAGCAAGTTCTATTTAACCAGTAATTGAACTATTGCGAAATTTTCGGTGCTAATGTGTGGTTTCAATTCCGCTCATGAGTGTTCATTCTTGAGAAAAGAAGGCAGATTTTGGATAATGCTCTAATGCCCGTGATGCAATAAGCGAATAGCCATTACTTAACTCGTTATATCATGTAATCCGCGACATGCAACAGAAACCTTCCATCCGCGACAGTTCGTTGACTATCTTAGCCATATTCTCTGCAGCAAACGTGTCGTTGAAAGTGGCTTGAGCGTTCTTGAGCTTGTACGTGAGAAAGGAGTTGACCGCATCCGACAACATCAACCTTGGCTTACGACGCAGGAGGCACTGCAGTGAAAACCGCACTTCCTAAATAAAATACCGATGCATAATAAAGGCTTAGATAAATGCAGCAAAAGAAAGCAATAACTATCCTATCAGACAAAAAAAAGAAAGGATCAATATTTCTGTGCAACGAAACTAATAATAACAGTTATAATAATACCAGCAATAGCGACAGTAACAATAATGACAATTACAGCGACATAAAAGTAATTTTCAATAATTTACAAACAGCAATGATCACAGTGTGGAAATCCGATGGAAAACATGTCCAACGAAGAAAATTCAACAGTTACGTAATTCAAAGTTTTCTAGGTCAACTTCCCTTTTACGTAAACGACTTCCTCTAATCCATTATGGTTTAATTGTTTCTAGCGAATAAATGAAATTGGTCTACTTCGGGAGACATTTTGAAATCACTCACAGCTGATAATTCAGCATCACTCGACGAGCTGCTGCGGTGTGCTGAAAGGTATACCAAGTGCGGCAAATCCTTGGCACCTACTTCGGCGAACAACGATGCACTAAACCCATCAGCAAGTTCGTTTATGTCAAGAAAACGTAATTCTCTGCAATTTGAACATAACAAGCTGGTTTTCTGAATTTCCAAATAGATAAACCTTCGACTACTGCTTCGTTTTTTTTTTTTTGAAAAAATAGGAGCTGAGTGAACGTGGGAGTGAGGGGACAAATGGAGAGAGACAAAAGTGATGACCGCATTAGAAGTTCTTGACTTATACCGTCCCGTTGCTGGATATTGCCCGGTAGTGCGATGTTTTTCGCAACTTGATTATCTAATTGCTCCTAGAAATTCCTGATTATTCAACTGCTTTTAGGTTCATGCGGTCCACAGACCATAATTAGCTGCGTTCCTCACAAACCTCGATAACCTATTCAAAGTTCAAAAAGGAACATCAAAAGCACTCACTTCAGAGACTTAGCGATCACACGGAATCCACGCACCGTTACCAAAGGACATCGAGCAAGACTAAGTGATCTCAATTGCTCGCAACTGCAAAAACGCAAAAACTGACATATGTAAGCTTGCCTCTAATCAGAAATATAATATTTCATATTACAAACGTATTCTGCCCACATTTTGTAACAATTTTGTAAAAATAGTCTTTTCGCCTTCCTCCTTATCTCTAATTTTCGTATTTTCAGTGCGAGTGGACGAAGCAGCAATAAGTGCAACTTCTTTACAAACAAATGAAATACAATAATAGGCATCCCCTTTATTTTTAGCCATAAAGCCGATTCGGACGGTGGACAAATCGTAGCGGTTAGTTTGTACGATAAATTTAAATGGTAATGGACTTGTTGCTGCTGTTCATATGTTTGAAGTGCTTGTAATTCAATTGCTCGTTCATATACAGAAGAAAATATCTTGAAATGCTTCAGGAAATTCCATTAAGTCAAAACGATGTGTTTGAGGAACATGGAACGAAGGGAAGCGCTTCTATATTGCAATAATGGTGTTAATGTGACGTTAACAGCCGGTGCACAATGAATAAAATACCGAAAAAACGGTAAATAATGGATGCCGAACTGGTTCAAGCCACATAAAGCATCTTACTGCTTGAACTACTTCCATATGCGTCGTTTATCGTTTCCTAACATTTCCCTTTGCTCTGCAAAGCCTTAAATAACACATTAGCCACTACTTGTGATAGTGAACCTTAAATGCGAAACAATCGTCAAACTGCACAAAAACACATCCAAACAGATACAATAAAGATCGATAAAACTTCAGCAATATCTCTTCACTCCGATGCTAGTCACGAACATCAGCTGATATAAGATCATGGCTTGGAAGAAGAGTTGCGGGGAATGAGGCGGCAGTTTAACGAACAGACAAGCACGGATGGAAAAAACCTACATCCCCTGCATTTTCCGACTCTGCGCCAATGACACCTCAGTGTCTTGAACAAAAAAATATATAACCTCTTACATCAAAATCGTTTTACATGAGCAGTAGAACATACTTCAGTGCGATCTCCTCAACAACACTGTCGTCCAGATGCAACCAATCCGGTAGACTTAAGAATTTCAGCCGCGATGGGAAGCTGGTCTCCCAATCCGCTGGACCAAAAATCACCCGGAGACAATCCGCCGTCATCCTTGAGTAATCATCGTAATTCCCGCTCAAGTGGAGGTGTTCAAGATGAAGAAGTCTCTGCAAATCTTATTTATTAGTTGCAACTAATCAAGTGCGAATAGCTGTCATAAAGTGCACGTCTCGAAAGTTCGCACAGGACATTTTTGCTCCACCGAAAATTATGCGCTTTGATACTTTTTCAACTGTTGAAGACCGATGAGAACTTGCCCACAGAATTCGTCACCACAGCACTAGGGGGCGACGCAATCGGCCTCCACATGGTCTATCAGCTCTACTCTGAACTTGCCGTTATGCGCTCATCATACGTGCTGTGCTGTGTGCGCGCCAGAGCTGATGGAACATAAAAACAATGGTTATTTAAATCGTTCGCACTTGCTCAGTGATAAACGATCTGCATGGCAAGTAGTAAATCGTAGTTCGTACCATTAGAAACTATTCTTATTATCTTAGCAACAGTTTTCAAAACTGTAACAATTTCGCCATTTCGCTAGACCGCCCAACCCTAAACCACTAGGACGGTCTCAACTCTACAGCGGAGAAAGTATACACTGCTCACTCTTAGTATCTGCTTTTTCATACACCTCCTACACAAATCGATAAAAAATAATTCTCATGCAATTGAGTTGGGGCTGCCTAAAACGACTGCAATGAGGATGACCTAAGAAAACTTGTCTGCCTCTTTCACCGAAGTGAACATTCCGCAACAACCTACATTGCTGCGGCTCAGACTGAAGGGCAATACCTTCTAGCTTGTATGCATACGTCGAAAGATCTTAAGGCGAGTTGCTTTTAAACTACTACATCTAGAACTCCGAAAAATATTTACGACAACCTGATGGCATAATGAAGAGAATACGTCGGATTGAAAGAGGTTGTGCTGCGAACATACTACGAATATATGGAAATCCTAGGCTGCACAGAGAGACAATAATCCTCAAACCTCAGTGAGATGCATTAAGCTACAGCGGCTGCAGTCATACAGCGACTTGGAAAATATTAGTTTCAGGCCAGTGGTTCGACAAGTCCATGAAGGCCCTCGCTTGAGTTGTTCTAACTGGGCAAACGTATCAAAATGAACCAAGTTTTAAAATTAGCAAACTAGGGCTACAACGGCGGTTCCTGCTGTTCTTCAAAACGCACGCAGGGATCCAGAACACATTGCTCTTTTCTCATTCCACAGCTTCAAAGATGGTATTCACCAGCAATCCGATCTTCCGAGAAATTACCAAACTGTCAAATAATTTGTTTCAAACTTAATTCTCAAGGCTCCTCTCTCCCTTTCCCATTCGTACTTGGCTGCAAAATGACGGAACAGAACTCAGACCACCGTGTAGACGTAATAAAATTATGTAACCTTACCGTTCGCATGGTTCGTTTTTTTTTTTCTTCAGTTTACAGTTGAATACACAAGCAGCAAGTAATGCAATGAGCGATGAAAAATGTCAGTGGAAAGTAGCACAGTAGACAATTCTGCAATCGTGCTCATCGAACCACACAGTCTTCGTAAATGACCAGGAGTAGTGAAAGTGAACAACAACACACTCTTATTTCAATTGAATCGTTTGTGAACTTCACAAACCTTTATGTGAACTTTCATACACCAACGGGGTTGACAAACTGCATTCTGCGCGAACAGATTTGAGAAAATGCACTAAAAGCAGTAAAAATTCGTAGCTGCAGGAGTGGAAGCTCAATACAATTAGAAATCATCTAATATTTTACATACTCTCTGTATAACTTATTAATACTCTTTCTTGTGCACGCTCATTTATGAGTTAAAGTGGTATTTAACTGACTGTTTCAGTCATAAATAAGTTCTCAATCCAACTGGCAAATTTACTTGCAACTGCTGATTTAATCACTCACTCAAGAAGCTAATTTGCCTATCTCGTAACATACCAAATGCGCGGACGTTCACTTTGCTGTTTATCTTTTTTTGCTGACTGACTGATTTCCACCGACATGCAAATGGTAGAAGCAACGCTGGTTGTCACCTTTATTGGAAGAATATCATCTGGTCCCATATAGCAAGCGTAACTAAACGAGAGTAGTGTGAGATTCTTGAAGCTCTCAATTTCTCGCAGCAACGTAGACGGCAGAAAAAACCCACGTACATAGACTCGTTTCAGTGGCGAACGCACCACAACTTCGTCGAATCCCTTCCAATTGCTGTAATACAACCCTATAATTTCAAACAACTAGAGGAAACACAATTGCTAAGAGCATAATAGTATTTCCGATTTTGAATCAGACGGGAGCATTAGAAAATTTCAAAGTCCTCATGTGAGGGCATTGGAAAATTTCAAAGTCTCCAGCATTCAGAACGCCGCACCACACAGAGAAATAAACGCATTAGCCAATGCAGATGAACCAGCACAACCGGGCTGACAGCTAGACTCGCTTTCAAATTCACACCAAATTTCCAACATTTAATGGCAGAAGACGCCTTGCATTACCTAGCTACCACCTCTAACCAATTTCAGACAATACGTTAAAAATAAGAACGACAATTATGAACTTCTTAAGTACTGGATGAAATATTTTTATCAACTGCAAATACCAGTCTTTACGCGATTTTCTAAGCGACTATAACCTTCAAGGCTAACAATTTATTATCAACACGATATGAGAGCTGTGAGAAATCAAAAAGAACTATTTTACTGACTGTGCATTCCGGTCGTGTTGGAAGCTTCGTCGGCATTCAATACCTCCAATTTTCTCTTCACATGGAATAGTGTCTCAAGCTTGTGTGCTGTGAAGCCCCAACCACAGAGAATCAACTGTTGAAGGTTGACGAATGTGTTCTTCGAGAACAGCACCTCATAACAACTGGCCTTAAATAGCACGCTATGGCAACTAAAGCTGCGTTAGCTCCGTTAGTGATGCACTTCAACGAGTAACAAATTCTGCACTTTAGCGGCTTCTTTTAAGAAAACATTCTTGCACAGAAACGGCATCTTTGGGACATATCCAGTAAGGTCAATTTCACACTCCTCATAAATGTTGGTAGTTCTAAAGCACTTCTATCACCTCAAAAAACTTTTAAACTAAATTATATCTTATCAAAGTGAATATATTATAAATATTTCTGAAGGTTAAGTAATCAACAATGACCGTTAAAATACCATTTAGTACCGTTAACATCTGCGGAAGTAAGCAAACAGCGTCATCTGGGATTCAACGAACGCAGGCAGCATCACATATACGCACAGCACACAGGCATTCTTTATGAGCAAATAGTGCACCTAATTCTAAACGAATAGCCGAAGCACCCCCAAGCCATCAAAGAAACTCCTTAATCAAAGAAGTAAAACCTCACCTTTAACATAGTGCCTAAATCGCCTCATTTTTCCCTCCCCGAAAAAAACAACCGTAAATCACCAAGATGACATTCCTTATTGAAGCACTTGCAACTGTTGATAACTTCACTAATAATGACAACTCCTTTCAGTGAAGCTCAAATTCTTAAATAATGGCGTATGCAAGGGGAAGAAGAAAGATTTGAGTATAAAAAACTCACCGAGAATGCCTGTTGCATATTTAATCGTTGGAGATGTGGCATGCAGCTGTCGAACTTAGAAAGTAAGCTGGGGGTAAGTCCTGTAGCAGATAAAGATGAGAAATTTTCATAAGAGATAACGGCTGTGACGTTCCAGGTTGCAAAAATAATTCGAAATTCTCCTTTCTATGCGCTAATCGAACGCATCGACCATTTTGGAGCCCGGAGATTTTTGAAGGAAATTTGCCTTATTCGTCTTCAAGTAACCGACCGATAAATCGAAATGAGATGATAAACGCACGCGCTAACTTGCCCTCACGGCGAGCATTTTGGCGTCGATATATGCGGTTACATATGACAGTTTCAGCTTAGGAGCACTGAATTCAGGGCCAAAAAATCTGGTGTGACTGTACACAGGTGACAGTGATTACATAAAAGTTGCAGGTCTTTAACGACGATTAAAAGTTTGAGCCCATCTACATTTCGCGGAATCATATTTCACACTGTGTCGAAGCAAACTTTGATCACAATTTCATGAAAGCCACAAAATTAAGACAACGGGACTAAGACTTCCAACGCTCCCACAGCACGTTTTAACAACAATTGCTAAACAACAACATCCTCGTGAAGATATCCGGCAGATGTGGATGGGAACGACGAAACAACATCATAAAGGTCAAGCAGCCGTTCAATAGGGGGCCAGCAGATTTAATTCGGAGACGCTGTTCGCGCTTCGTTCTCTCTAGATTCGTAAAACATGGTGCGTAGGCGGCACTGAACATCCCACATCGAGAATTCGTCATTTTCCAACTACATCGACGTCACCCCTGTTACTCACTCCCTTACGACGGACCGTTGGCACCACCCAAGAGTGCTCATATTACCATAGCTATTCAATCTCTGCTCCAGGAATCCGAATCCTTAATCCAAGCCGCGGAAGTCCACTTCGCTTCCAGCCTTGACGTCAATCAGCCGATCTTAACACAAACTGAATCTGTGCAACATTGCTACCGGTAGGCCTTCAAAACATCAATTCATTTTCGGTTCCAACGGAGAGGAGGGAAGGAATAATGTCGTCTCGAACAAGTTCCAGTTAAAACCCAACTAGTGTTATTATGAGTATTCGAATAACCGCAGAGGCACACCGCACCACTACCCACATTACCAAAGAAGAAACTCTTACTCGCGTTCATTTGATTACTCGAACAAATGTTTCTTATAAAAATGTTTCAAACCAACGCAGCAGTTCCATCGGTCATAAACGACAGCATATTCCGACAGCTCCATGTGCCCCTTTTGCGACGGTCTCCATTGGCACAGAGTTGCATGCATGCTTCAGATGCCTCAAATCGGATCATCAATTTATAGAATGCTCGCCGCAACAAATGCCGATCTTGTGGTGGAATTCACAATGCGCTTCTTTGCCTCTCGCAAATATATACTCCACAAAAACCTGGTCAAAAGGAGTCTCCAGAACCATCAAGAGTCGTAACAGTGACAGTTGCAACCAATAACGGAAAGGCATCAGTAGCTCTAATTCTGCGGCGAATAGCAAGGGTCTATAATCTCTTAGTCGACGAAGACAGCAAGAGTGGGAGATATGGAATGCAACCACTTTAAAAGCAAACACGTTTTGATCGGCATTCAACTACAGTATGAAACCGGTCATCACTTCGAAGCAAACACGCTGCCACGAGTAACGATCAAGTTTCTTCATGCGCATGTATCCTTATCAGACTTACTAAAACTTTGGGAAAATCAATCCAATGAGCATATCGTTCTCCTTTATGAGAATGAACTCAATGTTCTCAATTGGTGTAATATCATCTCCACAATTAGCCCGCGAGCGATCAAGCGCCTACAACCCAACTTCACATTGTACGGCTTGGAACTTGGGCGCTCACGGGGGTGCTGGAATGGTCAACGCCAAATATCGCAAAAAACAGTTTATCCCCACCAGTGCTATTTTGGCTAGAGAGGCTCAGTTCTCAGTCGCGCAACTGTGGTCCATCGATATCCTAGGCATCGAACAACTCGATGAACCTATTGACGATGATAAAAAGGCTCTACACGGTTTTAAGGAGTGTATCAGATAACTTGCTATAACGTTTATTGGCCATAGCAAGATGCCCCTCCACGTCTGTTTATCAATTACGGTCTTTGCGTTGGAGGACTACAATTTCTGCTACGCTCCTTATCCAAACAGCCAGAACGACTAAGCCTCTACGATGAAATTATTCAACAGCAACTTAAAGCAGACATTATTGAAAGTACGCCTCTTCGTCCAACTGATATTATTCCTCATCAGACGATATGGAATGAACAAATGAGGAAATTGCGCATTGTCTATGATGCGAGTGCAGGCGCCGACGCTGAAACAAGGTGTGAACGACAGTCTATTAAGCGGACCTGTATTTCTTCTAGGCCTCGTTGGTCAACTTCTTCGCTTACGTCAGACTCTGCTGCTCTCGTAGCACATGTGGAAAAAGCATTTTCACAAGGAGCCAAATTCAACAGGCGGAGATGTCGTTAGGCTTCTTTGAATCGATAAGCCGGCCGAACCTATCGGACCCAAAATCCGATTATCACCTATCGCTTCACCAGAGTGTTTTTTCGAGCAGAGAGCTCTCCATTCTTACTCGCCGCAACCGCTAAGTCTACAGAGTGCAAATTTTCTATGAACTGCACGTACAACCGACAATATTCATGCCGATAACGTACTGCTTGCTGCTAATTCTGAATCGGAAGCGATTACGGCTTACCGCGAAGCAAAGAAACTATTTGCAGATAGATAAATGAACCTCCGAGACTTCCAGTCAAAATAAATGCAATATTAGCACCCGAGGATCGTTATATCAACTCTCAAATCAAAGTGCTAAGTGTCATATGAGGCAACGTGGATGATACGATCAACATTAAAACGCTTTGTTCACAGCCAATGACCATCTCAGCCAAAGATTACTCCTTCGGTTTATTGCCCAACAATCTGACCCGTTTTAATCTTTATCATCAATATTTCTCCCGTCTAAAACACCACTTCAAGATACTACTAAAGAATGATCAGAGCAGCATGAGGAGGTGGCCAAATATGTGGTTAAAAATGGAATTCTCTGAAGGAAAACTGGACTATGCGATCATATGAATTACCACGACGTTTATCAAAACCCTCTCAAGCTCCTATTGTTTGTTGATACTTCTATTCGCGCATATTCTAGCATCGCATACACAAGAGGGCGGAAAAACTATTCCACTTTACGCAAAATCTCCGTTGGCCCTTTAAAGGGACTGACAATTCCACGTTTACAAATATTATCCGAGCTGATAAGTCTTCGTACCGATAAATTCTTAACCAAGTAACTTTATCTCGGGGATCTCCACGAAGTACATTGGGCGATATAAGTGTGCTCTCGCATCGGCCAAATCATCACCCGCTGAGAAGCTTCGGCGCTTCGATCAAAATCGTTTAAATAAGATCAAGAAAACGATAAACGTCAGGTACGGATACTTTGCGACAGAGGCTAATAATGCAGACCATGAGAGGCGCAACATCCCCAACTTTGGCTGATGAAGCGGAATGGTGGCAAGGACCATTGCGGCTTATCAACAGTGAGGACGAATGGCCTAAAATTCCGTCACTACCAATTCACGACATAGTCAGATCCGGAAAAAAGCTGCCAATAGCAGAAAATTCTTCCACTCAAATGGTAACAGCCACTCCCTATCCTCCAACATCATCATTCACGTTCATCGACACAGATGGATTCAGTAGCTGCACGCGGCTTCTAAGAAGTACTAAAATTGCACTTTGCTTTCTTCGCAAGGTCCATAAATCAGCACCTACGTGGCTTAAACAATCCTCAAACCAAGGTATGGTCATAGCTGAAGACCATCTTATCGCTCGCAACTATCACCTGCGACAGGTTCAAAGTTATGCACCATTCAGTAAAGATATTATTCGCAAAGATGAAACTGGCCTGCGGCGTTCTGACTGCTGTCTCTCAAAGACTGCCATACCGCGAACGGAAAAACACCCGATCTTTTTACCTCAAAATTATCGACTCACACGACTGCCCATACTCCATGAGGATATGTCCGTCTTTCACGGTGGAGCACTAGCAATCTTGTCACGCCTTCGCCAACGCTTTTGGATACCTCACGGACGCCGTGCAGTTAGACTATTCATCATCAATCACTGCCTACAGTGTTGACGTTAGAAAGCAACGCCGCTTGTCTTTCCGCCTATGCCACCTCTTTTAGCGGCACAAACACATCTCACACTCACTTTCGACATTATCGATACCGATCTGCTAGGAAATACACGTCTTTTTCAAAAATTGGATCTAAAATGCGGTGGATAGCCTCATTTACATGTCTGATAACACGCGCAGTGGACCTAGAAATCGCTGAAGATTTATCACTCCTCAACCTGGTAGAATATCTGCGGTGCTTCATAGCGCGGAGGGAACTTCCAGCAGAAATAATCTCCGACAACGGCACCAACATGGCACTCACGACAAAAAACTTCATGGACATACCAGATGCGTGTTCAGTATAGTGGATCTTCATCATTGCATTCGCACCTTAAAAAGGATGAGTCTATGAACGACTGACTGGTAGGATTAACAAAAATATGCCTTCGTGGGCCTCTAGGACGCCGTCCGTTAAGCGAATGAGAACTTCAAATGCTGCTGTCGAAGTGGAAGCAGCACTCGATGAGAGGCTGATAACATACACTGAAAGCGACGACGTTCAGGTCATTCAAACCATCGACCACTTGCGCCATAGGGCACATTCATCGATCCACTTTAGAAGGAGTACAAATGAGGAAAAGGAGTTTGATCTACACCTTTCATTACATTGCAGCGGAGTAGGGCTTAGAAATTCGGGAATAAATTTTGACCACTTGCGCCATACAGCACATTTATCGATCCACTTTGGAAGGAGTACAAATGAGGAAACGGAGTTTGATCTACACCTTTCACTACATTGCAGCGGAGTAGGGCTTAGGAATTCGGGAATAAATTTTGACCACTTACGCCATACAGCACATTTATCGATCCACTTTGGAAGGAGTACAAATGAGGAAACGGAGTTTGATCTACACCTTTCACCACATTGCAGCGGAGTAGGGCTTAGAAATTCGCGAATAAATTTTGACCACTTGCGCCATACAGCACATTTATCGATCCACTTTGGAAGGAGTACAAATGATGGGATGGAACGACAGCCTGAAACGACGTTATAAAGGCCAAGGGACCTTTCAATCGGGCCTGTGGAATAATTTGAGGTCTCTCGAGCGCAAAGCCCATTGATGGATCATTGCACCTAATCAGGGTGGCAAATATGCAATTGCGTGCCGCGGTAGACGACACGACATACCCTTGTAAATTGCACATGGTATCGTCTACTATTGTACAGCAATGTTTCATAACTAGCACCGTCCCTTCCCCTCCCTATTTCGAAGATTAAGAAGGAGTGAGGCGATGCGGGAAGAAATATGCGTATATGATTATGCCCGTGTATGCAAATCAAAGAAAAAAATAGCACTTTCTCCGTTCCCGTGGCTAGTCAACGAGAATGGTCTGTATGCAAAGAAACCAGCAAAATATCCGACGTCGAGCAGAGTAACCTGCGGCATAACGCTCGGTAAAATATCCCCACTTCATTTGCTCTCGGGTAATCTGCTTCACTTCCTGTCAGACAGAGACAGAGCTTCTGAATACTACTTCCGACCTGAAGGTTCTTTCGTATATACAGAAAGGAGTTACTAGAATTAAATCGAAAATTTCCTTAACATCTCATGCTGTTGGATCCTATATGCTGATCCACTGTACTAGGCTAGTGAGCTCGTTTCTGCTCACACACCACTGTAATGCGTTGTATCATGCCTGAACGGCGTAGAAGCATTCTAATCGTGTGTTGATTTGATTCAGTTGCTTTTCGACACATTCTATGAGGAGCCGTTCACTCCCATCTTTCGGCTTATCACGATCTTTGTTCGTGCCAAATGATTCATCCATAAATGATGGCACCGTTCTCCATGAGAACTGGACGTGCAATTTCGCATGTTTTTACGAATTCCGATAGTACCGTTGTCGAGATCGAAGACATTTGGAGTTTATGGATGAATCCTTCTCCAGCTGACATACACGCAGTGTCTGTTCCTTTGTAATGGAGCAATGTTGAAGTTCAGCATAGTCGTAAATGATTGTTTCATGAGGAGTGGAAGAGCGCTTTTGGAGAGACATGGAGCCGCCCGTCTGTGCGAACTCAGTAAGAGGGCTGCTGCCATCGAAAATAATTGCTTTCCATGTTTTAGGATGTAGTTAATGGTTAATATACAAGTTCACGGAAAAATCCATAAGAGTAAGGCAGCGGATGTGTGGTCGTCCATTTGTGCGCTAGATCTGATCGTTGAAGAATATGTGGCCGTCGTTGGCTTTTTCCTTCGCATCTGCGGAGTATTGTGCATAGAATGAGTGTCGCTGACACCTGTAGACTCCAACGGAGAAATGTCCACGTGCAACAAGTTTGCCTAAGTGGAGTACAGCAGCTAGCGTGAATGGGTAATAGTCGTCTTTGGAAGAAGGCTGCATAATGTTTCCTACAACGGTCCAGCGCTTGTGGTACAAATGATTGAGTAGGGAGGTCGAATGAATACCGCAGGGACCTGGTAAGGACAGACTGACACTTGCATTGATGTGACTTCTGAGAGTCCGGTTACAGTTAGAAGTATTAGCAAGGAAAATGATACTTTAGGATGAAACTTAACGCAGCATGTTAAATTGGTGGTCGGCATGTTGCTACGCGTGGTACTTCGCCTAATTCTTGAGCATTGGAAGCCGGCTGTGGATTGTCAACATTTATCAAAATTGCCTGGATGCGGAATTTGTTCCAGCCTGATTCCTGTTTCTTCAGTTTCTTGTAACTATAATTCGAGAGGGCACAGTTGTGCTATAGTGGCGACATGAGGAACGTTTGACTTGAGCGATTCGTGCTTTGTTGTCTGATCCGATTGATGCCACCACAAAGTCCGAAGAGCGGTTGCATCGCCAAAAGAACTACTTATCCTACTCCAGGAATTCGACGATCTTGTGATAGCGCAGGTCGCCCTCTCGGGAGCTGAAGATATTCATGGGGTCAAATTTCCCAAAATTTATTCCCGAATTCCTAAGCCCTACTCCGCTGCAATGTGGTGAAAGGTGTAGATCAAACTCCGTTTCCTCATTTGTACTCCTTCCAAAGTGGATCGATAAATGTGCTGTATGGCGTAAGTGGTCAAAATTTATTCCCGAATTCCTAAGCCCTACTCCGCTGCAATGTAGTGAAAGGTGTAGATCAAACTCCGTTTCCTCATTTGTACTCCTTCCAAAGTGGATCGATAAATGTGCTGTATGGCGCAAGTGGTCAAAATTTATTCCCGAATTTCTAAGCCCTACTCCGCTGCAATGTAATGAAAGGTGTAGATCAAACTCCTTTTCCTCATTTGTACTCCTTCTAAAGTGGATCGATGAATGTGCCCTATGGCGCAAGTGGTCGATGGTTTGAATGACCTGAACGTCGTCGCTTTCAGTGTATGTTATCAGCCTCTCATCGAGTGCTGCTTCCACTTCGACAGCAGCATTTGAAGTTCTCATTCGCTTAACGGACGGCGTCCTAGAGGCCCACGAAGGCATATTTTTGTTAATCCTACCAGTCAGTCGTTCATAGACTCATCCTTTTTAAGGTGCGAATGCAATGATGAAGATCCACTATACTGAACACGCATCTGGTATGTCCATGAAGTTTTTTGTCGTGAGTGCCATGTTGGTGCCGTTGTCGGAGATTATTTCTGCTGGAAGTTCCCTCCGCGCTATGAAGCACCGCAGATATTCTACCAGGTTGAGGAGTGATAAATCTTCAGCGATTTCTAGGTCCACTGCGCGTGTTATCAGACATGTAAATGAGGCTATCCACCGCATTTTAGATCCAATTTTTGAAAAAGACGTGTATTTCCTAGCAGATCGGTATCGATAATGTCGAAAGTGAGTGTGAGATGTGTTTGTGCCGCTAAAAGAGGTGGCATAGGCGGAAAGACAAGCGGCGTTGCTTTCTAACGTCAACACTGTAGGCAGTGATTGATGATGAATAGTCTAACTGCACGGCGTCCGTGAGGTATCCAAAAGCGTTGGCGAAGGCGTGACAAGATTGCTAGTGCTCCACCGTGAAAGACGGACATATCCTCATGGAGTATGGGCAGTCGTGTGAGTCGATAATTTTGAGGTAAAAAGATCGGGTGTTTTTCCGTTCGCGGTATGGCAGTCTTTGAGAGACAGCAGTCAGAACGCCGCAGGCCAGTTTCATCTTTGCGAATAATATCTTTACTGAATGGTGCATAACTTTGAACCTGTCGCAGGTGATAGTTGCGAGCGATAAGATGGTCTTCAGCTATGACCATACCTTGGTTTGAGGATTGTTTAAGCCACGTAGGTGCTGATTTATGGACCTTGCGAAGAAAGCAAAGTGCAATTTTAGTACTTCTTAGAAGCCGCGTGCAGCTACTGAATCCATCTGTGTCGATGAACGTGAATGATGATGTTGGAGGATAGGGAGTGGCTGTTACCATTTGAGTGGAAGAATTTTCTGCTATTGGCAGCTTTTTTCCGGATCTGACTATGTCGTGAATTGGTAGTGACGGAATTTTAGGCCATTCGTCCTCACTGTTGATAAGCCGCAATGGTCCTTGCCACCATTCCGCTTCATCAGCCAAAGTTGGGGATGTTGCGCCTCTCATGGTCTGCATTATTAGCCTCTGTCGCAAAGTATCCGTACCTGACGTTTATCGTTTTCTTGATCTTATTTAAACGATTTTGATCGAAGCGCCGAAGCTTCTCAGCGGGTGATGATTTGGCCGATGCGAGAGCACACTTATATCGCCCAATGTACTTCGTGGAGATCCCCGAGATAAAGTTACTTGGTTAAGAATTTATCGGTACGAAGACTTATCAGCTCGGATAATATTTGTAAACGTGGAATTGTCAGTCCCTTTAAAGGGCCAACGGAGATTTTGCGTAAAGTGGAATAGTTTTTCCGCCCTCTTGTGTATGCGATGCTAGAATATGCGCGAATAGAAGTATCAACAAACAATAGGAGCTTGAGAGGGTTTTGATAAACGTCGTGGTAATTCATATGATCGCATAGTCCAGTTTTCCTTCAGAGAATTCCATTTTTAACCACATATTTGGCCACCTCCTCATGCTGCTCTGATCATTCTTTAGTAGTATCTTGAAGTGGTGTTTTAGACGGGAGAAATATTGATGATAAAGATTAAAACGGGTCAGATTGTTGGGCAATAAACCGAAGGAGTAATCTTTGGCTGAGATGGTCATTGGCTGTGAACAAAGCGTTTTAATGTTGATCGTATCATCCACGTTGCCTCATATGACACTTAGCACTTTGATTTGAGAGTTGATATAACGATCCTCGGGTGCTAATATTGCATTTATTTTGACTGGAAGTCTCGGAGGTTCATTTATCTATCTGCAAATAGTTTCTTTGCTTCGCGGTAAGCCGTAATCGCTTCCGATTCAGAATTAGCAGCAAGCAGTACGTTATCGGCATGAATATTGTCGGTTGTACGTGCAGTTCATAGAAAATTTGCACTCTGTAGACTTAGCGGTTGCGGCGAGTAAGAATGGAGAGCTCTCTGCTCGAAAAAACACTCTGGTGAAGCGATAGGTGATAATCGGATTTTGGGTCCGATAGGTTCGGCCGGCTTATCGATTCAAAGAAGCCTAACGACATCTCCGCCTGTTGAATTTGGCTCCTTGTGAAAATGCTTTTTCCACATGTGCTACGAGAGCAGCAGAGTCTGACGTAAGCGAAGAAGTTGACCAACGAGGCCTAGAAGAAATACAGGTCCGCTTAATAGACTGTCGTTCACACCTTGTTTCAGCGTCGGCGCCTGCACTCGCATCATAGACAATGCGCAATTTCCTCATTTGTTCATTCCATATCGTCTGATGAGGAATAATATCAGTTGGACGAAGAGGCGTACTTTCAATAATGTCTGCTTTAAGTTGCTGTTGAATAATTTCATCGTAGAGGCTTAGTCGTTCTGGCTGTTTGGATAAGGAGCGTAGCAGAAATTGTAGTCCTCCAACGCAAAGACCGTAATTGATAAACAGACGTGGAGGGGCATCTTGCTATGGCCAATAAACGTTATAGCAAGTTATCTGATACACTCCTTAAAACCGTGTAGAGCCTTTTTATCATCGTCAATAGGTTCATCGAGTTGTTCGATGCCTAGGATATCGATGGACCACAGTTGCGCGACTGAGAACTGAGCCTCTCTAGCCAAAATAGCACTGGTGGGGATAAACTGTTTTTTGCGATATTTGGCGTTGACCATTCCAGCACCCCCGTGAGCGGCCCAAGTTCCAAGCCGTACAATGTGAAGTTGGGTTGTAGGCGCTTGATCGCTCGCGGGCTAATTGTGGAGATGATATTACACCAATTGAGAACATTGAGTTCATTCTCATAAAGGAGAACGATATGCTCATTGGATTGATTTTCCCAAAGTTTTAGTAAGTCTGATAAGGATACATGCGCATGAAGAAACTTGATCGTTACTCGTGGCAGCGTGTTTGCTTCGAAGTGATGACCGGTTTCATACTGTAGTTGAATGCCGATCAAAACGTGTTTGCTTTTAAAGTGGTTGCATTCCATATCTCCTACTCTTGCTGTCTTCGTCGACTAAGAGATTATAGACCCTTGCTATTCGCCGCAGAATTAGAGCTACTGATGCCTTTCCGTTATTGGTTGCAACTGTCACTGTTACGACTCTTGATGGTTCTGGAGACTCCTTTTGACCAGGTTTTTGTGGAGTATATATTTGCGAGAGGCAAAGAAGCGCATTGTGAATTCCACCACAAGATCGGCATTTGTTGCGCGGCGAGCATTCTATAAATTGATGATCCGATTTGAGGCATCTGAAGCATGCATGCAACTCTGTGCCAATGGAGACCGTCGCAAAAGGGGCACATGGAGCTGTCGGAATATGCTGTCGTTTATGACCGATGGAACTGCTGCGTTGGTTTGAAACATTTTTATAAGAAACATTTGTTCGAGTAATCAAATGAACGCGAGTAAGAGTTTCTTCTTTGGTAATGTGGGTAGTGGTGCGGTGTGCCTCTGCGGTTATTCGAATACTCATAATAACACTAGTTGGGTTTTAACTGGAACTTGTTCGAGACGACATTATTCCTTCCCTCCTCTCCGTTGGAACCGAAAATGAATTGATGTTTTGAAGGCCTACCGGTAGCAATGTTGCACAGATTCAGTCTGTGTTAAGATCGGCTGATTGACGTCAAGGCTGGAAGCGAAGTGGACTTCCGCGGCTTGGATTAAGGATTCGGATTCCTGGAGCAGAGATTGAATAGCTATGGTAATATGAGCACTCTTGGGTGGTGCCAACGGTCCGTCGTAAGGGAGTGAGTAACAGGGGTGACGTCGATGTAGTTGGAAAATGACGAATTCTCGATGTGGGATGTTCAGTGCCGCCTACGCACCATGTTTTACGAATCTAGAGAGAACGAAGCGCGAACAGCGTCTCCGAATTAAATCTGCTGGCCCCCTATTGAACGGCTGCTTGACCTTTATGATGTTGTTTCGTCGTTCCCATCCACATCTGCCGGATATCTTCACGAGGATGTTGTTGTTTAGCAATTGTTGTTAAAACGTGCTGTGGGAGCGTTGGAAGTCTTAGTCCCGTTGTCTTAATTTTGTGGCTTTCATGAAATTGTGATCAAAGTTTGCTTCGACACAGTGTGAAATATGATTCCGCGAAATGTAGATGGGCTCAAACTTTTAATCGTCGTTAAAGACCTGCAACTTTTATGTAATCACTGTCACCTGTGTACAGTCACACCAGATTTTTTGGCCCTGAATTCAGTGCTCCTAAGCTGAAACTGTCATATGTAACCGCATATATCGACGCCAAAATGCTCGCCGTGAGGGCAAGTTAGCGCGTGCGTTTATCATCTCATTTCGATTTATCGGTCGGTTACTTGAAGACGAATAAGGCAAATTTCCTTCAAAAATCTCCGGGCTCCAAAATGGTCGATGCGTTCGATTAGCGCATAGAAAGGAGAATTTCGAATTATTTTTGCAACCTGGAACGTCACAGCCGTTATCTCTTATGAAAATTTCTCATCTTTATCTGCTACAGGACTTACCCCCAGCTTACTTTCTAAGTTCGACAGCTGCATGCCACATCTCCAACGATTAAATATGCAACAGGCATTCTCGGTGAGTTTTTTATACTCAAATCTTTCTTCTTCCCCTTGCATACGCCATTATTTAAGAATTTGAGCTTCACTGAAAGGAGTTGTCATTATTAGTGAAGTTATCAACAGTTGCAAGTGCTTCAATAAGGAATGTCATCTTGGTGATTTACGGTTGTTTTTTTCGGGGAGGGAAAAATGAGGCGATTTAGGCACTATGTTAAAGGTGAGGTTTTACTTCTTTGATTAAGGAGTTTCTTTGATGGCTTGGGGGTGCTTCGGCTATTCGTTTAGAATTAGGTGCACTATTTGCTCATAAAGAATGCCTGTGTGCTGTGCGTATATGTGATGCTGCCTGCGTTCGTTGAATCCCAGATGACGCTGTTTGCTTACTTCCGCAGATGTTAACGGTACTAAATGGTATTTTAACGGTCATTGTTGATTACTTAACCTTCAGAAATATTTATAATATATTCACTTTGATAAGATATAATTTAGTTTAAAAGTTTTTTGAGGTGATAGAAGTGCTTTAGAACTACCAACATTTATGAGGAGTGTGAAATTGACCTTACTGGATATGTCCCAAAGATGCCGTTTCTGTGCAAGAATGTTTTCTTAAAAGAAGCCGCTAAAGTGCAGAATTTGTTACTCGTTGAAGTGCATCACTAACGGAGCTAACGCAGCTTTAGTTGCCATAGCGTGCTATTTAAGGCCAGTTGTTATGAGGTGCTGTTCTCGAAGAACACATTCGTCAACCTTCAACAGTTGATTCTCTGTGGTTGGGGCTTCACAGCACACAAGCTTGAGACACTATTCCATGTGAAGAGAAAATTGGAGGTATTGAATGCCGACGAAGCTTCCAACACGACCGAATGCACAGTCAGTAAAATAGTTCTTTTTGATTTCTCACAGCTCTCATATCGTGTTGATAATAAATTGTTAGCCTTGAAGGTTATAGTCGCTTAGAAAATCGCGTAAAGACTGGTATTTGCAGTTGATAAAAATATTTCATCCAGTACTTAAGAAGTTCATAATTGTCGTTCTTATTTTTAACGTATTGTCTGAAATTGGTTAGAGGTGGTAGCTAGGTAATGCAAGGCGTCTTCTGCCATTAAATGTTGGAAATTTGGTGTGAATTTGAAAGCGAGTCTAGCTGTCAGCCCGGTTGTGCTGGTTCATCTGCATTGGCTAATGCGTTTATTTCTCTGTGTGGTGCGGCGTTCTGAATGCTGGAGACTTTGAAATTTTCCAATGCCCTCACATGAGGACTTTGAAATTTTCTAATGCTCCCGTCTGATTCAAAATCGGAAATACTATTATGCTCTTAGCAATTGTGTTTCCTCTAGTTGTTTGAAATTATAGGGTTGTATTACAGCAATTGGAAGGGATTCGACGAAGTTGTGGTGCGTTCGCCACTGAAACGAGTCTATGTACGTGGGTTTTTTCTGCCGTCTACGTTGCTGCGAGAAATTGAGAGCTTCAAGAATCTCACACTACTCTCGTTTAGTTACGCTTGCTATATGGGACCAGATGATATTCTTCCAATAAAGGTGACAACCAGCGTTGCTTCTACCATTTGCATGTCGGTGGAAATCAGTCAGTCAGCAAAAAAAGATAAACAGCAAAGTGAACGTCCGCGCATTTGGTATGTTACGAGATAGGCAAATTAGCTTCTTGAGTGAGTGATTAAATCAGCAGTTGCAAGTAAATTTGCCAGTTGGATTGAGAACTTATTTATGACTGAAACAGTCAGTTAAATACCACTTTAACTCATAAATGAGCGTGCACAAGAAAGAGTATTAATAAGTTATACAGAGAGTATGTAAAATATTAGATGATTTCTAATTGTATTGAGCTTCCACTCCTGCAGCTACGAATTTTTACTGCTTTTAGTGCATTTTCTCAAATCTGTTCGCGCAGAATGCAGTTTGTCAACCCCGTTGGTGTATGAAAGTTCACATAAAGGTTTGTGAAGTTCACAAACGATTCAATTGAAATAAGAGTGTGTTGTTGTTCACTTTCACTACTCCTGGTCATTTACGAAGACTGTGTGGTTCGATGAGCACGATTGCAGAATTGTCTACTGTGCTACTTTCCACTGACATTTTTCATCGCTCATTGCATTACTTGCTGCTTGTGTATTCAACTGTAAACTGAAGAAAAAAAAAAACGAACCATGCGAACGGTAAGGTTACATAATTTTATTACGTCTACACGGTGGTCTGAGTTCTGTTCCGTCATTTTGCAGCCAAGTACGAATGGGAAAGGGAGAGAGGAGCCTTGAGAATTAAGTTTGAAACAAATTATTTGACAGTTTGGTAATTTCTCGGAAGATCGGATTGCTGGTGAATACCATCTTTGAAGCTGTGGAATGAGAAAAGAGCAATGTGTTCTGGATCCCTGCGTGCGTTTTGAAGAACAGCAGGAACCGCCGTTGTAGCCCTAGTTTGCTAATTTTAAAACTTGGTTCATTTTGATACGTTTGCCCAGTTAGAACAACTCAAGCGAGGGCCTTCATGGACTTGTCGAACCACTGGCCTGAAACTAATATTTTCCAAGTCGCTGTATGACTGCAGCCGCTGTAGCTTAATGCATCTCACTGAGGTTTGAGGATTATTGTCTCTCTGTGCAGCCTAGGATTTCCATATATTCGTAGTATGTTCGCAGCACAACCTCTTTCAATCCGACGTATTCTCTTCATTATGCCATCAGGTTGTCGTAAATATTTTTCGGAGTTCTAGATGTAGTAGTTTAAAAGCAACTCGCCTTAAGATCTTTCGACGTATGCATACAAGCTAGAAGGTATTGCCCTTCAGTCTGAGCCGCAGCAATGTAGGTTGTTGCGGAATGTTCACTTCGGTGAAAGAGGCAGACAAGTTTTCTTAGGTCATCCTCATTGCAGTCGTTTTAGGCAGCCCCAACTCAATTGCATGAGAATTATTTTTTATCGATTTGTGTAGGAGGTGTATGAAAAAGCAGATACTAAGAGTGAGCAGTGTATACTTTCTCGCTGTAGAGTTGAGACCGTCCTAGTGGTTTAGGGTTGGGCGGTCTAGCGAAATGGCGAAATTGTTACAGTTTTGAAAACTGTTGCTAAGATAATAAGAATAGTTTCTAATGGTACGAACTACGATTTACTACTTGCCATGCAGATCGTTTATCACTGAGCAAGTGCGAACGATTTAAATAACCATTGTTTTTATGTTCCATCAGCTCTGGCGCGCACACAGCACAGCACGTATGATGAGCGCATAACGGCAAGTTCAGAGTAGAGCTGATAGACCATGTGGAGGCCGATTGCGTCGCCCCCTAGTGCTGTGGTGACGAATTCTGTGGGCAAGTTCTCATCGGTCTTCAACAGTTGAAAAAGTATCAAAGCGCATAATTTTCGGTGGAGCAAAAATGTCCTGTGCGAACTTTCGAGACGTGCACTTTATGACAGCTATTCGCACTTGATTAGTTGCAACTAATAAATAAGATTTGCAGAGACTTCTTCATCTTGAACACCTCCACTTGAGCGGGAATTACGATGATTACTCAAGGATGACGGCGGATTGTCTCCGGGTGATTTTTGGTCCAGCGGATTGGGAGACCAGCTTCCCATCGCGGCTGAAATTCTTAAGTCTACCGGATTGGTTGCATCTGGACGACAGTGTTGTTGAGGAGATCGCACTGAAGTATGTTCTACTGCTCATGTAAAACGATTTTGATGTAAGAGGTTATATATTTTTTTGTTCAAGACACTGAGGTGTCATTGGCGCAGAGTCGGAAAATGCAGGGATGTAGGTTTTTTCCATCCGTGCTTGTCTGTTCGTTAAACTGCCGCCTCATTCCCCGCAACTCTTCTTCCAAGCCATGATCTTATATCAGCTGATGTTCGTGACTAGCATCGGAGTGAAGAGATATTGCTGAAGTTTTATCGATCTTTATTGTATCTGTTTGGATGTGTTTTTGTGCAGTTTGACGATTGTTTCGCATTTAAGGTTCACTATCACAAGTAGTGGCTAATGTGTTATTTAAGGCTTTGCAGAGCAAAGGGAAATGTTAGGAAACGATAAACGACGCATATGGAAGTAGTTCAAGCAGTAAGATGCTTTATGTGGCTTGAACCAGTTCGGCATCCATTATTTACCGTTTTTTCGGTATTTTATTCATTGTGCACCGGCTGTTAACGTCACATTAACACCATTATTGCAATATAGAAGCGCTTCCCTTCGTTCCATGTTCCTCAAACACATCGTTTTGACTTAATGGAATTTCCTGAAGCATTTCAAGATATTTTCTTCTGTATATGAACGAGCAATTGAATTACAAGCACTTCAAACATATGAACAGCAGCAACAAGTCCATTACCATTTAAATTTATCGTACAAACTAACCGCTACGATTTGTCCACCGTCCGAATCGGCTTTATGGCTAAAAATAAAGGGGATGCCTATTATTGTATTTCATTTGTTTGTAAAGAAGTTGCACTTATTGCTGCTTCGTCCACTCGCACTGAAAATACGAAAATTAGAGATAAGGAGGAAGGCGAAAAGACTATTTTTACAAAATTGTTACAAAATGTGGGCAGAATACGTTTGTAATATGAAATATTATATTTCTGATTAGAGGCAAGCTTACATATGTCAGTTTTTGCGTTTTTGCAGTTGCGAGCAATTGAGATCACTTAGTCTTGCTCGATGTCCTTTGTAACGGTGCGTGGATT